>CM019064.1:424922076-425561669 GCA_009667805.1 Leptobrachium leishanense | reverse complement strand
TCCGGCCAGCTCTTGCATAAGGGACACAGAGAGATTTATGAATGGAGCAAGGTCAGAGCGATGTGCTAGAGAACAAAAGGAGCACAGAAACCAGACCAGGTCCCTGGCTATCTGAATAAACAAAGCCAACAGGGAGGGAGGTGCTGGCCGGAGAAAGACAGCACAAACAAATCACATACTGTCAAACTAACATGAAGTGTATCAATTTATAGTTAAATGTGAATGTTCTTTGTGTTTTATGCTAATGATGGAGGTATTAACCCACGTGGGATGGAATAAAGTGACAGCGGGAGGTGGGCTAATTGGGATGTACCTTAATTACGTATTTTTGAGTATAAGACCCCTTGCACGGGTGAAAGAGGGGCTCACTTTAGAGATTCAATCCTGTGTGAGCACTTGTGTGACGACACAATAAAGATCTTGCCTTTCCTGAAGAGACTCGTGTTTGGACAATCCTTGCTTGTGTCTGGTTCCGGCGCCGTTAATGAAGTGAACCTGATTGACTCCGGTTACATAACGAGTCCCCATTTAAATTTTTTTAACAGAGCACCCATAGAAATATTAACCGCAAAGGCTCGGATGTTAAAATGTGAACTAAAACACTTTACACACTGTAGATGATTGAAAAGTCAAATTTTATTGCATTTAATGTTATAATTATTCAGGCAGGACATGACGTATACATATAATAATGATATATTACGAATCTGCCGAGTCTGCCGGAGAACGATATATAATTTGTCTGGGTTGTATAATAAAATGTGACTTCAAATCGCGTTTAAACATGATGAGCAAAACTGGTAAAAATGAGCTCAGCACACAGGGGTGAAATGACTCAGCAGCGAAAGGGTTAACAATTGTGAAAAAAGAGATTTTCGATTGATATAGAGTTTTGTGCTATTTTAATGCTTAAAGTTGTGATTTTTTATTTTTTGCTGTGCCATACTTATTGATGATCACATGGTAGTATTGGTTTTTGAGCGGTTAAGTATATGACTATATATTATTTTACCATTTTTAAGTCACTGAATATCCCTAAGCCTGTATTTATACTGTGGATCCTGATCTTTGGCTGATCCTATGTAATAGAAAAAGCCAGTTTTTGGGAAAAAACAATATTATATGTGTACAAATTACAAACCATCTCCCCTATACAGCTCTGTGTGATCAATACTGTTCACTATTTAGTAGATAAGCCCTGAAACATGTCATTCCGTTTCTTGATATCAGTTGTGGTTGGAGTATTTGATTTGTGTTTTTAATGTTTCTATGGTTTATTTGATGGTCTTCTCTTCTGCCGCTTTAGCAACCCTTAGGTCCAGAACGCCGTGAATTCCTGTGTGGACCATCGCAGCCTTCAGGTACATTAAGGACATTTTCATCTAATTCATTATATAGGGTTAGTTTCCGTCTATTTGCTGGGAGAAAGCGCAGCTAATGCTATTTTGTTAATAAATTAAAATCACTAGGTAATTCCCGATATTTTCAAAAGGTAACAATACTGGTTTGACATTCAGCCCAGGGCTATTCCCCTTTACAATGTATCACCCTGACACACATTATACCGGATGAAGTGAAATTGATTGAAACGATTTACTAATTTGAATTAATCCTTTTATATATTTGTTTTTATATTTTCAGAACATCCTAAGGCTGTTGACTGTCCTAATAGTGCCGATGGCACATCAGCGGGTAGTGATGGGTCAGCAAGCAACACCGCAGACCCTGACACCCAGCTGAGTTTCAATGAGATCAGAGAAAATGCCCTGCGTGAAATAAACAGAGAGCTCAAGATTAAAGACAGAGCTGAAAGGCTCCGAAAAGTCACCAAAAGTGTAAGGCATTTGCAGGATGTGGACGACTACCCGCGCAAGTCAACCGCAAGACTGAAGGAGCTCAACAATTGGCTCCAAAGCATCAACGCCTGCATTGCTGACCGTGTGGAGCTGCATCTTTCAGGGATGCATGAAGGCCTGAATGAGGAGAATGAGGTCTCGCCTGGAGATACAGCAGCACAAGAGCTTGAAGTATTTCACCTGGACAGCGTTGTCACTCCAGCGGAAGATGTTTCTGAGCTGGAAGAGGTCAACTTTGACAACGTTATTCTTCCGCTGTTTGAAATAGATGAACAGGAAACGTCTGACATGGAAGATGTCGTTCTACCAGTGGAAGAAACAATCAAGTCTGAAGTGGCCAACGTGGACAGCGATTCCATCCCAGAGTCTAAACTTGAATGGTACGATAAGGTGTGTTTTGTGCTGAACAAAAATTTTGTTGTAGTATTCTTACTTTAGGCAGAGCAGAAGAAATGTTTCAATAATGAATCTCTTCCTTGTTTCAGTGTCCAGTGGCAACAGCTGAAACCTGGCGAGAATGAGGTTTCTCCTGGAGCTCCAGCAGCACAAGAGCTCGAAGTAGTTCACCTGGACAACGTTGTCACTCCAGCTGCAGAAGAAGACGTTTCTGAGCTGGAAGAGGTCAACTTTGACGATGTCAGGGGGCGTGGTCTGGCCGCGGAGAGGAATGGACGCTTGAGAGGTGAGCTCCGCGCTACCCCCTTGCTAAGTCGGCTATCATAGCTACAGAGAGACGAGATGGTCAAACCCAAACGCACCTCGCAAGCCCCGGGAGCCGAGAGGAGACCGGAGGACTCCTCCCCGCATTCTATAAGGCAATACCTCACCACAACGGAGGACATGCCCGATCGGCGACTAGGCCCCAACATGGCGCCGGAGCCACGCAGCCTCGGCTCGGCTTCCCCCACCTCGGCGGCCGGCACGTGGGAAGTCCCACCTGACCTGTCTCAAATCCTCCATTCATTGCCCACCAAAGCGGATCTGCAGGAGGCTACCACCCGCATGCAGGCGTCACTAGCAGGTGAAATCCAGGGCCTTCGAGCGGATCTTCTGGGGATTCGGACCCGCCTGGGGGCGGCAGAGGATACATTGGTACGACATGGAGCCCGTTTGCCAGCACTTGAAGCCTGCGTGGATGCCCATCACCGCTCTGTTCGGCTTCTGGCACGACACGTGGAGGATCTGGAAAATAGAGGATGCCGCTGTAACATCAGATTGCGGGGTCTGCCTGAGACGGAAGATTCACCAGGGGACCTTGGTGGCACATTGTTACGCCTGTTCAATCAGGTACTGGGCCGTGCTCTGGACATAACCATAGACATGGAACGTTATCATCGTGCCCTTTGTCCCAGGGGTCCACCTGGCAGCCCACCCAGAGATGTTATTTGCTGCTTACTGCGGTTTGGGGTCAAGGAAGAGCTCATGCAGAAGGCGAGAAACCTGCAGAAAGTTTGTTTTGAGGGATCGGAGGTGTCCTACCAGGATCTGTCTCCTATCACCCTGCAGACCAGACGAGCTCGTCGACCACTAACATTGGCCCTGCTTCAAGAAGGATACCAATATAGGTGGCTCCATCCCTTCGGTCTCCAAATACGCACGCCCGACGGACCGGTGCTGATAAGATCTGAGGAGGACATGCTGACAACATTGGATCATTTGAATTTGCGCCTGGACTCCCGGATCGCTTGGCCTGATCCGATCGAATATTATCTTCCGACACCACCTTTGCCCCGTTGTGACCAACGCCAACGACGCCCTCGCTCCAGGCCGGCTTCGGTCGCTGATTCATTGCCCCCGAGCTCTAAGGAACCGTGATTCCGGGATCTGCTATTAAAAATGGGCCTTGTACCATGTTTCGATGACCTGACCTACAGCCGCGCCTAGCTCCGGCCTTTGATGGACACGGTTGTATCACGGACATGGACGATCTGCACGATCTGGTTGTAGCTGTTACGCCTTCCAGTACTACAGGTTTCACGTTTTTTTTTCTCTTCTCTAGGGACATGGGTTTCAGGGCATTGCTCCCTTTCAACAGGTTTGAAACCATAGCTATTCCGGGGATGTGTTTGGGAGGTTTCGGTTCTCTAAAATTGGGTTGCTTTTTGGCGGGGGGGTGGCGGGGGGGTTTCTTTCTTTTTTCCTTTTTTTTTTTCTGATAACAAAACAAACAAAAAAAACAAAAAAACAAAAAAAAAACGGAGAGAATGTTTCTCTTCTTTCACCTATTTAAAGTGGGATGACATTTTAATCCCTTGGTTTCTGGATATGTTCCCTCCCTTTACTCGTGTCAAGTCACGGCTGCGGCATACAAAGGGTATTTCCTCCTTCCTTTTTTTTTGTTGTGTTTTTTCTGTTTTTTGTTCTTTTGGGGGATTCAATGTTACCTATTGTAGACACGTTGATGTAAATTTGTGATAACTGTCATTTCGTTTTTGACTCACACCTCTCACGCTTGGTTAATTGTTTATTGTTATTGCGCTTTTTTACTTTGACTGCTTAACATGTACCACCCACGCTCTTTACATGTAGTATCCATCAACGCACAGGGATTGAACATTCCTACTAAACGTCACATAGTCTTACAGGAATTTCATAAACCACGTGCTTCGATAGTACTTATCCAGGAAACACATTTTCGAACAGGGCATGCTCCCACCCTTCGTAGCAAATATTTCCCCACGGGCTACTTCGGTAACACCGCAGGAAACAAGACAAAAGGGGTGGTTATTTTGGTGTCCAGGGATGTGCCATTCCAGCTTAAGGACATGTTAGTGGATCCTGACGGGAGATATCTTTTTGTGAAGGGCACGCTTTGCGATGTTTCATATACGTTTGTTTCTATTTACATGCCAAACCGCCGTCAACACGTGACATTGCATGATGTCCTAGACAGACTTAGCGCTTTTTCCGAGGGCATAGTGGTGGTTGGGGGCGACCTAAACGTACCTCTGGATCCCAGGTGTGACACATCTACTGGCCGCTCCGGCATTCCACATAACATACTGCGTCGTGTTAATACTACCCTGACTGAACACAGGCTCACGGATTGTTGGCGAGCTTTACATACCTCCACACGAGATTTCACACATTATAGTTCGGCACAGAATTCCTATGCAAGGCTGGACTATTTATTCCTGCCTTTTGACTCTTTGCATCTGTTGCGCTCCGCATCGATTGGTACAGCGACTTGGTCCGACCATTGTCCGGACTCAATGACTATTCAATCCCCTTTGCTCTCCCCTAAAGAGAGAGTATGGCGTCTTAACGAAACACTCTTTAATTCTCCTGACACCCTACCCGCTGTTCATAGCTTGCTACAGAATTACTTTCTGGATAATGTCACCCCGGGAATGCCCTCCACTACTGTTTGGGAGGCCCACAAGCGGTGTGCGTCGGGTTCTTCGTCTGTTCCAGATTAAAGAAAGAACGCGCAGCCCAGGCGATAGAACTGATAACTCAGATAAGCGCCTTGGAGAGGAGACACAAATTATTATTGGAAGAGGATTCTTATAAGACCCTATATATCCTCCGCGCACAGTTGCACACACTTTACAATTTACAGGCACAAAAACCTTTACCCGGGTAAAACGGATTTATTATGAGTCAGGGAATAAGTGTGGGAGGCTGTTAGCGCGTGCACTGAGGAAACAAAGGACACAGCTTTATATTCACAAGATGCGGGACAGCCAAGGTCAAGCGGTTACACTCCCGGGAGGCCTACTGTCCATATTTCATTCTTATTTCACGGACTTATATAACTCTTCCCAGCAACTGACCCCGTCTCTTCAATCTCACATCGACGAATATTTAAAACAACATATAGAATCTAAACTTTCTTCGCCCATGCGCAAATCTATGGAACTTCCAATTACTTTGGAAGAATTTCAGGCGGTCTTAAAATCAATGCCGCTGGGTAAGGCCCCGGGACCGGACGGCCTCACCTTGAGATATTACAGAGAAAATAGCGCCGTTTTGGCCCCTCACTGGCTACGCGCCTTTAATTCGGTGGTGGAGGGGGAAGGATTACACCCGCATTCTCTGTCTGCTAACATCACAGTGTTACTTAAGCCTGGGAAAGATGCAGAATATTGTAATAGTTACTAAATATTGACGCGAAAATATTAGCCACACGCCTAAACCAATTTTTGCCCTATGTTGATTCACGGAGATCAGACCGGGTTCATCCCTCGACGGGAGGCCCGAGTGATCAATCGGATTCATCGTAGTACCGGGAAGCAGGGGGGTCCGACGCTGTTCCTCTCCACTGACGCAGAAAAGGCGTTTGATAGAGTTGCTTGGCCTTATTTGTTTGCCACCTTGACACACATGGGCCTTGGTCCGAACATGTTGACGTGGATTGGGGCCTTATACACCAATCCTACAGCTAGAGTTAGTGTTAATGGGATTTTGTCTGCCCCAATACAGATTTCCAACGGCACCAGGCAGGCTGTCCTTTATCTCCTCTCCTTTTTGCTCTTTCCCTAGAACCTTTTCTTCAAGCGATCAGGTCTGCCCCAGATATTCATGGCATTAGATGTACAACGTCGACTCACAAAGTGGCAGCTTACGCTGATGATATGCTATTCTTTGTGACTCATCCGCTTATCTCACTCCCGAATATACTAGCAGCCTTTCGGGAGTATGGGGCCCTGAGCAATCTGAAAATAAATTTTGGGAAATCAGAGTATATGACGGCAAATTGCCCGGAATCCCCGAGGGAGATCTTGTTGTCCTTCTTTCCATTTAGGGCTTGTAAAGCTTCCCTACGATATTTGGGCCTGAATCTCACGCCGCTTTGTTCTGATTTATTTCAAGCTAATTATATACCAATACTGACGGCGGTGGAGAAAGACTTAAGTAATTGGCAGATGCCGCACGTTACTTGGTTTGGCCGAATGTCCGTTCTAAAAGATGAATATTCTTCCACGCCTTTTATATATTTTCCAGACCCTGCCGATAGCTATCCCGTCCACTTATTTCAGACGTCTTAAGAGCATTTTCACCCAATATGTTTGGGGAGGAAAGGCACCTAGACTTAGTCAGGAGAGCCTCACGGCTCCAAAACACAAAGGTGGAGCGGGCTGCCGGACATGCTGCTCTATTATCGAGCAACACATTTGCTGCGTCAGTTGGAGTGGAACAGCAGAATTAGGAGTAACCAGTGGGTTGAATTGGAGGAAGAAGCTTCTAGTATAACTCTGGCTGACTTACCGTGGTTACCGTATGCCATGGTCCGCACACTCATTTCAGATCACCCGACGGTTCTACCCACCATGGCTGTGTGGCGGCGACTTACACGATGCACTTCCATAGCTCCCTTCCCCTCCCCACTTATGCCAGTCAACCGCTTACCCTCTTTCACACCCCATCTTCACCCAAATTTAGGGTCTCCGGATAAAGTACGGCCTGACATGTTTTTGAAAGACGGCCAACCCAAACCAATGAATGAGATCCCCCTGACATACCCCGATTCCTTTTTGACTCGGTTTCATCACCATCGACTTATTACGAACCTATCTCGACTTGCCCCGCTTTCTGCTTATCAGAGACCTCAAACCGAATATGAGACGTTAACTATGACTGGCAAGGTCCCTCAACATGGCATATCCCACCTTTACTCACTATTGCAGCGTCTTCGAGGCACGACCCAACATTTCAGGATAGGGTGGGAGATGGACCTTTGTATGCAATTTTTGGATGACGAATGGGACCAAATTTGTTCTCTCACAAATTCATGTTCAAGGGCTTCCAGATTCCAAGAGTCAGCATATAAATTACTTACTAGGTGGCACCGCACCCCGGCTAAACTTATGCAAATGTTCCCTGAGACCGAAGCCTCCTGTTGGCGCTGTAATTTGAAAGGAGCCACTACGATACATATTTGGTGGGACTGTCCGGTAATAGTCCCATTTTGGGAACGTATACATAACATTGTCTCGGATCTGGTCACCGACCCCATCTTGTTCACCCCTGAAACATACCTTTTACACCACACGCTCCTTGCTCCTGAAATATATAAAAAAATCGATCCAGATCAGACTGTTGAACGCAGCGAAGGCACTGATTCCAGCGCATTGGAAGGACCCTCTACCACCAACTATTAAAGAATGGATAAATGCGGTAGAACAGATACGCACACTTGAGGAATTGATGTTCTCCTCGGAAGGTCTTCTGCCCTCACATACATTGCGATGGTTCTATTGGTCGTACTACGCGATCCCCACACGTCATATCGTTAGTCCCGTTTCGCCCCCTAGCACAATTAAGGAGGTTTCCAATGTTTGATGTACTTCAGCATTCTCTTCAGTGGGTAGTTGCAAGCGTGAGAGGTTTTTGTTTTGATTACATACTATTTTAATGTTAGATATATTACATCTTTAATGCTTTGTCACAGTTTTTCTATTTTGCATAGATTTTCATACACATATTGAAATGGATAACAAAAAACAAAATTTGAGTTTTCATTTTCATGTTTACTTACTGCTGTTTTGGCTTGGATTTAAGTCATGATATTGTAAGCTTTCAGTGTTTATTCTGTGAAAACCCAATAAAAATGAATATTTAAACTTTGACGATGTCCTTCTTCCGCTATTTGAAATAGACGAACAGGAAAGGTCCTGTTCCTTTTTTCACAGTGTCCAGTGGCAAAATCTGGAGCCCAGCGAGGCTTGGCAACAACTGGAGCCAGACAAGGCTTGGCCACAACTGGAACCTGCTGAGGCTTGGCCACAACAGGATCCTGACGACTTTCAGCTTTTCCTGGAGTCTGCTGAGGTTTGGCAACAACTGGAGCCCGACAAGGCTTCGCAAAGACTGGCGTCCGGTGATGCTCAGTTACAACTGGAACCTGCCGAGGCTTGGCCACAACAGGAGCCTGTTGAGGTTTGGGGAAATCTGGAGCCTGGCGAGGATCAGCTTTACCGGGAGCCTGGCATGGCTGAGCAACAACAATGGCACGGCGATGCTCAGCCACAACGGGAGCCTGGCGAGGCTGTGCAACAACTGGAGCCTGGTGAGGATCAGCAACAAATGGAACTCGGTGAGGTTCAGCAACAACTGGAGCCTGGCGAGGGTGGGCAACATCTGGAGCCTGGCGAGGCTTGGCAACATCTGGTGCTTGGCGAGACTTGGCCACAACTGGAACCTGGCGAGGTTCGACATTACCTGGAACCTGGCGAAATTTTGCAAGAACTACAGCCTGGCGAGGTTTGGCCACAACTGGAACCTGGCGAGGCTTGGCCACACCTTGAACCTGGAGAGGTTTGGCCTCCTCTGGAGCCCGGCGAGGTTTGGCCACAACTGGAGCCTGGGGAAGTTTGGCCATAACTGGAACAGGGCTAGGCTTGGCTAAAACTGGAACCTGGCGTGGCTTGGGGCAACTGAAATTGATCCTGGCTCAAATCCTGAGGAGATGGCTGAGAACATCACCAGCACTTCCATCGACTTTCCGTGTTCCATCCGTCCAAGGGCTGCCGACATTATAAAGGGACATTATGTAAGTATAAGTTGCTGGCGCTCATTCTTTAATATTATATAGGTTATACATAATTATGTTTTGTACCATGAGCGAGCTGCATTCATCAGAATGAGAGGAAGCACGACTGAGTTCGGTCTCCTCCTGTATTGGACACCATTGAGGATACCAACCAGTGGCTCCCCTAGTAAATACATGTAGGGAGTCTCCACAGAATTCCTACATCCTAAGCCTCCATAAAAACATGCCCCAGCATTAACACGCAGCGACAGATTCTGCTCTCATCTTATGAGGGCTTCGTGCTCCATGGTGTGGTGTATGAAAGACGCGTGATGTGCGTTAGGCTCAGTATATTTTCTCATCTTGGCTTAAAGTTTACACCTGTTACACGCCAGCCCACCGGTTGGTTACATTTACGCTAAACCCATTGCACGTCACATTTACCAATGAACATTTATAAAATCCATATAAAGAGAAACTCTAATATGAGCTGTTACGTGTCTGACCTTACACGGCACTGCCGGCCTCAATTTGTGGCAATTTGAGGATATGAAGGTGGAATGGATTGATTTGGATTTGTCATGTTTTTTCCCTGGTAATAATAATAATAATAAGTGTTTTCTTATTTTCCAGTTGTTAAAGTAAAGCCTAAACAGATGCCTCAGAGTGACAAGGAAGGGAGCAGAGGATGTGAAAGACAATTTCTTCTTCAATGTACGACACATTGCTTTTATTCCAGAAATGGGTTAGCAGAGATGGGACACATAAAACAAGGATATTTTGAATAACAAACTGACACAGGATGGATCTTCTATATAAGACACTGACACAGCACAGATCCTTTATAACAAATATTGCCTCCCAAACTATCACGTAGTGTAAAGGGTTGAGGAAAAAAAAGAAATGAAAATTTCATGAATTTTTTATACAATAGAGATTTTTTTTTCAAGGCAAATTTCTGCTTTCTACCTTTTAATATTTGTATTTTGTTGATTTATTCATTGCTGCTTATTTTCTCACTATTTTCTTTTTAATTCTTTCCATTCAAACAGAACATTGATTGGAAGGAATTGGTCTTCCGGAACCTGACTCCTCCATCGTGCAGACCTTCCACGGAGAAGAGGACACCAGCAACTTTGAGAAGTTTATGTCTGAGGTGCCTGTACTGACCCCCCAGCACCAAAGTCTGGCAGAGCAGGAGGCCTTCCGAGGCTTTGATTGGATAGCTGAGTGGGAGTTTTAAATTAATGTCCAAAAGATCGGGTCCAGGGAAAGACAGTTACTGGAAAGCCGGCCGCCGTAACATGGGGTCAGGAAGGAATTTTTTTCTTGGACAACCTTCTGACAAAGGTGTCCAAGTTTTTTCGCCTTCCTCTGGACAAGCTGACAATAAGCAAAGCATCTTTGGGCATGATTTATACATTTAATTACAGCCATTGAATCAATAAATGTTGCCGGTGCAGCCCCTTAATCTATCTGCATTTTCGACCCATTATTTTCGTTCTTTACACAGAATATTTCTGTTTTCTTGGCTACACTTTTGACTCTGACTTAGTTTTCTTGCCACATCCAGACAGTAACCAAATCCTGTTATTGTCACCTTAAAAACATTGTTCATATCTGCTTGTCTAACACAACATATGGCAAAGGTGCTCGTCCATGCATATCCTTAGCGTTAGGGATAGTTGGAGAGACACTGGTGTGTCCCTTAGGGATTTCACTGAGTCTACATGATCCGTGCCTTGAACTGACTGATTCGCCCAGACCAGTTTAAACCACTAATTTGGGTTACCAGATGTGATACGTAAGGGTTTATTCAGAGAGCAAGACATTTCACTAAAATTTTGGTGCTCACTCATTCGGCGCACTTCGGCAGGTTCAAATTTCCAGCACTGTGGTGAATTCGGCATTCACCACAGGTACCCCGAAGTGCACTGCCGAATGCTGCCGATCCACCCGCTGCCCACCGAACAGACTGCTGAACGCAGCTGCAAGCTGAACGCCAAAGAACAGACCGCCCAACGCACCACCGAACGCAGCCGCAATCTGCCGAACGCAGCTGTCGAATTGACCGCTGCCGATAAGTCACCAAAGGCCATAGAAAAAAGCCGTTCAGAAGCCTAACACCGCCGAACTGAGGGCTAAGAGAAATGGAAAAGACAAAAAAATTTTAAAATGGCGTTTAAAACAAGAAAATTCATGAAAATAATAGACGTCTTATAAATAATAATAAAAAGGTCTGTAAGCGAAAAAACAAGGCCATTATAAAAAACGGTAATCAAAAATTTCACCAAAAAGATCCAGAAAAATGCTTAAAAAATTTCTAAAAAAATAAATAATAATAATATTTTGGCGGTCTCTGAATAGATTAACCATTACCTGTCTATGGGACATTTTCACTGCCTCCAAAAGGTCACCGAATTGCAGTGATCTGAGGCGAATTTCACTGAATTTCACTGGCAATTCGTCAATACCTGGCGAATTGTCAGCTTTCTAAAAACCTGAATTGCTGCAAAATTGCACCATGCAGTGAAATTCACCATTCAGTGCAATTCGGTGGCAAGTTTGGCACTCTTTGAATAAACCCTTTAGTGTTAGATTAGTGGTGCTTTTACATGTGTGGTGCACACAGACTTCCCGCTCTTAAATTGGTGTTTTTTTTCACCATTTTCCCCTCATTTTCCCTTTTTTTGTTTCTGTGCATTCGTTTTAATGCATTCAATAAAATATAGCTTTTAGATTTCTACACCTTAGGTTCAAGTCAGCCATTCACCCCTTTTTATTGTGTGTTTGTTTTTAGCCAACTAGCAGATCTCATTCGACTGCCATCTTTTATCTTGGGTAGCCGAGACAACACAATAGACCCCATGAAACCGTCTCTAACCAATCACTCTCCACCCCGTTGTTACTTCACTGCTATTTTATCCAATACCACATCTGCAAAGGAAGTTTAGATTTTGGTAAATGTTGCATCATGGGTGTTGTGAAAAATTTATTTTAAAAAGGTAATACCAGCCAATAGTGTGAGACGTCGAGTAGTGTGTGACGACATAAACACACAGTGATGGTATAAAGGATATACTTTAAAATAAAAAGGATCAACAGAAAGATAAATTATTAAACTAAACCCTGGACACTGCAATAACACAAAGACTCAGCATACTGTAGGTAAAGTGAACTTAGGGATCAACAAGAGCAACATTTACAAATACATGTTTGTTTATTTCACGAAGATTGTACACACCAATTTTCTTGCCTGTACCATCTTTGATTATGAGATACTGGTATACTCATAAAACTATGCACCCTTCTTTTTCACCCCCAACTGGTTTTTGGAAAATGATAAAACACATGTTTTTTTTATTTTTTAAGAAGCTTGTAAATACCAATTTTCACACCTGTGACATCTTTGGTTTTTTGAGATATAGGTATCCTGTTTAAAATATTCACACCCCCTTAGAGGCAGAATTTTCAAAAATCCTTCCTTAGTGGGTGCCTACGTCATAAACATAATGTACTTTTAAAATTTCACTTTCCTAGGTTAAATGGTTTAAGCTGGGCGTTGAGACGGTCAGTCAGGAGAGATATATATATATATATATATATAGAAGCTGCATTGCTAATTACTTCATTATGATCATTACAAACCCCCATAAGCAGGAGATCTGAACATTTTATTATTTATCTTTATCACAGTTACTGTATCTAGCACAAAGGTATTTTCTGCCTGTATTCTGATAATACAGACCAATTTGGAATTGTATAAGATAATGGTCAGCATCTCGAGCTCAGAATCTTAAATTTCAACATTATTTCTGTAAAGGATAAATGAATACATGAAAAATGAAAAACGAGCCAATTACCATTATTATTATTTTTTAACTATCTCAGACTAAGAATTTCTACGTGAAATATCTATTTTACTTTATATTACTTATTAACTTCAATAACCATGTTTCAAGTAACGGTTATGATAACATTTTTTTCAACAAAAATCACTTGGTAGTGAAGGGGTTAAGGAAGCATTCAGCAATTGGAAACAAGAGCAAACGTGCTATTATTTTATTAAAATTTTTGGTACATTCACTGTTTGGTTTTATACTTTTTTCTCTCCCCCCCCCCCAATGTATGGAGACCTTTGGTTGTTTATCCACCTCGTACAGGAATTACACATTGTGCTGAACGCTGTAGCTTAAGCGCACGTTGTCAATAAAGGTGATGGACACATCTACTGTAATCAGATTCAGATTGGAAGCCCAGTAATTTCCATATCTCAGTCCGCAGGCTAAAATACTGTTACTTCTGCAGGAAATAATGGAATTTTTTTCAGTTATAAATTCACAGTGACAGCAGCATCCAATCTACTTGGTTTCTGATAAGTGGTATTTTGTCCTTCCGCTATTCAGGTATTACACGGTTATTCACTGTTAAAAGTATCAGTGCTGTTATAAGGGCTTCTTTTTGGTAATGTAGCAGACAGATAATGCAGTAAAATAAAGTTAACCCCTTAATGCGTATTACTTGCTTCCATCACAACATGATTCTGCAATCCAATATATTTGTGTAAAAATTGGAAGTGTTACAAAATTACCCACAATACTAGTACCTGCTTCTTTCATATCCCCGATTTGTTCTATCAATATATTTAACCCTTTCACTACCAAGTGTTTTTTTGTTAAAAAAATATATAACATTTATTTGAGACATGGGATGCAAAATTAACAATTAAATATGGTGTAAAAGAAATAATTTGTTCAAAAGATTTGAAATATTACAACAATGTAAATTTGCTTATTTTTCATTTTTCATGTTCTTGTTTATCCTTTACAGAGATATGGCTGTGATAAAAGGTTCTAAACTGGGGGGCGGAGCTAGACTCAGGCGGGAACGGTCGCACCTTTGCAGCAAATTTGACCTCTCCAGAGCGGGGATTTCTTTGCCGCGGGAAATCTGGCCAGACCCGGGGTCGTTGCGGTCAGCCTCGTTATTTCCCTGGGAGGCCTGGTGGTCCCGAGAAGTTCCGGAACAGACTCTGCGGCCTGGTGTGGTCGGCCATTTTTAAGTCTGTGGGAGTACTCCGGATTGCCCTCGCTTTCTGTCTGGCTCAGCAGATCTCTGTCCCGGCCATAAAATACGGTGGGATGGGGAAGAAATCAGCGTAGCGAAGTGGGCAGCTGCCTGGTTCTCGACAGCAGGATATTCGCGACTCTTTGAGCGGCAGACAGTTGCTTGCCGAGGGACTCCCCTCCTCCACCTTGCCTCCGGGCTATGGATCCTCAGAAGAGGATGACTCCGCCTGGTCGAGAGGGAGCGGTGATGAGTCGGATCTTCCTATGGAGACCCCTCTAGGGGACCAGAGGCCCAAAAAGGCCTCAGCTACGAGGGCCTCTCGAAGGCAGGCTGCTTTTTCTGCATCTCCCGATGCCTTTGACGCCCCGGCTACCGCGCCTACCTTCCTCGATGCTGCGCCGGCGGAAGATGTCCAGCTGGCCACGAAAGGGCGGATGCTGACCGAGATGCGAGCCTTATGGGGTGCTGATGTATCTGGCGTTAAGGCGGCTCTCGTGCAGGAGCAACTGGTGACTATTCAGAGCCGAGCGACAACAACGGAGGCAGTGCATACTCCCCTTTCTTCTAAAGTCGATTTCCTCCAGCAGCAGGTTGAGACTATCTCGGTCATTGGAGACGATGGACGCTCGACACCGCCGGCGTAATGTCAGCGTCAGGGGAGTGCCGGAGATGGTATCATCAGAGACGATTTTCGCATTTATCAACCGCCTGGCAGGGCACCTGTTGTGCCTACCTCCCGGTGCACCAGAGGTTTTTGGCTTGGCGATCAGTGTCAGGAAGTCGGCGGCAGCTCCGGTAATAGTGTTGAGGGACATCATCGCAGTGGCCCGGGAGGTACCCCTGAAGCAAAAGCTGATGGCGCTGCCCGCGGCTAAGAGTGTTATCGCTTTTGAGTCTGTCTCGTTGTCCCTGTTTCAAGACCTCCCATTTTTGACACTGGCGGGACGCCGAAGGTTTAGAGATGCATTGGCCTGTCTACGGGCTGGGGAGGTGCGATACAGGTGGGGCACAGCTGGCACCTTGCTTTTTACATATGATAATGTGCCATACGTTTTTGGTACCCCAGAGGAAATGTGGCCTGTTCTGGACTCACTGGGGCTCTCCCGGGGTCCGAGATCCACGGCTGCTAGAGCTTCGGCCTCGTCCTCCCTGGACCCGGGCTGCATGTCAGTGGACTTTATATTTTTCCTCCGGACCCCTGTTGTGACCTTCCTGTTGAGACCTTTTCTCTGATGGCCCGTCATTATGCGGATGCTCTTTTTTCTCCCCACCGAGACCCCTCCTTCTTGTCTATTTGAGCAACCTCCCTCCCTTTTTTATGTTTTGCGCCCCCCCCAGACACCCCACATATTTTTGTTTACCCTGGCATTTTCAGGATACCTAGAGGGGCGCAACCGAAGCCTGGTGTCTAGTTTTCCCCCAGGTGCACAGGCCTAGTGCCATTTATCCCCCCATGGCCCTTTCCCTTGGTCTCTGACCAATTGGGAACTCGCCTGGGTTGGCACAGTTTTGGCCTTTTGCCCTTTTCTCAGATCCCCCATTCCCTCCCCCTTTTTTTTCTTTTTTGTTTCTATCCTTCACCCCCCACCCTTCCCGAATAAGATGTTCTTAGTGGACTTTTCCTAGACTTACTATATTTTGTGCTGAAATTTTACTGATGTTTACGTTTGGCCCTGCGAGGTCATCTCTTTTTGGCTAACTGTTGAAATATTACTGCATTATCAACAAACAGGGTATGATTACCTTGGTGTGAAACACAGTAAATGTAATGCAGATGGGTAATTAAAATGATCAGATCTCCTGCTAATGGGGATATTTAGTGATCATAAGGAGATTACTAGCAATGCAGCTTCCAAAAGATACCAATATCTGTATGTGCTGCATAATGCCGGTGTATGGGAATCACAGTAACACCTTGTATCTGTATGTGCTGCATAATGCCTGTGTATGGGAATTACAGTAACGCCTTGTATCTGTACGGTACAAGAATTTCTAATCATTATAAACCCTAAGGCTGGGGTCAGACTAGCGCACTTTTAACGTGCGTTCTGGCGCACTTAATTACGGCCGCACTAGCAGCAAATGACGGGCAATGACAGCCAATATACGAAGTACGGCCACACAAAATTCCGGCTGTGCAACGCAAGTGGAATTTGAATGCATTATTTTGGGAACGCAGAAACGCTAGTACTGACGTACAGAGTGCGCTGCATCTGCTAGCGGCGTGTGTGCGTGATTAGGAGACGTCAGACGCTGCTCATGTCCGGCCAACATAACGTCGAGACACCCAACGTTTCCTGATTTGGATCCGTACAAAATCACGCACAAAAATTGCGCATTGTATGACCGTTTTCACGCATTACGTGAAAAAATACGTCAATGCATTCGGACGTACTTTTTGACGTTCGCGTGTAAAAATGCTTTTGTTTGACCCTAGCCTAAATCATATCCTTGCAGAGCAGTGAGTGACCCCACAGTGCTCCCTGTATTCTGTCCTCTTTTCTCTTTGGTTGCTGCAACATAAAATATATAGAAACCTGGTGCACTGTGCAATATTAGAAAAAAAAAATAATAATGCAAAATTAAAGTTTACTTTTTGTTACCGTGACAGGGGGCTCCTTTGCAGTCATACAGGGTAATAGGAGACAGGGTTAAATGAGAATTTTTTTCCCTCCATAGGTAAAGCATCAATCTTGCTTCAAAAAAAATGGGTACCTGAATTTCATTGGCTAAATTTACTTTTTTTAAAAAAAATGTTTTTAACCCCTTCACTACCAATGGATTTTACAGAAAACCACAGTCAGGATCCAGTGGGGTTTTTTTCCGAAAAAATATTTTTAATTAAACATTAAGAAATATTTGGGAATATTCCCAATGTGTTTCTTACTGTAACAGCCTATTTGGCAGGAGTATTTTTCCATCTGCTGGCCAAACAGGTTACTGCAGTTCAGGGCTCAGTGCAGGATCTGATAAGGAGATGTCAATAAGACACATTCCCAGTTGGCTTTAAAAAGTGTTAGCATCCCTAGCATCATGCCCACGATGCTAAAACTTTAGGGGAATGTGATGGAGCCCAACTGCAAAAGGATAACACTTGCAATTAATGAAATTCCTTTGCATTGCTCCTGTGGAACATAATATCGACTATTCTCAATATCGAAACACCGATCGAGTATCGTCGATCTTGGTAGAGGAGTTAAATGCAAGAAACTTGCAAACACTTTTGGGAGTGAAGGGATTTAATAGAGAGGTTAGAATATTATCTTTTCAAAGTATGTCAACGTCTATATACTTTTTGTATCACTCTTGTCGTGTAAAACGTTGACCTTTTGCATTACTTATTTATTTAGAAATCTCTTTGAAAAGTGAGCTCAGCATGAAAGTGGTATTTACAGACCGACCCATAAAGCCAAAAAACACAATCCGAAGTATTTGAAATGTAAAAATAATTACAAATCTGCTCTTTTCGTCTTGGCTTTATATTCCTAAAATTTGCATTCGCAGCTTTGTGACTTCTTGAAAATAAGTATTGCGGGGGGGGGGGGGGGTGTTTCCTTAATAAAAAGGGAAGTAAAGGGAAAAATTAAATATCAAAAAGCCTAAATGAATTATTTTATTACACTAAAATTTTAACAAAATGTATTAACCTTCTTTAAATGCCTAAATCCAACTTTGTAGCTTATTTCTCTTTAGGAGTTTATAACGACGATTCTTTCTTTTTTTTTCTGTTGCATGGTTGGAAAAAGGTTTCAAAGGCCTCCACCACCTCAAGTAGAGTATGAATAAAATAAAATGTGACTTAAATATCTTACTGAAGACGATATATTACTGTAAGACCTTGGGCAGAAATCTCTAAGTATTCACCGGGACACAAGGAACGCTGATGACAAATGAGATATTCACAGCAAATCAATAAAGGTTCCGTACAAAGTAAATCTCCACCTTTGTCCATACGGCGCGGTACAAAGGTATTACACGTTCTTACACTTCTCCTACATTACTGCTCCTTCAAAGGAGAAGAAAGGATTGTTGATTACAGCAAATTTCATTAACTTCAAGTGAATCTGTGAGATAAGCAAGGAAAATGGGTATTCACAGGGTCGAGAATGTAGTCAAGCACCAATCTTCAACATTTTAGCATTATCCCGTTCACTTGTCAAGATCAACTATACTCGATCTGCAAGGCACTTCCATTGCCCCGACATGGGTCCCTATTCTCTTCTTAGCTCTAAAATGGGGACGTTAACGTTCCCATTTTAACATGATAATCCGGTCATGTTTGGTATCATTGGAAAGGCCATGATCAGGATCCTAAGGATCCCCCTATCTCTACATGGCAGCTAGATGGTTAACTGGCCCACTGACATCCTCACACATATACAAAAAATAAGAAATGGTGTAGCGATACCAATGTCCTTCACAGAAAACAATGTCCCATTTGTAATCTTTTTCTCCAAGTTCTTTTCTTGTGATGTCCCTCAGAGAAAACACAGAAAATAGATCATAGTGCAACCTGTATAAAGTATCATATATATGTGTAATCAAGGTGGTAGCACTCACATGAATTAGAACCCTCCTGGTTCTAGGTATGTTCACTTTAGGGATATTGTTGGCTTCCCAAAAACCTTTTCAAAGACGAATCATAGGATCCCCATCAGATTTCCAAGGATGGAAGTTGAACTCACTTCAGCAATACACGATAAGAATCAAATGAAGTTCTGTGTAAGTAGCTGATGACAGGTGGTTGTAATCAGATAAAGCTCCGTGTAGGTAGCTAATAGTAGGAGATTCTCAAAAGGAGGCTCCAAAATACAGAATAAAAAATTTAATAAAATAAATTAAAAACAAATAAGCAAATAAACCAGAACGCGTTTCACCAATACATAAAAGTATCATAAGGCTTCCTCAGCTGGCTGATTTGAAATGACCATATTATGACTTATATACTTATTTCCATTGACTGCTATCCAATCACAGCCATCTAATTTGGCAAGAGATTGGGGCTGCCAATGGGAACTTACTCTCAGTATGCATGGCCAAGCTTAGTCATGAATTTTGGCGGGAAATAAATACACCCAATTAAATTTTAACTTTCGTTTCGTATAACCAATCCAATCGATGGAAAAACGAAACCTCGCGCATGCGCGCCAGCGTTCGGAGGTTTTACGAAAAATAATAATAAAACGCACATATATGCGCAAAAAACGAAGATCGCATCCAACGAAAAAACGGATCGTTTGAAAGATAGAACGAGAACCCGCACATATGCGCTGACATCAAGAACTCTATAATCCAAACTGAATTACAATCAATAAAAAATTAACTTTCAGTGTATAGGGCTAATCATACATTTGGCGGGAAACAGATACGTCCAATGGGATTTTTACTTTCGTTATGAGTAACCAATCCGGTCGATGGAAAAACGAAACCTCGTACATGCGCACCATTGCTCGTAGGTTCCATACCAAAATAATAGAATAATAAAGCCCCATACATACGTACAAATTGCGTACGAAATACAATCAACTAAACGGATCGTATTTCGGTTAAAAAACTAAACGAAAAACCCGCGCAAATGCGCTAGTGTCGGAATTCAAAAATCCGAATATATGGACAGAAGGTCCCATAAAAAAGACCAAAAGCATATTATAATCCGCCCTTATCCGTAAAGACACTGAATCTCCAAATTATTTACATGGTAATCAGTAAAGACCTATTCCTATGTACATAGCTTAACAATATATTAAAGAGATATTTAGGATGGAATAAGTTACATTCTCAGATGATAAATAAGTATACATAGACCCATAGATAAATGGCAAAACAAGAGTAATTAGCCAGAATCACCCAATCATATATATGGAACCGCATCTGAAATAAGTATGAATCTCATGCAGGAGAAAAAGGAGAACAAACTATAAAAAATGACATAACTCAAAATCTGAATTTAGTCCAGAAGGGATTAGTGTGTTAAGAGTATAGATCCATTTCATTTCTGCCTGGTGAATCTTTTTATTAAAATCACCACCTCTCCAATGACGTTCTACTTTTTGTATTGCAATGAATTCCATTCCTTCTGGAGATTGACCGTGGACGTTCTTGAAATGTGCTGAAGACAAAGTAATACAATACCAGCGCTGCTTGAATAGGGTCCACTCGTGACACCCAGTTTATTTCCAGTGAGGACAGGAAAATACACAACACAGACGTTTCGGGGTCACAGCCCCTTCCTCAGTGCGTAGTGCCCTAACCCTTAACAGACAAAACCCATATATATATACAAACACATAACAGGTAGGACAGCCAGACCTCCCCTCAGCAGGTGAAAAAAATCTCCACAGATAATTAAGACAAAATGGTTTCACAATACTCTTACCAATTTTCCATGTGTGTATGTATTGAAAACGGCGATAATGGGCGCCATTGCGCATGCGCAAAACAGCCAGATTAACACGCAGGACCGGAAGAGCCTGCGGTGAGCTGGCAGGAAGTAACCAGGATCAGGAGAGAGAAATGGCCATACAGCGGCCATATTTGTAGTTCTTTCTATTAATGATGATCACAGGGCGGAATACACTCCAACTATCCATCCTGGTCACACTGAAAACACTGACAGGGTTAGAAAGGCTAAAGATAGCCAGGTCTGAAAAATACAAAAATAAGCCACACAAATATACAACAACCTAAACCAATGTGAAAAATAACATGTGAATATGTATACAAAGTGTATAAAAATATATAAAAATAAAACACTGGGAAATAAATATAAAAATGACTGGCTCAGCATTTCACGTTAATTGTTAAATCTAAAGTCATAAAAAAATGACACCTTCCAGGTATTCATTAAACTGTATATATTGGCAAACATATAACCATCTATACAAATAAGGAGAAGAATTAATTTAATTATTTTGCACCAAAAACAATCTAGCTCACCCTTTATCATCAGATGCCTCGGGATGAAAATCAGAGAAACCAGTGCCACTCAAGTTTCTCATTAAGACCATGAGGGGCCACTGTGTCTAACCGATACATCCATCGCACTTCTTTTTGAAGCAATATTCGATCTCTATCGCCACCCCTCATTAGTGGGGAAACTTTTTCCAATATTTGATAACGTAACTGGGAGACATTATGTCTCTTTTCCCTGAAGTGTCTTGCGACAGGGGATAGAGATTCGGAATTCCGGATAGATGTTTTGTGTTCAGATATCCTATCTTTAAAGGGTCTAATGGTTTTACCCACATAGCCCAATCCACAGGGGCATTTTAATAGATAAACAACAAAATCGGACTGGCATGTAAAGAATCCTTTCAATTTAATGCTCTCTCCTGTACGTGGGTGCGTGCAGACATTCCCTTTCAGGATCCCATTACAGTGGTTACACTGTAAACATGGATATGTACCGTATGTAGGGGTGGACAAAAAAGTCTGTCTCGCTCTCGATTGAGTGTCCGCTCTAACGACAAGATCTCGTATGTTTTTATTCCTTCGCATAGCAAAGACAGGGGCATTGGGAAATAATGCCCAATGTCACTGTCACTCTGCAGAATATGCCAATTAGATAAAATGATCCTTTTAATATCTCGGGATAACGGTGAAAATGTACTTACAAAAGGAACCCTCTCAAGTTTCCTTTTTGGTCTATCCTGTAATAAATCATCCCTATCGACATTAGAGATTTTAAGCTGGGCTTGATTGAGTACCCGTCTACTGTAGCCCTTCTCTCGAAATTTGGTTCTGAGCCCTTGCAGTCTAGAATCCAATTTAGTTTCATCGCTCACTATACGTTTCACCCTCAGCATCTGGCTAAAAGGAATAGAAACTTTCTGCCCGCGGGGGTGATAACTTGAGAAATTCAATAAACTATTAGTGTCAGTAGGCTTAATATAAAGATCAGTGGCGATATGGTCGCCTACCCTATAGACCTGCACATCCAAAAAATGTACAGACTGTATATCAAACTCCATAGAAAAAATGATATTGGGATTCCTAGTATTGAGATACTGTGCAAATTCAACTCACACCGAGAGCCCATCCAAATCAAAAAACAATCGTCGATATAACTAAAACACTTGGAAATCTTGTCACTAAAGGGATTATTCTGCCAAATATAGGACTCTTCAAATGTAGTCATATACAGATTAGCGTAAGAGGGTGCCATATTCGCACCCATGGTAGTCCCTTTAACCTGTTCATAAAAGATAGATTGATATCGAAAATAATTTTTCTTAAGGACTATCTCCAGTAGAGCCATCAAAAAATCAATCAAATTCCTCGAGATGGTAGAGCACAGAAGATGTTGTCGAATAGAGCGGAGACCCTCATTGTGAGGAATGGAGGTGTAGAGGCTACCAATGTCAAGGGTAACTAGAATGGATTCAGCAGGTAATACAACATTACTCAATTTGAGCAAAAAATCTTTAGTATCGCGTACATACGATAAAGCCTTAGGTACAAGGGGCTGTAAAAATTGATCAATAAAGATAGCCAAAGGTTGAAAAACAGAATTAGTACCGGCGACAATAGGACGCCCTGGTGGCGGGAATATCCCTTTGTGGATTTTTGGCAGTGTGTAAAAGACTGGTATCATCGGAAATTTAATACGCAAGAATTTGCCAATTTTGGCAGAAATTATTCTTTCCTCAAGTGCCAATGTAATAACGTTATCAATAATCCTAGAAATCTGTTGAGTGGGATTAGTTTTCATAACCTTATAGTTACTCCTATCCATTAGCTGCCTCATCACCTCCGCATGGTAGTCACTGGTATCCTGCACCACTATCAAGTCACCCTTATCGGCAGGCTTGACTGTGAGCAAGGTATTTTTGCTGATCTCTGTAAGTGCCTGTCTTTCACTTCTGGTCAAGTTATTTTTAGAAGGTAATTTATTCCAGGGTAATCCCTCAATTCCCTGTTTAACGACATTCATAAATGTAGTAGAAGATGAATTTAAAACCATTGGAAAAAATTGACTTTTAGGTCTACACACCTCAAGGGAAAAACTATCTGTTTCTGGTCCCGAGGCATCTGAACTGGGATCATCGCCTGTTTCTTGTAATGGTATTTGTCGCTGGTGTTGAGGGTCTGAAAAAAAGATTTTAAGGTTAATACGTCTAAAATTTTTTTGCAAATCAACTTGTGTAGAAAACTTATCAGTTTTCCCTGAAACAGAAAAGTTCAAGCCTTTACTGAGTGCCTTGATTTGTATAGGCGTAAGGTTGGTTTTGGACAAATTTAATACCCCTTCTCTGGTCTCTTTTCTTTCTCTTTCGTGTCCTTGACTTTGACTTTGCTCCGGGTCGCTGGTTGTTTGTTGGAGGGTCCCGGATCCCCTCCCTCCTCTCTTCCTACTCCTAAAAAAGGAACCTGATGTCCCGAAGTGGATACAGAACTGTCACTTCCTGATGTAGCTGAGGTAGTACCACCAGCCAATGTTCTCGCAGGGTAATCCTGTGCATGCCTCGATCTCCTTTGTTGTTTAATGGTAGTTCTCCATGAATATACACGATTATATTGATAGTCCAATGTATCCCTCCTGAATTTCCGAATCTTCACCGTTTGTATTTCCTTACCAAATTTCTCTGATTTAATTTTTACTTCTTGTTCTAATTGGGTAAGTTTATCGGCAGAGATGGTGCTCACAAGTTGTGCTTTAGTCTCAGTTATTTCTTTCTTCACATCCTGTAGCGCCTCCCCAACACTCTCGATGGTGAGGGCAATCAGGTCTAACGAGCATTTGTTGAGTATCTGATACCACCTCTTAGTATGTTTTTCGTTCGTTTTACATAGGGTGGGTACAAGTGGAGATCTCAGTCCCCTTGGAATCCTCTTTGCTCTCAAATACTCAGTCAAGGTAGTTTGATGAAGTTGATAATTAGTCTCCTTTTTAGTAAGTGATTCCAATCGTATTGCAAGTGAAGTAGCATCAACGTTAAACAAAAAATCTGCGCCAGTCAAACCAACAGTGTTCACTAAGGCATCTAGATGTTGCTGAGTGTAGGCAAAAGTATCTGCCCGATTCATAGTAAGTCCAGAAATATCTGAAAATGACATAGTAAAAACGGCAAGCTCCTGCATGGAGAATCAGATGCTAAAAAATAGTAGTACTTGAAAAAAGTTTGCAGAAAGGCAGGAGTAAGGGTGTCCGTTAACACCCTCTAAAGTATAGAGTAATTGTACAGCTGCAGCTGAGTATTGACTCCCTCTCACAGCATCAAGGATGAGACGGTAAATAATTCGCAGGAAGACAAAGTAATACATAGTTACATAGTTCTATAGGCTGAAAAAAGACATGCGTCCATCGGGTTCAGCCTCTCCCACATAACCTACTGCTGTTGATCCAAAAGGCGGCAAAAAACCCAGTCTGAAATGCTCGCCAATATGCAACATACTGGGAAAAAATTCCTTCTTGACCCCAGAATGGCAGTCAGATTTCTCCTTGGATCAAGAAGCTTTTACCCACATATTAAATATTATAACCCTTAATATTCTGTGTCTGCAGGAAGTCATCCAGTCGCTTTTTAAAAGTCTGTACAGACTCTGACCCAACCACCTCAACAGGCAGAGAATTCCACAGCTTTATTGTTCTCACCGTAAAATAACCCTTCCTATGCTTTAAGCTAAATTTTCTTTCTTCCAGTCTAAATGGATGACCCCGTGTCCTGTGTATAGTCCTGTTAATGAATAGGTTATCAGACAATGGTTGATAATGGCCCCGTATATATTTATATAAGGTTATCAGATCCCTTCTAAGGCGCCTTTTCTCTAAACTAAACAGGTTTAAGCTTGTTAGTCTTTCCTCATAACTTAACCCTTCCATCCCCCTTATTTAGTTGCCCGTCTCTGCACTTTTTCTAGCGATATAATATCTTTTTTTAAGACAGGTGCCCAAAATTGCACGGCATATTCAAGGTGCGGCCTGACCATTGATTTATACAGAGGCAAAATCATGTTTTCATCCCGTGAGTGAACTCCCCTTTTAATGCATGCCAGTACTTTGCTGGCCTTGGCGGCTGCTGTTTGACATTGCACATTGTTACTTAGTTTGAAGTCTATGATTATTCCCAAATCCTTCTCCTGCTTGGATTTCCCTAACTCCGTACCATTTAGGGTATAAATTGCTTGTGTGTTCTTCACTCCAAAGTGCATAATACAATACCAGCGCTGCTTGAATAGGGTCCACTCGTGACACCCAGTTTATTTCCAGTGAGGACAGGAAAATACACAACACAGACGTTTCGGGGTCACAGCCCCTTCCTCAGTGCGTAGTGCCCTAACCCTTAACAGACAAAACCCATATATATATACAAACACATAACAGGTAGGACAGCCAGACCTCCCCTCAGCAGGTGAAAAAAATCTCCACAGATAATTAAGACAAAATGGTTTCACAATACTCTTACCAATTTTCCATGTGTGTATGTATTGAAAACGGCGATAGCGGGCGCCATTGCGCATGCGCAAAACAGCCAGATTAGGCTAGGGACAGATGAGCGCATTTTCTGCGGCCACCGTCAAAATGTACGTCGATGCGTGCGCACGCATTTTTTCACGGAATACGCTTAAGTGGTCAGACGATGCGCAATTCTGGACGTATTTCATGACGATGGGGTGAAAAGAAGTCTAGGGAAATCCGGCTGTTTGAACGTTATGTTGGCCGCACACTAGCAGCGTCTGACGTCTCCTAATCACGCACACACGCTGCTATGCGGCCGCAGCGCACTCTGTACGTCAGTAGCAGCGGTTTAACGTTCTCGAAAAAATGCGTTCATTTTCCACTTGCGTTGCGCGGCCGGACTTTTGTGCGACCGTACTTCGTATATTGGCTGTCATTGCCCGGCATCTGCTGCTAGTGCGGCCGTGATTATGTGCGCCAGAACGCGCGTTCGCACTGCCTCAGTCTGACCCTAGCCTTAACACGCAGGACCGGAAGAGCCTGCGGTGAGCTGGCAGGAAGTAACCAGGATCAGGAGAGAGAAATGGCCACACCGCGGCCATATTTGTAGTTTTTTCTATTAATGATGATCACAGGGCGGAATACACTCCAACTATCCATCCTGGTCACACTGAAAATGTGCTGATACTGAATGGGTTTCTAAACCTTTTGATATAGTGTATATATGCTCTCTAATTCTGATGGACAACAATCTTGTAGTATGTCCTATGTAATGTAATCCACAGGGACATGTAATTCTATATATGATATTTTTGGTTTTACATGTAAGAACTCCCTTGATATTATATTGTCGAGAGTTATTGGTAAACTGAGATACAGTTAACTTTTTTAATTTCAAATTAACACATGCCGGGCAGAGCCCACATCAATAAAAACCCTCTTTAAAATTGAAAAAATTGTTAGTTTTAATCCCTGGATTTTTATGACTTTTAACCAGAATTTTTTTAATGTTGTTTGCTCCCCTATTGACTAGTTTGGGCTTGTCTCCAATAAGGTCTTTTAACCCCTTCACTGCTGAGCCATTTCACGTCGAAAACACTATTTTCTCTTTTTTTATTATTATTAATATTTTTTCTTTACTTTAAACATGGTCATGTTTGGTATCATTGGAAAGGTCATGCTCTGGCCTTTCTAATGAAACAAAGAATGACCCTGCTAGCTGCCAACAGTCAGGAGATATCGGGGTTCAAATGCACCCCGTATCTTTCCCTAGGAGTCAATGAGGACGTTCCTCACACGTCCTCAGCAGTGAAAGGGTTAAGATTGGATCTCGTTCGAGTAAATACCAATTTTTTCTAATGATGTGATGTATGGTTTTAGTATGTATGTTGAACTCCGTAATAAACATGACATCATTATCATATAAGCTTTCATTTGATTTATATTTCAAGATGTCCTTTCTATCCAGAATACCAATTTCCTCAATAGTCATAGAGGGATTCTTCCTTATAACCCTTTTCAATAAAGTCCAATTTTAATTTATTGGCCTGCAGGGTGAATTGATCCATTTCCGTACAATTCCGTCTCAATCGTTTAAACTGTCCTTTGGGGACGCCCTTTAGCCAATGTTTGGCATGGCAGCTTGTTTGTTCGATATAACTATTAACGTCAATTTGTTTAAAATAAGTCCTAGTTTTTATGGAGTTATATATAGTTTTTATTGCCAGGTTTGTCGTTGGACGGCCCTGTGATTCTGTTCACTTGGGATGTGACTAGCTTGTATACATCTATCCCCAACGAGGAAGGATTAAGAGCAATACAAGAAATATTAGAGGAAAATGTCTTTTCTGAGGACCAGATAGCTTTTTTGTTGAAACTCGTACAATTTGTGTTACATAACAATTTCTTCCTCTTTGGGGATACAGTGTATAGACAGTGTAGGGGGACCACGATGGGATCCAATATGGCACCAGCCTATGCGAATATTTACATGGATGCCTTCGAAAAACATTTTGTCTACAATCACCGTTTATTTGTCCAGTTTGCCCATGTGTGGTGGCGCTATATAGATGATGTGTTTGGGATATGGATGGGTAGTCTGGAGGATCTTGAGACTTTCTTTAAAGAGATTAATATGGTTAATGAGAGTATTAAGTTTACTATGAAATTTAGTCGAGAGTCGATTGACTTTTTAGATCTTACACTTAAAGTGGAGGGGTCACATTTATCTAGTGACTTATTCACTAAATCTACAGATAGGAATAGCTTATTACACTTCGAAAGTTTTCATCCAGGTAATACACTGAGATCTCTACCACGTAGTCAACTAATGAGGGTTATTAGGAATGTATCAGATCCTGAGGTCCGTAGAGATAGATTACAGGACATGGTGTCTAAATTTAGAGAACGGGGTTACCCTAGATCTCTTCTTCGACAAGAACTACAGAAAGTAGAATCGCTAGATAGGCAGATTATGATATCGGAAAGGACACCCAAACATCGCCAAAACACACGTATTCCATTCATCAGTAAATTTAGTCAGATAAGTGGACAGGTGAATAACATCATTAGAAAGCATTGGGGCATACTGCGTAAAGCTTATGGAGAGGTTCCATTTTTTCAGAGCCCCCCTATTTTTGCGTATAAACGGAACAGGAATTTGAAGGACCACTTGATTAAAGCAGACATAGGCCCTATTAGGGAGAAACAACAAAGATTCCTTGGCCCCCAGAGAAGGGGCACCTTCCCATGCCTTAATTGTTCTTCTTGTAGTGCGGTCATCAAGGGGGAATTTGTAGTACATCCACATACGGGTGACAAGATGGGAATACGGGAATATTACACATGCGATTCTTCCTACGTAATTTATGTACTTAAATGCCCTTGTGGCTTATTATATGTGGGTGAAACCACAATGAAAATGAAAGAACGTTTCACGAAACATAAGTCCACTATTAGGACGGGTCGTAGGGATTTACCGGTCCCCGAACATTTCCTGGCTTGCACACATAATATAGCCCAATTAAGATTTCAGATTATTGATCATGTCCCAGCCCTACGTCGAGGAGGGGACAGGATCAGATTGTTAAAACAAAAAGAGAAACGCTGGATACATGTTTTGGATACTTTGTGGCCGAAGGGCCTTAATAGGGAATTTGACTTGCATCTTTGCTATTAGTATCCTGTTGGTGGGGTGTAGTTAGTTATACCCCTTTAGTATTATTGAATAGGAGAATCTATATTTTCTTGTCCCCTTGTATTTCTTCATTAGGTCACATCGATAACGTGCTTGCTCCTTTATGGTAGAGTAAAGAATTTTTATGCATGGTTTATTGTTTTATTTTTATTTTTATTTCTATTATGTTTTATGTGTATTACAAATGTGAAAAGGAAAAAATTCCGTTTTGTATTCATTTGTGTTGGACAATGGCACACACCCCCTCATTATGAGGACTTCAATGTGATTGGATCAGAGTGGTTTAAATTGAAGTTGCCATGTCCATTTCAAATTGTATGATTAAGGCCGTCTGTGGCCGAAACGTCACTGTTCTGTGGTGGTGAGATGCTACCCTGCTAAATAAATTCATGAATTGCAGCTGCCTGAGTCCAGGATCCTTTGTGTTTGGTGCAGTTTGTGAAGGGAGTTTCGGCGCTCCCATCTCTGGAGACTCGGCGCCTGTTTTGTGGGCTCCCAGCGGTGGAGATTGCGGCACCTTTGGATGACCTAGTTTTTATGGAGTTATTTTCAATATAGATGTTAAGATCGAGGAAATTAATAGATGTGGTACTAATATTACAGTCAAGAATTATTCCCCAATCATTTTGATTGAGGTGTTGAAAGAAAAGGGTCAAAGATTCTTCATTTCCCCTCCATATGACAAGAATGTCATCAATGTACCTTTTATAGAGGACCAGGTTCTGCGCCCAGCCACGGTCCCCACAGACAAACTGGTTTTCCCAGTCTGCCATAAAAAGGTTCGCGTAGCTGGGCGCGAACCTGGTCCCCATAGCAGCACCCTTTACCTGGAGGTAATATTGATCTCCAAATCTAAAAAAATTACGATTGAGAATAAGTTCAATACCTCTTAAGACAAAATCTGCATGTTCCTTTGTCACAGTAGGGTCATTATCCAAAAATTTCCAGACTGCTCCACACCCTTTAATATGAGGTATCACACTATACAAAGATTGTACATCACATGTGGCCATAATAAAGCCTTCCTCCCATGTGATCTCCTGTAATACCTGAAGGACGTTGATACTGTCCTTAAGGTATGATGGTCGGACCTTTACCATGGGTTGTAGAATGGTATCTATATACCTAGACAAATGACTAGTAACTGACTCAATGCCTGCTATAATAGGACGACCAGGAGGGTTATCTGGGTTTTTATGTAGTTTAGGTAACCAATAATATACAGGGGTCATGGGAAAATTGACAAAAATATAGTGGTTTTCTTTCGCATTGATTACTTCAGATGCTAATCCATTTTCCAATAAAGATTTGATCTCATCTTGTACTTTCTGGGTGGGATCATAGTTAATGGATTTATATGTATCTGTGTCTGATAGAATTCTCATAGCTTCTTGATGATAGTTGGCTGCAGATAGAATAACTACCCCCTTGTCGGCCGGCTTAATAACAATTTTGTCATTTTCGCTTAATGTAGTAAGCGCATCGCTTTCTTTTTTAGTAAGATTTTGCCTACTATGTTCTACTGATATTTGATCAATCTCTGATAAGACCACACTTTCAAAGGCCTTAATTGGGTCCGATAACATATGTTTGGGATAAAAGGTTGATGCATTTTTTAATGAAGTGTATCTCCCCATATCTGTTGTTCTCTCTAAAGGGGTCTTACTGAAGAACTTTTTCAAACATAATTTTCGTTTGAATTTTTGCAAATCCACATAGGTGTTAAACTTATTAAGATTCTGACTCGGAGCAAATTTTAAACCTTTTTCTAGGACTTTAATTTCGCTATCTTGCAGGGTGACACCACTTAGATTAAAGATACCCACAGATTTTAACGTTGTCCCCTTTTTTCTTCTTTGATCCTATGATTCGTCTTTGAAAAGGTTTTTGGGAAGCCAACAATATCCCTAAAGTGAACATACCTAGAACCAGGAGGGTTCTAATTCATGTGAGTGCTACCACCTTGATTACACATATATATGATACTTTATACAGGTTGCACTATGATCTATTTTCTGTGTTTTCTCTGAGGGACATCACAAGAAAAGAACTTCTTGAGGTTAATGCCATACACCGCTGAAAAGGGGAGACTCTCCCCTTTTCAGCGGTGCAAAAAGCATCTCCCTAGCTTCAATGGTTGGGGAGATAGAAGGCTCCGAAGGAGCCCCCCCTCCCCTCCATTGAATTGCATGGGATCCAGCAAGGGAGGTAAGTATCGGGCGGGAGGGGGGTTAGGCACCGCTGACGTACCCTGTACATCCGGGGGTCTAAGGGAGACCCGTGGACAGGACGTACAGGGTACGTCAGCGGTCCTTAAGGGGTTAAGAAAAAGTCCCCAGTCTCATTCTATGATCACTCCACAACCTGCAGGATCTCGCAAGAGATGTGACTCGGCAGGAGAAGCTTGGGACGGCGCTTTAGCACTGCCCCGAGCATCCAGGAGCACAGCGACCTCTACGAGTCAACGCCTGCCCCATAATTCACCGGTAAAATGGGAACGGTAATTTTTCCCAGTAGCACCCCCATTTTAGCTGTAGGGAGCTGATAGTGCCCTTGTGATAATTATACAACGCTAGAAGGGTATACTTTTCTGCTCTTTTTTGTATAGGGGTTATTCAGAGAGACGATCTGGCCCCGAAATTGCACCGAACAGTGAATTTCCCTGTAAGGTGACATTTTGGGCCATTCGGCTATTCAGAAAGCAGGTAGTTTGCCAAATTGCCAGCGTAATACAGTGCTGTTCGGTGGCAGTGAAATCCCCATAGAGAAGCAATGGTTAATCTATTTAAAGAACACCAAACAGCACAAAAAGGTCAGTGACATGCCCTGATTTTCTGTGGTTTCATTTGACAGGTTTATTCAGGTGAACCCCATAGGTTTCAATGTAAAAAATATTCCTATTTTTATCCAATATCTAATAAACTATTTATTATTTTATTCTGCAGTAAAAAGTCTCTATTGATTTTTTTCAGGACCTCTTAGGCATATTTCGGATTTTTTTCAGCAAAAAATGTTTTTTTTAAAGTGTTTTTTCTTTTTTTCTGTAACAGACCTTTTTATTATCATTCATATGATCTTGTTAATTCTAGACATTTTCGTCCAGTGTTTTTTTTTTGCAAACAGCATTTCAAATTTAAAACTTCCAAATTGTTTTTTTTTTTACCAGTTCATCGGCTTGTCGACTTTTTCCGGTAGCAGGTCACAGCTGTGTTCGGCGAATCGTCAGCTTTTTTCGGAAGCTTTTGTTTTTTTTCCGCGGTTTTGCAGCAGAAGGTCAACTTGTTTCGGCAGTTTTGCAGCAGATGGTCGACTTTTTCGAATGCATGTGGTGTTTTTACGACGGTTTTTCCCTGCACATGGGGGACCCTGCAGTGATTGCTAAATCAACTGCAGGGTCGGGGAAATCTGATTCCTCGAAGTGCGGGGACCGAGAGAGCACCGAAATCACTCTAAATAACCCTGTATGCGAGCCAAAGTTTACATGCATATTCTGGATGTGTAAAGAGTCACCAAAGCCTTCACGAGAAATTTGCGCTATACCAGGTTTTTGTCTGTATTTTGTTGAAATTTCTGGTTTGGGGGGGAACCACTATTTTCTGGTATTATAGCGGTTGAAGGATTTTTTTGGTGGTGGTTACATGCTTTGTAGAGCTACAATTTTAGATTTAGAATATGGAAAATATCTGATCAATAACATCAAGACTATATAACGAGGATAAGATGAAAAAAATAATATGAAAAAAATAACAAACTGTTAAATCCCAATGTCCTCTGAGCCAGCTTTAAATAATAATTATAATAATGTATTGTCCAACTTGAAGTATGTATGGCTGGAACTCTTGTATCTTTTGCCATATGTCAGAAACTCGTGTTTGACGCTGATAAGTAGCTAAGGAAATTTACAATGCCTCAACCAATGCAGAAAGAAGAGATAAATCATGCACAGGAGACACAGATCACTGTGACAGTGCCGTGTCTGCCGAATCCAATCTTTTACGGATTAATGCGGGAGCGAACAGCAGGGAAAGATAAATGTAGGGGCCACGGAGCTTCTGTCCAGAAACATTTCACATTGTGTGAGGCTGTAAGGGGTGTCTTCCACCTTGATTAACTAGGGACGTTGCCAGCATTTGGGATGCACAATCTGTACGGTCAGTCGTCATAACCTTCCTTTCATGACATGAAATAGGGCATGAATGTATATAGAATCATACAATAACAATATATGATCAACATTCTCAATAATCTAAAATATATTACATAGTGGAAGAATGTTTCATTTTGTAAAAATGATGCTCTTTTGCAATTTGTTTCTTCTGTTAAAAATGTGAAAATTGCTGTATGAGTTGTCCAAAAACCCAATTGCACGGCAAATTAACTTTAACAAGGCCAGTCATTTTTTGCGCATGTGGTTACTTAATGACACCCTACTCTACTCATCACCAGTCTGATACTGATGACCTTTATTTCTTTTACTAAGTCTTCATGTTTTCAACATAGCTTTTTGGTATAAAATGGTGAAGTTTAACAATCAAAATTATGTTTTAGGATTACCGGTAATTTACAATCTCTAAAAGATTCCAAATCAAGACAAAACAAATACATTGGAGACAAACTTCAAATAAGACTTGGTTTAATGGATTAATTATGGAATCGAGTTGCATAGTCTTCTGTAATTTCCCTTTTTTAACTAATTGTACTTTTCATTCCTGATCTAGCTTGAAAATGTTCATATAAACCGGTCGGGCACAATGTTGTACAATTTGATTATGGCACTGTATTGACTCCATATTGGTTTTACAATAAGACTCGTGCCTAGTATTGGAATCAAAAAAGTACTGACAGCTTTGCGGTCGACAAAACAAAAACCAAAAAAAAAACACATTCAGAAAACCGGGATTTTGTTGGAAATTGATTTTTCCGAGCTCTTCACGAGTTATAGCCAAAATTCACTCAGTAGTAAGTCTGTCCAGTGATTCTGTAAGTCATCACCCAGTACAGAAGCCCTTCTCTGATTGGCCAAATTGATTTATCTTACGTTGACGATGTGTAACCAATCAGAGACCTCTTCTTGTCACGCTCGGGGCCCACTTGGGCCATCATGGTGGCTTGGAACAAGGAGTGTAGCCCTTTAGGCAGGTAAGCTGCTGACTTGGTACAAGACTTACACAATACAGATTCCAGACAAGAGGTAAACTAGACTGAAAGCACAAGAGACATGGGGGCATAGAAGAAAGTTAAAGGGATCCCTATGCTGGGGTAGGTCCTTGTGTGGCCTCTAACTAGTGAAGATACCTCACAAAGGAAGACAGAGCCAGGGGGAACAAGTAGTGTGAGGGTTAACAAGACAGAATCCTAAACTGGAGAGGTCCTTGAATAATGGCCTCTGAGTAAACTAAACTCAGACAAACAAGACACATAAAACATGAAACATAAGAGTGGTCAAGACTAGCAGAACTTGGCAGATCCAGAGAACACGCTTAAGGTCATATACAGAAACCAAAACACAGGGTACAAGGAGCAGATCAGAGAATGAACCAGAAGGCATACACAGGAACAGTTCTCAGTCAGGCCAGGTCAGCAACGGGAGGGATATGCAGAATACAGAGTACAAGGAGCAGGAAAGAGAATATCCAACATAAGCTAAAAGTCAAAATCAGAAATACTAGACATGAAGCTATGCAGCAACGCAGGAATCAGGACAAAGGAAACACAACCACCATATGAACTCCACAAACGGTCAATGAAGCTCTGTGCTGCTGGGAGTTATATAGGCAGTGGATCTGTGTGATTGGGCCATGTGACCTCAGACCAGAAGATCACAGCAGAACCCCAGAGCAGTCCCAGACAGCACAGCCAAAAACAAAACAGGGGAAAACAGACATGAATGACTCTCACCACCAGGGGCACGGCCAAAACCAGGGAAAATGTGACACTTCTCTGATAGTTTGACGTAAATGGTCATGTGACAATTGGCCAATCAGCGCTCATGATTCTCTGGCCAAAAACGTTGACACAGCCATTCTGTTTTAGCCAGTAGGTGGAGCTGCATTGCCGTTAGAGAGATGCCAGAAACCTGACACACAGGGCAGAGTTGTGTAATATTGCAGCCATGAAATGTGGCTGGGCTGAGGCCTTCAAGGTCGAAACGCCCCACTGTCAGAAAACTGGTAGTTCTGCACTGTGGGTAGCCTGCGGCGACATCAAGTGCATAGAGGTGGGATGTTTCGCATTGTTATTGGGTGCATCATGCCCATATAAAACACTCTGTGAAACCCACTCATAGAAACATTAAAAGGGGTTATTCACTAACTACCATTTGTCTCATTCATAAAATGGTGGTTTTCCTTGAGGAAAACAAACAAGTAAGGATGCACTCCAGTAGCAAAAAGAATTCCAATTTATTAGTGCAAAATACCATAATAAAATATGACATATATATATATATATTGCAGAAAACTTGAGATACAATAAACAAGCTCACAATACAAAAAAATCTAGCAAAAAGTCAATATAGAAAGTAAGTATCAATTACCCGGCACTTCAGAAAATAGCAAAAAGAGAACGGAGTCAGCGATCCCAACGTTTTGACCTCATTCTTTATCAAGGTATAGGGATAAATGTATGTAATGTATATATATACACACACCATAAGTTCCCCATAAGAACCAATCACGGAGGTAGCAGGGTGCATCTGTATTATTATATTATACATTATAAAGTGCCGGCATATTCCGCAGCGCTGTATTGAATTACGGCGGCTGCCACGTCAGACACCCGGAGTCGCGCGAAGAAAGCATCACGAGAGTTCGGCATCGATGGGGATGCTACGCGCATGCGTCCAAACGGCGCATGCGCAACAGACATCCGAAAAAAAGGGGAGGTGTATGAAATTAAAGCCAGCGTAGAAAATGACCAGCTCTGAGCGATCATAAATGGTTAATCAAAATAATGATGCTATACAATTCAAAAAGCAAAATAATGAAGCATCAATCAACCTCATATCTCAACCCATTTAAGTGAACAATACTCAAATTACAGAGGAGATGAAGTTAATTTAAAAAAACGTCATATCAAAACATATATATCTTTGTACAATAAGAAAAAATAAAATTCAGAAATCATTCGTATATATATATCTTCACATGATTGCACTAAAAACAATACATTTAATCCATAAGCGATTCATTTTGAACATTTATATTTGTTTAGTTGTAATAATTCATAAATCATTCAAATCAAACATATATATCTTTTCATAATTATGTTTGATTTGAATGATTTATGACACAGGAAAGCAGGGTCTTCAACACACAGGATACCGGAGGGTCTGGAAACACACACAGGGAAGGTTTGGTGGGAAGATTTGGTAGCAAGGTACGGTTTGGTTCAGGAGAGCCACGACATACGTTTGCGCTTTCAGGAAGCAGAACTATAACTAATGTTGAAGCAAGGAACAGAAGGGGTGTGGTACTTTTATTTGCAAGTAGGTCAGATGACCTAGTGTGTGAGTGTGTTTTAACCGATTAGCTGCTGGAAATAAACAGGACATGAAGTGCAGGATTGGAAGGGGGCTGCCCGGCATGGTTCAGGAACCTGGCATCGTGATGCCTAACTCTAGCATCATTAGTGCTTGGCATAGAAATCCTTGAGATTATCTTCTCAGCAATAACTATATAGTGGCAGAGCATTCACAATCAAGCCTAGACTCTACCTCGGTTCCTCAAACTGCAAATAGGTGACGAGTCTTAAGGCTCGACTCCGAATACTAGCCCATTCGCCATCAACATATCCTACTTATTTTCTTGCGTTTTGAATGCAGTATAAGGTATTAAATAGAGATTGTAAACCATGTGACAGGGTGGAATGGCCCACGTTACCATCCTAGTTTTACATCTCACCCTGTCAAATAGTTTCCAGATTCCGCACATAAGACTTTCCCCCTGTAAGTGGATTACTCTTCTTAGAGCAGGCATTAGGTTGGCATGGGAAGGATCTGCTGCCAGTGGGGTACATTGGTGATGTGGCAGGCTTATGCAATGTATGATCATATTTTCTAACCAAAATCTCACAAATTAACCCCTTAACACTGGACGGGTGGTGCTCGGCAGGAGTGGGTTAACATCAGGTGGTGCGGCGAACCTCTCCTTTGGTCCGCCCATGCAGCTGACGCACGCAGTGCATCATTGGCTGCAGGGGGACGACTTGGTTTCAAGCCATCTCGCAGCCTCAAATGACATGTCAGCTGGTGGGCGGGACGGTCGCAGACCATTGAAGTCAACGAGGCGTACTAGTACACCATACCGCTTCAAGGCCCACACTGCACAGGTACGATATGGTACACCCTTCAACGGGAAAGGGTTAAAAACTGAAGGTGTTTTTAACACTTTAGATGTATGTTGGGTTTGTGTGTTTTGAATTTTGTGCGTTCTATTTATTGGTCTCAGATGCACCAATATGAAATAGGTATGCTTAGTTTGAGTGCAGTCCCCACTGTCCTATGTATGAATATATATACAAAGGGAGGTCCAAAAATAAGGTTAAAATCAATGAAATAATAACTTGAATATTTTTTTATTTAAAATAAATCTTGTTTATTCAGCATTTCTCAACATAATCGCCGTCAATCTCCTGCCATTTTTCAAGCAGCACACCCACTTCTCAAAACACACCTGAAAATCCTCTTTTGTCAGCGTAGCTTCATCTCCAGTGACAACTGCTTTAGAGTGGGACGGCTTCCCATCTTCGAAGGTGACAACAAACCTTTTGGCAAACACAGTTTTTTTCTCCTGCATTTAACAAACGAGGACTCCACTTCTTGGTGAAATCCAACTCATCTTGAAGAATCCTCAACATGCTTGATTTTTGAATGTCAAACTCTTCAATAAGCTTTATGAGAATGGTTTGAGGTTCCTCATCCAGAAATTCCTTCACCTTGGCCACCATGGCCTCATCTGCGGACATGCGGCTCTCCGTCTCTTGGTTCATCACAAGCATCAAAATGACCGGACCTGAATCTGCTAAACCACTTGTGGACATTCTGGAGACTTGGGGCTTCATTAGCAATTAGCAAGCACTGTTTTGCAGATAAAGCGCAAAGACATTGGCGGAGCAATTCTAAATGTCAACCACCACTTTTCGAGTCGCCTCGTGTCTCCATGATTATCTGTGAAGATATTAATTTTTTAACAAGTACTAGAAGGATTAGGCTTTCTTTGGAAAAAAAAAATTGAGTTAGCATCATTATTTCATTGATTTTATTAACCTTATGTTTAGACCTCCCCTCGTTGGTGTGTGAGGATGTGCGCGTGTTTGTGAGAGTACTATGCTAATGTTTTTTTTGGATTCTGTTTTAACTAGGCTTTTTCGATGTACCCTTTAAATTAAAGAGAGAGACTGATGGAAAATATCTTACTGCAACTGCTCTTTACCTTCCATTTACGTGGAGTAGAAAAACGAAGACAGTGAGCCAAAAAGGGAAATTAGAAGTGATCTATAGTGCAACAAAGTCAAATCGCCGTTACGGAAAGAGGTTTCAGGTGAGGGCATGGAATGCCAAACTAAGCATGGATACATTTCAGCATAAGCAAGGATTCTAGTGTGGAAAATCTATTTAAAGGCAATTTCATTTGTTGAAAAGAGACATTTATAAGAGAACGATATAAACTTTCAACAGTCAGTGGGATTCCACAACGAATGAGATTTTTATCTTCAATAAAACCTGTGTTGGATAAGGCAAGCGCTTTTTATTTAGCAGGATATTAAACCCAGCATGGAGCTAAAAAGCAGCTGTTGTCTGAAAATCTGGGATTTGGAACAGACTGGTTGGGAAAAAAAAACAACTTTAAAAGAACACCAGAGGAAAATCACAAATACCTGTAAATGTCTTTTAAAGCCCTCTGCAAATTTTCATGAAGTGGCATCTTAATTGAACCTGGCTAACGAAACTCGCTACAGAATTGTCTCATATCTCCGCTTGATCGAATTTCACGAGACAAAGCACGTGGGCAATTGCGTTCAGAGGAGAACTTCTAAACGTGTCGTTTCCCCGGCTTGCAAATTAGCATATATTTTGTAGATCCAAGAAGACCTGAAGAAGAACCAAAACCATTCGATGATCAATAGAAGCCCTCAATTTCAAAAGCTCCCGTCACCTTGACAGATTTTTCTTTTTTACTGACATATTCGTCCCGAGGCTGAATCTCTCCTTGCCTTTTAGCTGATTTTATTTCCAGGAACCAGTCAATGCTGACGGGTTAGGTGGTACAGTCGGAATTTAAAAATAGCAGAGATGAAGGAATAGAAAATCAAATCATTCGTAGAGCTGCACAAAGGGAATTTGGTTGTCAATAACATATATATATATATATATATATATATGTCATGGAGCTGATGTAACGCTCAATGCTTCAAACCCCAAGAGACTTTATGTTCATTTATTTCGTGTGTTTTTAAATATATTTTACATCGTTTGGTTTTAGTTTAATTTAGTTTAGTGTAAAATGGCATAGCTTTGGTTTTAAAAATACTTATATTCCTGTAGGTAAATGTGTTTTTGTGTATACAGTAAACAAGCTTTACTGCTGTGTAATTTATGCACCAGGGTTTTTCCCATTATCTAGCTGCATGTTCAATTCAAGGGATCTCTGATAGTGTGTGTTTAATCTGATGTGTTAGAACAATGGATATACAAATGTTGTGTGAGTTGAAGGCTAGAGAATGTAAAGAATGTTTATTGTAAATAACTGACATAATGTAATTAGTATGGGTATGCAAATTATGACTGTTGGACTTCAGCATAAATGGTGGCGTTTGGTTCATTAAAAAGTCAGAGAACTCTCAGAGCTCAGAGAGAGAGGATCCTGTTTTAAAGCATACAGCTGCGCCTGGTGTCTTTATTACAAACTACGCTACACTCCACACTCACCCTCGGAAGGCAGAGAGCGGCCTTCTGGAGATTCCTAACGGCTCCAGGGCAGAGGAACAGAAGCAGGCAGGTCAAGCCGCTCGAGGCGCTGAGGACAGCGCTCCCAGTAGCCGGGCTGACCGCAACGAAGGGGTGTCTGGAGAGCCAGGACAGACAGAAGGGAACGGTTCCTTCACAATATATATATATATATATATATATATACATACATATACACACACACTATATTGCCAAAAGTATTCACTCACCTGCCTTGACTCGCATATGAACTTAAGTGACATCCCATTCCTAATCCATAGGGTTCAATATGACATCGGTCCACCCTTTGCAGCTATAACAGCTTCAACTCTTCTGGGAAGGCTGTCCACAAGGTTTTGGAGTGTGTTTATGGGAATTTTTGACCATTCTTACAGAAGCACATTTGTGAGGTCACACACTGATGTTGGACGAGAAGGTCTGGCTCTCAGTCTCCGCTCTAATTCATCCCAAAGGGATGGCCTGTCAATTCCATCCACACCAGACTCTGTCATCCATGTCTTTATGGACCTTGCTTTGTCCACTGGTGCAGTCACATTGGAAGAGGAAGGGGCCAGTTCCAAACTGTTCCCACAAAGTTGGGAGCATGGAATTGTCCAAAATGTCTTGGTATGCTGAAGCATTCAGAGTTCCTTTCACTGGAACTAAGGGGCCAAGCCCAGCTCCTGAAAAACAACCCCACACCATAATCCACCCTCCAAACTTTACACTTGGCACAATGCAGTAACAAGTACCGTTCTCCTGGCAACCGCCAAACCCAGACTAGTCCATCAGATTGCCAGATGGATAAGCGCGATTCGTCACTCCAGAGAACGCTTCTCCACTGCTCTAGAGTCCAGTGGCGGCGTGCTTTACACCACTGCATCCGACGCTTTGCATTGCACTTGGTGATGTATGGCTTGGATGCAGCTGCTCGGCCATGGAAACCCATTCCATGAAGCTCTCTGTGCACTGTTCTTGAGCTAATCTGAAGGCCACATGAAGTTTGGAGGTCTGTAGCGATTGACTCTGCAGAAAGTTGGCCACCTCTTCGCACTATGCGTCTCAGCATCCGCTGACCCCGGTCCGTCAGTTTACGTGGCCTACCACTTCGTGGCTGAGTTGCTGTCGTTCCCAAACACTTCCAAGTTCTTATAATACAGCTGACAGTTGACTGTGGAATATTTAGGAGCGAGGAAATTTCACGACTGGATTTGTTGCACAGGTGGCATCCTATCACAGTTCCACGCTGAAATTCACTGAGCTCCTGAGAGCGACCCATTCTTTCACAAATGTTTGTAAAAACAGTCTGCATTCCTAGGTGCTTGATTTTATATACTTGTGGCCATGGAAGTGATTGGAACAACTGATTCTGATTATTTGGATGGGTGAGCGAATACTTTTGGCAATATAGTGTATATCATCTTGAAAACGGTTATGTAATTATTATTTGGTGTTGGCAAATCCAATGGGATGGATTGAGTAAAGCGCTCTCTTACAACAAGTATAGAGCTGAGAGGTCTCTCAGTGTAAGGAGAAACCTGCCATCTCCTGCCTGTGGTTCAAAATGGCACCCACTTTTCCATCCCCATCGGTTCAGCTGCTGATTGCCATAGTCCTTCCCCTTTAAGTACAAAGTTGCAGGGCTTTGTCTGGGACCTCCGTTGGGGAGGCTGTGTCTGGGGCCTCCGTTGGGGAGGCTGTGTCTGGGGCCTCCGTTGGGGAGGCTGTGTCTGGGGCCTCCGTTGGGGAGGCTGTGTCTGGCGATGTCATGAATGAGAGCGGAACTAACTCTCAGTGGAAGGTAAACAGAGAAACAGGACCATGGTGTGTCTTTTCCCATTGCTTCATATTTAAACCCACTTCCTATAAGAAGGGGAGGTGATAGTTGTTTAGCCCTGAGTTTTACATGTTTATTTATATAAAACAGACAATTTTAAAAATCAACCAACTCCTGACCCCTTCACTACCGCGATTGAGCATATTGAATGTTAAAAAGCTCCTGCAGAAACTCAACTTCGGGTAAGCTTGATAAGGTCATATTCTGCAGCAATCCAAAATAATTTCTTTTACTGCAAACTGGGAAGAATGTGCCCCCTCATTTTCAGCACCTTGGACATGTCAGCCAAGGTGCTGAAACTGAACAGCTTGGAGATCTGTTTCTCCGTTACAGAAACTCAGAGCTCCAGTGCATTATAGAGGGAGCCCTTGGCCTGTAAAATAAGCTCACCATATCTGAAATGAATCTACATTTTTTTTTATGAAGGATACATACGTTTTTACACAGTCTTTCACTGGTTTTCTATAAATTCATTGGGTCCTGGCAGTGGTTTTATGGAGGACAACTTGGAAGTGGAGAATGTTAATTGTCCTCTCATTTGTCAGAGAAAGAGGAGCTCTATGTTTATGACCTTCTAAGATTTTTGTGATTTAAGTTTTCTATTTGAGATGTTAATTTATTAGTAGACAATGAAATTAAGCCAACTCAGGGCCAGATCACAACCGAGACGCAAAGCACAGAGCTCAGGCTGTACAGCATATCGGCTCGAGTGTTGTCCTTAATTTTACAATGTCCTATTACATTCGAGACAAAGGCTCAGTGCCTGGTTACTGTACATTAACGTCTCCTATACTTTATCTGGCAGACCTTAATGTGCTCCCAGTATGTGGAGAACGAGCTATTCCAAGAGGCTAACTCTAAATCTGCACCTGACGTTATTCTGAAAAGATGAACGTCTATCACAGGCTGGAGTTAAGTGATTGTTCTTCAGAACAATCACTTAACACTTAATGTGACCCCCACCAACACAATCCCATACGCACCTCCGATCCCTAGATGGCGAGAGCAGCGCAATCCACTTATTTCTCGCTCTTTGGGCAGAGGAACGCTGGGAACAAATAGCCCCAGTGTTCCTCGAGTATCCCTCCGCCACCAGGGACGCATCTCACCTCGTACAAGCTCTCCACGTCTATTTACGTGGAGTACTACGGACTGTAGGACCAATAACACCGCTGTGCTTAGCGCTGCTGGTGTTATCAAGTTGTGACTCATTAATATTACAACTCGAGCTGCTGGCAAACAAAACGTCGTAATACAGTGGTTAACCCCTTCACTACCAAGCGATGTTTGCTGAAATTTTCTTCATCACATTTATTTGAAACATGGGATGTGAAGTTAACAATTAAATATGGGGTAAAATACACGTTTCGCACAGAAATTGTTATTTTAGATAGTTAAGAAATGTAAATCTTAATTTGCTCATTTTAAATTTTTCATGTATTTGTTTATCCTTTACAGAAATATTGTTGAAATGTAAGATTCTGAGCTCTAGATGGTGGCCTTTATCTTACACAATTTCAAACAGGGTCTGCATTATTATCATACAGGCAGAAAAGACCTTTGTGTCAGATACAGTAACTGTGATAAAGAGAAATAAAAATATTCAGATCTCCTGCATTAGGGGATTTGTAGTGATCATAATGAGATTATTAGCAATGCAGCTTCTAGAAAATACCAACATCTGTATGTGCTGTATAATGCCTGTGTATGGAAATTACAGTAACACCTTGTATCTGTACGTGCTGCATAATGCCTGTGTATGGAAATTACAGTAGCACCTTGTATCTGTACTGTACAGGGATTTCAGTCATTATAACACCCTGAATCGTATCTCTGTACAGCAGCGAGTGACCCCAGAGCACTCCCTGTATTCCGCACTCTCCCTTGCAGCTGTAATCAATTTGAACCTTTTGTTACAGTGAGGATTTGCGCTACTATTAGTAGCTGATTTTGTGTCTCTCCAGGGTGCTTGAGGGGACATAAAACAAAAAGATAATTTTCATTCTCCACATGAGACACACTAATCTTGCTTTAAAAAGGTGTGACAATGGTGTTTTAATATGTTAATGGGTGATTTTCAATGCATGACAATGCAAAATTGAGATACCTCAATTTTGGATGTGAAGGGGTCAAAGGCAAGTCAAATATGGAAAACGGCAGATGCACACATTTTCCATTTGCGTCTTACCTATAATGGCCAAGTTGTGATCCTGCCCCCAGATTTTAAACTTCACCTCTCATCTAAGGCATAGTGACCCCCCGATACTCGTGCAGAATGAAACGGTATATTCTTTATACGTCTGCAAGGAAATCTTTTTCTTTTTAATATCAAGCAGGATGTGAGGCTTAATTGAATAGAGTAATATTAATCACTGTGCCCTGGCTTTTGAACCTTAATTTAGTATTCAAGCGTGACCTCAACATTCAAAGTAAAAAAGGAAAGAAAAAAAGGAACATTACCGTTCTAATAGAAAAGCAATCAAGAGAAAATTGGAAAAACCAGTTCCCTTTCAGACCTCACTATCCTCCACTCTGAAAATGAATACAACACATTAAGAAGCAATCTTGTATAAAACTCCTGTGATACTCTAATCTAGTTATTTAATTCATTTCCGATACAGGGAACTCAAGCTTAAAGAAGAAAAAAAAATTAGAAAAACAGCATTAAGTTTGGTAATGTCTGATGTTCACCTCATAACCTCTATTTGCAGTAAAACCCCCGGCTCAAGCAAAGTAAAGCTAAGGATGATACCTTTGTTCTGTCCCAAAACCCAGTAAACACATAGGGCACTATTCTCTTCTTCGCGCTAAAACGGGGACACTAACGGGGGAACATCTGCAATGCAAATGATAGCAAGGATTGTCAGTGACACAATAATACATAAAATACGTATCTTTTGAGTGAAAACCTCAACGGGTGGCTTCTCTCAATTTCACCCACTGCAAAGAGCAAAAATATAGTAAATATGGGGATCACTCTATAAAACATACATAGAGCATTACAGCACAGGAAAATATTATATATATATATATATATAGAAAATAGTCAGTATAAGGATGGCACTCACGGTCTTTTCCAGGAAATCTTGATTTTAATGTAGAAAAAAATATAGAATCAATGTAGAAAAAAATATAGAAATCGACGTTTCAGTCCACTACCCGTGGACTTTCATCAGGATATACAAAAACAAACAGACGATACAACATTTAAATAGAAAAATATTAACTTACTCACCAACAATCAGTGACCCTCCCGGTGCCGAGCGGACGCAGGCTCATACGAGTGACGTCAGAAAGCCGGCGACGACCATGTGACCCTGCCGTAACCATAGATACCCGATGTGACTCCATTAGCGTCGGAAACAAGACGCATACATGGAGAAAAGATCGGCAAACACGCAACAGCTCGAAAAAGCGGTGATCACGGGATATAACCCATCAGATCAATACTGCGTGGCCAACATAAAACAGCGATCATTAATAAAGAACAGGCTGGGCACAAAAAGAAAAAAAATGCTTAAATGTATGTAAAAAAGGGAGGAAAAGAAAAAAGCACCAATGAAAAACCCATCAGAGAAATGAAAAAGGAAGAAAATAGCAGTAGAATAAAATTCATTAAAAGCAATTACGATAGCTTCGGGTACATATGAAAAGAGCACAAGTGTATACAATGTAAAGTGTGGTAAAAAGTGTACAGTATATCACTCCCGCCAGAGTCAAAAGCACGAGAATACACAAAAAGGCACAACAGTACAACTGTGTACTAAAACACCACAAAAGTATGTGGCATAAACCAAGGTGCCATAAAACAAAAATAGTATCTCAACTGGCTAGAAGACTCTGGCAAAAGAATACAAAATGTAAACAACCAACACTATCAAAAGACATAGATGCAGCAAAAACCAAGGCATGTCAAGCAGCATACTGAAAATTGGAAGACCAGCGCACTACATTTATGGAGTAAAGGCTCCAAGCAAATCCTACGGAGAGAAAGATGTTAAAGTATATATACAAGAGTACACAGCTAATTATCTAAGAAAATGAGAGACTTTCTTTTCAACCTTAAGGCCAAGGGGAGACAAAGTATTCAATTCCTGGATCCAGTAAGTCTCTCTCCGTAAAAGCATATTGCTCCAATCGCCACCCCTTCTGGGAGTCGGTATGTGATCTATAGCAATAAATTTCAACATGGGAACTTGGTGGCCACTTTCCAAAAAATGTCGAGCAGCAGGCTTGTCGCTCGCTCTGTCACGATAGGCCAAACGGATTGAGGACCTATGACCTCTTATACGTTCCCGTAATGAGGTGTCGGTCTTGCCCACATATTGAAGTCCGCATGGACATGAAATTTTATAGATGACATGATCGGTGGTACATGTAATCCGGTGTTTGATAAAGTGTTGTGTTGTGTTGAATTGTGTTGAATAAATGCTCATTTGATCTCATGTTGATCGCTATAGAAGATGTCGCCACTGATTTAATTGAGATTAGGAGACAACTTGTGGACGTACAGCAACGTGAGGTTGTTCTACTTACATCACAGGATGCCAAGGTTACCCTACTACAACTGGAGGAAGAGGTGTTGAAATATAAGAATGAGCTGGTAAACTATAAACGAGCTAAGATGGATCGAGTGGGTCAGGACTACCGTGACCATCGAGTATATAGATGGTTGAGTGGGGAGAATCTACGCAGGAATACTTTCAATAGAAGGAAACGTATTAGACGCCCTAATATCCCTACTGTAGATATAACGTCAGCCGAATCAGGCTCAGATGTTGAGATTGCACGGGTTGAAAATACACCTTTTTTGGGGGAAACTTTGGATGGAGAGACACACCACATGAATTCCCCACCCGACCAAGGAGCCGCCCCACAAGGCGGGGGCAGAGGGGCAAGGTTCACTGGTCCAAGAGGACGGCCGCCCAAACATCGGAGATAACTGTTGTCTTTAATCTATCCGATAGACCCCTAATTCTGTAGAAATAAATGTTCTTGAAAAGGGTCTCTCGTTTGTCCCCACTACCATTCCCCATGCTTTTGATATCAATGTTGATTTATATCGTGTCGGGCGCAATATGCGCCTAAAATAATTTTTTGGTGATACTCCAACACCGGCAGCCATTAATCAATTTAAAGTTAAAAGTTTGTTTGACCCTCCTAATAATCATGCCTCTATTAAGACCTTTCTTCGTAAGGTTCAAGATGATGTCTCTTCCTGCCTTAAACGTAAGAACCAGTTTCACTCAAATCTCACCCGCGATGAACGTTTGGCGATCTCTTCACTTACCAGAGATAAGAATATCATTATTAGACCTGCTGACAAGGGAGGTGCTGTGGTGATCATGAATTATAAAGATTATAGAACTGAAATCTTGGGCCAGTTACAGGATGAGGACACCTATAAAAAACTTAGGGGGGGCGGAGTCGAACCGGCAATGCGAACAGACGCTGGCTGAGTGAGCTCCCGACACGAGCCGTCCACAACCCTCACCTATCAGCTCCAACCGACCCTAAAAAGCATTAAAACGGAGCCACAAAGATTGCCCACCATGAAGAAGGCTGCAAAACCAAAAAAAGATGCGGGGCTATCCGTCGCGCCGATTTTTTCACCCCGGCCTAGGCACACAGAACCCTCCCAAGATGGCGGCCGCTCTCCCGCGCTCCACGAGGACCCGGACGGAGGACCCTCGCAGGACTCAAACCCGGCGACTAAGGCGGACATACTCGGCCTTCAGCAATTCATAGCGATGGAGCTGGAAAAAACCTTGCGCTGTCTCTCCGCAGATATAAAAGAGGTGGGTGAGCGCACCGCGAGGCTGGAGGACAGAGCAGATAACATCTCAGCTTACTGTAACAAACTGGCTGAGCACGCCGACGGCCTGGAAGCGTGGGTCCTTTTCCTGGAGGATATGCTGGAGGATCAGGCGAACCGCTCGAGAAGAAATAATGTCCGCGTATGCGGTCTACCGGAATCAGTTCTGGGGGATCAGTTACAAGCTACCTTTGTGGGTATAATGCAGCGACTCTTGCCGGATGTGCCCACCTCTAGCCTACTGTTGGACCGCATACACAGAGCATTAGGCCCCCGAAGAGACAAGTCAGCCCCACCCCGAGATGTGATAGCCAGACTTCATTACTATACCACCAAGCAGGCCCTGTTAAAAGCTGTCAGGGATCAGGACGTGGATTATGAAAAAAACCGACTCTCTTTTTTCCAAGACCTCTCACCATCCACGCTGGCAAAACGCAGAGAGTGGAGGGAGGTCACAGAAATTCTCCGGCGTCACAAGATAAAATACGCTTGGGGATACCCTTTCAAAATTATGGTCATGCACAATAATCGCAGTCACCCTTTTTTTCATATCCATCAAGCAAAGGATCTCCTTACGCTACTGGACCTACCAGTCCCACCCGCTGTTGCGGAACTGGGGCCCCCCCTACCATTGCCTCGCCTGGAACTGGACTGGTCCACAGTTGGGGACTCAATTCAGCGACTTCTGTGGTTGCCCTCTATTGATGACCCCCGGCTGAGGGGCCTTCGGGGTCACACCCCGGAATGATGGGACCCACTCTACCCTGCCAAGGGATAGGAGTGTCCAACTTTGGGTGATACGTAACGTTGCAAAATTTTTTGGTTAAAATTGATATGGTTATATAGTTTCGGTCGGTTGTCATACGGTTATATATAAGGAATTACATATAGGTAAAACGAATATTCTTTAAAGTATGTTTGAATGTGGACGGGTCGTTCTCCGTCTCTGTGACTCTTTCTTCCCAACCCCACACGGAGACGGGGATGGTCTCACCATTTCTGACTCTTTTCTCTCCTCCCCCTACTGACCTCCCCTCCGGTACCCCCGTTCGGGTGGTGCTTCTCTCTTCCATCCCGGGTCTGCCCAACCCGGGATGCTTTCTTTTTATGTTCTTTTCTCCTTCTATCCTTCTCACCCCTCATCCCTCTCTTGTTCAACTCTCACTGTCTCTCCCTTGTTGCCCCTACCTGGAGGCCGTTACCTGGCATCCTCTTACACCTCTAGCTTTTCGGGGGGAGGGGGAGTTCCTGGGAAGCTGTATAAGCTGCTCCTCCTGCGGATACACTGATGTCTTCAATAACAGTAATGTCCCTGAACGTTAAAGGCCTCAACTCACCCCGGAAGCGTAGACTACTCTTTAGAGAGCTAAAAAGAAAAACTGTGGATATTGCTCTATTGCAAGAGACCAGGATCCCCAAAAAGGCGGCTTTTCGCCTTATTCACCCAGCGTATTCCAGGGTCTCCCTCTCCTGCGCATTGCCTAAACGGAACGGGGTTGCAATCCTAATTCGTGACTCATGCCCCATGACAGTAACAGAGACACACACTGACGACGTGGGCCGCTGTGTGCTGGTTACAGGGAAGGTAGCTGACCAATTTTACACTTTTGTTTCAATCTATGGCCCGAACACCCCTGACGCAACCTTCTGGGCCTCTACACAAGAATTTATTGAATCCCACGCAGTGGGGAGGGTGTGGATAGGAGGGGATTTCAACGCCACTCTTTGCCCCCCAGTGGACCGTTCTGGTCACCACGGGGTACAGACCTCTTGCTCCCCCTCACTACAAGACAGGCAGTTTTATGATTTTGTCCGCACTTCTGGATATATAGATGTTTGGAGGGTACACCACCCCTCGGTCAAGGATTACACTTACTACTCCCCCCCTCACGACACATACTCACGAATTGACTATCTACTAGCCTCTCCAAATTGCCTCCCCACCGTCATATCTTCCTCTATAGGTTCTATCACATGGTCGGATCATGCAGATGTGACTGTACAGCTACGTCCATTTGCTCCGCCGGCAGGACGCAGATGGCGTTTAGATCCCTTCCTCTTGGACAAACCCGGGGTGCGTGACGCAGTGGCTGAAACTTTGAAAGACTACTTTTTACTAAACAATACACCTGACATTTCGATACAAACCCTTTGGGCGGCACACAAACCGGTAGTACGTGGAGCTCTTATAAGTAAGGCCGCACATCTCAAAAGAACGAAGATAGTCGACCTACAAACCCTCCAGCATAAATTGCGTGAGTTAGAGTTATCTCATAAATCCTCCCCCTCCCCTGAGGGATATGCTGCTCTCTCCCAGGCTCGACAGGACTTGAATAGACTGCTTTTGGATGACGTTGGCCGTTCGCTGCTATGGTCCAAACGCCGGTATTACGAAAGATCCAATAAAATGGACACCCCCTTGGCCCGTTTAATTAAACCCAAACCGCACACTCAATCGATTTCTTATATTAAAAACAAACTAGGACCCCCCCACACTACTCCTATAAAAATCAGAGATGCCTTTACAGACTATTTTAGCTCCATTTAGGATCACACTCCACTCGACCACGAACACCTCACTTCTAACCGACATTTCAGACTACCTTTCCCGTGCTTCTATGCCCTCCCTGTCGGACGTGCAAGCTGCTGCTTTGGCCGCGCCCATCACGGAGGAAGAAATCATTCGGGCATTAGGCCTGATGAAACCACATAAAGCCCCTGGCCCGGATGGATTATCATACTACTATTACAAGTCATTCCCGAAAATCCTACTCCCCCACTTAATCAGGACGTTTAACCATATGCTGGAAGGGGGCACCCCCCCTCAGGAAGCATTACTGGCCTCGATAGTCTTGATCCCAAAACCAGGCAAAGATCCTCAACGGATGGAAAATTTCCGCCCGATATCGCTCATCAACACTGACCTGAAGCTCTTTGCTAAAACAATAGCCCTACGTTTACACTCTCTATTACCCAGTCTCATACACCCAGACCAAGTCGGGTTTATTCCCAATCGCCAAGCTTATGAAAACACACGGAGGACAGCGGATTTGGTGTGGAGGGCCTCGAGGTCCGGAACGCCTTCTCTGTTCCTGTCTTTGGATGCAGAGAAGGCGTTTGATAGAGCTGAGTGGCCTTTTCTCTTTTCCCTTTTAAAACATATGGGTTTCCCTGACCCCTTTCTCTCAGCCATTAAGGCCCTCTATTCCGCCCCCTCGGCCCAAATCATTATCCCAGGAACTGACCCCGTCCCCTTCCAAATATTTAATGGCACACGACAGGGATGTCCTCTCTCTCCTGCCCTGTTTGCCCTATATTTGGAACCCTTATTACAACACATACGAGCGTCGGCAGAGATTCATGGTATTACAGTTCGTACCGATGCCTTTAAAGTCGCAGCATACGCGGATGATATACTTCTTTCCTTAACCCAACCCTCAAATTCCCTACCCAGATTGTTCCACAGCTTAGACGAATATGCCCGCCTCTCGGGATACAAAATCAACATATCGAAATCGGAGGTTTTTTTTCTACATGTCCCTCAGGAGGAGATTGAGGTCATTAGCAAAACCTTCCCAATTCATGTTTCATCCTCCTTTCAATATCTAGGAATCACTCTGACAAACGATCCCCCTGCCCTGTATTCAGTAAATTACTCTTCCTTATGGCAACAGCTTAAAAAAGATCTTGAAGGTTGGGACAAGTATATGATATCATGGATTGGCAGAGTGCATTGTATAAAAATTAATGTTCTTCCGCGTATATTGTATTTTTTTCAGGCTCTCCCCACGGCAATGGATTCGGAGGACCTTCGGAACCTCCAGGGGGCTATCGACTCCTTTATATGGAAGGGCAAAAGACGGAGAATTGCAAGGGCAACTTTATACAGGCCTAAGGAAGCTGGAGGTCTGGGACTTCCCTGCCTTTTTTCGTATTATTATGCAGCTCAACTAGCACAGATCGTGGCTTGGCATGCACCCCCAAATACCCGCCGATGGGTGGATTTAGAGAGGAATCTCATGTTTCCGGATCAGCCTCAGTTCTGGATCTGGACTCCCGAGCCCATCGTCCTATTCTAAAAACAACATGCCCATCTATATCTAACTCGATCAGACTTTGGGATAAACTGGCTTCAAAATGCGACCTCACTTCATTCCCTTCACCTTTGACCCCGATCACAAGGAATAGAGAATTTCTCCCGGGTTTAAATACCTCCCCCCAAGGAGGTTGGATGGGGTCCCAGATTACTAGACTCTGCCACCTCTACCCTAAGGGGATCTTACTTGAAAGGACGGACCTGCCCACTCCCTTGCAGAGTGACCTGACTCACCCTCTGCCATTCATCCAATTAAGAACATTTGCTACGAGACCACACATCAAAATGGCTGCTCTTACTGCTACATCTTATTTTGAGACATTATGCCTTCGTGGTGCTAATCCTAAAGGTTTAATATCTACAATATATCGCTCCATAACGACCTTGCTAGACTGGAAAGAACTCCCATATGTTCATGCCTGGGAAAGAGACCTTGGGGAGACCCTCGAGACTGACGACTGGAATGATATTTGGGAGGCCATGAAATCTGTCTCAATATGCACCACACACCAAGAACAACTTATAAAAACGATATTACGATGGTACACCACGCCTGCACAAATAGCACACATGTCCCCAGGGACACCGGACCTTTGCTGGAGAGGTTGTGGCCAAAAGGGGACTTACGCTCATATGTGGTGGTTCTGCCCCATGTTCAAAAATTCTGGAATCAGACCCACACTCTAATTCAAGCAGTAATCCGACAAAACACGACCATGGACCCTTGGGCCTATCTGCTGTCTCGACCTTTTCCGGAATTATCTCGTCCAGAAAATAAATTGCTTTCCAAAATTACTTTGGCGGCCCGCAGAGTGCTAGCGGAATCGTGGAATTGCCCTAACATCCCCTCCTTCTCTAGGATATATCCAAAAATAAGGGATGTTCAGATAATGGACGAACTTTCTGCAATCACCAATCATACTCTCCCTTCGTTTTACAAGACTTGGACTCCTTGGCTGGAGCAGATGGGGGCGGCTGAATAGTATTTAGAATGTATAAACGGCTGAATTCGAGATGTTGAGTGCAGTAGGATTTGAATTTAATTGTGTAAACTTAATAAGTTGACTGCACTAATGGTCTTGGGGTTTTCTGGTCCCCCCCACTCCTCCTCTCTCTCTTCTGTTCCCCCTCTCTCCTATCTTTACCCTCTTTAATACTAATTCTTTCCTTTCTTTGGGTCTGGGCAACCCTACTCTCCTCCCTCCCTCCCTCTTATTCATACTCTGGGAATAACTTAAGGTTGTTGGTATAATGTATGAGTTATTCCTTTTTTTTCTGTTGAATCATCTTAAAAAAACAATAAAAAATTTATTCACGAAAACTTAGGGGCGACCCCACGCATAGTTTCAGAAACCAAATTGAAGATGTTTTGATGCGGGGATTAACGATGGGGTGTATTACTCAGGATCTCCTCAATTTTCTATTGCCTCAACATCCCAGAACACCAGTACTATACACCCTTCCTAAGATTCATAAGGATCCCACACACCCACCTGGCCGCCCTATCGTTTCTGCCTGTGGCGGGCTATTAGAACCACTCTCGAAATGGCTAGATCATCTGTTTAAAGACACCGTGATGGGGTTAAAGACCTGTCTTAAAGACACTCCACACTTGATTGAAGATTTGCAAAATCTTGTATTACCCTCTGGTCAGATTGTACTTATGACCTGTGATGTTAAAAACTTGTACACCGTGATTCCAACAGAAGCAGGGATTGAGTCCATGCGCCAGCTACTGACTTCGTCTGAAGTATATCAGGGTCCACCGATTGTATTAAATTACAACTATTTCCGTTTTGAGTCTCAGTGGTATCAGCAAGTGATGGGCACTTCCATGGGGGTCGCGGTGGCACCAACCTATGCCAATGCATTTATGTATATTTTTGAGAATCGTGAGATCATTTCGAAATATACACATCAACTAGTATACTATACACGGCTTTATTGATGATATGTTTTTCATCTTAGCTGATACCATTGACGGAGCCAATCTATTGGTACAACAAATCAACGATCTGGATTCACCGATTAAAATCACGTCCAGTATTAGTTTGGACACAGTAGATTTTCTGGATCTACGCATTTTTCGCAATGGAAATTCGTTGGAGTATACTCTTTTTCGGAAGACCACCGATCGCAACACACTTTTGCATATGTCCAGTTCCCATCCGACCCGTTTAAAAATTTTCTCTGCCTTACACTCAATTTTTGAGGGTTTTTCGTTACAACTCTGATGTAATTAGAGCTCAGGCCCAAATAAACGACATGTGGGCAAGGTTCCATGCACAGGGTTACCCCACTCATGTGCTTCAAACAGCTTTGGATCGTTGTCATCAAGTACAGGGGATGAGAGTGAAAATACAACCCTCTCTGTTCTTCTCCACGGCTTATACACCTAAGTCGGCAGACATCAACCAGGCACTGAAAAGGAATTGGCCGATATAGGCCTGTGATCATTCCTTACCAAAATGATTTCAGAATCCCCCTCTTTTCAGCCATAGACGGTCGCCCAATTTACGAGACATCTTGGTCAATACTGACCCAGTACATTCCTACCCTACCATTAAGAGAAACTTATCTCCAGGATGCTATCGATGTTTGGGCTGCGTTACATGCAGTCATATGTTACCTGGGGCATCGTTTTGCCATCCCCATACTGGACGCAAGTACTTTATCAAACACCGGATTACATGTACCACCGATCATGTCATCTATAAAATTTCATGTCCATGCGGACTTCAATATGTGGGCAAGACCGACACCTCATTACGGGAACGTATAAGAGGTCATAGGTCCTCAATCCGTTTGGCCTATCGTGACGGAGCGAGCGACAAGCCTGTTGCTCGACATTTTTTGGAAAGTGGCCACCAAGTTCCCATGTTGAAATTTATTGCTATAGATCACATACCGACTCCCAGAAGGGGTGGCGATTGGAGCAATATGCTTTTACGGAGAGAGACTTACTGGATCCAGGAATTGAATACTCTGTCTCCCCTTGGCCTTAAGGTTGAAAAGAAAGTCTCTAATTTTCTTAGATAATTAGCTGTGTACTCTTGTATATATATTTTAACATCTTTCTCTCCGTAGGATTTGCTTGGAGCCTTTACTCCATAAATGTAGTGCGCTGGTCTTCCAATTTTCAGTATGCTGCTTGACATGCCTTGGTTTTTGCTGCATCTATGTCTTTTGATAGTATTGGTTGTTTACATTTTGTATTCTTTTGTCAGTCTTCTAGCCAGTTGAGATACTATTTTTGTTTTATGGCACCTTGGTTTATGCCACATACTTTTGTGGTGTTTTAGTACAGTCGTACTGTTGTGCCTTTTTGTGTATTCTCGTGCTTTTGACTCTGGCGGGAGTGATATACTGTACACTTTTTACCACACTTTACATTGTATACACTTGTGCTCTTTTCATATGTACCCGAAGCGTTTGTAATTGCTTTTAATGAATTTTATTCTACTGCTATTTTCTTCCTTTTTCATTTCTCTGATGGGTTTTTCATTGGTGCTTTTCTCTTTTCTGCTTTTCCTCCCCTTTATTACATACATTAAGCATTTTTTTTCTTTTTGTGCCCGGCCTGTTCTTTATTAATGATCGCTGTTTTATGTTGGCCACGCAGTATTGATCTGATGGGTTATATCCCGTGATCACCGCTTTTTCGAGCTGTTGCGTGTTTGCCGATCTTTTCTCCATGTATGCGTCTTGTGTTTCCGACGCGAATGGAGTCACATCGGGTATCTATGGTTACGGCGGGGTCACATGGTCGTCGCCGGCGTTCTGACGTCACTCGTATGAGCCTGCGTCCGCTCGGCACCGGGAGGGAGGGTCACTGATTGTTGGTGAGTAAGTTAATATTTTTCTATTTAAATGTTGTATCGTCTGGTTGTTTTTGTATATCCTGATGAAAGTCCACGGGTAGTGGACTGAAACGTTGATTCTATATTTTTTTCTACATTAAAATCAAGATTTCCTGGAAAAGACCGTGAGTGCCATCCTTATACTGACTATTTTCTATCTCTGAGCCGGATGGGCACCAGGCACTGTTGATGTCCAGAGTGCAGGTTACACCCTCCATTGGTATAATTATATATATATATATTATATATATAATTAGGCAATAGAGGATGCACTCACGGTCTTCCAAACAAATATAAAGAATTGATGTCCATGTGAGTTTTGTAAAATAAATTCTTTATATTTGTTTGGAAGACCGTGAGTGCATCCTCTATTGCCTAATTCTATATACTTCAACTGGATTGCACCAGGCAATGAACGGTAATATGGAGAGTGCTGTATGCAGTGGATTTTTGTATATATATATATACATACACACACACACCCCTTTCCCCGATCTCCGCACTCAATCTCTACAAGAGTTCATGCTCCGGTGCTAGGAAGTGGTCTCCACTGCACACATTCAAACGATAACCCACCACACTAACGGCTTTTTGATATGTTGCTATGGCAACACTAAGGGCTTGCTGATGTGTTTAATTAACGAGATCATGTGGTGTATTGCTGATTGAACCATGCTTGTAGGGTGTGTATATATAAACCTGTCACAGTGACGTATGTTTTATCCTGACGAAATTACCTGTGAGGCCTGAAACGTCAAAATAATACAAGAAAAGTTTTTTTCATTACCAAGTTTCCGTGTGGCGGGTTATCGTTTGAATGTGTAATATATATACAGTTGTGTTCAAAATTATTCAACCCCAATGCTGTAAAGGGTTTTAGGGAATTTAGTGTACATTTGTAATTGTATTCAGAATGAAATCCTACAAGGACTTTTTAAAGAACCATATGCAACTAAAATGACATCAATTGGTTTTGTAATACAGTAGTAAATGTTTCTTTTGTGAATTCTTCATTGACACAATTATTCAACCCCTTAAAGACTACCACTCTGAAGAACAGAGGTTCATTCAAGTGTTTTCAATCAGGTATTGAAAACACCTGTGGTTGTCTCGGAGCAGCAATAAAGCATAATAAAGCACCAATTAGCTCCTTCTAGACATTTACTGGTGTGGTTACAAACATGGTGAAGTCAAGAGAATGGTCCAGGAAGACAAGAGAAGAGGTGATTACTCTTCACAGGAAGGGCAATGGCTATAAGAAGATTGCAAAGATGTTAAACATACCAAGAGAGACCAGAGGAAGCCTCATTCGCAAATTCAAGGCAAAGGGCACTGTTAAACGCTACCTGGTCGTGGCAGAAAGAAGATGCTGACTTTGACTGCTGTGCGCTACCTGAAGCGTAGAGTGGAGAAAAGTCCCCGTGTGACTGCTGAGGAACTGAGAAAAGTTTTGTCAGATGTGGGTACTGAAGTTTCAGCTCAGACAATACGGCGCACACTGCGTAATGAAGGCCTCCATGCCAGAACTCCCAGGCGCACCCCTTGCTGTCTCCAAAGAATAAGAAGAGTCGACTGCAGTATGCCAAAAGTCATGTGGACAAACCACAGAAGTTTTGGGATAGTGTTCTGTGGACTGATGAAAACAAAATTAGAACTGTTTGGGCCCATGGATCAACGCTATGTTTGGAGGAGGAAGAACAAGGCCTATGAAGAAAAGAACACCTTGCCTACTGTGAAGCATGGCGGGGGGTCAATCATGCTTTGGGGCTGTTTTGATTCTGCAGGTACAGGGAAGCTTCAGCGTGTGCAAGGTACCATGAATTCTCTTCAGTACCAGGAGATATTGGATGACAGTGTGATGCAGTCCGTCACAAACCTGAGGCTTGGGAGACATTGGACCTTTCAACAGGACAATGATCCCAAGCATACCTCCAAGTCCACTAGAGCATGGTTGCAGATTAAAGGCTGGAACATTTTGGAGTGGCCATCGCAGTCCCCTGACTTAAATCCGATTGAGAACCTTGTGGGACTTAAAGAAAGCAGTTGCAGTGCGCAAGCCTAAGAATGTGACTGAACTGGAGGCTTTTGCCCATGACGAATGGGCGAAGATACCTGTAGATCGCTGCAAGACACTTGTGTCAAGCTATGCTTCACGTTTAAAAGCTGTTATAACTGTAAAAGGATGTTGTACTAAGTACTAAGATTGAATGTCGCTTGGGGGTTGAATAAACTGATAATGATTGAGCACAGAAAGACATTTGTGGTTATTTCATTATAAATGTTATGTTATATTTGTCTGACCTACACGTGCCTCTTTGATTTAATTGTAAGCAAGATGACGGAATGATCAATATCAATGTCAAACTGGCCAAAACACTCAATTTCAGTGGGGGTTGAATAATTTTGAACACAACTGTATATATATATTTCCCTGCTTTCTGGAAATGCTCACAGGAATTCCATATAGTTAAGGCACATCAGGTATAATACTCAGTCATCCAATGTCACCGATCACTCCAGAAAATGAGCTCCACACCAGGATTGAAGGATCTGGATCACTCCACCGTGATGGCAAAATAAAGATGCTGATATATCAATTTAAACAGCACTCTTTATTACGATAAAAATTTAAATAAATTTGGACATGAATATCGGACACATTTTGTTTAGTATTACGACTTTCTCAAGGTAAATGTCCATATATCTGTTCATGTCTAGCTCTTCTTATAAATACCTTTCTAATGCCAAAAAAATGCAATCCAGCTGATGCTCGTTGCTTTTCCACACCAAAGGTGTGTTTAATCGTCTCTACCAGTTGCCTGTGAGTGATGTACTCCCTCTCCCCACATTCAGTATCACTGCCTTGGGTTCTTCCTGTTATCATTACATCACTTTCGTTCCCGGCCGCCATGTTGGTAGTTCTTCCAACAGTTGCAGCCATGATTGTAGTTCTTTATGGGATCATGGTGGCCATATTTGTAGTCTTCCACAGTTGCGGCCATTGCATTTGTAGTCCATCGACAATAATAATGTGGTATTAGAGAACAGTGATCTGGTGTACCTCAAAATAAATAAATTATGTTAATCAAAGCTGCAAATCCCCCCAAAAATCAAATACTTACCTTTCATACTGCGGTGAGAACGTCGGCCTGATCCGCCTCTTCTGGCCGCCGGAAGCAGAGAGAGACGGGGGGGGGGGTCCCAGTCTCCCTCCATGATCACTCTGCAGGTCATGTGACGAGACCCTGCAGGTCATGTGACCGGCAGACGAAGCCTCAATGGAGTCCTATGGACTCCATGGAGGGGATGCTCGCAGTGGCGCTTAGCGCTGCCTCAAGTATCCTTAGTGCTGGGTTACGGGACAAGCTACTGAACTAGCGCCTGCCCTGTAATATGGGGCTAAAATGGGGACGCTAAGGAGAAACCAGCAGGTGCAGGTGTTCCTACTTAGTGTTTCCGTTTTACCCGCAGTAATGCAATACTGCCCAGTTTACCAAGGTGTTCCTGTGTTACGGTCATTTCCACAAACAGGCATAATTCCACATACAGATATTATTTTCATATTCTATTGGTATTTTTTGGAAGCTGCATTGCTAATAATCTCATTATGATCACTACAAATCCCCATAAGCAGGAGATCTCAACATTTTATATTATCTAGCTCCATCGCAATTACTAGATTTGATACAAAGGCCATTTCTGCCTGTATGTGGATAATGCAGACCACGTGTGACATTGTGCAAGATAAGGAACACCATCTAGAGTTTAGAACCTTTCATCCCAGCTAAACTTCTATATAAGGATATAAAAATAAACAAAAACCAAGCAAAATTTTGTTTAATCTTTTGACTGGCTCAGAATAAAAATCTATGTGCAAAATTTCTATTTCACTCTACATTTGTGCCATCCACGCATCCAATGTTTCAAATAAATGTGATATTTTATTCAACAAAAAAACACTTGGTAGTGAATGGGCCATTGTAAATCACTGTAAGCCTACAAATCCAAAATGTATCTATGTGTCAAAAAAATAAATTAATTAATATATCGAGTACTCTATAAAGTAGTGTATTTTCTCCTATATTTATAGAGGTTAATGTTGTTCTTTAAAACATCTTTGAGTAGAAGAAAAAAAACCTTCCTACAGTATCGATCAGTAAATTAGCTAATTTGCAAAGCATCAAGATCAAAGGAGCTAAGAAATTAAGTAGCTAAATCCCCCGTCTGAGTCATTTCTCAGCGGATGAGATATGTAAATATTAATTACCAAGAACAGGTCATGGGATGAAGCTCGGTATGACTCTGCAGATCTCACAAGCACTTTGCTTCTCCCCACTACAGACAGGGCAGCGTGCCAGCTTAACAAAATCACTTAGTGCTCACAATTTGCGCTGTTAAATCTGGATCAATCCTAGTGAGGTTAACAGGTAATTGTCACTTCAATGCACATTTAATAAAACTCAGAGAATAAGGAAGCACCTCAATATTCTCTAATAGCCTGCCCGGAATTGGATAGACCAGACGTCTTGCCTGAGAATTGCAACTTTTGCCAGTCATGGTGTGTCTGAATTCCACAGTATACAGTATATAAATCTGGTAAATGATATATGCAGAACAATGGGTGAGAGCAATATATCCATAAATTTTAGAGTTATAAGTTACAAACAAAAATATATATACAGTTATATTATATTGCGGGGGGGGGGGGTTTTGAGAAAGGATTTTACCAGGAAGGATACATTGAGATTTCTCTCATTTTCAAGTATGTCCTGGGTGGCGAGTATGTACCGTTAGGTGTCTTACACAAGGACACTTACTGGAGAGGTGCTCTGGCTGTGATTCGAACCTGTGTCTCCACGGTCTCTCTCCACGGTTATAGAGCAGTGATGTTACCTCTACTCCATTCAGCCGGCATTTGTAAATTTAGCTTGTGAAGAACTGACAATCTGATAATGTTCTCTGCTGCAACGGATTCATGATAGAAGTATGGTGAGGGGGGGATACAATTCTTGATATAAATTGCTGAAGTCTTTGTCAGCTTATTGCAGCTTTTGTGTTTATTTATAATCTATTGTCATGTTGCCCCGTGGGTCACTCTCGCTTGGAGAATTTGACAGCGTCCGATTCTGGGCTGTCGGCAGAGCTCCCTGCAGTTAGATGAGAGGCGGAGGACATCCCAGGGACTGCATGGTGTCCCTTCATGCGTCGCAGGTCAACCCGGAGAGGCTAAAGGCGGCTCGAGCCCGTCCACACCAGGTGTGACAAATCGTCTCATATCATCGAGGATTGGTGGTGCCTGGAGGAGGGCCTTTGACTTAGGTAGACGTGATGGGGACTGAGCAGGCCACCTTCATGGCCCTGGTTGCTCCAGCCTGAGGAGAAGGAAGATTGAGCCAGGGGAGGAACTTGACCACCTCTCCACCTATATAAGGTCCAGCTTAACAGTTGCACTCTGCTACAGCGCTGTTCTCCACCCTGTAGTGAATCCCTGTGAAGCTCATGTTTTTTCTGTGTACCAGTTCCGGCCTTATTTACTAGTTTATCCTGTCTCTCCGCCTGCCCTCGATTTTGGACTCACTATTGGCCTACATTCTCAGATTTCCCTTTGGCGCCATAATATTGCTTCTCACCCTTTACCTCTGCACCTGGGTTCTCATCCCCAGGCACCCCCATGACATCTATAAAAGTCATAGATATATGGAATTCCGAGTATTTGACATGGTTTTCGATGCATAAACATAGCTACTGAAAAGAGGTTGACATGATTAAGGCTTTTAAGAGCCGAAATGTTGGCTTTTCACCCCCACAGAGCCTTTGCTGAGGCAATAAAGCACCTTGGTTGTTTTCATGGTTCCCCAACTCGCTTCACAGAGCCTTTGCTTCGGCAATAGAGTACCACGACGTTCTTTATAGTTACCAATCATATTACTTTAGGCTGGGGCCACACGTGCGTAAGAATGCGTCCAGAGCATGATGTCCTCTTCCTTCAGATTCGAGTTCTACTACATTGGCTATGAACACCAAGGCCCCCATAGGTAATTTACCTGGTCTTAGCAGTAAAGTTAAAGTATCCTAATTTCCAAATGCTGCTAACTTGCCTCCCTTTTGAGATGTTTTCCTAAATAGAATGTGTGAACAATCCCTACATAACCCAACCTCCTTGAACCTCTGGCCTGTGCCCCATTAGTGTTAGTTTCATAAACTATTAAATTTTATTGACTTGATAATTTGTGTTGTAAAATATTTAGGGCTAGATTACATACTTAACGCTAACTGTAGCGTTTGGATATGTTAGCATTAAGTGACTTTACATCCCTATGCTAAACAGGTTAAAATTCTTTAGCGCATCGGTGATTGTGGCAGCTTGTGCAAGAATACTGGACTTTGTGCATCCTATACTTAAACACAAATTACTGATTGCGCTCTCCATGTTAGGATAAGTAAGGTATTGCAAAGTGGGCACATGGGGTGTCTGGACATACATTTCATATTAATATAAACTGGACATATTAAAAAAAGTATCGGTAATCGGTATCGGTTAACATCTGAGAAAAAGTATCGGTACTCATACTCGGTCTTAAAACAATGGTATTGGTGCATCCCTACTTAAACCCATTTGATTTTAATTAAATCTACTCTAGGTTAAGTCGACTAACACTATTCAGATGAGGAAGGTATGAATAAAACTACAAGGCATTTTAGTCAAAAGACTATGACTAACCCTAAATTAAAATTTGCAGTCAAAATTTTACCAATACCTCACATACCTGCAGCAATTTATGGGTGAAGCATTGATCCATAAATATCTTACAGGAAATATGGCTAAAATATGCATAGATTGACATACCGTATTTTTCGCTGCATAAGACGCACTTTTTCCCCCCCAAAAAAAGTGGGGGCGAAAGTGTGTACGTCTTATGGAGCGAATACTGCAAAAAAGAGTGCACGTTGGGGACCTTAATGATGCCGTGGGCTAGCCTGTAGCCAGATCAGAAAGCAGGGACTGCATGGAAGGAGAGCGGGTCCAGGCAGAAAACTTACAATTCCATGGTGGCAGAGTGGAGAAGCAGGTCCCGGCCACGAAGGAGGAGATTGTACAGAGGACGAGGGAAGGCTACAAGCGAGGAGTGAGTGCTGTTGCGGGCTGTGTTATCGTCGTGCAGATTGGATTAGAGTTTGTAGTAGGTAGCGTTTCCTAGTAAACAGCGGGGACAGCAGTGCGCATGCGCATTACTCTCCATTCAACGGCTGGGCTTGTCTGAGGTACTATGAATGCTGGCAGCAGGGGGCACAATTCATTGAAAAAAAATAAACTTTAATCGCTCATTAAATCTTGATTTACCCCATACATATGATGTTCCACTTTGTGGCATTAGCAATGCCTTAGATGGAAGTGAAGATGGTATCTTATATGAAGACAGCGAAGAAAGTGATGTCAGTGATTGTGAGCAAATGTGCTACATAAATTCTGACTCTAGCGATGAGTTCTTGGGGTTTCCAGAAAACTAGAGTACTCAAACCTTTAAGTCTTTCCATTTGTTGATGACAGTGATAACGGTTCTTAATGCCACTGTTGACTGCTGTTCACTTTACACGGTTCAAATATTAGAAACATAGAATAATGTCGGCAGATAAGAACCTTTCGGCCCATCTAGTCTGCCCAATTACATGGATACTTTACCTGGATTTATCTTTTGTTTAGGATAGCCTTATGCCTATCCCATGCTTGCTTAAATTCAAAAAAATATTATTCTGTTATACTCAATACAACAATATATGGAGGCGCTGGGGTGGCAGATGGTGGAGGAGATGATAACACAGTAGTGAAGTAGTACAGCAGCTATGTTCTCCGTGGGTCTTCCCCAAAACCCAAAAGAAGTACAGATACTAAAAAGAAGATGAGAACAGCGCCTATACGATACCCCACATCCGTGGGAGGCTGATAGCACACCAAAAAAAGCACCCAATATGAATAATAGGTGAATAGGTTATTTTTGATTATAGTGTAGGCAATAGGGGCATTAGGGGTATAGTCCGCCAGTATTGGGAGATTCTAAGACAGGACCCCATTCTACGAGAAATTATTCCTGATAAACCCCGTTTCATCTGTAGGGGGGCGAGAAATATTAAGGACATCATAGTAAATAGTGCCTGCATTGATAAAAGAAACAAAGGAATACATATGTTGGGGGTTCAGGACGGATTTTATAAATGTGGGAAGTGCTTAGGCTGTAAGAATAATTATAAAGTGAAAAAAACTCATGACCTGACTATAGGTGGCAGGACTGTACATATTAGGGGTGTATATAACTGCGCTACTAAATATGTGGTATACTGCCTCACATGCCCATGTGGATTACACTATATTGGGAGGACATCAAGATCTTTGTCTGTTAGCTTGGGGGAACATCTCCGCAATATAAGAAAGGGGTATGAGTTACACAGCCTGTCTCTACATTTTAAAGAAGTACATGCACAAAATCCAACAGGATTAGAGTTTTGCATTCTCAAAAAAGTTAAGAGGAGTTGGAGGGGGGTGATTTGGTTCTTATCTTAGCTAAGGAAGAGATGAGGTTCATTTTTGAGTGTGGCACCCTGATTCCTGCTGGCCTAAACAGTGATTTCGAAGTGCGCCATTTCTTATAAGTTTGGTTCCTTCCTGGTTTTTCACCCCTATTTTACCATTCTTTCGGCTTTATTGGGGTTTAATTAATCTGGTACCCCTTTAAATCATAACTCCTATATTAGCTTACTGTGGACTGTATTGGACAGTTATTATATTGTACTCCCCATGAGTGTTCTATGTGTTATGATGGGGTATTGCCAACCCTATAGCTCATCAGACATATATGGCTCATGATTAAGTTTTATGTTGACCGATGTACTAAATTTCTTTATGAAGTGTGGCAAGATCTTTCTATGTGTATAATTATCTGTTTCCATATGTCTCCCATGTATATGGAGTGAACGCTTGGCGGGGGTACATATGCCCTTGTCACCCTGCCTACAGAACGTGGCTCCGAAATGCGCTCCCAAAACATTGATTCAGTTTATCCTATATATAAAGCCCGGAGGACCAACTGTGAGGGCTAAGGGACTTTTAAAAATGGCGCGTTTGAATCGAGAAGGAGGAGAATTCGGCATTGGGCGTATGAGAGGAGGAGGACCGTTGAGTGGACATCTAGGCGCATGCGCCCGCACGCATACAGGGAGAAAAAATCATGTGACACCTGAAGGGGAATGTCGGAAGCGCCAGGATCCAAGATGGAACGCATTGAGGGGCGGACATGGCGTCCTGTTATCCGATACACCTGCAAATGTGATTATGAGCACTATAAAATGTATACTTGTTAAGTTTGCAAAGTCACTTTTTATTTTGATACCAACTGATGAAGCTGCACTGGCAGTGAAACGCGTTTTGGTTTTATTTGTATATTAAATACATTTTTTACTATCTGTTGGAGAGTCTAACAGTCCTTCATAAAAAAAAAAAAAAAGGGGATTGGTGTATCCTTCTCTACACCCGGGCGCTTATACGGAGCCAGTGAATCTGCACAGGCTCATAACCACGTAAGTGATACGACCACCTGGCCCATATATCTGTGGTTTAACAATGCTGTACCATGGTCTGTGTCTGCTTTATCCTATGTATGGTCCATGCAAGTAACCCTTGGAACTAAACGAGGACGGGACGGGGTCATCCCTGAAGAGACCCACTGTGTTCATATTGAGCCTTTATTGTATAGGCTCCACCACATGTGAGTTTATTCCCCTCACGTATCTACCTGTTATAAGTGTACAGACATACTGTGCCATATATATGTCTTTCTATTTTTCATGTACTTTGGCCATCACCTGTCCACATTGGATATAAGAACACATAGGGTAATTGTACCAGTTATATTATCCTCTTCACCTATTATTCATATTGGGTGCTTTCTTTGGTGTGCTATCAGCCTCCCACGGATGTGGGGTATCGTATAGGCGCTGTTCTCATCTTTTTAGTATCCATTATTCTGTTATTGTTTATTAAATATTTTATTACACTATTTGATTCAGAATATTTTTTTTCCGGTTTTCCTCCTCTAAAAACTAGGTGCATCTTATGGAGCGAAAAATACGATAATGTCAGGATACGTATAGACCCGTCACGCAGACGTGTATGGAGACGGAAATCCCTAACTGATAGAAAAGAATAGTCAATAAATTAGCCAAAATCAGAAGTACACAAAAATCCAGTAACATGCGCCAAGGATAGGAGAGGAGAAATACGGATAATCAAAAGAAAAGGCAAATGTTTGGTGTAACAGATCGCAGTACCCCGAACGGTATTGGCAGATGTGACCCGCTTCCTTGATGGACCTCTGTGTTCTCCCCAGCAAACTCTTGTGCCTTCCTCCAGGCCTTTAGATGAAGCTTAAGGACCGGGACAAGAAAAGAGCCTTGCTAGCATCCCCCATGTCACGGTTAGGGATGGTACCGGGGTGGCACCGGGGGTGAGGAGAGTATGAGCCCAGCGTGCAGTGGTCTGCACTGATTAACAGAGGATATGGATAGTGGAGGGTGGATGGAAATAAAGACTAACCAGGTTGATTGCAGAGGATGATGGGGATGATGGTTGTAATTGCAGGAACCAGAATATTGGGGAATCAGGATCAGGTAGCAGAGTAGCAACAAAGTTCACTTTTCGTGAGCATGAGCCGTAATGAACCAACAATGTGTGAGTGCGGGGCAGAGCCCTTTATTTCGTGAGTCACGTGTGTTTTGGTGTTAACTCTTACACTGCTGGATGCTGGTTTCTGGCTGCAGGGCAGGAACAGGATAGGAAGTGTACCACCAGGGGGGGGGGGGTTTAGGATGGTGGCAGCCATGGGGCATGACACCCCAGAAACAAGACAACGCTGTGTAACTGGGACTTTTGAACAGCTACAACTGAACATCTTTATTGAGTGAAATATGTACAGTCCCAAGTGGGGCTAGAGACCAATGGGAAATTACACCCTGCTGCTCCCCCACTGCCTCAAGTGAACCAGACATGTCCAGACATGAAACAATATGGTATCACGGAATCACAGCCTGAGCATCAGCCTGTCTGAATACCTTAGATAACAAAAGAGAAGTTACATAAGTAAAGAATAACCTGATGAGGAGTAAACACATATTAAATAGAGGGAGTTGAGTTTGGCTATAGTGACCACATAGTAACTATATAAACCATGGTAACAGTAATCAGATAATGGGCGGTGTTTGCCTGACAAGGCACATTAACAAACACCACTCAAACATGCACAGATAATCACACATTCCTAAAATAACCCAGCCAGCAATCCTATCAGCAGGTAGCAACAGATACACAGACCATAACGACAAACAGACATAAACATTATTCATACATAACATAAACACCCTGCAGGCACAGGGTGACTTCAACATAAGAGAGGGCAGGAAAATAATTAGACCATGAGGCCTGTACCTCCTAAATACATGTCTAGGCCCATGTACCCCACGTTCAAGGTGACACACGTCACATTTGGTACACAGTAAACAACAAGGTATATAACAAGCGGAAGGGCAATAATAAAACCACGACAGGGACATCAGGTCAGGTCGAGAATAAAGGGCCACTAGCACCAAAAAAATGAGATGTCTGTATTGTGTTTATTTGATGACGCTGATATCTTACATGTGCTAAGTTTTTCTCTTGTAGGTTTAGTTAAGAAATTATGTTACTCTCTATGTGTCACTGGGTGCAACCATTGTGTGATCATTTGTGTTGTAAAATGTGACTCCACAGTATCTTTACATCACTTGCCCCTCCTTGGTGTAGCTTTGACCATAGAATGGGCTTTATGGGTCAGAGGTCCAGAAAACTGACTCATTAGGATTGCATGGGCGTGTGATTTATGCAAAGAATATTACCAGGGGGTGGATTAAAGTGTTGAAAGCCCACTATCAGATCTCATTCAGCTGCCATCTCTTATTTGCTGCATATGTATGAATATTTACATATAGCATAGTTTAGCACACGCCAGATATAAATTTACAGTGACATACTATTAATAAATCCAACTTTATATCCAGAGTATATTTACTTATTATCTTTATTCATTTTATAAACAAGCCAAGTCAATAAACAACAAACAGAGCTTCCTATAAGAATACAGACGTCGCACAGCCATTAAAAACAATTCACGAGACTGTCGTGTAATGATGGATCCTCTTAATAAGCTATCTAATGCACGCGGAAAAATAAAAATAGCAGGCGGTGTCATTGGTTTTTAAGCTTTTGAAGAAAAATGTGTAACATGGAAAGGCTTTCAATTTTGAAATGCAATATAGAGAGGTGAGTGGATACCGCACTGAATCTTTTTTAGTAGTATGGGATACGTTTTATAAAAAGGAGCTCTGCTGACATCTAAAGGGCACAGCAGATACTGTATAGGATATTACTGAGACCAACTTGAGGATTGCTGCTTTGTTTAAATGTGTTTTGCGGTTATTCCTTCTGAAAAATAACTATAGAGATCAACAGACTATTTTTAGGATTTAGGATTAGAAAAAAAGGTGTTTATTAAGCCAATATAGATGGTTTGGGGGGCTGAGTCAAACAAATAAGCAATGTATATACCCCAAAATCCACAAGTGGCCAAATTCGAGAAATAAAGACAGCAAAAGCTGTTCAACACCTGAATTATGCCTAAATAACGATGTACGACAGTAAGTTGCCAAATTGGCATCAACAGAACATCAGGGCAAAGGGATAATGGCCAGGGATATAATGGCACAAAAAAGACCCTACCACGTCCTCATTGAATAGGGGCAAAACACCACTAAGGAACAGTCAGAAAAAAACCACAATGGAAACATTTACCAGCTAAAAAAGGAGTATATGAGAGGTAATAAACTGCTCTATTCATGGTTTGGGGACTACGAAGTAAGGGGAAGCTCTGGCGCTGGCACCAAGCAACAAAGATTTAATTAGTGATGCCGGACATGCAGTAACAGAACATGTATATGTCAGACTTGCACAGCTGATTCTAATTGAACTTGGGTATAAGAGTGGCAGACCGGGCAAGGGGGGAGTCATCTCTTGATATAGCTGCACCCCGCAAGCAGCGAAACGCGTCGAGATGGCAGTGTTTTTTTTAGCTGTTAAATGTTTCCATTGTGGTTTTTGCTGGCTGTTCCTTAGTGGTGTTTTGCCCCCATTCAATGAGGTAGGGCGTGGTAGGGTCTGACTGTGATGCTAAGGGTTACCCCCTTTTTCTGCTGAACATTTATTCTATTTCTTTGCCCTGTGTTTTCAAATTTTTGTACCTTATTTTTTATGATTTATCTACCAGCTGACAGACCATCCATCTGTTTCAATAAAGGGCCACTACAACCAAAAAAATGAAATGTCCTTATTGTGTTTATTTCATGTACTCAATTATGCGATTACTATCAGTATTGGAATTATTTAACCCCAGATCAATCAGGCTTCTGTCCAAATCATTCAACTACAACCGCCCCTTTTAAAAGTTTACAAGAATATCCAAGCTGGCATGGAACAAGGAAACCTAACTGGAGCATCTACCTTGATTTTGCCAAGGCCTTTGACACAGTAGACCATGGCATCCTATTACAAAAACTTAAAAACTCCATTGTTTTATACATCTACTGGGACAAAATGATCTTACAGTTTCCTCCATGCGTATGCTCAGTGGCCACCGTGCAATAAATGCTACATCTTCCTCCATGTCTATGCTCAGTGACCACTGTGTAATAAATGCTACATCTTCCTCCATGCGTATGCTCAGTGGCCACCGTGCAATAAATGCTACATCTTCCTCCATGTCTATGCTGTGACCACTGTGTAATAAATGCTACATCTTCCTCCATGTGCACGCTCAGTGACCACTGTGTAAGAAATACTATATCTTCCTCCATACGCATGCTCAGCGACCAGTGTGTAATAAATGCTACATCTTCTCCATACGCATGCTCAGCAACCACTGTGTAATAAATGCTACATCTTCTCCATATGCATGCTCAGCGGCCACTGTGTAATAAATGCTACATCTTCCTCCATGTGCACTCTCAGTGACAACTGTATAATAAATGCTACATCTTCATCCATATGCATGCTCAGTGACCACTGTGTAATAAATACTATATCTTCCTCCATACGCATTCTCAGCGACCAGTGTGTAATAAATGCTACATCTTCCTTCCTCCATGCAATACAATGTTAAAACACACTAAATTGAAAATATGTAGCCTCCCTAAAAGGGATATTCGACCATGCCACCCTAAATATATTGGGGAAGAAAAAAAAGTGTTTATAGCAAAAGCTGGGTTGCTCTTAATTGGGGCCGCGAACAAAAATTGCTGGAATATTGGTTCTAACCATCCATTATACCCAAACCTGACTAATTCATTCAGGTCAGGTGATTTCAAAGTTGGATAGATTATATAAATTATTGGGATGCATAAGGTGCACTGTTGCAATGCAGTTAATTGTTGCAAAGATGTATAAAGTCTTGATAAATTGCTTAAAAATACTGCACTAAGGTCCAAAAGTCACAGCGATAAATTCTCATAACAAACCGCATAAAACACCATCATATAGACATAAGGTAATATGTGGTCACGTTAGGTAAGTATTGTATACATAATAATAAATAGTACTGCAAAAATTAAATCGCCGAATGTTCCAAACACTGAGTCAGAACCATGGACTCTAAGGCTAGGGTCAGACGAAAGCAGTTGTAACGTGCGTTTAGACGCACGAAATCACGGCCGTGCTAGCAGCAAATGACGTCCAATGCCGGGGAACACACGAAGTACGGCCGCACGAAAGTTCGGCCGCGCAACGCAAGTGGCAAACTAACGCATTTTTTCTAGAACGTCAAACCTCTAGTACGGACGTACAGAGTGCGCTGCGTCCGCTAGAGGCGTGTGTGCGTGATTGGGAGACGTCAGACGCTGCTAATGTCCGGCCAACATAACGTCCAGACACAAAAAGTGTTTTATTGATGATCCGTACAAAATCACGGACGAAAAGGCGCATCGTATGACCGCTATTGCGTATTCCGTGAAAAAATGCGTCCATTCGTTCGAACGCACTTTTACACAGACAACGCGAAAAATGCGTTAGTCTGACCCTAGCCTAAATCACAGCCAAGAGCGCATCATATTGAATTCAAAAATGGATGGTTCAGAAAAAGAGAAAAGAACCATACTCTATTGCGATGGCAAATATTGCAAAATTATAGAATATAATGCCCAAGATTGCAACAGTGAGGTCCTACAATGAAAATAGCAACATGTGAGCGGCATCCATGCACATGCTCAGGGACCACTGTGAAATAAATGTTACATCTTTTTCCATGTGCATGCTCAGCGACACAATATATGAATGGTGAACAGATAATACTCAACTTTGGGCTTTACTCGCACTTCCAGGAGGTGATTCCTGTCCTCCTTCCTAAAAAATATTAGTATATCAAGGAAGTATATAGCCCTTTAAAATTAAATTAAAATATAGTGCAGGATGTTTTTGGTAATAGATCCCAAGTAATATAGCACCGACAGGATAGTTCTCGTAGTCACGTCTGCATCAAATCTGGTAAACACTGAGATATCTCGAATGGAGAATGCGTGGCATCACCAACAATCCGCTTCCAAAATAGGTCTGTGTAGTTAGGCTTTTCAGGTACCGAGCAATAATCCAGAGATGCTGATTTCCCAAAAATGTCTTGAATACAATATATAAGAATAATAAAAAACAAGCCCGACGCGTTTCATCTGATCAGACTTTTTCAAGGGCAAATTGATAAAAATCAGAATACCTTCTATCCCCTCCCCTTTACATAGTTATTTAGTCTCAGTTCATTGGTTTCCCCTTAATTGAAAGTTAGAATCGCGTCTTCCATATAATGACATGGTTTCCTTCGAGGTCTCTGCCCTCCGATATCCGGAATCATGTTGTGGATCACCTGTTTCCTTGTAAAGACGTCATCACGGTATATTTGAGCAAAAATACAGGCACCTAAGGGGGTCAGAATAATTGAAACCACGAAAGGGCAAGGATAAAGGGGCAAAGCAAGTTTAAATAGGGCGCCCTGCACAACCATTGGTTGAACAAGTCACATGACACCAAGGGGAGCCGCCGCGAGTATGGTGACATCACGCATGTGCTGTGCCGCCGGTGGCTTAAAGCCACTGGAGCCGGCGGCACGAGCACATAGGAAGCCGGCGCGCAGGACGAGGGCGCACCGAGGAGCGCAGGACGAGGGCGCACCGAGGAGCGCCGGGAGGCGTAGGAAAGACCAGGTGCCAGCGTAGAGGTGTGCCTGCGTCTGCCCACACCTGCCAGAGGTCTGACATACAGGGAATAAATAAAGTTTTTTTATTAAAAAAAAGATAAGCCTCCTAAAAAAGACATCTTTTATATAGAATATCACCCTTCAATAAAAGCATGCAAAGTCTAAATCCTCATTCATTCTCTGAGGGGACATTGGTTTTAATTTATAAATCCAATACAAGTCTCGCTGCAGCAGTTTCTTATTCCGGTCTCCAATTATTGCTCACATCTTCTAGACCCATAAAATCTAAATTTCTTTCATTAAAACATTGACATTTCTTACAATGAATGTTTGAATTTTTTTCTCTATTATTTTGGTGCTCTAAAATTCTTCAGTTTTCATGTAGTTTTCACTATGTATTGTATGCCGCAACTACAAGTCAATAGGCATATTACATGTGTGGTATCACATGTGATTTTTTTCTTTGGATTCTAGAAGTCTTAGTTACGGAGCGTGAAAAAGTAGTTCTTATTTTAAAAAAAATCTGCAGGCCTTAAATTTTAGACATCTATTGAATCCTTTACATTGTTGTTTCTCTTCCCCATCTTTTAGTTTAAAAGTTGCTCTAGGGGTAATGATTGATTTCAGATTTCTTACCCTTTTGAAAACTATATTTGGTTTATCTGGAAGACTATTAGCCCAAATCAGATCTTTTTAAAGAATGAACCAGTTCTTTTGTAAGATATCTTTGATCTTATAATGGTGCATATTGTATGGAGTTAGAAAAAGAAAATTGAAAATCCTTAGCAGCATTTTTTTTCTGTACTAGTAGCTGTTGTTGATGTATTGTTCCCACTTCATCGCAAATGATATTCACTTCCCTTTTGTTATAGTTCTTATCTATTAACTTATTTTTTATTACCAATATTGGATCTTGGACCCTAGTGGAACAGTTTCTTTGTACCTGTAATGTCTGACTCCTTGGGATTCCATTAAGCCACGGTTTACGGTGGCTACTAGAAAAATGGATATATCCATTTACATCTGTTGGTTTGAAGAAACATTTACTGTTTACTTGATTCCCCTGGCAGAAAAAAGTAATATCCAAAAAAATGAATTGTTTCTTTATCTAAACAAGTTGTAAACTTTAATACAAAATAATTTTCATTTAAATCCTCAACAAATGAGTTGAATTCTCCACGTGTACCATCCCAGATGATAAGACGTCATCTATAAATCTCCAGAGCACCAAAGTTTGCCCCTCATGGGGATGTACCCCAAATTTTGGAGTTCTCCCAGTATGCCATTTATAAATTGGCATAATCGGGGGCAAACCTGGTGCCCATGGCCATACCAGTGGTTTGGAGGTTATATAACCCAGATAGATGGTAGGTGAAAAACACACCCACCACCGTATTTAGAGAACTTGCAATTAGGGAATAGTGATTGAACACCATCAATTGAAATGATACGGATTCCTCTTGAACAAGAGAATGTTTCCCATTTATTAGAATTAAAATATAACCTTTATTGGATAGTTTAAAAATTAACCCTTTGTGAAAAATAACTAAAAAAGTTGTCCAATGTTAACAACCAGGTGGCGATATAGTAATTAATGCAGCTTCCTAACAAGTGGTGTTAGTCGATTAAATGCAGCCAATGGTGATAAGAGTAAAAGGTGCTTCCACCGATTACTACAGAATATACAAGTGACACATATATATAATGTATGCAAAAAAGAGGATTGCAGCATAGATTACCATCAGTATCCATAGGCAAAAACTCCTTTGTTCATATAATATTTTTGCAGGATGATTAGATATTTAGAATACCTCGATGGATACAGGTATAGTTAGATTTGGAACAAATAGGTTCATTGGTCACACACACACCACGTCGCTAATAGAGTTGCCTCATTAGGCAACAAACTATTGAGACACCAGTATAATTGATAGCTCGCTACTTGTCATCACCATCCATCACAAAGAACAACAGACATTTAAACGCCTAAATTTAGGCACGATAGATTATCATCCGCAAAATACATCCGCACAATAGATTGTCGTTCATAAGGCTCATCCACTTAACGATGCCAGAATTTGAATCAAAAATTAACCGCCTGAATTAGACATGAAAACATTATCGCTCTCAGGACTCGTCCATTTTGACAGATTCAGACAATTCAATTCAAAGGCCATCAGGCTCAATACATTTTTATCAAATGATTCTCGTCTTTTTGACAGTGCATAAATTTTTAAGAGCTCAATTAACTCATACTCGCTCAACGCGCGTTTCTCCGCTGTATCGCCAGCAATTTCATCAGGGGCTATAAGAATCAAGAATAACCGGATCTCTATATATAGGAAAGTTTGGGGTCCTTTAATCGGCTCATAATTGAGTGCAGTATTGAATGTTCGACAGGTACCTGTGAGGGATATTTTTAGAATGCACATATACAGAATGCTTTTCTTAGAGTCACGTGAGACCGCTACATCAGAAATTTACATATTCATTAGCAATCGTTGAACGGCAAATCCACCAATCCAAAACAAAACAAATGGTTATACACGAATCATGTATATAACGTTATAAGTGCATACACTGATACAGTGATCGTCAAATCGAGTATATTATATCACTGATACAGTAGTTACCCATTCCTATGAAACCTAGAACTCCAACTCTTTCACATAGTATCCATACCATATGTGCTCTCAAAATTAAGTTGCACATGAATCGCTCCTTATTAGATTCAAGTTAAATTGAATGAATGGTCAGATTTAAGGACAACTGATTGTCTATAGATCAGACATTATGTGCCTATATATGGGGTAAAACTAAACCCTTGAGACCTTCTGGATTTAATGTTTTGAGTTGATAAATCCACATACATTCTCTTCTTCGAAAGAGATCGTAATCTCCCTGTCTTTGCACCCTATTCACGATTTCTAAGCCACAAAAACGTAAGGCATTAGGATAATTTCTATGCTGTTGATGAACATGTCCGGCGACTGGAGTATCCAATTGATTTATTTACAGAACGAACGTGTTCTTGAATTCTTTGTCTAAATGGTCTAAAGGTGTCACGGGGGTCCCGGGCAGATGCCAGGGAAGGCCCTTCATTGCGCATATATTTGAGCCCTTGAGGCAGGTTTGTGGTTTGTTTCATGTTTAATCCAGCACACACTAACAGAAACAGAGCTAGAGTTTAACCGCAGTTAAAAGAAAGAGGTACACCGTTGGAAAAAAAGGAGCATGCTAGTTTATTCACACAGACAAGGACCAACCCCCTTTGCATACAACCAAACAGATAACATCAAAGATCAAATAACTGCACAGGACCAGCAATCAATGGACAATGGGACCTCCTGGGAAAAGAAAGGGGAAGGGAGAAAGCAGGTAAAACAAGAGGAATTTCTTATAGAAGGTACACAATAGAGAGCGCAGGTACTAATGCAGAGATAGGATACATAATAGAGTAACTGTACACCATATACACAACAGGAGACTATACAATAAATACACAAAAGGAAATAACAGACATCAGTAATCTTTAGTTAACTGTCGGATATTTAAAACAGTGAAAAGACAAATATTTTTAAAATATTTCCCCAAGTCTCTTTCACAGGCCATAGTCGCTGGGCAGGAGACTAGCCCACAGCCCCCTCCAGATGCCCCAGTGATGGTAGGTTCCGGCACACTATATATTCTGATAATTTTGCTGTAAAAGAATTTATCCCACTAATTAGGGGTCTACGGGGGCTGGGAAATGTTTACATGGGCTTTGTGAAAAATTAAAAAGATGGGTGTAATCAGATTTTGTGGCAGTAAATACAAGTTATCTTTAGAAAGAACACCTTCCTTTACTGCTCTTTCCATCATCCAATTCCTTTTTAAATCTAAATACAGGATCTCCTTTAATTTCCTTTTAAGTATTTTGATCTAAAAATATTCTCATTGCTTCCCGTTCATAAAACTCCCTGGACATAAGCACAATACCTCCCCTTATATGCCTCTTTTATTATAATATTAGTGCGTTGTTTTAATGATTGTATTATCATAGGGTCAGCACTAGTCAAATTAGGTTGTTATCCTTTATGATTTTTTGAAATTCATTACATATTACTTGATAAAATGCTTCCAGATAAGGACCTTTTTCATGATATGGAAAAAATGTTGATTTTGGTTTAAATTTTGGAGTTCTATTAGCCATATTTACATTCAGTTCTTCCTCTTCTTCCTGTCTTTTTCGGACAAAAAAATTTAAGCATCAATTTACGTAGATATTTCTTTGCATCTAAAAATAGTTCAAATTTATTCACTGGTTCACTCGGGCAAAATTAAAGTCCCTTATCTCCAGCTCATTTAAGGCTTTCCCTGTCAGATTATAAATGCCCACTTGCCTTAGATGGACATCTATCGCCTTAATATCCCACTCCTTATTCTATACACTTCTTTATTCCTTCATATATTCAGTGGTGTTTCTTCCATCACGGGGTCGTATTTGTTTGGATGCTCCCACTTCCTGGCTTTTTTCTTGAAATAATTGGTTATCCTGCCTTCTCTTTGGCCTCGCTCCCTGTCCAGTATACTTTCTTACCTAATGGTACGGGTATATTTGCCGTGAAGGCAGTTGGTTCTTCCCATGATAATTTGAGTATTTTCTTTGGTTTCTCTAGGGGACATCAATTGAGAATCATTAAAATTAGATTCAATAAAAGGTTTCTAGATCGTTCCTTTCTCAAAGGTGATCTCTCAACTGCTGCAGCATAAGTATATGGCATATTTTATCTCTTGAGTATATGAATGATTAGAAGTTCTATGCGGTACTTTTTTATTCGTGATCTTATTGGGAGTACTGTAAGGGCCTTTTCCCATATCCATTTTATCTCTCAATATATTTCTTATTCTTGGTTTCAAATACTTTTTCATCTAGTTTCTCGATATGTATGTACATATCTTTCTCTTTTAGTTCAAAATTTGCCTCTTTTTCAATGTTGGAAAGGCTATTTTCCAATTTCTGTATTTCTTTTTCAATATTTGTACCTCTTTCTCTAGGTCTATTATCAATTGCATCAAATCAAATGAACATTTCTGGAGGATTTTGTCCCATTTGTCCATAAATTTATCTCATCCAGAACCAAATGTTCGAATTTTTTCCACTCTTATACCAAGGGGCCTAAGGCCTTCCTTAAGATAGTGTTCTAGTGATGAGACTTCCCATCATCTTTTGGTTTCTTTAATTAACACTTGTTCCATTTTTCTGAAATACTAATGCATCAAATACATGGATATCAACTTTAACAGATCAACTGTGTAATAAATGCTACATCTTCCTCCATCTGCATGATCAGCGGCCACGTCTAATAAATGCTATATCTTCCTCCATGCGCATGCTCAGAGGCCACTGTGTAATAAATGCTACATCTTCCTCCATGCGCATGCTCAGTGACCACTGTGTAATAAATGCTACCTCTTCCTCCCTGCGCATGCTCAGCAACCACCGTGTAATAAATGCTACATCTTCCTCCATGCGCATGCTCAGCGACCACCATGTAACAAATGCTACATCTTCCTCCATTCACATGCTCAGCGATCACTGTGTAATAAAATGTAACAAGTGCTGTAGCGCTCACACTGGAGTAGCGTAGTTGGGATCGTAATGGACAGATTTTTCTGATACCAGATAAAAGAGCAAAATGTATTATTTGACCTGATCTCCCAAGCCAGGGAGTTTATGAACAAGCCAGAGTAGCAACTAAGCTCAAATGGTTTCAAGACCAAAAGATCGCTTAGTGCAAACATATGAACTTCAGTCAACTGTAAACATAACCTGGGTACATGAATATAGTTATTCGCACAGCGGTTTATACACAGAGTTTTGTTGCGGTTGATGAATTGTGCAGACTGTAGGGCAGTCACACAATCAGCAGACTTAATGTTTTTGTAGCAACCGAATAGGGCAGAAAGCAAACTGCTAGTAAATCCCCCTGATCTCCTGGCACGGCAGATATTAACAGAATAGGATGCCTTGTGATTAGGACTTAGACCTGATAATGAATCGAACTAAGGCCAAAAGCAAGATGTGGGTTCGCCAAGGTGGCGGGTAGAACCCCAACCAAGACACATGCGGTGAAACATAAAACCGCTATAAAGAACACTAACTGGGAATCAGCAAATAGAATGGTCAAACGAAAAGCCGGGTCGAAAACGTGAACAGAATCCTCAGACAGAAACGGGTTGGCAACTGGTAATCAAGGCACAAGAACACAAGCGATGCGGGAACTAAACTCCACGTCAAGGGCACTGAGCAATCTCTCGCACCCCGCTTTAAACTCCGGCGGCTCCTCGTGACCACACCAGGCCCCGCCCCTCAGATGCCAATCGGCCATCACCAAGTGCTGGCACCCAATCAGCTAGCGACCCAGAACTATATCCAGACCCCCCCAGGCAGCGCCACAGGGGCCAAGAAAGTAACATAAATGCTACATCTTCCTCAGTCTATGCGCATGCTCAGCGACCACCGTGTAATAAATGCTACATCTTCCTCCATGCGCACTGCAGAAATATTACATCATGGCAGGTTTAAATGTGGAGGTAGACAGCCTGAGACAATCTTGTATGTGTGCGCCGCGTCTCCCATAATGCCCTGCGGCTTTTGGGGAGACACACACAGTAAGCAGCCTGCAAAACCGCCATCATCTCTGAAGCGACGGAGAAATGGAACCTGCGCATGCGCAGTGGGACATCCGGTAGTTCGGCGCTTTCCGCGCATGCTCAGATGCGACAGCGGCTCCTTGCGCATGCGCGCTGAAGTTTCGCGAAGGCTCATTCGGCATTTTCCGTAAAATTGCCTGAAAGTGTATCAGTGTGTGTGGGCGCCGCTTGTGCTGCTGTTGCCGGTGTTTCGTTCTGTCACCATGTCCCTGCTGTGCTACAACCGGGGCTGCGGCCAGCGATACGAGCAGGAAAACAACACGGAGGGTGAGCGGGGGGGGGTCACACGGCTCCTGCAGTACCCGGGGAGGGCTGACCCTGGGCCCCTGTCACAGGCTGCTCCTGCAGGGGCTTGTGTGTAGGCCACAAGGGAGCCAGCATTGGTTTGGGGGGCTGGGGGGGGCTCTGCAGCCCTATAATTCACATTATACACAGATCCAGGCACATTACTTTAAAAAAAAAAGCGCTAATAAATGTGTGAAAATGCATTGTTTTACCGTTTGTTACCATTTAACGTCTGGGAATTCACTCCAGGTGCACATTGGGAAAGTGGTTTGCTGCGGCTTTATGACAGTATTGGGTATGTATCACCTGGAAGCGCAGATCTAGAAGGACGTGCTATAACCCCCATCATTCCGAGGCAGGAGCAAACCCACCGAGCCGTCTCCGGGGAGGCAGCCCCATGCTACGTAGCGAGGTTCAAATCGCTGCGCTCCGGCGCCGCAGTCACCCTCTAGACCGGTGATGTCAAACTTTGCCATCCCAGATGTTTTTAAACTACATGTCCCATGATGCTTAGTCGGCCTCAAAACTAGCGGAGCATCATGGGGTGTGTATTTCCAAAACCTCCAGGGTGCCAAAGTTCACCGTCTAGACCAAGGGTGTCCAACCTTCTCCCTCCAGGTGTCTCTCATGATGCTCTGTCAACCTATTAAGTGGCTGAGCATCATGGGATATGTAGTTCCCATACATCTGGAAGGTCACGATTGGCCGCCATTGGTCTAGTCCTCAGCATGATGAGTTTGGAGTGCTGAGGTTTCTCTGTCAGAGAGGACACACTCATCTCTTGAGCGCCCATCTGAGTAAGCCTCTGTGCCGGTGTTTTGTTGAATCGTGCCTAGCGTCCGATAATTCCTCTGACTGTCTGCGCGTGTGCTGGACTGACATAACGCCAGTTGATCTAGCGAGCATAGAAAATGTCGGCAGATAAGAACCTTTCGGCCCATCTAGTCTGCCCAATTACATGGATACTTTACCTGGATTTATCTTTTGTTTAGGATAGCCTTATGCCTATCCCATGCCTGCTTAAATTCAATTACTGTTTTGGCCTCTACCACTTCAACTGGAAGACTGTTCCATGTATCCACCACCCTCTCAGTAAAATAATGCTTCCTGATGTTACTTTTAAACCTTTGCCCCTCTAATCTAAGACTATGTCCTCTTGTTTTGCTACTTTGTTTCCTTTTAAATATACTCCCTTCCTCTACCTTGTGGATTCCCTTTACGTATTTAAATGTTTCTATCATATCTCCTCTGTCTCGTCTTTTTTCCAAGCTGTACATGTTAAGATCATTAAGCCTTTCTTGGTAACCTTTCTCCTTCAAGCCGTACACCATTTTAGTAGCCTTCTCTGAACTCTCTCTAAGATGTCTATATCCTTCTGGAGATACGGTCTCCAGTACTGCACACAGTACTCCAAGTGAGGTCTCACCAGTGCTCTGTACAGTGGCATGAGCACTTCCCTTTTCCTACTGCTAATACCTCTCCCTACACAACCAAGCATTCTGCCAGCATTTCCTGCTGCTCTATTACATTGACTACTTACCCTTAGATCCTCTGAAATAATAACCCCTAAATCCCTTTCCTCAGATGTTGAGGTTAGGACTGTATCAAATATTCTATATTCAGCCCGTGGGTTTTTACGCCCCAGGTGCATTATCTTGCACTTATCCACATTAAAACTCAATTGCCACAGCTCCGACCATTTTTTTAGTTTACCTAAATCATTTGTCATTTGGCTGATCCCTCCAGGAATGTCAACCCTGTTGCAAATCTTTGTGTCATCAGCAAAAAGACATACTTTTCCATTAATACCTTCTGCAATATCACTAATAAAAATATTAAAGAGAATGGGTCCAAGTACTGACCCCTGAGGTACCCCACTGGTAACAAGACCTTGCGCCGAATAAACTCTATTTACCACAACCCTGCATTACGTCGCAGCCACGCATGTGCAGATCGTTGGAGGCCTCATCCGCCGTTCCACTAAATGCTGAGGCGATATCTGATCATTAGATACAGCCTCCCACTACCTGTGCATGCGCGACACTCCACATAGGGAGAGATACACATGCGCCGTCTCTGATGCGTCACTTCTGCAAATGCGCAGAACGTCAAGGCATTATCTGACGATCGCCGCTATTCGACAGAAGACCGGCATTATTATTATTATTATTATTTTATAAAGCGCCAGCATATTCCGCAGCGCTGTACAATAAGCACAGTACAGACAGGGTTACAATACATTGAACAACATTTGACAAACAGTACAGGAGGAGATGAGGGCCCTATTCCCGTAGGAACTCACAATCTAGGAGGGTTGGGGTTGGAAACAGGAGGAGAGGACTGTAAGGTGAGAGTGATTGATGGTTGCGTCAGTGAGTTGGGTGGTAGGCTTCCCTAAATAGGAATGTTTTCAGGGAGCGTTTGAAGGAAGAGAAGTTAGGGGAAAGTCTGACAGTACGAGGGAGAGCGTTCCAGAGAGTGGGGGCTGCGCGTGAGAAATCCTGCAGTCTATCATGGGAAGAGGTGATGCGGGGAGAAGCTAGGCGCAGGTCACTGTTTGACCTTAGGGAGCGGGCTGGGGTGTATTTGGTGATTAGTGAGGACAGGTAGTGGGGCATTGAATACAGCATGCCGGTGCCACTTAGGGTTGCCAGATCAGTCGTGTTTTCCTGGACACCTATTACTATTTCATGTAGAGGGGGAGCACAGGGAAGTGTGCTGCCCTGGAACATGTATACTTTATATGCCACAGAAAGGAAATCAAGTCCCCTTGGATTCCTTTTTGGTTCCTTACCGGCAGGGTATGAATTATACATGTTGCAGGGCAGCGTCTTTTTTCCTCTTGCTCTTTTATTCACGCACTGCCCATCAGCATGTATACATCATGTGTCCAGGTAAACATGGAGGGTCTGACATCCCTAGTGCCGCACCGTTGGCGAGTCCTGTGCTCACCCCACGGATCCATAGTGATAGTGGCACACAAATATAGATTAATCATAGGAGCCACCTGCAGATTTGTGGTAGTTGGATAAAGCTTTCAGGCGTAGGTTCATGCAGAAATTTGAGAGCCGATGGCTACCTGACCCCTTGGATCTGTCAAGCCCTGTGCAAGTGAGTCTGGCAGGTGCATTGTGCGCACGCTGTGCTAGCAGGGATAAATGTACACAAATGCTGGGGTCAGTCGAGCGTTTTGCAGAGGGGAAGGAACGTCCATGAGAGTGGTCGTTCCTTCCTCTCTGACGCCTGTCTGACCATTTCACTGAGCGAAGTTATTGCGTTCAGCGCCGCAAGGCTCGATCCGCCTATGGAGGATTGCACTTTGCAGCCCCGAACGCACGTCGTAGCATTAAAACGGGGAGGCTTTCAGCACGGCCTCTGTAGCACGTGCAATTTGTGCGTACGCTACAGCACGTGACTGGCCCCGTCGGACGCCAGGAGGCGCGCTAGTACGGGCGCAGCTAGTGCGCTCATCTGACCCCGGTCTTATTCCCCTACCTGGAGGAGGCTCTTCCTGTCATGATGGCATCAACATTTGAGAGAGGTCAAACCCTACCCCTTACCGGCTTTCAGGTAATTTTGACAGGCCTTTTTCAAAATAGCATGTTGCTCGAGCATCCCTTAACCCCTTCACTACTGAGGAGTTTTCCACAATACTACGGTCAAAAATAAGAGTCCTTTTTTTAAAATTGTCAATTATACAGTAAGAAATATTTGAGAATATTCGCAGTGTATTTCTTCCTGAAAAAAACAATTGCCAGGTAGAGGTTGCCATCTGCTGGCCAGACGGAATTACTGCAGTTCAGGTCTCCTGCTGCTGCAACTGGAACATCTTATGGACGATCCTCAATATTATTGCGGGTACCAGGAGGTGCCTTGCAGGAATAGTCAATCCTGGCAGTGAATGGGTTAAACGTGTAGATAGAGCACCTCTGACGTTGCCCTGCTGAGTTATTGCCTTCCTTAATGCAATGGTTGCAGACATGAAGCTGTGAGTGTCTTGTCTGCAGCAGTCACACGCTGCTTTGTGTGACACTTTGGGAGGGCATATCTGTCAGGGACGGGGGCGTGCTGGCTTCATTGCCTTTATGTCAGCCACCACAGGGCAAGGATAGCGGGATAGCCTCATATAGAATGCTGCTTGAAGTTCTATATAAGAATAAAGTTAGTTTTTCCTGTGCGTGTGTTTAATAAACTAATAATAAATACAACTGGACGGTCTTTTTCTTTTCCAGATTCCTGTACGTACCATCCTGGTGTGCCCGTCTTCCACGATGCTTTAAAGGTTGGTTTGACTTGGAAATATGTATGTGTTGCGAGAGCCCAGGTCAAATGTTTTCCTCCTTTAGTTCCTGGATTCTCCCCTCAGCAAGCAGCGCTGAATCAATGTCAGTTGTAGAAGACCTTTACGCATCCCAGCAATTCAGAGAACTGCTTCAGAGTGTGTGTGTATATATGTATATATATATATATATCTATCTCTCTCACGAGTATAGCAGTCTGTAGTGATACCTTTTTTATTGGACTAACGGTACATTTAAAGTACAAGCTTTCGAGAGTGATCCTCCCTTCGTCAGGTCTGGAAGCTTACTGATCAGAATAGTAGAATTAAACATTGGGACATTCATAGGGCGCACAGTTGGGGGTGTTAGATGTTGTACATCGCCAAATGGCGTGGTCAGAGGGGAGAAAAAAAAGGAACATTTAATTGTCTCAGGCACATAAGACAACATTGATGCAATCATGTCCACTTCAAAGGGAATGTGAAAGGACAGAACGAAAAAAAACCCACAAAACAGTGAGTATGGGGAGGACACAGAAAAATAGGAATTATGAATATTATGTGACGTTATTATAGTGGGCTAGAAAACCCGAATCTACATTAAGTCCTTGTTTTATACCGTTGAAATATGTGATCATTTTCATTTCATATGTTTTGCGTTCCCGGTGGTCTTTAAAATGTCCTTTGAGGATTTTGATTCTGAGGTTTTGGATGGAGTGGCCTGCTAGATTGAAGTGATGTCCCACTGGGGTACAATATGTGTTTTCCTGGTGGTTCCTGATGGAGTGTCTGTGCTGGTTCATCCTGAGACTTAGTTTAAGACTGGTTCTACCAATATAGCAGCCCTTATCACACGCCATGCACTGGATCATATACACCACATTTGATGTTGTGAGTGGCGTTGTTGTGCCGCGCAGTGCTGCTGTCACATATGTGTTGGCACAGTTTGCAGCGGGGTTTATTACAGCGTTTGGTCCCATTCTGTATGTCATCCTGTTCCTGAGCGAGTTTGCTACGGACCAGTTTTTGCCTCAGGTTTGGGGGTTGCTTGAATGCCAGTAAGGGGGGCTGTGGGAATATTTCTTTGAGCGCAGGGTCCTCTGTGACCAGTGGCTGCAGATCTTTGATGATTTTGCGAATTCCCTCTAGAGTTGTGTTATAGGAAACAACTAGAGGGATGCGTGTGGTGATTTTCTTTTCTTTGTAGCGTAACAGCTGTTCGTGCTGTGTTTTCAGGGCCGATTTGATTTTCTCAGAGATTGTCCTTTCCTTGTAGCCCCTCCGCTGGAATGATGCAGACAGTTTGCTCAGGTGTTTATCCCTGTCCCCAGTGTCCGAGCAGATTCGGTGGTACCTGATGGCCTGGCTATAGATGATGCCTTGTTTGGTGTGGTTGGGATGAAAGCTGGTGTTGTGGAGGTAGCTGGGCCTGTCTGTGGGTTTCCTATATACAGATGAGTGCAGTGTGCCGTTGGCAGCTGATCTGGTACAGTCCAGGAAGCGCTCACTGTGCTTGGAAAACTCCATCTTGAGTTTGATCGATGGGTGGAACCTACCTATCTATCCTTCAGATCAATGACCACATTTGATCAGATCATTCAATTTCAAAAAAGATCACAAGTTATTTTTAGAAATATTCCACCACCTGGGGGAATAAATGATGGTACTGAACAATAGTTGGTTTAGCGCACTTTTAAATGATTCTATTTGTCGTAATACAGTAATTCCATTGCTGTGAATAAGCAAATATAGCTGAAATAGTACTTGTATAATATCGGTAAACGCAATTGGCTAATCAAAGTAATTCATCAGGTACCTATATCACAGATCAGATCATTGCGCAGTATTTTATACAAAACTTTTAAAAGCTTTTAAAAAGCAATTTTTTAAAAGCTATTGTTCACACTCATAAGGAGGAGCCTTATGGGATATGGCTCAGTAGTTGCGCTTCCGGGCAGATATAGGGGGCCTCGTCCCGTTCACTCTCGCTTCAGAGCTCGTACTCAGATTTTCTTTCTATCCAGGTTATTAACCTCAAAAGAGAAAGGGTGTAGACATGGTGCAGATCTACATACTGCTGCGTAAAAAATACGATAATAACGTAATCCACTCACGTGTCCTCGAGTCTCCTAGATTAAGTGACTCGGTATCAGCATACAGTTGCAAGAAAAAGTATGTGAACCCTTTGGGATTACGTGGAGTTTTGCATGAATTGGTCATAAAATGTGCTCTGATCTTCATCGAAGTCACAACAATTTGAAAAACACAGTCTGCTTAAAATAATACAACACAAACATTATATGTTTTCATGTTTTTATTGAACAGAACATGTAAACATTCACAGTGCAGGGTGGAAAAAGTATGTGAACCTTTGGACTTAATAACTGGTTGACCCTCCTTTTGGCAGCAATAACCTCAACCAAACGTTTCCTGTAGTTGCAGATCAGACCTGCACAACGATCTGGAGCAATTTTGGACCACTCCTCTTCACACAACTGTTTCAGTGTAGCAATATTCTTGGGATGTCTGGTGTGAATCGCTCTTCTCTTAAGGTCATGCCACAGCATTTCAATCGGGTTGAGGTCAGGACTCTGACTGGGCCACTCCAGAAGGCTTGTTTTTTGTTTTGTTGAAGCCATTCTTTTGTTGAATTACTTGTATGTTTTGGGTCATTGTCCTGTTGCATCACCCATCCTCTGCGGAGCTTCAGTTGGCGGACTGATGGTCTTACGTTTTCCTGCAAAATGTCTTGATAAACTCTGGAATTCATTTTTCCATCAATGACAACAATCCGTCCAGGTCCTGAGGCAGCAAAGCAGCCCCAAACCATGATGCTCCCTCCACCATGTTTTACAGTGTGGATGAGGTTTTGATGTTGGTGTTTTTTCTCCACACATAGTGTTGTGTGTTTTTTCCAAACAACTCAATTTTGGTTTCATCTGTCCGCAGAATATTTTGCCAGTAGTGCTGTGGAAAATCCAGGTGCTCTTTTGCAAACTCCAAACATGCTGCAATATTCTTTTTGGACAGCAATGGCTTCCTCCGTGGTGTCCTCCCATGTACTCCATACTTGTATAATGTTTTCCTTATTGTAGATGTGTCAACAAAAATGTTAGCATGTGCCAGAGATTTCTGTAAGTCTTTAGCTGACACTCTAGGATTCTTCTTTATTATTTTATTATTATTATTATTTATTTATAAAGCGCCAGCATATTCCGCAGCGCTGTACAATAAGCACAGTATAGACAGGGTTACAATACATTGAACAACATTTGACAAACAGTACAGGAGGAGATGAGGGCCCTTTTCCCGTAGGAACTCACAATCCAGGAGGGTTGGGGTTGGAAACAGGAGGAGAGGACTGTAAGGTGAGAGTGATTGATGGTTGCGTCAGTGAGTTGGGTGGTAGGCTTCCCTAAATAGGAATGTTTTCAGGGAGCGTTTGAAGGAAGAGAAGTTAGGGGAAAGTCTGACAGCACGAGGGAGAGCGTTCCAGAGAGTGGGGGCTGCGCGTGAGAAATCCTGCAGTCTATCATGGGAAGAGGTGATGCGGGGAGAAGCTAGGCGCAGGTCACTGTTTGACCTTAGGGAGCGGGCTGGGGTGTATTTGGTGATTAGTGAGGACAGGTAGTGGGGAGCTGAGTTAGTGAGGGTTTTGTAGGTAAGGATAAGGATTTTGTACTTAATTCTGCAGTGGATGGGGAGCCAGTGAAGGGACTCGCAGAGGGGAGCGGCAGAGACAGAGCGGCGGGTGAGGTGAATTAGCCTGGCGGAGGCGTTCAGGATGGATTGTAGGGGGGAGAGGCGGGACAGAGGGAGGCCAGATAAGAGATTATTGCAATAGTCGAGTCGGGAGATTACCTCATTAAGCATTCTGTGCTGTGCTCTTGCAGTCATCTTTACAGGACGACCACGCCTAGGGAGAGTAGCAACAGTGCTGAACCTTCTCCATTTGTAGACAGTCTGTCTTACCATGGACACGTGAACATCAAGGCTTTTGGAGATACTTTTGTAACCCTTTCCAGCATCATGCAAGTCAACAATTCTTGATCGTAGGTCTTCTGAGAGCTCTTTTCTGCGAGGCATGGTTCACATCAGGCAGTGCTTCTTGAAACCAGTAAACCCAAAACTGCTGTGTTTTTTAAAGGGCAGGACAGCTTTCAACGACACATCCAATAATATCACACTGATTGGACTCAAGGTTGGCTCACTCCTGGCTCCAATTAGCTCTTGGAGAAGTCATTAGGCTAGGGGTTCACATACTTTTTCCACCCTGCACTGTGAATGTTTACATGTTATGTTCAACAAACACATTAAAACATATAATGTTTGTGTTGTATTATTTTAAGCAGACTGTGTTTTTCAAATTGTTGTGAATTAGGCTAGGGTCAGACTAACGCAGTATTAACGTGCGTTTAGCAGCACTAAATCACGGCCGTGCTAGCAACAAATGACGTCCAATGCCGGGCAGCATACGAAGAACGGCCGCACAAAAGTGCGGCAGCGCAACGCAAGTGGCAAACGAACGCATTTTTGCAAGAACGTAGAACCGCTAGTACGGACGTACAGAGTGCGCTGCGTCCGCTAGCGGCGTGTGTGTGTGATTAGGAGACGTCAGATGCTGCTAATGTCCGGCCAACATAACGTCCAGACGCAAAAAGTGTTTTATTGATGATCCGTACAAAATTACGGACGAAAATGTGCATCGTATGACCGCTATCGCGTATTCCGTGAAAAAATGTGTCCTTTCGTTCGAACGCACTTTTTCACGGACAACGCGAAAAATGCGTTTTTCTGACCCTAGCCTTAGATGATCAGAGCACATTTTATGACCAATTCATGCAAACCTCCACGTAATCCCAAAGGGTTCACCTACTTTTTCTTGCAACTGTACCTGATGAATTACCTTGATTAGCTAATTGCGTTAAACGATATTATATAAGTACTATTGCAGCATACTTGCTTATTCAGCGGTGGAATTACTGTATTACCACAAATAGAATAATTTAAAAGTGCGCTAAACCAACTATTGTTCAGTATGTAAGGGATTCATACTTTCTGGTGAGCAGCACATATTCTTTTTTGTGGTCGTTTAATATCAGCGCCAATCCACCGAACCCCCCCCCCCCTTTATTTTATAAATGATGGTAATTTATTTCACAAAATATGATCATAGTTTGCTTAAGCTTGTCACAATCGTTATGTATCCCATCGTTGACAGGTCCTATCTAATTTAACCCCTTCACTGCTTACGACGTGTGGGACGCGTCCTCAGTTACTCCCACACGTCATCAGCTTTGCGGGACCCCCGGCGGAGATGCTTCCCTCTCTGTCTGGGGTCCCGCGGCGTTCTGACTTCAGCGTCCTCAGATGCTGAAGTCACGCTCCTCCCGACGTAAATGATGTCATTTCCAGGCGACACCCCCCCCGGCAATGCCGGGAGATCGCTTGGAAGGGAGGGGGGGGGATCCGTTCGGATCCCTCTCCCGATCGGGAGGTCCCACAAAAAAAAGCCAGGCACCACTTAAAGGGGGGAGTCTCCCCTTTTAAGCGGTGCCTGACTTTAACCCCTTAGGCACCGAGTCGCACTTCAGCGCCTTGCGGCGTTGAAGTGGGGGCCGCCATCTTGGATGGTTTCTCCACCCCCAGGTCCCCCCTCACTGCCTGACATCCTCACGCATAGCGTGACGATGTCAGATAGCCGGGGAAACCCTAGCTGCCCGGGGATTTCCCAAGGAAATCCCCTGGTGGAGATATTGGGGTTCAAACGAACCCCCTATCTCCAGAACCGTGGCAGGGTTCATAGAGGGTGTCATTTGAAAGGCCTGAGCATGGCCTTTCGAATGATACCCAACATGACCGGGTATAAAGTAAAAAAAAAATCCTGTGTTTTTTTTTTTTTTTTTTCACATTTCAATTATAATGTGAACAATGATGCTGCACTAATGATTTTTTTCTATGGGGTGCATTTGCTAAAAATCACATAATTCCCCCAAAAAATTTAAGTCCTCATTTCTAATTTTTGTACAAGCGCACCCCATAGAAAATATAACCGCAAATGTTCATGTGATAAAAGGTGAAAAAAAACACTTTACACGCTGCAGATGATTAAAAATTCAAATTTTATTGCATTTTTTTGTTATATTATACAGGCAGGACATGACTTATTTATTTATAAAGGATTTTACCAGGAAGGATACATTGAGATTTCTCTCGTTTTCAAGTATGTCCTGGGTATGATATATTATGAATCTGCTATGTATGAGTCTGCTGGAAAGAACAATATATAATATGTCTGCGTCATTTAATAAAACGTGACTTCAAATCACGTTTAAACATGATGAGCGAAAGTGGTAAAAATGAGCTCAGCACACAGCGGTGAAATGGCTCAGCAGTGAAAGGGTTAATGGAATCTGCACTTACAGGATCAACTCATATGCTGGAGGCAGAATCCTTCCTGGAGCTCCCAAGCGGCTCTAGGCCTCTATAGGCAGCCACAATGGGAAGCCTGTGACTAGGGAGGGGTGCAAACCAAATGAGAGTTGTCAGCCCTCTATATGTAACATACAACAGCAGGAAGGTTGCACTCACCCTGAACAAGCAACAAAAGATCAACATTTGTGAAATAGAATGATCTGATGGAATGTGGTCATTGATCTGGAATCTGGGGTGCTTTTGATAATTTTGTTGTATTTGTCCTCGATGCGCCCGCTTTTGTTGCTTGTTTATGTTGAATGCGACCTTTCTACTGTTGTATGTTTGAGATATGCAACCTCAGATATATATATGTTAGGCTTAAAGGCCGAAGTGCGGTTAATCCTAGCATTACCCAGGCCTCAGTAGCAAAAGTCCGAAGTGAAATGTTGTTCTCGAACCCAGGACATACTTGAAAACGAGAGAAATCTCAATGTATCCTTCCTGGTAAAATCCTTTTCAAATAAATAAATAAAATAAAATGAAATTTCGGACTTTACCCGGGTAATTTGCAAAGTATCCAGAGGCCTCTGGGTACTCCGATTTTCTGCACTGTTTTAACCGGGTAATTCGTGTTGCTGGATAAAGTGTGATGTGCAACGAAACATCAGACTTTATCCGGGTAATCTGCAAAGTATCTAAACGCCTCTGGGTACTGCGCTTTTCTTGGGTTTTCAGTAGGTTACAGGTGACTGAATTCAGAGTATTGCCCGGATAAAGCTGCAAACTTATCTGACAACAAAATTATGTTTTGTTTTTTTTTGTTATTTTTAATGAAATTGTATCCACAGTCACTAACCGTCATGTAACTCTGTGCATTAATTGCCTGAAAATTAATTTATGAAGATAAAGATATTCTATAAAGAGTAACCTGATGGTTATTCTGTTTTATAAATGATATATAAGCACATATGACACATAAGAAAGATCCTGTAACTCTTTAACATTCATATAATATCCTGTCGTTCTATATATTCATTCTATCCTGTCGCTCTGTATTTCTGTAACCACTCAATGTTCTTGAACCCAGGACATACTTGAAAACGAGAGAAATATCAATGTATCCTTCCTGGTAAAATCCTTTATAAATAAATATTCATTCTATCCCGTCGCTCTGTATATTCATTCTATCCCGTCGCTCTGTATATTCATTCTATCCCGTCGCTCTGTATATTCATTCTATCCCGTCGCTCTGTATATTCATTCTATCCCGTCGCTCTGTATATTCATTCTATCCCGTCGCTCTGTATATTCATTCTATCCGTCGCTCTGTATATTCATTCTATCCCGTCGCTCTGTATATTCATTCTATCCCGTCGCTCTGTATATTCATTCTATCGTCGCTCTGTATATTCATTCTATCCCGTCGCTCTGTATATTCATTCTATCCGTCGCTCTGTATATTCATTCTATCCCGTCGCTCTGTATATTCATTCTATCCCGTCGCTCTGTATATTCTTCTATCCCGTCGCTCTGTATATTCATTCTATCCCGTCGCTCTGTATATTCATTCTATCCCGTCGCTCTGTATATTCATTCTATCCCGTCGCTCTGTATATTCATTCTATCCGTCGCTCTGTATATTCACTCATCCCGTCGCTCTGTATATTCACTCTATCCGTCGCTCTGTATATTCACTCTATCCGTCGCTCTGTATATTCACTCTATCCCGTCGCTCTGTATATTCACTCTATTCCGTCGCTCTGATATTCACTCTATCCCGTCGCTCTGTATATTCACTCTATCCGTCGCTCTGTATATTCATTCTACCGTCGCTCTGTATATTCATTCTATCCCGTCGCTCTGTATATTCATTCTATCCCGTCGCTCTGTATATTCATTCTATCCCGTCGCTCTGTATATTCATTCTATCCCGTCGCTCTGTATATTCATTCTATCCCGTCGCTCTGTATATTCATTCTATCCCGTCGCTCTGTATATTCATTCTATCCTGTCGCTCTGTATATTCATTCTATCCTGTCGCTCTGTATATTCATTCTATCCTGTCGCTCTGTATATTCATTCTATCCTGTCGCTCTGTATATTCATTCTATCCCGTCACTGTATATTCATTCTATCCCGTCGCTCTGTATATTCATTCCATCCCGTCGCTCTGTATATTCATTCTATCCTGTCGCTCTGTATATTCATTCTATCCTGTCGCTCTGTATATTCATTCTATCCTGTCGCTCTGTATATTCATTCTATCCCGTCGCTCTGTATATTCATTATATCTTTAATACATTTTAATGTTTGTCTTTTGCCATTTTCATTAATAATATCCATAGATAATAGTAAAATTCACTGTTACCCAAGCGGGGTTGGATGCTCTGCAGATTACCCAGGTGAAGCTGTGGATAGTCCTCAGATTACCCGGGTGAAGCTTCAGACTTGCACATTATCCGGGTAAAGTGTGAATTTTTCAGCTCTTCCAGACTGTTACCCAAGGGCAGTTGGTTAGTCCTAAGATTACCCGGGTAAAGTCCGAAATTTTCATTTTTTTTTTTTTTCCAGCTTCACCCAGCGGTTTTGGGTGATGTCAGGATTGCCCGGGTAATCCTAGGATTAACCGCACTTCAGGCTTTACCCGTAACATATATATATCTCTAGTGCAAAATGCTTGATCCCAGAAGTGGTTTGGATTTGGGATTTTGGAATATTTGCATATAATATCTTGGATGGGACCTAAGTCTAAACGCAGAATCCATTTATCTCTCTCACACACATGATACACAGCCTGCAGGGCTTTCTAAACAGTATTCTCAATAATTTTGTCCCTGTCGTACGAGGTCAGGGTAGAATCTTTGACTTTTAAGTGTCATGTCGGGGTTGAAAAATCTTTTGGTGCATTTCAGATAAGGTATACTGGACGGGTGTCTGCGTATTTACAAAATGAAGTTTGCGGTTGTATTTTGACCCGTCTTGCCTCTCCTGTATCGCACACAGGGCTGGTCATGCTGCAAAAGAAGGACAACGGATTTCTCAGACTTCCTTAGCATTGCAGTAAGTTACTTACCCCATTATGGACACTTTTATCTTTCTCAAGTGGTCAGGATGTGTAGTCACTCCCTTGCTACCTGCCTCCCCTCCCTGCAGCCCCAATTTGGTTAAAACACTGAAGTGGAGCAGTTTCCACCATCCCCCAACCAGCAGCCGGGATTTTGAATCTCCTGGCTGCTGGTCACAAGATCGGTGACTAGTGACGTCAGCACACAGTAGCCGGCTATAGTGAGCAGTCTCTGAAAGGCAGTGATGGATCGGATCTGTGTGTACACGCTACAGAACCTGCGCACATTAACAGGGTTACTCAATAAGCGACAAACTTGCCACAGAATTGCACCAAACGGTTAATTTTACTGTACGGTGCGACTTCGTGGCAGTTCGTCTCTTCAGAAAGCTGTCAATTCGCCAAATACTAGCGAATCAACCGTGAAATACGGTGCAGATCGCCGCAATTGGGCAGCAGCAAAATTTTCCCATAGAGAAGTGATGGTTAATCTATTCAGAGCGCGCCGAATGCCCTGATTTTTCTGTGATTCAGTTTGGCAGGTTTAAACAGGTATCTCCCATAGGATTCAATATTAAAATCATAAGCTTATCGTACTTTTATTTAACCGTTTTATTCATTTCCAGCAAACCGCCTATTTATTTTTTTGGAACATTTTGATTCTTGTGCTTTTTGTTTTGCGACAGTTTTGATTCCCAATTTTTTTTTTTAATCCCCCCCCCCCCGCCCTCTTTTTCTGTAGTTCAATTGGCAGCCCAGTGGCCACGTATTCCGCACTTCAGGGACCCTGCCGTGAATTGTGAATTCACCACAGGATCGGTAAACTGGAATCACCGAACTAGAAAATTCCAGTGCTTGCTGAATAACCCCTAAAAGTGCGTAAGTCCGTAGCGGTGCGCAAGCTGCGCTAGAGCACAAATTATGTACAAAGGCTTCAGGGATTTCTGGATTCGGAAGCCTAGCTGGAGAGTAGGAGCTGAGCGCGGCGAGGGACAAAAGGTGAGTAAAATCACCCAAAATATATACAAAATTAAAAAATGATTGGGCAGTGGCTGTCGCCGCGTTAAGGGCAAAGAAAGGAACTCTTTTTGCAGTAGTGTATCCCCTTTCATTCATCTTGTATTTTATGCATCTGGTAGCCCTGCGTGACTGATACAAATTCTACAACTTCATGGTGAAAGCGGAAGCACAAAATCTGTCTGGAAACAGTGTGTCTGTTAGCTGAAGGATGCGTGATGTGAGCTGTCAGAGCACACTGCAAGCTGAGCTGTCCACGCATGCCGTGTAATCATGTCTGACTTTCATGGCGGGTGTGTTACTCATGTAGACATCTCATGTCTGGAGGGAAGCCCTGCATTGTCCTGCTCCTGTGATACTTTGTGTATACGTGTGCAGTGTTTCTTGTCGAATGGCCAGGCTCCGGGAAGGCCACCGCCGAAAAGAGAAAAAGAAAACCCCCGCAGCCGAACGCTGCCAAAGACCTGAAGGGAACTCTGGTGCTGTCCCTGATACTGAAAGATCTTATTAAAGCCCGTTCAGCACCAGGGACAGAACCGGAGTTCCTTTCATGTCTATGACAGCATTCGGGTGCTTCGTTTTGTTTTTTTTCTCTGCAATTCGGCAAAGGGGGAAAAAAAAATACCTTTTTTTTTTTTTACATTTATTTTTTAAAAAAAACATTGAATAAAACCAATACATAATAAAGGCCTTAAAGAATAAATGGTTGAATAGAAAATAAATCAAAAATATTATTATATTACATTGAATCCTAATGGGATTCACTTGTCGAGTTGAATCACTTCTCTACCGTACAATTTCCCTGCCGCTGCACGGTGGTTTAACTACACAAGTCATCTTTTTTTTTTTTTCTTCATGTAAATTGTACCAGATCGTCCAATTTCGTCTGACTGATCACATTCAAATGGGAAAGATCGCTAGTCTGTTGTAGTCCCACAAAGTCTTCCAATGGAAGTCTGAGACAGTGGACCAGGGTTGAATCTCCTGCATGTTGTGAGACTGATCGGACAATGACATGATCGCACATTGGACGGCCAGCCTTAACCCCCTTATAGCCAATTAAATGTAACCAGAGAAAAATAATGATAACCATCATTTTTTATTTTGTGAAAAATAGTCTTGCTATGTTTCAGTAAGTGTCACTTTGACTCTGCCCGTTGAATGGTGTTTTTTGACCCACATGAGGGGTTCGATCACATCACGCCTTAGTCGGCCGTACCCGGGCAGCAGGATGGAATTGTTCTACTTCTATTTTTAAAATCTTTTTCTTTTTCCATGAAGGGTTGCACAAAGGGACTTCACAGCAACGAAAAGCTTCCTGAACCCGTGAAACCCGAGGTCAAATCTACCACGGATAGAAAAGAACTGGCCGATTTAAAACCCAAGTTCAACGAGCACATTATTCAAGCCCCAAAGCCAGTAGAATCCATAAAAAGACCGAGGTACATGAGCGCTAACCTAGATACAGATGGAGTCGTACATCTTATCCAGGATTCCAAAATCTGACATTTGTTTGAGCACTAACGAGCAGAAATGGAAAGTTCCACCCCTGATGTCAGGATGGGCCTTCAGGCTGTGTGTATAAAACGTAAATGAATTATTTTCATTTACACTTGGGTCTCATCCCAAAAATATCTATTATGTGCAACTATATTAAAATCCCAAGCGCTTCTGGTCCTGGCATGTTGCGTACATTGTGCAATTTATGCAACTTGCATACTTTTGTCCGCAAGTTGCGTAGCGCCCGGTCAGAATGATGGATTTGTGGTGCGTGCACATAGCCAATCCATCGGGTCCTGTCTTCCATAATGCTCGCTGCTGTACACATTCGGAGACAGGGTGACGTCCGCGCAGAGAGCGTGCTGACATCATCAGTGACCGATATGGCGACTGGCAGACAGGATAGTCTGATTCCCCATCTCAAGGGTGTGGAAATTATTAAGAAAAAAAACTACTTGTCCAACGGACTAAAGTGGTGTCTGATCTACTTGCCCTGATTTAAAAAAAAAAAATCTCTTAACCGTATTACAGTTTCTGCTTTTAGGGTCACTGCTTGTATTTTTATTGTGTACTGCGCTGCAGAATATGTTGGAACTTCAATACAAACATTCATTATAAATAAAGTAGAGGAAACAGGGACATAGCAGATAAGGAGTGCCTTTTAACTGGCACAGCTGAAGCAGTAGCGGAGCTTTGCTCTTTAATCGCTGATTTGTTGTGGATTTTTTTTTTCGTTCTCTTCCCTCAGCCCGGATGAACCCATTGTGCGGTTACAGCTGAAGGTGTCTGTATCACTGAAGCAATCACTGGAAAAACTGAAACTCTCCTCCGCGAATGATCAGATAGTGGCAGGTATTTAATGTTTATTTACATGTATACAATGAGGATATGGTAAAAATCAATTTTTTCTATGCCAGCACAAAAGGGTTGATCTGCCTTAAGGATGTTTGTTGTCTGACTTTTAATATCACAATTATTTGTTCATTTTCTGTTTTTGTTTTTTTTTCCCTACCCACTGTGCGGGGCTCTGGTATATGATGGTGCTTTATAAGTTGTTCCTGTAACATTACATTCCTCCTGACTATATAAATAAGTGTGTAGGTTGGAGAAAATAAAAAGACAAAGGCTCCTATTCTACGTAGACATTGGGGTCTGTTCACAAAGCAACGGAATTCCGTGCAATTTCAGTACTTTGTGTTTCGGCAATTCCGTTTCGCCAAAAATACGGTGATTTCTCTATTTAGCGAATTTTTACCTTATTTTGCTGAAATTGGATTCGCCAAAGCTGTTATCGGACATCTGCGAAAACCACCGAATTGCACCGATTACTGCTGCATTGGCGAATTTCAACGAACTGCAAAAAAAAAAGTCAAATTTTCCGAATAGGAGTATAAATCCGTAAAAATGTGTCCAAATAAAGTGCTTTAAAAGTAATAGAAAGGTCTGTTACAAAATAAAAAACTTCTTTTTAAAAAATGATGTTTAAAGAAAGACAAGAATGTCCTCTAAAAAAATACTAAAAGGTCTAATAACAAATGTTTTTTGGGAAAAATGAAAAAGAATAAACGATCTATCGACTCCCTGCAGCTAAAACAGGGGACGCTAAGGGGAAAAATTAGCGGTCGCTAATCTCCCAGCGTTCTCTTTTTATCTGTAGATTACGGGGCAGGTGCTGAGTCAGTCTGCCCCATAGCAGCCGCTAAAGTGCTGTCGTGAGTATCCCCTCCTGGAGTCCTAGGACCGGATCTCTTGAGATCCTGCAGGTCGGCGGAGTGATCGCAGATGGAGACTGGGGGGGTGTCCCCAGTCTCACTCTGCTCCCGGTGGCCAGAAGAGGCGGATCAGGCCGCCATTCTCAACTCTGGATGAGAGGTATTTCCTTTTTTTGGGGGGGTTCCCTCTGCTGATTCCGCAGCAGCTCTAAGGGCCCATTCATACTGAGCGACATGAAAATTGTGTGTTTTTCCGTGTGATTTTCATATACGCAACATTGAGCGATAATATCACCGTGCACAATACCGTTGATGCAAATCGTGAAATCGCAGGTCTCGAAAAAAAGGGTCATGTACCAGCGACGAGCTACAGGCGACATTGAGGTGTGAACAGCTCCATTTGAAATGCATTGGAGAAGCTACATAGAGCAATATCGCAGGAAATATGCGCAATATCGTGGCAAAAAACGAACGATGGGGCCTAAGGCTGGGGTCAGACGAGCGCACTGTCTGCACCTGTACTGACGTGCCTTCCGTCGCATTGTTGTGACGCTGTGACGGGGCCAGCAACAAGCTGTTGCACGCGACAGCGGCCGTGCTGCATCCGTGGAGTAAGCCTCCCCTTCAAAGCGATAGGACGTGCGTTGACGGGGCTGCAAAGTGAGGATCGAGCCTTGCAGCGCTGAGCGCACTAACTGCGCTCAGCGAGGTGGTCAGACAAGCGTCGAGTGGAAGGAACGTCCACTCTCACGGACGTTTCTTCCACTCTTACTACCGCTCGTCTGGCACCGGCCTAAGGCTAGGGTCAGACTAATGCATTTTTCGCGTTGTCTGTGAAAAAGTGCGTTCGAACGAATGGACGCATTTTTCCACGGAATACGCGATAGCGGTCATACGATGCGCCTTTTCGTCCGTGATCTTGTACGGATCATCAATAAAACACTTTTTGTGTCTGGACGTTATGTTGGCCGGACATTAGCAGCGTCTGACGTCTCCCAATCACGCACACACGCCTCTAGCGGACGCAGCGCACTCTGTACGTCCGTACTAGCGGTTTGACGTTCTAGAAAAAATGCGTTTGTTTGCCACTTGCGTTGCGCGGACGAACATTCGTGCGGCCGTACTTCGTGTGTTCCCCGGCATTGGACGTCATTTGCTGCTAGCACGGCCGTGATTTCGTGCGTCTAAACGCACGTTAAAACTGCTTTCATCTGACCCTAGCCTTAGCTGTAGCAAATCTTTTTAGTTAGCGACCGCTGTTTGTAGTTAGGACTTTGTGATCCTAATGCTAATTCCTCACTGCTTACACGTTGTGCTCCCCGTGTTAAGCGTACAGTAAACTGGTGCTTATCTTAGCGAATCTGTATCAGTGCTTTTTTTTGTTTTTTTTACCTGTTAGCGTGCCGCACAGATCATCTCCCGATCGCTAACGCTCATCTATGTGAGCGCTAGCGTTAAGGAGGTGATTGTGCCCTACGTTTTTAGATTGAATCCTATGGGATTTGCCTGTTTAAACCCGTCAAACTGAAATATCGGAAAATCAGAGCATTTTGATGCAATTCGACGTTCTGTGACTAGAAGACACGGTTGTCTTCTATTGGACAATTTTGGTGCTGGCGAATTGCACCGTATTTTGCTGTCAATTCACCTATATTTGGTGAAGTGACCGTTTCGTGAATAGACAAATTGCCCCGACGTTGCACTGAATGGGGAAATTCACCGTCCGGTGCAATTTGGGGCCGATTCAGAGGTTAGTGAATAACCTCTTTAGGCTGGGGTCAGACGAGTGTCATTGAAGAGCGGAAGGAACATGCGTGAGAGTGGACGTTCCTTCCATGCGACACCCGTCTGGCCATCCCGCTGAGCGCACTTAGTGCAGTTCTATTTAATGCACATAGCGCAGAATGTTATTCTGCAAGTGCATTAAATAGAAGCATGCACACCGGCTCTCATGCAGCCACCGTGCCATGCACCTATAAGATGCCCAAACCCTGATTCAGGAGACTCGAATCCTAACTGTTAATATTCAAGATGATCTATTCTTCCCTCTTGTTGGTTAATATCCATCTAGTAAAATGTTCCCTTATTAATATATTCTTAAATATTGTAGATGAAGAAACAGGAGAAATAAAGATTGGGACCTCCTGTCAAAACGGCGGCTGTTTGAAGGTACTTAACGTTCTGTGTTGCACTGAAAATCTATCCCTATGTAATTTTAATGCAACGACTCGGAGGCTCATATTTGCTTTTCTTTCTTGCTTTAATAAAAATAATGGCAGAAGAAGAAAACCAGAAAAAACCCTCAATAACAGAACAAAGCAAAAACTCCTCCCCCCCCCCCCACAGATCCTCAAATGGATGAAAAGCAAATACTTGCCTCTGAGTCTTTATTAAAATTCGAACTTTCCTTCATAAACTAGCAAAATTCAACAATATATTATAATTAATCATATCATACAGTTACTAATATTATCTTTTAATTATATATTGTATAATTATTTTCGCTGTCACTTAACAAGGAACAGGCTTGCCCGCGGCCCCCCAAAAAGTTACCCCTGCCTCCTAAATTTAAGTGTCAATCCACACGAATGAGTAGTTGGCTCCTCCATTCGATGCTGATTGGGCAGACTCGATTTTTAAAAGTCACAAAGGCTGATTATTATGTTCTGTTTATCTATAAGGTCTTTGAGTGATGGTTTTTGGCAGCAGCAGACATTGGATTGTTCCTTTTTGTAAAACCCTGTCAATGCAGCAAATATAGTAGACCTTAAAGGGATACTCCAGGCGCTGTGACAACCCAATTTAAATTGAGTGGTCACAGTTCCTTGTGCATCCTCACCCCTATCCTAACCCACCCCCTTCCTCGGGGAAGCTGTCAGTACAGCGGTTCAGATCAGCAAGAGCCGACCTGAGCTTTAAGCATCAGGTCCAGGAAGCTGGATCCAATTTTGGTCCCGCCACATCTCCATCCCAGGATTGGGTGAACTTTGGGTGTCATTGACTAGTAAGTCTACTCGCATACATATTTATTGCTATGGTGGTATGAAGTCCACCACAAACACCAGCCAGAGAGATCACAATGTGCCGGCCTTTTAGGCGTGCAGTTTATAAAGCCTGATAATGCATTTTCCTTCTCGATATCTAGACTTTTGCCGGTCCACAGAGTAATGCGGAGGTTTGCCGATATCACGCCGGAGTTCCTATATTCCACGAAGGGTAAGTATCCTTAATCCTGACTATATTAACTCTCTCATTCCCAAAACATTGTTAACTTAACTTGACATTGCATTGAAAAGCAATCGTTGGCGTGTCAAAACCCAATTCTTCTTAAAGCAAGATTATGGTGCTTCCCATGGAGAAATTAAATCCGTTGCAGCAAAAAAAAAAAAAAAAAAAGGAAAAATGAAACGTCTGATACAATAATTTGTAACCGAACTGTACGCGTAGGTAATCTACACGTTAAGAGGAACCTCTATGCTACTGGTTCCTGGGCTCTGGCGACTCTGTCCACTGATTGACTTGGCCGATACAGGGCGCAGAAATGAGATACACCCACATGGAATTGGGTTATAATCTCTGCGCGGGAGGGCGGAGCTAGCAGCGGCAGCGAGCGGACGCATCTTGAAGAGCTCCGGTACATCGACGGCTATTAAGCCGCTTTATTACCGCTCACAGACCGCACTGCTCTTTCCGGTGGACCTCCGATGCTCTGCAGGGACCGAGGAACTTAACCAGACCGCGATCCGCACGCTTGGGGGCTGATTTTAACCCTCAGAGGGATTCGAGCCTTGTCACGGTGGCCATCTTGGAAGCCTCCAGGCGGCCTAGAAAATTTTCCAAAACGAGGAATATCTCTGTATAGAGCAGCGACTGACCATGCCTAAAGGTCCCCCCTGAAGGGTGGTTCGCGTCAGAGCGATATCGGGAATCGATGTCGGGTAGGTCCGGGAGTGTGGTGGCCTCTTCATCCCTGCCGCCGGGCTATGGGTCGTTGGGGGATGATGCCTGCTCATGGTCCCTTTAGTGAAGGCAACGGGTCGTTGTGGCAAGCTCCTCAGCACCAGACGCGAGGTCTCTCTGCTGCGGGGAAAAAACGCGCACAGAAAAAACGCAAGGCTGCTTTAGCCAAGAGCCCGGCGACAGCGATGGTCGCCCCAGACTCTTTGGCAGATGACTCGACTGGGGACCTGTTGCCCTCTGGAAGCAGTGAAGCTCCGGATCGACAGCACGGTTCTAGGCTGAGACCTCGGGCATCGAGAGCTGAGATGGAATCGACCGGAGGCTCTGCTGCACCTCTGATTCGGGAGGAAGATGATCATCTCCCCTCTACGAAGGGCGATCTTCGTCGGATTTTAGAAGAAATGTGGGAGATGTGGAGACCGGATGTGGCTGCGGTTCGAGCAGAAGTTGAGGTAGTCCGGGTGCAGGTGACTGACTTGCAGATGAAGAATGCCGAGGTGGTGACGGAGCAAACTCGCCTATCTGGCCGAGTCGATTCCCTCCACGCTCAAGTTGATATCCTGACCTGCTCCGTAGAAACGCTAGAATTGAGACACCGCCACCGGAATATTCCTGCCTCGGTAACGTCGGAGTTAATGCCTTATGTGAATCGATTGGTTCTCCAGATTGTTAATTTACCGCCTGAGACGCCTCATTTAATTGGATCCGCTTTCCGGATCAGGAGACCTGCAGTGTCGCCCAGGGGAGCTCCTAAGGATGTCGTTGTGGTTTTTCGCGACGTGACCATGAAAGTGCAACTTATGACCACCCCTGGCGCACAGGACCCTGTGTCATTTGAAGGCTCCACTTTGTCATTATACCATGACCTCCCGTTTTTGACTCTGCTGGCCCGTCGTCAATTTCGGGAAGTGACGACTGTTGTACGTCGACAGGGGATTCGCTACCGATGGGGCCTGGCGGGCTCTCTTGTGGTTACGCATGCCAATATCCCCTATGCACTCACTGACCCTGCTTTTGGCCTGGACCGATCTGGCGGCGGCAGGTCTTTCCCCAGAGCAATTGGAGGTACAGCCAGGTTGAGATTCGTTTTCCCCCCCCCCCCCCCATTTTATTTGCTTAAGCGTTTTCGGTACCGGTTTCTAGAAATTTGGGACAACCTAATTTTACTAAGACTCTCTTTTCAGGTTCTGTGGACAATTCTTGCTTTTCTGTACGCCTCTTGCTGGTAGAGCCTGTTGCATCTCGCTTGGCTTAGTATTGGTTTGCCTCTGATTGCTTACTTAGATTGCTTGTTACCGAGTTTGCTGGCCCTTTTGAAGCCATTTTTCTGTATGTTTGATTTCGTGCATTTATTTTCCTTGTAATTCTACAAATAAAGAATTAAAAAAAATAATAATAATAATCTCTGCGGGCAGCTTGGAGCTTGAGCATATCTTTTATTGAAAACTTGGAGAGAAAAGAAGGGGGGTCCTTACGTAAGAGGACCCCAGGAATGACATGCGTCAAAATGTGACGTCTACAAATTGTAAGCTGAATGTCCCGTGCAACGGCAACAGGGTACTTTGTTTCTGAACATTGTATCAGGATGTTTCCATAATAAAATCACTTTTGAAAACACTAACTTTAAGGCAGAGGTTTTAACTTGTTGCTACGTCTCCTTACAAGGTCATTATTTGACAAACCGGTCCTGAAGATTATGACTTTTCAGTTCAACAACTTGGCATTTGATAGAATATATTGATTGTGCAAATGGTCGGTATTGTGCTTCATTATGGATGTCCAAAGCGGTATAGTGCAATATAATACAAGAATATACTTGAAGGTTTGAGCCCTGCTTTAAATTTCAAGTCCCAAGCTACTAACCAGGCCATAAGCGTTACTCGCCACCAGTTGCTCCACCTAACCCCTACCCAGCCCTTAACTCTGCCCCTAAACACACCCCCTTAAATTATCTTATGAAATTATACTATTCTAAATAAAACCTTTTTAACAAAGTTACAAAAATAACATTAATACCCAGTCATCAGGCCCCAGTGTGAGCAGAGCAAGGAGGAGCTCTGCTCCTCTCCACCCCCCCTGCCAGTGACAGAGACAAGCTGGGTCAGGTTAGGCAGCTGTTCCCTGCCTCCATGCAGCCTGGGGAAGGGGGAGGGGCTGCACGGTGGCACTGCCAGAATACACAGCATAAAATAATTTATTGTGCTGCCTGCGTGTGGATTTTCACTTAATTTCCACTCGCCAAATGCGAGTAGGCGAGTGGAAATTTTGAGCCCTGATTTAAAGGTATGTTACATTAGCTATAGAGTTCCCTTTTTTGCCCTTAAATATTTGGGCAGAGGCTGTTGACAGCTTCTGCCCAATTATTATATATATATATAATTTTTTTTTTTTTATTATTTTATTTTTTTTTGTGGGTGATTATACTCGTTTTTTCTCCCTCGCTGCACATAGCTCCTCCTTTTCGGCTCAGGGCTCCTGAACCTGGAATTCGCTGAACTTTTTCTGCACAATATGCACTCCTATGCAACTTACTAGGTGTAGAAACCACAAATTGCACATTGTTTTGGGACATGCACACTGTACGTAAGCAAGTTCTGAAGTGCCTGTGCAGAGTGATGGATCGGAGCTGTGGGCGTGTACAGACCCAATCCATCGGCTGCCTTTATGATATTGCGATCACTCTAGCAGGGTTATTCAAAGGGAGCCGATCTGGCCCCGAAAGGTAGCTGAACAGTGAAATTCCGCGTACGGTTACTTTTCCTGGCTATTCAGAGAGCAGGCAGGTCGCCAAACGTTGGCGAATTGCCTGCACATACGGTGCCTGTTCGGTGCCTGTTCGAAGGCAGTGAAATCCCCATAGAGAGAATAGCTTAGTCTATTCAGAGAACAAAAACCAGCAGTGAAAAGTTGCTGAAATGCCCTGCTGTTCTGTGGTTTCATTCCTCATTATTATTCAGGTGAATCCCATAGGCTTCATTGTTAAAAAATATTCCAATTTTAATTCAATATCTAATAAACCGTTTATTATTTTATTCTGCAGTAAAGAGTCTCTTTATTTATAGAATTATTTTTTTTTCAGGATCTTCCAGGCATTTTCTTTTTTTTTTCTTTTTTTATTTTTAAATCGTCTTTTCTTTTTTCTGTAACAGCCCTTTTTATTATCATTCATTGGATCTTATGTGTAAATTCCAGGCATTTTCGTTAAGTAGTTTTTTTGCAAACAGCGTTTCAAACTTTCAAGCGTACTGTTTTTTTTTTTGTTTTTTTTTTTGTTTTTTCACCTCATTCGTCTGCGTGTGGGGTTTTTCCGGCGGCTGTGATCGGTGTCTAGTCAGGTTTCTCCAGCGGGGTTAATCCAGCTGTTTCTGCGGGTTATGGTGAGTGTTCGGCGGGTTTTCCCTGCAGTACGGCGGCCCTGTGGTGCTTGCTGAATACACCGCAGGGTCGGCGAACTAGGTTTGCCAAATTGCATGGAACGAAAAGTCACCGAACGTGCAGTGACTTTTCGATTCTCTTTGAATAACCCTGCAAGAGAGGATGACGTTGGGCGCTCTCTGCATACTGCCGTCACTAGTGACCGATCTGGTGACCAGTAGCTGGGAAATTCGAAATCCCGGCTGCAGGTGACGCTGGGGGAAGTGGAGGAAACTCCTCCACTTCTCCCAGCGGCTTCTCCTGATCGGTGGCACAACTTTATATATGTAAAGTGGCCAGGATGAATAGTGTCCCTTTTAAGAGCCCCATGATGATATGTAAATGTTTGAGGGTTGCTAGTGAAATTGTAGCGGAATGTGACCCAAGAGATCATTGCAATCGCCGAGAAAGCCAGTCAGACGCTGGTCTTGAGTCAGGAAAAAAGTTTATGGCGGCTGACCGCGACTCAGTGACAATTCATTGTCGGAAAACCTGAGTGACGATTTTCACAGCGTACAAAGTTCTATACATTACAAACCCACCCCAATTCCCCTCCCATCCAGCATTCTGCCCAGAGACTAACTTTTGGTCTTCTTCCCACTAAATTGCGTTCCCTGGCAAGAATCTCGGCAGTAGCTCGTTACCGGTTTTGTGTCATGGCAACCCAGCTAGTGCTCATCCTGGCCCCTGCGTTTATATCCGTTGGCTTTGAGGCTTAAAACGTATCCCTTGTACACATAATTGAGAAAACTGAATAAATTGTTAAAGCAAATACAGGTGCAGCACTGAAAAGACTAGAAGAAATGGATTCTGGGTATACAAGTCAGGATTTCTAGGCCTATAATTCTACTCCCTTCACACTTCTGTTTGTACATTTGTTATACAAAGTCTTGAAGCGGCAAATTCTTAGAGGTAGTATTTTGCTAGTAATACAAGTTAGTCAAGTGGCCATCTTTACTAGATCAATCTCCGTCAAAGATAAATTCAAAATTCTTTGCTTTTTTGAGTACTGCTAAAAAAAAAAATAAGTATAGTTTGTTTGATTTGAAATTTCTTAAGTCATTTGACAAATAAGCGGTTTTTGTGAGCCAATTGATTTTGTCGCTTTCTCATGTTTTGGCCCATAATTTTAGTACTGCTGATTTTTATTCTTTTTTTTTTTATTTTCCTCCTCTGATCTCGGGCAGTATGGTGCAAGTAGTTTTACTAGTCTTACTGTTCATAAAGCATCTTGGGACGTGCGTCATCTGTGTTCAGGTGGATCTGTATAATTATCATTATTATACTTTATTTATAAAGCGCCATCATATTCCGCAGCGCTGAACAATGGGTATGATACAGACAGGGTTACAATACATTGAACAACATTTGATAAACTGATACATGAGGAAACGAGGGCCCTATTCCCGTGGCAACTCACAATCTAGAAGGGTTGGGGGGTGGAAACAAGAGGAGAGGACCGTAAGGTGGGAGCGATGGACTGGTTGAGGCAGTGATGTGTATTAGTGAGTTGGGTGGCAGACTTCCCTGTATAGGAATGTTTTACACGAGATGGACAGATGTAGATAGTGGAGGGGTTGGTGGTACAGAGGCAGGAGTTCAATTTTAGGATGAACGCAGAGTAAAAGAGTAGAAGAGACAGGGAGCGCATTGTACAGCAGTATGTGGACCTTGCACTTCCCTAATTCCAGCAGAAGGGAAGTTGGTGGCCAGAAAAAACACTGCAGAGCTTGCGTGGGAGAGACCAGAAGCCTGGGATTAGTAAGAGTAATTAGAGAGAAGTGGAGACAGCTGGAAAGGATGCCTGAAATTAGAGGCCGGTCCTGGGTGGGGGGGGTGGATGGGGACGGAGGGTGGGACTGATCAGTGTTGAAATTAAATTTGGTCTGTGTGTTTCTGTGTAAAAAGGAAATTAGTTCAGGTAAGTGCCTAGGTGTGAGAGGTCTTTGTAATGGGGGGGGGGGGCACTAGTGAAAGACTAGTTACATATTCTATCCTCTAAATTGCCGCATTTTTAGATAATCAGCCAGAAATTAATAAATGCAGACACAATACAATAGCGATAATAGAATATTGCAGAAGGTGATGTTGGCCATAGTGTTGATCTGGATACCTGGGCTGTGAGTGCAGAGGTTTACCTTGCAGACTGATCAGTGTTGAAATGAAATTTGGTCTGTGGTTTCTGTGTAAAAAGGAAATTAGTTCAGGTAAGTGCCTAGGTGTGAGAGGCCTTTGTAATGGGGGTAACGGTTAATAGTGATTTTTCATCATTAACCGCATTAAAATCGGTGTTGAGAAAAAAAAAAGCTTCCTAAGCTACGATCATTATTTATACCCTACCGCCGTTAGTTATTCCTGGTTTAAGATGTGCCGTCCACAGACTTCACTTGCCCAGCCAAGGTCCTGCAAGTCACAAAGATAGAGCATAAATCTGCACGGGGAGCCAGCTGGTGAATACAGAGCATAGGTCTCAATAGAGAAGTCTGTAAACTCTTAAGGCTGCTGTCACCCGATCGCACTGAGTGCACACAGTGAGTCCATTGAAACGGATGCACTTTATAATGGATGAGATTGTGGTTACATTGTATCAATTAGTTTTGACTGACATTGAGAGGAAAAAAAAGCTGTATGCAGGGGTTCCTCTACGTCTGATGCCCTATTGGCGTTCGTTGCAACGTACGTTGCTCGTGCGTGAAAAAAGTGCGCACGTGCTTCGTATGTTGTTCTCTATTGATTCCTTTGAAAAACTACAATGGGCAGCAAACAGTGTGGTCAGATGGACGTGGAAAGAGCGCTGGTGTGACCATAGCCTTAGGTCAGTGTCAGATGAGCACACTACTTGCGCCCCTACTGATTTGTCTCCCGTCGCAACGTTGTGACCGTTCAACAGGACCGATCACACGCTGTAGTGTGCGCAGGAATTGTACTTGCTACAGCAGACATGCTGAATGTATCCCTGTCAAAGCGCTACGTCACGCGTTCGGGGCTGCAAAGCACGACTCATAGCCATAGTAGGACCGAGCCTTGTAGCGCTGAGCACACTAACTGCACTCAGGTGGCCACACGGTCGTCAGAGTGGAAGGAACATTCACTCTCACGGACTTTCCTTCCACTCTGAAAAACGCTCTTCTAACCCTGGCCTTAAACGTCTTCTGCCTGATGAAAGGAGGTCGTCCAATGGACGTAACCTAGAATAACGTGTCTTGTAGCATGCTGAACCTATATAGGTTAAAAGGGCACGAACATAAACTGTACCTAGATTACTTATACATTGCAAACTAAACCACATGCTGCTGGGTTTTTCTTTATTTTTTTCCTTTTTGTATGCAATTACTTAAAGTTGAGCTTTGATCTTACTTTCGTTTTGTCTCCCCGCCCCCCTCCACCCCCATGATGCAACATTTACCGAAATCTGTGCAAAGTTTTACTTTACTGCTGTGATTTATCTTCTATGGTATTTACCAGTCAGTGTGGTGGAGGAGGAAATGTTTAGATAAGGCTGCAATGATCTAATGTTCTCCAGGCTACCTGAGATAAGCGATGGCAGCTGAATGAGATATGACAGGGAGCTTAAAAGACTTACAATCTACCCCCTGGTGATGTCCTTTGAATACATGGCACATAACAGTGATGCGAGTGGGTGACCGATCCATAGTCTCCATTCTATGGCCAAAGCCACACAGTGAGGAGCAAGTGATGGAAAGATACTGTGGGGGAGGGGGCAGTTTACAACACAAAGTATAACACAACGGATGCACCCAGTGACACATATAGAGTAAAATATTTCCGTAACTGAACATACAAGAGAAAAACAAAGCACATGTAAGATATCAGCAACATCAAATAAACACAATAAGGACATTTCATTTTTTTGGTGGTAGTGGCCCTTTAAGCTAAATAAAAAATAGGTTTGAATGCCCAGTTACGCGGCTTATAATTAAGATCTGGATTTGAATAACTGACCTTGATCTCTTTAATTGCTGATTTTGCGTGTGTGCGTCGAATTGTTATATATATATATATATTTTTTTTATTTTTTTTAAAAGCTGTATATAACGATTACCTGTCCTGTAGGATGAAATACTGGAGTTGCTGCAAGAGGAAAACATCTGATTTCAACACATTTTTGTCACAAGAAGGTTGTTCCAATGGTACACACTTATGGGTAAAGAAAGACGATGTAAGTACATCCTACCTTTACAGATTCTCTGTATGATACTAATGTCCCGTATCCGGAATTCCAAGATCTGACTTTTATTTCAGTGCCAACATGACCGCAAAAGTGGGAAATCCCACTCCTGACCTTATGCGACAAACCATTAAAAATCCTGTATAAAATGCCCTTCAGGCTGTGTGTATAAGGGGTGTATGAAACATAAATGAATTTCATGCTAAGATGTTGGTCTCATTATTATACACCATATTCCAAAATCTGAAAAAAATCCCAAATCCGATGCACTTGTGGTTCTGGTGGGCCCCTGCTCGGTTCATGTCAGCCCTTGTTGTGGGACCACCCCCACGCATGCAGACGTCACCCTCTGGGATTCCCCCTGCCCAGCAGGATCTCATTGCTGGAGATGCAGGAGTCCTTTAGACACCGGTATCTCCAGATCCATAAGAGCTACAAGGATGGTTGAGCTGTCGATGGAAAGGCCAGAATCTGGCATTCAGATGCAGTCTTTTGTCCATACCCACTCCCTCTCACACTCGGGTCAAGTCACTTGAGCAAAGTCCCTTCCACCTCCAGTCCCTCCTCCCACAGTTTGTTTGCAAAATTATTTAAAAGGGACACCCTACGCACCTTGACCACTTTAGCTTATTAACCCCGATTTTCATGCTGACATAATCATCTATGACTAGGTTCCTGGCTTTAACCCCTTGAGTGCCGGATCACGATTCGGCGCCGAATCATGATCCTCTCCCGGAGAAGCTTCCGGGAACTCCCCCTGGTGACTGGCGTCATCGTGCATAGCGCGATGACGTCAGTCCTGGAGTTAACACTTAGTTGCCACCAATTGTGGAGAACCCGCTATCTCCCGATCTATGGCAGCTAGAGGTTAATGTTTGGTATTGTTGGATTGGCCAGAGCATGGCCTTTCCAACGATACCAAACATGACCATGTAAAAGTTAATAAATAAAAAAATCAGTTTTTGTTTTTTGTTTTGTTAATGCAGCAATATTGTTCCCATTTCAATTCTGTGAACAAACAATTTTTGTATGGGGTGCGCTTGTTTAAAAATCGCGTAATTTTCCCCCCCAAAAAAATGTAACGAGTCCCCATTTCTAATTTTAACAAGCGCAACCCATAGAAAATATAACCGCAAACGCTCGCATGTTAAAATGTAAAAAAAAAAAAACAACATTTTACACATTGTAAATTATTGAAAATTCAAATTTTATTGCTTTTTTTGTTATAATATACAGACAGGACATGACGTATACATATAATGATATATTCTGAATCTGCAGAGTCTGCCGGAAAGAACCATATATAATGTCTGGGTCCTATACTAAAATAAGGCTTCAAAACACGTTTAAACATTATGAGCAAAACCGGTAAAAATGAGTTCAGCGCGAAAGGGTTAAGTAAACATTTTTTTTTTTTTTTTTAAATCCGATGAATCGATTAGCTGGCCAATTATTTTGATTAATCAATTCTGAGAATGAGCGTTAGTTGCAGCCCTAGATGGAGGCTCATATTTGTTCTCTCTTTCTTTAATTTCACTCACAGCAGCAAGAAAAAAACTGAAAAAAAACATACAAACCCATCCCCAACATGGAATGTTCCCTCCCCAGTAGCTACCAGCCAACTCCCCTTTTAGTGAGTCCATATGAGGTCGTGCACAAACAGAGCTCCACAGAATAAAAGTTCAAGACGCTACAAAGAAAAAAGAACATGATGGGAACATTAGCAAAAGGGACAAATCAAACGCCCCAAACACAAATGTCGACACAGCACACACACCAGACATGTAAAGCCATTATAGCGCAAGCCCCCCACACCCCACAAAAAACCAGGGTAATCATGACAATAGCAAAAACCCCTCACACGGGAGGGAGCGGAGGGAAATACTCGCCTCCGAGTCCTTATTAAAATCCAATCATAAGGAATAGGAAAATTTGGAAATTTTTAAACATGACTCGGAGGCTCATATTTGCTAATTCAACGCAACAACGTTCCAGACCAATGCAACATCTGCCTGAAAGAAAAGGTGCGGAACGGTCATTCGAATGACCAGTCCGCCACCTTCAAAATTTTCTCTAAAATGACAACCCGCAGAAAAAGCCTTGGATGTGGCTGCGCTCCTCTTAGAATGGGCACCAAAACATGAGGTGACCACACCAGCCAGTGACAGCAACCAGTTCACCCATTGCGCCAAAGAGACAAGATACCAGGCGATGGGGAGCCCGAAAAGCTACAAACAAAAGGGGGGACACAGGCAGAATGAAGCTCTTGCAAACTGGACTCCTAGTCCTGAAGACACCAAACAGGACACAACCATGGATCCGTGGGAAACGCAGGGCAGAAAACAGGTAAGTAAAGTATTTGTGTGTCCAGACACAGCAATACAAACGCCCTCGGGAAGAAAAGGGCGAACCCGAAAATCCAAAGCTCTGACTTCACTAACCCTCTCGCAGGAAATCAAGCAAAGCAACACCAACAGTGTCGCCAACAATCGTCGAAAGGAAAGCGCCTCGTTATCAGGCCACAAAGTCAAAACTAAAACACCATAGACACGTCCCAAGTCGAGGAAAACTGAGGAAGCCGCGGACGAGACAGACCAAAGCCCCTCAAGAAGCCGCAAACTAAAGGGTGACGACCTACTGATACACCTTGAAAAACCACAAGACCGACCAAAACAGCTGAACGATAGATATTGACTCAGGGTTGGTTTTCATACCATCAATCAGCGGGGCAACACCGGAATCCTGACTCTGTCCAGCATACCAATGATGCCATTCATCCCATACAGAGCAATAGGCCTCTCTCAACATCGATCAGGAACCCCAGGTCCTGTAAGAGGTCGACTGTCCACCATCGGTGGGTAAGCACCACTGACCTGAGATCGCCATGATCAGAACATCGTCCAGATAAACAATTTCTCACCCTCGAGCGAAGTGACCACTGGCTTCAGGAAAGGGAAACATTGGAACCTCCCATAAGCAGTCCGACCACGGGAAACTGAGGAAGCTGCAGCACTCCGTCGACACACAGATCGACAGGTAGGCATTCTTTGAAATCCAATTTCACATCCAGTCCCCCACTCGCAACACCTATTGCAGTGTATGACCGTCTGCCAGAGATTTCTCACCAGTCTTTAGCCTCGCCCGTTCTTGGACATCAGAGACAAAGTGCTGACAAAGTGTGGGGAGGTATCCGTAACCTCTATAGCCCCTCATCAGAAAAGGTCCGAAACTTCGGAATGTGCTAACAATCACTGAGTGGTGGGAAAACGCAGCGGTCTGGGAGGAAGCAAGCGCGGGGTCGGATACAAAAATCTATGTGAAAGCCTCGGACTGTGTGAAGGCCCAAAGGATCCTACGACTCCCATTCCCATGCGCAGGCGAAAAAGCGTACTTGACCCCACGTGGACCGTATAATCCAGAAACCACATATGCAGGCGTACCTGCCGGACGTCTGGACTGGAAAGCGCCTCTGTTACAAAATACCTGGCTGCGCCAGGGTCATCCTCGCTAGGTGAGGAACTGGAGTCCTGCGTGCTCCAACACCATATATAGAGGTCTTTACCTTGCCATGGGCAGAGAACGTTCCGGCATACATGCCCATATTTTATTTTAAAGATTTTTATGGAGAGAAGTTAATAACAGAAGTAGGTCCTTGAGGTCCCGCACAACAATCGCGTATGCAACATAGTGGTACCCAAAACGTGATAGCCATATGATTGCTGTGGAATCTGTTTTTTCAGAGCAGGAACATGCCCGTATTTTAATAAGTTTGTCTCCAAAGAGGGGACCCTGGGCCTTAACGCCCAGATCCCTAGCGGTCATGGCTGATATTTTGTGCCATTCCGCGGCAAGAGCTGCGTTACCGCCCACTAACAACGAAAGGGACCTTTGACAACCCAATCACTGGGGTCCATCACATTGTCATTTAGACGAGTCCTCAGCAGCATCGAACTGGAGGATTAAAGGTGCTGTCACATCCAACGCCTTGTCCTCACATGCACGCAGAGCATGATCAATGCCCCATCTGGCGAACCACCCTTTTCTGGCCATATACTGTTGAAAGTCCGCATCCACTTCCAGGTGTAATGCAGGACTTACCAGAAGTTGTGGAGTGAGGACATTCCGTCCCGAGGTCGACCCTGGTAGGGTCGAACATAAATTGCCCTCCAGGATCACATACCACATTGGCTTTAGACGAGAGCTGGTGGGCCTTGCTCCTCATTGACCAACAGGTTGTTATCCTCTGGGGCGTGAAGCTTCACTGCTTCTGCATCTTCCCCTTGCTCGGGTTCCTCAGTCTCCAAGTCACCATAGACGGGGAGCAGACCCTGACCCGTAGACCCTGACCCGTTTCTCATAGACCGCTATGTGCGCCCCGCGGTCAGGGGCTCTAATGCGAGACTGACTCGCAGTCTTGTATAAGCAGTGATGCGGGTTTGCCAGCCTCTCGAGTATGATCACAGTGCTTTGACTTGGCACAGGCCTTAGACCCAGGTGGATCTGACTCAGAACGCACCACCAGAGCGGGGTCAATAACAATGAGAGTCTCGGGTGTATGAATATCGGGCGCATTAGCAGTGGAGGCTCTGACAGAGGCCACCGCATCATCCAGCAATTGTTTAAATGCAGATTTAACCTATTACGCTGTGAACATTATTAAGAACATATGCAACTCTACTCTATACGGTGGCTACTTCATTAGTAGGCTTTGGTTTTAAATGTTGTATGTGTTCATGTATGCATCATAATCACGAGCAATTTATATTTTTGGCACAGTGCCCTAATAAGTTTATCGTTTTATGCTTTTGTGTCGCAATCTGTGATCCTTCTGACGGCTGCCAATGGATCAGCTGTTACTTTCTCCATTATCAATCGTGTATACTATGTGTTGCGTTGCCACTGTTTCACAGTGTATATACATTCGATGATTTAACGAATTCATAGCGGGGAACATAGACTCTGCAATGGAGGCCATCAGAGAGGCCTCAATGGTGGCAAAGCAGGCCTTCTAGAAGGTTTAGACTGGTGCTGCAGCCGCTGTGGGGAACCCGGAGTCTGCTCAGAAAGGCTCCCCAAACACAGGCAGCTCCCTGCAGAATCTGAATCCCTCGAGGCACTAGAGGGACACCTAGTGGACATTTAGAAAAGGACAGGATATCTACAGACGGGACAAGTTATTGCAGCTCCCGGCTATGACAGCATCCAAACACAAGGTGGCGCCGAGTGGCGAGAGCATGCAGCTACCTCGTGATGGAACCCCCCCCCCCCCCCCACCAGATCACCGGTGTTGTGTCGGATCTGGTTCCTCGTCGAGAGTTGTTCCAAGCAGCCATTTCTCACCCATTTGACACTCAGTTTTTGGGGGGTTGTATTTCTTGCGGAGACGTTTGTATGAAAAAAAATAATTTTTATTTTACACGGAGAAACTGTTACTGTAAAATATATTTCATAATTATTTGGTTTATTATTTAGGTATAAGGATATATATGTTTGTTTGTTTAAAGGGTCGTTTTGTTTAAGAACATACTTTGTTATTGCACTATAAAACTGTACATAATTTGTATTGAACCCTCATACAAAGGCTGCTTGAAACAGCTCTTGACGAGGAACCAGATCTGACACATCCGACACAACCGGTGAAACAAGGCCCCGCTGAAGCCTACTAGCAGAACGCTGGGCTGCGGCATTTAGAGAGGACCCTGCCAGGACCGCAGAGCAGCCCAACAGTAAAGGCAGCTCTCTGCCAGCACTTAAACCTGGTTAGGTATGGGACTGTGGGAATAACACACAGGAACCCCTTTTATTCTGACCCCAAGCACAAGGCACTGATTCCCACAGTGTGAGCCGGGCAAATCAGTCCTTGATAACAACCAGTAAAAACTCAATCATAAACACACACAAACAACAAGTACACAGTAATTTATATATAAAAAGACAAGGATCAGATCACTTATCTGAGGCTGTGAGGAGCAGCGAGGTAAGAGGAGGGGCTGCTCTGTGCAAGGCCTCATATGGACTCCTTAAAGGGGGAGGTGGCTGGTAGCTACTGGGAGGAACATCCCATGTTGTGTATGGGTTTGTATGTTTTTATTCTGTTCTTGCTGCTGTGAGTGAAATTTAAGAAAGTGATAGCAAATATGAGCCTCCGATTCATGTTTTAAAATCTAACGATTATTCTCACAATCGATTAGCTGGCCGATTTAATTTCGATTCATCGGATTAAGAAAAAAAATTGAAAAAATTTGTTTGCTTAAAAGGAATGTAAAAAAAAAAAATTAGCAATTTGTGCAGTGTAACTTTTGCACGTACATACGCAAATTCCGTATCTTGCGTACATTTCACACAAGGTATGCGAGTGTTTGGTTTGAGGGATGGGTTGATGCTGCATGCGCAGCTTAAGCCCATGTTCACTTTCTCAAATGAACGCGGCTACAAGCACTTGGTCATAGATGTTGACGTCATGAAATCTGTTAATGAGCTAAAGTGTTCAGGGTGCATAGAGTGCCCATTTTAAATAATTTTGTGAACAAACTGAGTGGGAGGAGGGACTGGAGGTGGAAGGGAGTGAATTTGCTCAAGTGACCTGAGTATGAGAGGGAGTGGGTATGGACAAATGATTGGATCTTAGTGTGGGAGTGAGTTTGGGGAAAGGACCAGACCAAAGGGAGGGAATGGCAGTTCCTGACCAAAGAGGGTGTGGCTGGGATGGTGGGGTAGTGGCACAGGACTCCAGCTTCAAGTAAGGATAAAACACAGGCATACAGCTCCTTCACCCAGTGGCAGTATCCTATTGTTTGTGTTATAGTTCTGCTACTGTTGTAAACGGAATAAAAACAGTCTGGTTGTGTCTGACATAACCCTAGAACTAAATCCTACCTAGTAAAGCAGCGGAGCATCTTCTCTAATCAGCTCCGAAGCTGAGGTTATTTACATTTAACTCCATCTGACTCTAAACAGTGTGTGCTGTACACAGGACGATTAATCCACACTGATTAATCGATGATTAAATTAGTTGTCAACTATTTCCATTATCGATTAGTTGTCGATTTAATCGATTCGTTATTTCAGCCCTAGGTCTATCTCTAATCTTGTGTAAATTATTTCTGATTACTTACAGGGTAAGAAAGCGGTCCCATGTAGGCACGACTGGCATCAGACTGGTGGATCAGTCACCATATCAATCTATGCAAAGAACTCCATCCCTGAGCGGAGCTACGTGGAAGCTAATAGTACGCGGGTAAGTAGCAGGGTTACAGTGCAAACTATCAGCTTTAAAGGGTCACTACCACCAAAAAAATGAAATGTCCTCATTGTGTTTATTTGATGTTGCTGATGAAATGGAGGAAAATATCCTCTTCCTTCGGATGCCAGTCTCTGTTCTAATCGGTGGAGAAATCAGGTAAATTAAAGTTCGCACTTAAAGAAATCACACAGACAACGAATGAGTCTATGCAGTCTCTCTGGTCAAGAGCCAGCGAGTTCTCCTTTTAATGATAGGTTTCGATACATGTTTTATAGTAGTTTAGTGCGTAAGCAGGTGGGAGTCAACTATCATTTTAATCAACTTCAGCATAAAATTGTACACATACATATTATTCTATTTCCAAAGGTCAAGGTATCATGCGTCATTGACTAATGTTAGCCGTTTTTCGCCATCATGGGTGTGTGGGTGATGTCCTGTTCCAGGATGCAAGATGGCTCTCCACCCTGTACCGAAATACATTCCTCATGACTTTGCGGTTAGCTATTCTGCAGAAACAGCAAAGTTACGCAAGATACATTTTGGTTTTATCTCTTAAAGACACATTAAACTTAAATGAGCATTTTTCTAGGCCTTTGAATATTATTAAAGCAGATACATATTCTTGTCCATAACACTGATATCTTACATGTGCTTTGTTGTTCTCTTGTATGTTTAGTTAAGAAAATATTTTACTCTGCGTCACTGGGTGCATCCATTGTGTGATATTTTGTGTTGTAACCCCTCCGCCACAGTATCTTTACATCACTTGCTCCTCACAGTGTGGCTTTGGCCATAGAATGGAGACAGCAGAGTGGGAAAAATGGAGTTTAGTCAGAGTGTGTGAAAGATCAGATTGGTGAAAGTAAAAGAGTGAGGTTTAGCACGAGCGGCCTGGATGTACTGGACATATTTATGACATTGGAAGAGGGGGGGGGGGGGCAGAGAGGAATATTCTAATAAAAAAAGAGGGAGAATTACAAAAGTAATCAGCCAGAAATTAATAAATGCTGACATAAAATAGAACCGCAAAGATTAGAATATAGTGGTGGACAACATGTGGAATCCTGGATACTTTACTTCTTTCTGGTGGCAAATTGGAAAAAATGGAGTTCAGTCAGAGAGTGTGTGGACAATACTTCATGATACTTTCTTCCTTACTCCCTGAAAGTTGTGAATCAAAATTCTCTTTGACCTTTTCGGGAGTTGGGTTCAATAACACCAGAAATTACGTCAGCACATTTGAGGAGTTGTCAACTCCTGCGCTGCCTGTCAATCACTTTACTTTGAGAACCTGACTGGTTCCCCTCTGTCCGGAGCCACCGCCTCCGGTGAAGTTTGTGCACTGCGTAACTTGGGTAATTTTCACACGCCAAGAATGCAATAGCCCGCGCAGAGTGACGGGATTGGCGCTGTGCCTGCGGCTCATCCGGGGCACCACCAGCCCTCTTCTGCTTTTTTCCTGAATGATCGCTGCTGTGACAGCTCGGAGGCATGGGATGATTTGCAGTCCCTGAATTGGTCCCCGGCAGGTGGAAAATTCAGAATCTCATCTGCCAGTTTGACAGCTGTGTGGGAGGAAGAAACTGCTCCACTTCACACAGTGCTATCGACAGGGGAAGGGGGTGCTCCACACAACGTGATCACTTTACACATTTATTTTAACGATCACAGCTATATTTAAAAGAAATGCTGCTGGATATTTACAAAAAGGGGTAATGTTTTCATTGTTTTATTTTAATCCCTAGTTTAAAACATATATAGAAGTTCTATTTGTTTGCAAGTTGAGGTGTTGCAAGTTGAGGTATTGAGCCTTACAAGGGTTTTAAGAGTTGTATTTTTCTTCTAGGTTAACATCCAGGTGGTGTTTGATGGAGAGAAGGAATTTCAACAGAATTTAAGCTTGTGGGGGGTAAGTGGCGCATTTTATTTTAATAATGCATTAAATGATATTGCGTCGGCATCATTACCAAAACCAGGCTTTGAAAACTAGAAATAAACTCTTGATGTCCTGTCACTCATGTCACTGCTTTTCTCATTAAAGGTGTGAGTAAAAAAATAAAAGGTACAGACAGAGGCCGGATACGTCGAGCCATGACCAACGTTACCGCTCGACTTCTGGCAGCTGAGCTGTTCATATTTGCAAGTCGAGCTGCAAGACTCAACGGCTCATGAACCTCCCTGGCGTTACGATTCTGACATTATTTCTATGTCCGAATCGTACAATTCTTTTCAGACCCCTAGCGGTATTAGTGCGGCTCTGTTCACTTTCAGTGCTGAAAGTGGTATTACATTACCTGTCCCTGCGCTCGCAAGCTGTCCTCCGCTGTCGCCTCTGGACGATCGCGACGTCACACTTCCTGGTTTCCTTCTCACGAGAAGGGAACCAGGAAGCAAAACGCTGTGATCGCTGGAGGAGAATGCAATCGCAGGGGTCAGCGAGGGAGCGCAGGTAAAGGTATGTATGCAGCCAGAGTGTGGCTCGGAGATACCACTTTCAGCACTCGGGAATACTGCCAAGGGGGTTAATAAAAGGTTATTCACTAACTTCCGAATAGGCCCCAAATTACACCAGACGATGAATTTCACTGGTTCTAGTTCATGGCAATTTGTCTATTCACTAAGCTGTCAATTCACCAAATACAGGCAAATTGACAGCAAAATACAATGCAGTTGGGCAGCACCAAAATTATCCCATTGGAAACTATCGCTTTTTGTCTATTCAGGCTGCCGAATTGCATCAGAGTTTGACGAAATTCCCTGATTTTCACTGCTTCAACAGGTTTAAACCGGCTAATCCAAGAGGTTTCAATGTAATAAGTGGAATAATTTTTTTTAAATATTTTTTTCTTAAGACCTTTTTATTACGTTTTAACCCCTTAGTGACCGGGCGTTTTTACGAAAATCCAGCCTTTAGCGCCCGCTGCCGTTTTTACGTCTTTGCACTGTTTGTGTTTAGGTCAAATTTTCCTCTTACTCGTTTGATACCCACACATATTATACACAGTCTTTCCCGCCGTTAAATGGACTATCGTATAATTTACTATAAAAAAAATATGAAATATGATGAAAAAACGGGAAAAACACACTTTTTCGTAATATAATCCCCAAAATCTACAACCACCAAAAAAGACCCCGGCTAAATAGTTTCAAAATTTTGTCCCGAGAATAGATTTATTCTTACAACAAACCTGGTCAAGTTTGGTATCATTGGGAAGGCCATGACCAGGCCTCTCCATTGATATAAAACATGACCCTCTAGCAGCCACAGATCGGGAGATACGGGGATCCAAAGGATCCCCGTATCTCCACTTGGTTAACTGGCCCACTGAAGTCCTCACACATATGGTGAGGATGCAAGTGGGTGGGGGGTGACCTGGAGGCTTGGCTGACATCCAAGATGTAAGCCACCTCCGGGTTTGAATCGCGATTCGGCATCGATTGGCGCCGAATTGCGATCCGGCTGCAAAACTGTTAAAGATGCATACTGCTGAAAAGGGGAGACTCTCCCCTTTCCAGTGGTACAATTTGTGAGGTTCTAGATGGAAAGTTTGAGATAGAAGGCTCCAAAGGAGCCCCCCCCCCCTCCTCCAACTTTTTCCACTGCAGGCACTGGGGGTGCCTGCCGATGACGTTGACTGCCAGGCCCTCTCAAAAGGCGGGGCAGACTCCAGGGCTGCCAGAACGCCGAGGGAGGTGAGTATCGAGAGGGAGGACGGTTAGGAGACATGGACGTACCATGTATGTCCGCGGGTCTTAAGGAGACCTGCAGTTGGGAAGGGGTTAAGGGACCTTTTTTTATTTTACACATTTTTACTACGTTTTGGTTTATTTAAGCTCTTAACCCTTTCGCTGCGGAGGACGCGCTCAGCTCAGGACCTCTCTCCCTCCCGATCGCCGGCTGTCACAGGGTTAAGGCAGGCACGGTTTGGAAGGGCACAGCCTGCCCTTCCAAACCGTGCATGCCTTTAACCCCTTGGCTGCCGGATCACGATTCGGTGCCGAAAAGCGCCAAATCGTGATCCTCTCCCGGAGCTGGCCGACATCTTGGATGTTGGCCAAGCTTCCGGGAATGCCCCCTGAGGACTGGCGTCATCGTGCATAGCACGATGACGCCAGTCCTGGAGTTAACCCCTAACTGCCACCAATGGTGGAGATAAGGGGGTACCAATGAACCCCCTATCTCCCGATCTGTGGCAGCTAGGGGTTAATGTTTGGTACTGTTGGATCGGTCAGAGCATGGCCTTTACAACGATACCAAACATGACCAAGAAAAGTTTTTTTTAAAAAATAAAAAAATAAGTGTGTTTTTTTTTTTGTTTGTTAATGCAGCAATATTGTTCCCATTTCAATTATGTGAACAATGATGCTGCACTAACGATTTTTGTATGTGGTGCGTTTGTTAAAAATCGCGTAATTTTCCCCCAAAAAATGTAACGAGACCCCATTTGTAATTTTCTTAACAAGCGCACCCCATACAAAATATAACCGCAATTGCTCGCATGTTAACCCCTTTCTAGAAATACCATTATTTCCATCATATCGAATAATTTACTATAAAAAAATATGAGGAAAAAATGGTAAAAACACACTTTTTCGTAATTTAATCCCCAAAATCTACAACCACACAAAAAGACCCCAGCTAAATAGGTTCAAAATTTTGTCCCGAGACTAGAAATACCCAATTTTTACATGCGTTTGCTTTTTAACCCCTTCACTGCTGAGACAGTTCACCTATGTGCGCTGCGCTCATTCTGACCATTTTGTGCTAATTATTTTTAGATGACAGCCTAGGTCCTATTTAACCCCTTAAGGGCCGCTGACGTACCCTGTACGTCTTGTCCTCGGGTCTCCCTTAGACCCGCGGACGTACAGGGTACGTCAGCGGCGCCTAATCCCCCTCCCGCCCGATACTCACCTCCCTCGCTGGATCCCACGGCGATCTGGCAGGGAGGAAGCCTGCCCATGTGATTTACATGGGCAGGCGAGGCTGATGACGTCGCCACGCTGCGTGGTGACATCATCAGCAGGCGTCCCCATGCATTTCAATGGAGGGGAGGGGGGGGCGCTCCTTCGGAGCCCTCTCTCCCCAACCATTGAAGCTAGGGATATGCCATTTGCACCGCTGGAGAGGGGAGAGCCTCCCCTTTTCAGCGGTGTATGGCATTAACCGTTTCGCCGCCGGATCACGTTGCGGCGCCAAAACGCGATTCAAACCTGGAGGGGGGCTGACATCTTGGATGTCAGCCAAGTCTCCAGGTCCCCCCCCCACCCACTGACAACCTCACCATATGTGTGAGGATGTCAGTGGGCCAGTTAACCCTCTAGCTGCCATGTAGAGATAAGGGGATCCTAAGGATCCCTTCATCTCCCGATCCATGGCAGCTAGATGGTCATATTTGCCATCATTTGAAAGGCCTGATTATGGCCTTTCAAATGATACCAAACATGACCAGGTTTGGTTTTAAAAAAAAATTTAATAAAAAAAAAATAATAAAAAAATTAAATAAAATAAAAAAATGTTTTTTTTAAAAAAAATTTTTTGTCTTGGGGGGGGTTTAATTAAATAGGACCTAGGCTGTCATCTAAAAATAATTAGCACAAAATGGTCAGAATGAGCGCAGCGCACATAGGTGAACTGTCTCAGCAGTGAAGGGGTTAAAAAGCAAACGCATGTAAAAATTGGGTATTTCTAGTCTCGGGACAAAATTTTGAACCTATTTAGCCGGGGTCTTTTTGGGTGGTTGTAGATTTTGGGGATTAAATTACGAAAAAGTGTGTTTTTACCATTTTTTTCCTCATCTTTTTTTATAGTAAATTATTGGATATGATGGAAATAATGGTATTTCTAGAAAGTCCATTTAATGGCGGGAAAAAGGGTGTATAATATGTGTGGGTCGAATAAACGAGTAAGAGGAAAAATTGTCCTAAACACTAACAGCGCAGAAACGTAAAAACAGCAGCGGTCACTAAAAGACGGATTTGTGTAAAACCGCCCGGTCACTAAGGGGTTAATTAAACCCCAACCCCCCCCCCCCCCCCCCCAGACAAAAAAAACTTTAAAAAAAAAAAAAAATTTTTTGGTCATGTTTGGTATCATTGGAAAGGCCATAATCAGGCCTTTCAAATATGACCATCTAGCTGCCATGGATCGGGAGATATGGGGATCCTTAGGATCCCCTTATCTCTACATGGCAGCTAGATGGTTAACTGGCCCACCTGACATCCTCACACATATGGTGAGGTTGTCAGTGGGTGGGGGGGGGGACCTGGAGGCTTGGCTGACATCCAAGATGTCAGCCCCCCTCCAGGTTCGAATCCCGTTTTGGCGCCGAAACGTGATCCAGCGGCGAAACCGTTAATGCTATACACCGCTGAAAAGGGGAGACTCTACCCTTTTCAGCATGTGTTAAAAGCATCTCCCTAGCTGCAATGGTTGGGGAGATAGAGGGCTCTGAAGGAGCCCCCCCCTCCCCTCTATTGCTTTGCATGGGGACGCCTGCTGATGTCACCACGCAGCGTGGCGACGTCATCAGCCTCGCCTGCCCATGTAAATCACATGGGCAGGCTTCCTCCCTGCCAGATCACCGAGGGATCCAGCGAGGGAGGTGAGTATCGGGCGGGAGGGGGATTTGATGCGAAAAGTGGGTTTGTTTGACCCTAGCCTTAAAGTTCAGTTTTTTTTTTTCCCCCCCCTTTGTCTCCAGGTGATCGACGTTCAAAAAAGTTACGTGTCTTTGACGGCGACAAAGGTTGAAGTTTTCCTGAAGAAAGCCGAACCGATGACCTGGGCTCAGCTAGAATTACCTCAAACTGTTGTTTCAGAAGCAAAACAGAGAGCGGCTTCACATCCCGAATAGCGCGACACGGCTCGGAGATGCTGCGGAGGATTATGGGATTAATTTCCTTTTCTACATGATTTTTTTTTTTTTCTCTGTTGCACATCACGTCTCCAGGTGGTGTGACGCAACCGCCATCATTTTATTTCAGAGCGCGCAGCTTAAAGGGAATCTCTCACGCGGCGCAGATTTGCATCTATTGTTTTTTTTTTTTATTATGATCAGAATACATTCCAGTATAACAAATATTGTATGATTTTCGGGAGTGCTTTTTGCGTCCTTACGTCCTTTTTATTACTTTCCTGGCTCGATTTACAAATGTCAGGGCTGTCAGACTCTGCCCTCCCAGATGTTGATTGCCTACAATCCCCAGAATTCTTTGAATGCAACAGATGGCCAGTGAATCATGGGTGTTGTAGTTTAGCAGCTTCTGGGGAGGGGGCAGAGTTGGATTCCTATCCCTAGCTTAGGCCATTCCATCCAACTGTTCATCTGATCTATTGTTGTAACCCAAGCAGTCTTTTTCTATTCTAAATTGGTCTTAACCCCTTCACTACCACGTGATTGTTCCAAAAAAACATTGTCTGGAACCAGTGGTTTTCTTGAAAAAAATCTTTTTAACCTCCCTGTCGTTCCGATTCTGACATAATTATATACGTCAGAATCAAAACAATTCTTTTATCCCCCCTGGCGGTTTTCCCGCGTGTGGCTCGGGGTAATTTCATTGCTGAAAGCGGTAACCCTGAGCCACACTCAGGCTGATACATACCTGTCCCTGTGTTCCCTCGCTGTCCCCCGCAGTCACCTCCGGCCAATCGCGGCGCCCTGGATCCCTTCTCGCGAGAAGCGAAGCAGGATGCCGCGATCGCACGGAGGAGAATGCGATTGCGGGAGGTTAGCAAGTGAACGCAGGTAAAGGAAATGTATCCAGCCCGAGTGTGGCTCGGCGATACTGCTTCCAGCAATGAAATTTAACCCCGAGCCACACTCGTGAAAACCGCCAGGGAGGTTAATTAATTGCACAGTAAGAAATATTTGAATATTCCCAGTGTATTCCTTACTGTAATAACCTATTTGGCAGGAAGGTGGCGCCATCAAGTGGCCAAATGGTTTGAGTTGCAGCTCGTGTTTCCTGCAGCGGCTGCTGAAAGCCTGACATGCTAGGACATTAGTCAGCCGATTGTAAACCGTTTTAGCACCTCGGGCATTTATGCCCACATGGCTAACACTTTGGGTGCACCTTCTACAGCCCAAAAGCAAACAAAATTTGTTTGCAGCAGATGGATTTCATTTGCTTTTGTTTTTTTCAGAGCTGCAGAGCGAGATATCTCCACATTGGGACCTGATGGTGACTTTGAAGTCCCGAGTTAACACATTTGGCACGGTTATGGGTTTCATCTGGTAATTTATAGTCTAGGGCACTATTTCCCAACTCCGGTGTTCAGTTGCTCTAACAGGACAGGTTTTAAGGATTACCTTTGAGGAAATGCAGACTGAATCCTGCAATCACTGAGCAGCAAATCATATCACCTGTGCTGTGCATCAGATATCCTGCAAACCTGGCCTGTTAGGGGGACCTGAGGACCAGGGATGGGAAACACTGGCCTACAGCATCGTTTTGTGTAAACGAAAGTTGAAGAGATTTTTCCAGCTCTCTTGTGAAAGCACATTCCCTTTCGATGGATCAGCGCTATGAAACATTTAATCTCCTTTTCAGAGCCAGTTTAAACCCAAAGGGTCGACCTGTTTCTGTTTTATATATGTCTGCTTGTATAGTGTCTTCACGACTCAACAAATTGTTCTTGCTTTGAGTTTATTTTTCTGTTCTGCTTGTGCTGATAGATTCCCTTTAAAGCTAACGCTTATATACGAGGCTTTGATTGGAAACATAACGAAGAAAACGAGCTGTAGTTTATCCAGATGCTTTACATGGAGTCTATTGAATTGTTCCATCCGGCCTTTAACCCCTTCGCTACCAAGGTAGCGTTAAGTCAATCTTTAACAACTACTCAGGTGTCAGAGATCGAGACGATTAAACGATCTGGAGGAATGCAAATGAAATGTGTTGGCATATGGCAGTGGTTCCCAAACCACTAACGGGCCAGGTTTTAAGGATCACCTTGGGGAAATGCAGACTGAATCCTGCAATCACTGAGCAGCAAATCATATGTGAAGCACAGCAAACCTGGCCTGTTAGGGGGACCTGAGGATCAGTGTTGGGGGAACAAACACATTGGACATTGCGACTGGTATACTGCAACTCATGGCACGGATACAAAGTCGGTCTGCAGTGTCGTGGACATGTGCAGTAGTACTGGAATTTGACCACTAGAGGGAGCCCTCTGCCAATCAAATACTGTATACGGCCTGGATTAGCATTGTCATATTTTTGCAATGTGGTTACAATGTGTGTAGTTGTGATAGGAATAAGGAACCCTTAAAGTGGTTTTCCATAACATCACTGGTTCCTGCAGGTGTTCTGCCCCCCCCCCCTTAAATCAAGTGGTAGTGAAGAGGTTAATATTAGCTTAGCATCAGATAAAACCTGGTTCTGCATTGCTACGGTTATCTGGCTGCGTGGAATTACCCAGACTCCTTTGTGCTATTCACCTCTCACTGAATCTACCCTGAGATTTTTTGCTATTACGCTGTGCGATCAGCCACGTCGGAGAATAGGACTATTTATTATTGCTTAAAGCGTGGATCCGGCCTTTTGTTGTATTTATGGACACGGTTGGTTTTAAGTAGATTAAATTAGGAGCAGCAAGAATTCGGCCTGTTCCATCACCATGTTACGCGTGTATTTTTCTGAAAGCCAATCATACAGCCTTTTGCGTCAGTGTGTCAGGGAGTACTAGAGAGACCTCTGTTTGCAAAGGAGAGACTGCGTATCATCGTGGGGTTATCCAATAAAGCTAATGGTTGCACTCGTTGTTGTAGTCTTGCGTATTCTCTAAGGCTTGGTTCACACCTAAGCGTTTTACAGCGCGCTCCTGCGCGCTGTAAAACGCTCAGGCAATCATGGGATTTCATGTTTATGTGGGCATGTCACACCTAAGCGTTTTAAAGCGCGCAGGAACGCGCTTTAAAACGGCCGACGCAAAAAGAAGTCCGGGAGCTTCTTTTCGGCATATAGCCGCGCGTTCGCGGCCATATCCTAGCCGCGAACGCACGTTCGCGCGTTTTTTGTATGCGCGTAAAAAAATGCGCGCATTGCGCGACGCTGTGCTACGCCATGGTGTGAACCCAGCCTTACAGTTGTCAGATTCTGCAAAAATTACCCATCAATGCCTGGCCTCGGCTCTGGAAAGTGCGGATAAACCTTAAAAGGGGACATTCTAGCCCCGTCTGATCAAGCTTTCCACTTTGAGGCCTGAATTGTCCCTCGGAGAGGTCACAGCGTCTAGGTCAGGAGTCAGCAACCTTGTCCCTCAAGATGTTTTGGAGCTGCATTTCATACGATGCTCAGTTACTGTATGGAGTAGCTGAGCACCATGGGAAATTCAGTTCCAAAACATCTTGAGGGCTAAGGTTGCTGACCCTTGACCTAGACGCTGTGACCTCTCAGAGGGCTAATTCAGGCCTCAAAGTGGAAAGCTTGACCAGACCTTGCTGATCATGGGTTCAGAGTTTCCGGAACTAGGACCCTTGAGAGACTCCGTGCCTGCATTGAGAACCATTGGATTGACTGGATGCTTGTTCAGGCGTCCAGCCCTCCCATGGTCATGTGACGGGGCTACTACTTACAGGAAGCATGTCAAGTCGGACCAGTGCCAACGGACTTCCCGGGGGGGGGGGGGGGCTAGACATGGAATCTTTTAAGATTAAACACTGACCATATAGGGTTAAAATGTGGGGGTCATGAGGGGTTAATATTTAACCCCGGTTTCTCACTCCTCTTAACCCTAGAGCAGGCTTCTCCAACTGTACCCTCAGATGTTCCTGGACAAAAACTACCATAATTCCCTGGCCATTTTTATTTATTTTTTACCATTGTAGGATTTAAAGGCCATCAACGTGTGTGTGTGTGTGGGGGGGGGGGCGGGGTGGACAGTGTGTAGCCCCACTCCCAGAGTTAGTCCCAAGTTTTTATAAAGCGCTAACAAGTTCCGTAGCGCTGTACAATGGAAGGCAGAATAACATATACATACAGGTTAAACACACCGATTGTACGCTCCTGAGCAGGGTCCTCTCTCCCACTAAGAGTATTCCTTTAACCAGTGACTTGGTCCAGAATTGCTACCGAACTGAAATTTTAGGTTAAAATCCTTGACCTTCTAATTCTGTAATTTCATCCCCCTCCTTGAGAGTTTGCATTTCGCTCGCAGTTCGCTAATGGCCGAGTAATCATTGACCTGAGATCCCATAGCAAGAGGACCTTACGTTGTCTAAGACTTGATTTTCTGCGGCGGTTTTGGTTGGACGTTTAGACTCGTTCCACGGCGTCGCTATCAGACGGATAAATAAAATAAAGCGGTTTGGAGGAGCTGCTGAAATGACTTTTCTGTAGATTTTTCAATGTTTGTTTCCTTTGTGTATTCCAAAGATTCGAGCTCCTGTTGACACAATGAGCGACACCTTCCATTATGTACGGATATTGAGTGGTGGCTGGGGACGTGATCGAGTCACATGTTATGGATACGGTGCGGTGGGCCTGGCTGACTCTGTATATTTATTGGACATGTTACGTTTGGGGTGTTTTGTGTTAATCACTTGCTCGCGTTAGTTTTCAAAGCATGCCGACTGACTCAAGATGAAGATTTATCCTGTGACCCTTATTCTAGACCAGTGGGGTCCAACCTTGGCCCTCCAAATGCTTCAGAACTACATCTCCCATGATGCTTAGCCACTCATGTCAACTGAGCATCATGGGAGATGTAGTTCTGAAACCTCTGGAGGGCCAAGCTTGAGCAGTCCTGTTCAAGACAGAGCTTTGTCGCATTCTTAGTGTAAGACAAACTGTCTGCGACGGAAGAATCGGCCCTGTGTTCTCCTAAAGTGCACCTTGGCAACCCCAGATATCTCGGTACTACATGTCACACATAGGGCTGTCTGGAGCATTATGGGACATGTAGTTCATAAACCTGGGGTGGTAAGGTTCACGATCGCTGTCCTAGAGCAGGTGTTTCTGAACTACATGTCCCATGATGCTCCAGCAGCTCTAAGGCTGAGACTCATGGGGCCTGTAGTGCAGAAGCATCTGGGGGTAACTCGATTTGCCGCCACGGAGGTCTGCGACCCAGAGGACCTTTACTTATTATTCCCAAACAGCTAGAAGTGTATAATGTGTTTAGAATAAGTCTGTGAATGCAGGAAACCTTCTGTTTATAAAAATGGTTTTATTAAATATGCCCATTATTGTTACGTTGAAATAAATTTGTTTTCAAATACCTGCGGCCGATGAGGTTTTTTTCTCTGCTTGATGCACAATCATGCTCCGTATTGCCAAACGGCTCTGTGTACGGCTGCGGTCAGACCAGCACGCTGAGTGTGCACGGTGCGTCACTTGAAACGGATGCACTTTATAACGGATGAGGTTGTGGTTAACATAGTTATGACTGACGTTGGAAAAAAAAAAAAGCTGTATGCGGGTTGTCTCTACGTCCGTTGTAGCTTTTACGTCAATGCCTCCATGGCGTCCGTTGCATCATGCGTTGCCTGTGCGTGAAAAAGTGTGCACGTTCTTCATGTGTTGTTCTCCATTGACTCCTTTGAAAAGCTACGACAGACAGCAAAGTGCGCTCGTTTGACCGCAGCCTACATCGGTGATGGTGAACCTTGTCACCTCCGATTTTTCTGAACTATATGTCACATGATGCTGAGCCAGCCTGGACAAAGCATTCGGGCTCATAGTTCTGAAATATCTGAGGTTCCCTTCGTACAGCGCTACGGAACTTGTTGGAACTGTTTGAATAAGCCCCTAGGCCAGGGGTCAGCAACCTTGGCTCCCTGATGTTTTGGGAACTACATCTCCCACGATGCTCAGTCACCCATCAGCCTGTCTGAGCCACATGGGAAATGTAGTTCCCAAAACATCAGGGAGCCAAGGTTGCGGACTTCTGCCCTAGGCCTATGACGGCAGAGTGAAATTTTCAGTGCTCTCGTCTTGAGCTCAATTCGCCGACCCTGCGGTGAATTCAGCAATGAAGGAACCCGCCGATCAAAAAAAAAAGTCGATTAGTCGCCGAACATCAGAAACAACATGGGTTTACCTCAGGGAGATCATACCAAACTAATCTTATTGATTTTTTTTTTGATTGGGTAACAAAAATAGACACAGGTGGTGCAGTAGACATTGCTTATTTAGGCTAGGGTCAAACGAAAGCATTTTTACACGCGAACGTAAAAAAGTGCGTCCGAACGCATTGACGTATTTTTTTTCCCTCCCTGCCAGATCGCCGAGGAATCCAGCGAGGGAGGTGAGTATCGGGCGGGTATCTAAGGGAGACCCGAGGACAGGACGTACAGGGTACGTCAGCGGCCCTTAAGGGGTTAATGGAAAAGTGTCTTTTTGCTAATGACAAAGATTTGCAACAGGGTTGACGTTCCTGGAGGGATCAGCCAAATGACAAATGATTGACGTAAAAACCCAAGGGCTGAATATAGAATATTTGATACAGTCCTAACCTCAACATCTGAGGAAAGGGATTTAGGGGTTATTATTTCAGAGGATCTAAGGGTAAGTAGTCAATGTAATAGAGCAGCAGGAAATGCTGGCAGAATGCTTGGTTGTGTAGGGAGAGGTATTAGCAGTAGGAAAAGGGAAGTGCTCATGCCACTGTACAGAGCACTGGTGAGACCTCACTTGGAGTACTGTGTGCAGTACTGGAGACCGTATCTCCAGAAGGATATAGACATCTTAGAGAGAGTTCAGAGAAGGGCTACTAAAATGGTGTACGGCTTGAAGGAGAAAAGTTACCAGGAAAGGCTTAATGATCTTAACATGTACAGCTTGGAAAAAAGACGAGACAGAGGAGATATGATAGAAACATTTAAATACGTAAAGGGAATCCACAAGGTAGAGGAAGGGAGTATATTTAAAAGGAAACAAAGTAGCAAAACAAGAGGACATAGTCTTAGATTAGAGGGGCAAAGGTTTAAAAGTAACATCAGGAAGCATTATTTTACTGAGAGGGTGGTGGATACATGGAACAGTCTTCCAGTAGAAGTGGTAGAGGCCAAAACAGTAATTGAATTTAAGCAGGCATGGGATAGGCATAAGGCTATCCTAAACAAAACATAAATCCAGCTAAAGTATCCATGTACTTTTATATGCAAAGACGTGTTAAAACACCAGAAAATGTCTGTTACCAAAACCCACGCACCCCCCTAGAATGGTGCCAAGAATAACAATAAAGAAACAAACATAAATTTGGACAAGGTAACAAAAAACCAAGGAGGAAGGGAACTACTTAATAAATTAATAACTGTTAATTGTTTTTACCGGGAAGCTTTTTGCCCTGCTTCCGGTTTTCGTTTTTGACGGAAATAGCTTTTGCGTCTCACGGTATTTTTTGGCTGTGGGACATATGAGATTTGTCTTTTGGACTGATTACTTCCGGACTCCTTTTTTGGTTCACACCTGAGGTCTATCTTTTTCTCCATTTTAGGAACTATTTAGGAGAGGTAAGCCTCTATTATTGATACAGATTTGAAAAAGTTGCTTTACTTCAAAGGACGAAACGCGTCAGCGTATCTTTCCCTTCGAGGGTCTTTCACATATCGCTGGGACTTTACTGTATTCTTGGACTCTTACACGGACTGTGCTCTGGAGAATTGTTTTTTCCACCTGAAAGGATTGGACTCGATACTCCGCGACAGAGACGGTATCTGTGGATTGTCTGTAAATTATGCGGTTTTGCACACAGTTTTGTTCTAGTGTGCCACTTCTTTTGTGAGTGGTTTTTAATTCTACCTATGTGTGTTTTATTAAATCTTAGCGTAAAACTGCAATGTCCAGTTTTTCTTCTGTATTTTTTAGCTGGAAGAAAAACACTCCATGATGACCACTGCATCCTGACTATATATTCTTGGATCTACAGGAGGACTTCATTTGTCATTTTATGCTGCTATTATTATTACTTTTTGCTCCATTATATATTTTTTTTCTGCTCCTTTATTAAGGAGTTCCCTTCCTCCTTGGATTTTTGTTACCTTGTGCAAATTTATGTTTGTCTTTAAAGTATCCATGTAATTAGGCAAACCGACTAGATGGGCCGAAAGGTTCTTATCTGCCGACATTTTCTATGTTTAATGCCTCCCTCCAACTTTGATAGTACAAAAAACTTGTTCCACCGTGCTTCTGCCTCCCCTCCCCCTTGCATCTCATTAGCTGCTTGCATCTCATTAGCTGCTTGCATACAGAGCCCTCTGCTAAATCTCTGCCTCTTCCTTCCCCACAGCTCAACACTCACCACTCCAGATTCTGCAGTGCCACCCTCCCACCCAGTCCTCTGTCCAAACATATTCATTCCCCTCCACCTGTAGCCACTTTATTCTAATCAACCTGTGGCTTGCTATTCTCTCTCTAGCCACCAGATCTACACTCCCCCAGCTCCCCTTCTGTTTCACTCACCCCTGTCCTTTAGATTGTAAGCTCATGGGATGTCTGGCTGAGCACTTGTGTAAAGTGCTGTATCAGTAGGACAATTCTCCTATGGGCAGGGCCATCTGTTCCTTATGTATTTTAGTATGTCTCATGTCTGCACTCCCCTATTGTACAGCGCTGCAGAATATGCTGGCGCTTTATAAATACAGAATAATAAAATGGTCTTAAAATAAAATAAGCGATTGCATTGAGAGCTGTGGGATTCGCCTGTATAAAGCGGTCCAATTGAGACACCGAAAACCAGGGCATTTCACCCCAATATAGTGTTCTGCGAATGGAAGACACAACCAATATTTCTCTACGGGACGATTTTGGTGCCGTTTATCTGCATCGTATTTTACTGTAAATTCGCTTGTGTTTGTCCAATTGATAACTTTGAAAAGTCCAATTACCCCAAATGGTGAAATTTACCGTTCCGTGCGATTTCGGGGCCGATTCTGAGGTTAGTGAATAACCCTTTGAAGAAGAACTTCAAAAGACTTGGATAATATGGTATTTTTCCATGCAGTAAGTTGACATTTTGATATACCGTAACGACTATACCCCAGGAACATTTGTTAATTACATATTTATGCTTGGATAATATAGTACAGAACAGTTTTTAGTTCAGAATAACCAATGTGTATACAACTAAAGAACATATGTAAAGGGTCAAAGATGACACCGTCACACAACATTAAAGGTGTGCCCAGGCACACCCTGTGCGCACGTCTATGGATCCAGAGGAGAGCATTTTCAATGCATTTGCTGTGGATGTGCATCCCCGTCTGAATCGCTGAGGTTTATAGTGATTACGACTGACAATAACCCTGCAGTCTGCAATGCATAAGACTGACATTTCCAGAGAATTGGTATTCTAGCTTTATGGGACCATCAACAAGATATTTTGCACACAAACACTATTTTCATATAAACTTTATTTAAAGCATTTTAAGATTGGAGCGTTGTCATCATACACCTTTTAACCATTAAAATATGACATGAAGAAACCGTACCACGAGGAATTCAACACTGCTGCAATGACAATTCTGTGTTACTCCAAAATCTGAACCTACTAACCCAAGGCTGTCAAGCTCCAGCCCCCCAGATGTTTCTGAACTAAAACCCCCATGATTCTCAAGCCAGCTGTTGTATTGAAACATGAGGGGGGCAATAGTTTGACAGCCCTGTACTAGCCCATAGCTTCACAAGATTGGTTCATTCCATAGATATGGAGACAAGCCAAAATAAAAGCATTGAAGGGTGTGAGGACATAAAATCTTAAAATACTGTTCTTTACCTTCACACAACTGTAAGCTTACTTATGGAAGTGTGAATTGTTCCATTTGGGCAGAAGCAGGTCTTGACCATTTTGTGGGGTATCTGGACATCCTACTATAAAGACCCCAGTGTTTAACATCTGGCTAGAAAACCAGTCTGAGGAACTTTGTTTGCCAACAGTAGCTCCGAGTATGGAGTGTCCCACCACCTACAGCCGGGCTGTCAACCTCCACCCCGCAAGATGTTTGAACAACTCCCATTCTTCTCTGGTCATCTATTGCATTGAAGGAATTCTGGGAATTGTAGGCATCAGCATCTGGGTGACCATGAGTTGGACAGCCCTGACTTACAGGTATATGGGATATTCCGCTGAGCATAGTCACTGGATAGATGTGATCAGACATTCTTTTTAATATGTCATCATTCTAAAATACCGACATGGTTTTCCCTCAATGCCCCCCCCCCCTTAGCATTTATACACACGTACAATGATTTGTCCATGGTGGTGAGAGAATGGAAAAGTACAAGGTATACATAATTCTTGTAAAGCGTCATTTTTTCCCCCTCAACAATTAGCAAAGGAGTGACTGGTTCCACATGCAGACGACCACTTGAGCAGTTCAAAATGGAGGACAAACTGTAGTATCTTCGTGATCAAGAATATAAGAAGCAGCTAGTCTGATAAATCGCAGTTTTCAATTTGAACTGCTGATGTCTTCTATAAAGAAGATGCTTCCATCTAGAAACAGTTCCTGGACAGGTCAACAACACAGGTTGGTTGTGGTACGATTGAAGAGTAAGACGTCTTGGCCCATTAACACTTCTAAAGATGGAACAACCAGCATTGGAAGGTTACAGTGGATAATGTGGGCCATTTTAAGGCTAAAATGTAGGTTTTACCCAATGTTATGGTCATCATCAGCTCAAAGCACCAAACTGGTGTTAAGAACATGTCAGCAGCTATAGTCCACTCCAATGTCCATGTATGCAATGTAAAAATCCATAATCTGTTATGATTAAAAGCTTTACGCAAATCCACCGAGAATACAGGAAATGGCTTTATCGTACATCACAATATCCCAAATTCCCTAGGAACCAAGGAAGGCCACTCAATCATCTTGTGGATTAATGTAGTCCCAGCAAAAATCAAAGGATTCATTATCCAATAAAACAGTAAACCCCTGCAACAATTATTCTTGTGTCGCTCAATCCTAAAAGAGTCTTTCAAGTGATTTGTTTCCAGTTTTGCATCTTTAATGAAAAGTATCCTGAGTTATATATTGGCTGTTCCAGAGAGTCCACCAACCATCAAGACACTTCCTTGAGGGTGTCAGCTGCAGCCTGGACTGTGAAAGTTGCGATAGAAACTTGCCTTTTCACTTCGTCCCAAGCCATCCGTTGATCCTCCTTGTTTTCAATGTCAAACAAGGCATCAAATATCCCAGGAAAGGATTCCCCTGCGTATTTGTTATGGCTGCTCGGAGCAAAGATTACGTGCCTGTGAATGGAAGTGAAGAGTTTATGAACGTCTTACCCCATTTGTGTTCATCTATGCAGCACTTACAGATTCATGGTCTACCTGCCGAGGGATAGAGCAAGACCAAGAACACACATACTTCACGTTCCTCATCGCCACCTTCTCTCATGACTTCATACATTGGTTAACCTCATTGCTGTCAGGTGTACCATTTTTCAGTAATCTGGTTGGTGACACGCTTTACTGCACCCTACCTCAATCGTGCAACTTTATTCCCTGCTGCTACAGTGTAGTGTTTCCCCATTGTCCAAATGAAAGGCCCTTTGTCCTCAACACCTCATTCTATTATTGCAAGTCGGCTGGGGACATCTTCATGCCACTGCTGTACCCGTCAACCCCAGATAAGGGTGCCTTTGCCAGTCAGCAGCACCCTTAGTGACCACGTCCAATTAGTGACTCTCACAACCCATCCCCTTCAAAGTTACTCATGCTGCCCCAGTGCTGAGTGGTCTTTCTGCAAGTCTATGATACAGATGTATATATCTAATAAGAGGTTCTTACAACTACACAAAAAAAGAGCATACAATAAAAGGGTTATACTAAACCGCAGAGTCCTTTGTACCCTTTACAAATAAAGAACACCTGCAGTAAAAAGCAAGGAAACATAGTGCAACCCAGTGATGAAATGTATCCCCTGTCAAGGATATTAAAATAAAAAAATATAGCTGGCTTATCTGAAATCTGGGTAACCTCCAGTCAATTCTCCTCAGGATCTCAGCTTCCATGGAGTCAGGATCCAGCAGCCTGAAACCAGCTTCCAAAAGGATCAGAACGGACTCAGCTTGTAGATAAAAGAATATACAACGCGTTTCGCCCCTTACTGTTCAGATTGGGACTTTATCAAGGATATGAATATTTGGTGCACAGAATTTATTATCCTTGGCAGGACATTTCATTACAGGGTTGCACCAGGTTTGTGTTATTACTGCAGGTGTCCTTTATTTATATTCCTATGATAAAGTAGGTCAGTTCCAGGGGTCTAGTCCTAAAATTGGCAATTTAGTGTGCAAGGCATCCAATAAAACACACTTTAAAGACCATGAGTCCTGGTACTTTTTGGGATCGTGGACTTAATTCTGGTTGTGGCAAAACCCAAGTATTGCATGCACCGTGGAGCAGATCTGCCCTGAAGTGAAGGAGGGCCGTCTAAATCCTTTTGACTAAACCTAAAAGCTAGGCTGGGTTTTAGAGCTCTATTAATAAATCTGTATTTTGGGTGACTTAAGGAGTCATGTTTGCAACCCAATAAAAGCTTCTCCATGTGTGGGCCTGAAGGGAACTCTATTCCCGCTGAGAATGCGGTGGAAGAACTGCGTTGTTCGACTTGACCCCTGGTCAGTTCCATTCAGTGCTATAGACATTGCTCAAGTGGCATGGGGCTCCAAACACCATGTTCGTTTTGCACATACCTGTAAAATGGCCTTCCTGGAAGCCCCAACGGATCAATGAAAGCTCTTTCTGCCAACATCAACTGATCATTCAATATGCGAACAGCTAGAGGACTGCAAGACATAAACATGCATTAAGAATGGGCATTTAATATCTCCAGTTATCATACTCTTCAAGCACTGAATGTTTAGGCATTTTAATGACCAACATCTTCAAAATCCTCCTTTTGGGTATATCCTCAACGATCGAGCCGACCGGCCGTGACCCTTGAAGTTGAACCATCATAGGAACCAATAAATACAGCGTGAGCCACGTTTGGAAAAGTCTTCTTATTAGTTTTCACTTTCAAAAATCTAAATTTGCTTTCCTATCTAGAACTTGATTTAAATTCAATGTTTGAGACACAGATATAGGGGACCGAGAAGAAGTTCAATCGACGGAACGGAGTAAAGGGAGCGGAAACAAAAGGATGATCAAGCAATCAGAAGTGAATGTCAGCATTCTAAAATTAAGTTTGAGTGGAGGGCTAGCAAAGAACAGGGAGAGACTTTTCCAAAAATGGAGTGAAGTCAAGGGAGGGGGCTGCTCCAGAACTGACCCGACGCATTCTTTAACGTCACTCGTTCAAGAGATATTTGCCCTTCCAGATGTTAATCATCACTTGTAGGTTTCAAACATGAAGTCAGCTGTCCCAATGCATTACCCTTCATAACATTCAGAGTGGCTACTCCCATGGTGGAATGCATTGCAACAGACTTGACAGTGCTATGAATGTGTGGCCCAAGTTGGCATGGAGAGAGGGAATAGAAAAGCTTCTTGATGGTAAAGGAGGAAGGAGGAACTGAAGTTTTTACCTGCAAATTCTGTGCAATTAGCCACTTGAACACGTCGGGCTCTATTCCATAGTTGGTGCTAATGCAGCGTCTCAATAAGTTGGAGAAGTTTAACGCCTGGCATTGCTATTCCGATCCGAACACTACTCTCCAGTGAAAACATTTTGCGCTTCACAGCTTGCACGAGTTTACTGTACGTATTGTGTCCCATCCTTAACAAGTGAGACATTACAAAGTGCAGGCGCAAAATACCGTCAGGATGCGCACATCAAAATTTTAGCGAGTCCTACAGGCTGGTGTTAAAGGATTCTGCAATTGCAAAATCATTTAAACACGCTCTAAACCACCAGCACCCCCTTTAAAAGTCCCCCTCTCAAACCACAATGAGAAGGGTGTCACAATCTGCCACGAGCACAGAGAAACGGGGAACAAATAGCTCCCAGTCTTCCTTTGCGATCTTGCAGCTTGGAAGGGCAACCATCCATTGAGTCCTACAGACTCCAGAAGGTGATACTCGCGGTGGCATGGAAGCGCTACCATGAGTATAACTGTTCCAGGATGAGGTGCTCAGCTAGCGCCTGCTCTGGAACACAACATTAACCCTACGGGGAAACCTGCAAGTGCAGATTTCCCCCGTTAGCGTCCCCATGTTAGCATGAACTACAGAATATAAATAAATAATATGGGGCACTAAAGTATTTTACCAGGAAGGATACATTGAGATTTCTCTCATTTTCAAGTATGTTCTGGGTTCAAGAACATTGTATTTCTGGAACGACTAACATTTCAAAGTAATAAATGCAAGATATAAAAAACAAACCCAAATATACAGATTAACACATAAAATAAATATGTAGGAAATAGTCACTATATTACATGTTTACAGGTGCATTCTGTATATAGTCACTATGTTACATGTTTACAGGTGCATTCTGTATATAGTCACTGTTACATGTTTACAGGTGCATTCTGTATATAGTCACTTACATGTTTACAGGTGGATTCTGTATATAGTCACTATGTTACATATTTACAGGTGCATTCTGTATATAGTGACTATGTTACATGTTTACAGGTGCATTCTGTATATAGTCACTATGTTACATGTATACAGGTGCATTCTGTATATAGTCACTATATTACAGGTGCATTCTGTATATAGTCACTATGTTACATGTTTACAGGTGCATTTTGTATATAGTCACTATGTTACAGGTTTACAGGTGCATTCTGTATATAGTCACTATGTTACATGTTTACAGGTGCATTCTGTATATAGTCACTTACAGGTTTACAGGTGCATTCTATAGATATAGTCACTATGTTAAATGTTTACAGGTGCATTCTGTATATAGTGACTATGTTACATGTTTACAGGTGCATTCTGTATATAGTCACTATGTTACATGTTTACAGGTGCATTCTGTATATAGTCACTGTTACATGTTTACAGGTGCATTCTGTATATAGTCACTGTTACATGTTTACAGGTGCATTCTGTATATAGTCACTATGTTACATGTTTACAGGTGCATTCTGTATTGTGGTATGTTAATAGAGATCTCTTAAGTGACTTTAGACTGGGGAAACATTTGATGGCGTCTGGGAAGTTATTCCATAATTGCGTCGCTCTGTCGGAAAATGAGGATGGAGCCATATTGGCAAGATAGAAAGATTTAGGATTGCCACCAATTAAACTTTTAGTTTTTAGGGAGATAAAATTATGTGGGCATCTTCAAGGTTATTTTAAAACTACTTGTCAAGTTTGATATGCAAGAATCTAGACCAAAAGGGTTTATTCAACATTTACCATTGTTCCAGTGGGCACGGCTGCCATCAGAAATCATGGGGCCGTTACTAAACCACTGGTCAGGGCCCCTTTCTGTCAACTGCCCGTTTCAGTAAGCTGATTAACAAAGAACATTTTGCCTCTTTCTGCAAACCTTATTTTACTGGGAATGGGCTGAATCCCTGTTGATCCAGCAAAGGGATAAAAAGTGTTCCCTGGTGCTGATCATACTAAATCGATCACTCCGTTATGAGCCAGAGTGATCTGACCGGCCCCTCAATGCTGCGGCCCACTGGGAAAATTGCTGTTATCTTGGTTGACTATGCCTGGATGACATGGAGTGGCCCTTACGGTGCACATGGGTTTAGCAAGTGCCCCCTGCATCAACTGGGCCCCTGAACATGTCATGAGCTGTCACCCCCCAATGACTGCACTGCCAGCGGGAAATCCAAAGAGCAAAGTTTCAGCAGTACAGCTTCCCCTGCCGTCATTACTCTTTTCCTCTGAATCACTGAAGTTTAGTTGCAATGATTCTTTTAAAACTAGATGGTTAAAAACATCCTAAAATTCAGCAGTGACGTAATTTTTCAAACTTACTTATTGAGATCAACAGTGTCAATTCTGGCGTGGATCCCGTAGGCAGCTTGAGTAAAGTTTTCAATAGCGGAAAAGAGTGAACCTGTAAGCAAATATGATTGATGAGCGTTCTGTGTGCAAGACAAAGCCTGAAAGAAAGGTCACTTTATGAAACACTGAACTGCTCTGGAATAGAATTTACGTCAATGTTTGTAGGGTATGGGTACAAATTTAAGTTAATTAGAATCACAAAAGGTTGATATTTCAAGCTCGCTCATTTGGCTCCAAATCCAAGTCACATATGTTGATCACCGAAATTAAAACCACCTGCCCAAAAAAATTCTGTAGGTCCCTCAGCTCTGATGCATCGAGGCATGGACTCCACAAGACAAGTATCCTGTGGTATCTGGCACCAAGACATTATCAGCAAATCCTTGAAGTCCTGCACGTTGTGAGGTGGGGCCTCCATGGATTGGATTTGTTGTTCCAGCATATCCCAAAAATGCTCAGATTGAGATCTGGAGAATTTGGAGGCCAAGGCAACACCGTGAAGTCTGTCATGTTTCTCAAACCATTCCTGAACAGTTTTTGCAGTGTGTCAGGGAACTTACTGTTGGACATGCTCCCACAGGGACTAAATAGTGATCGCCAGACAGTTGGGTCAAAGTCACTCAGATCTTTTAGCCCATTTTTCCTACTTCCAAAGCATGAAATTAAAGAACTGGCTGCTCCCTCATTGACTAATGTAATGTATTGCATCCCTTGACAGGCACCATTGTAACCATATGATCAATGTTATTCGCTATAGTAGTCAGTGGTTTAAATGTTGTGGCCGTTCAGTGTCCGTCTTACCCTCAACTCCAATTTCATGTTGCCCCTGTGCTTTGTAATTCTGAAGGACCACCAGGAACACATTTATGGCCAATGTTATGAGTATCATTGGTCAAGCAATACATAGATATGCTAGTAATATCAAGGTTAGATCGAAATAATAGACCATCCAGTCAAACATATTTACCAAACGATACACCGAACGCCTCCATCTGGGCTATGTTTTTCTTGGCCAGTTTTTCAATACTATCTGCGTAACTCTTCAGTTCTTCTCCATAGTCCTTCACATTATACGGTATGATTGTCGAGTCGGCGAGCTCGTAGATCAGGGATCCTCTCAACTGAGCTACTGACAACTGTTTCTTGAATGTAGGGTCGTAGAAATTCTCAACGAGCTCGAAGGTTTCATACACAGTATGGTAGAGCGGATAGTTACTGTATTTGTCGGTTTTCTGAGAAGAAAAAACCCGTAAGGTCATTAATGGTAAAGTTATTTCGTTGTGTCCAAAATTTAATTTTAACGTTGGGTGAAGGGTCCATCTTTGAACTTCTACAATGAAATTGTGGATGTTCTTTGAGGAGAAATAGCATGAACATTGACTGTATAACTGCATAAACATTTGTACAAAATTATCCAAGCATAGATATGCAAATAAAAAAAAAATGTTCCATGGGTGCACGCTCTATAGAAACAGGCTGAGCACGCCATTGGTCACAGCACATTGTACTCTATTTATGCCTGGTGTGGCAGATTTATAGGAGTTGCACTGAACGTACGTTGCAATTTCATGACAATGCGTCACTGGTGAATTGACAGCGTAATACAGTGTAGATCACTGTAATTCGGCAGCAGCAAAACTGTCCCATAGAGAAGCAATGGTTAATCTATTCAGAGAACGACGAAGTGCACCGAAGTGTCAGGGAAATGCCCTGATTTCCGGTGATTCAGTTCTATAGGTTTAAACAGGAGAATCCCATAGCATTTAATGTACTGTAAATGTACTATGTAATATACGTATATATAGATTTATTTTTAACCAAAACCGTTTATCCTTTTCATCAAAACATTTTTTATAAAACACACATTTGACAAAATTTTTGTCAAGTAAATAAGTGTGGGGTTTTTATTCTGTAACAGACCTTATTAATATTTATTTAAAGGACCTTTTTTATTATTCAGACACATTTAAATGCATTTTAAAATCAATTTAAACATCTATTCGGAGAACAGGAGAGTTCTGTTTTTTTTTTCTCTGCGGTTTGGCGGTCTTTGGCGATTCATTCGGAGCACTACGGTGAGCCTGCGGTGAATAGATAGTGAATTCGCCAAAATGGAATCGAAGTGCTTAGTGGGAAAAATCCCTCCAGTCTGTTCTTGCCCAATAAAGTGAATAAACTGCTAGTAGTCAAGTGTGCGTGAAGCACAATAACAAGAGAAATCTCAATGTATCATTCCTGGTACAATACTTTATAAATAAATTTGAATTTTATTTAATTTTTTTAAATGATCACCTTAAATTTTCAAGGATTATTCTGAGGGGAAAATCCGCCAAATTCAGATCGCACGCATAACGCTCTGGCACACTTGTTCAGTCTTTGAGAGGCAGATGGTATTTAGGAGTTTATATTGCTCCCAGTTAAATATACAGGGTTATTCAAAGAGATCCGAATTGTGCCTGAAAGGGAACCGAACAGAGAATTTCCCCGTACGGTTACCTTTCTTGGCCATTCGGCTATCCAGAGAGCAGGCAGTTCGCCAAATGTTGGCGAATTGCCTGCACATACGGTGCCTGTTCGGTGCCTGTTCGAGGGCAGTGAATTCCCCATAGAGAAGCAATGCTTCGTCTATTCAGAGAACAAAAACCAGCTGAGAAAAGTTGCCGAATTGCCCTGCCATTCGGTGGTTTATTCAGGAGAATCCCATAGGCTTCAATGTTAAAATTTTTCCCGTTTTAATTCAATATCTAATAAACCGTTTATTATTATATTGTGCAGTAAAAAGTCTCATTATTCATTGATTTATTTTTAGGATCTTTTAGGCATTTTAATTTTTTTTTGCGAAACTTTTTTCCGTTTTTTTTTTTAAATCGTTTTTTCTTTTTTCTGTAACAGCCCTTTTTATGATCATTCATTGGACCTCATATGTAAATTTCAGACATTTTCGTTCAGTAGTTTCTTTGCAAACAGCGTTTTACTTTTCAAACATTCAAGCGTACTGTTTTTTTTTCTCACTCCATTCGTCTGCAGTGTCGGCTTTTTCCGGCGGCTGCTCTGCGCTGTGATCGGCGGCTGCTCAGGTTTCTCCTCTTCGGCGGGGTTAATCCAGATGTTTTTGCGGGTTTATGTGTGCGTTCGCCGGCTTTTGCGGAGAGTGTTCGGCGGGTTTGCGGCAACTTTTCCCTGCACTACGACGGCCCTGTGGTGCTTGCTGAATACACCGCAGGGTCGCTGAAATGGGATCGCCGAATTGCACCATATTTTAGAGAACGAAAAGTCACCGAACGTGCGGTGACTTTGATTCTCTTAGAATAACCCTGATAGTACTTTTTTATGTTTCAGACATTGACCATTGACACGTGGAGCCACCACTCCTTACCGAATTCTTTGTATAGCGGGCTCTTCCTGCCGCAATCCCCAGCCGCTGGAAGTACGCTTCGAAATCACTGCCGGAGCCGAGCTTATTTATTCTGTTTAAGACAAAAGAGATATTTTTTGTCGATGTTAGTTTTACCTGTGCCCGAGAAAAGCCTTTAGCAAAAAGAATATTCAACAATGTCAGGGTATTCAGGAGTTCACTAAATAGACACAGCCTGAGACTTCACAATCTAAAACATTTTTGGGATCTTGGAATAGCCTGAAAGGTTTATTCAATAAGAGCCAAACTTGGCACCGAATTTCACTGCGCGGTGCAATTTTATGGCAGTTCGTTTATTCAGAAAGCCGTCAATTCACCAAATACTGGTGACAGCAAAATAAGGTGCAGTTCGCCACAAGTCGGAGAACTTTGGCAGCAAAATTGTCCTATAGATTATGGCTAATTTAGTCAGAGAACGCCGAACTGCACCAAAATGCCCTGATTGTCGGTGATTCAGTTCAGCAGCTTGAACAACAGGTGAATCCCATAGGATTCAATGTAAAAAGATATTATTGTTTTTAATTCAAACATTTATTCTTTTAAATTTCAGCAAAAAGACGGATTTAAATTTTTTAAAACACACTGCGGCTGGTCAGCGGTTTATCGACGACTTGATTCGCTTCACTTCAGGTCCCTGAGGTGAATGCTGAATTCACCGCTGGGTCAGGGAATTTATCTCGCCGAAATGCATCAAATGAAAAAGCACCAAAATTTTGGTTCTCTTTGAATAACCAATTAGGTGCAATTGAAGTTGGCTTTGGTAACCAGTGTGCCAGTTTTAGGATTCGCATTAGCCGAGATTCTGCTCCCTATTGTAATGCTGGCGAACACAGCAGAATCTGTTGGCGCATAATAATAATAATAATAATAAGTGTTATTCACCAACACCCTAATTCTCCACCAAATTACACCGGATGGTGAATTTCATTGTAGGTGCAATTAATCTAGTCACAAAGTTGTCAATTCGCCAAAACCAGGCAGATAGAAAGCGAAATATGATGCAATTTGTTGGCACTGAAATTGTCCCAAAGACAATTGTGTCTTCTATTCACAGAATGCTGAACTGCACCAATATTTTGACAAATTACCAGATTTTCGCTGGTCTAATGTGACAGGAGACTCCCAAAAGGGTTCAATGTGATAAATGTAATATCTTTTTTTAAAAAACATTTCTTCTTTTTACTTTTTTGTATTTTTTTTTTTAAGACTATCAGCATTATTTCAGAGAGAGGTGAAAAGCAGGAGAATGACTGGAGAAGCAAAAATTCAAGGTCAAAATAACCAAACCAGAAAAATTCTCCCATTTATCTCACTTTCCAAATCGGCTATTTTGACCTAGAATTTTCCATTCTCCAGTCATTCTCCTGATTTACACCTCTCTCTGAATAACCCTGTTTATTTTGTAACAGACTTCTATTTTTTTAAAAAGGACTTTTTTTATTAGCCAATTTTTTACAAATTTTAGCTGCTATTAGGCTAGGGTCAGACGAACGCAGCTTTAACGTGCGTTTAGCCGCACAAAATCACGGCCGTGCTAGCAGCAAATGACGTCCAATGCCGGGGAACACACGAAGTACGGCCGCACGAAAGTTCGTCCGCGCAACGCAAGTGGCCAACGAACGCATTTTTTCGAGAACGTCAAACCGCTACTACTGACGTACAGAGTGCGCTGCGTCCGCATAGCGGCGTGTGTGTGTGATTGGGAGACGTCAGACACTGCTAATGTCCGGCTAACATAACGTCCAGACGCAAAAAGGGTTTTATTAATGATCCGTACAAAATCACGGACGAAAAGGCGCATCGTATGACCGCTACCGCGTATTCCGTGAAAAAATATGTCCGGTCGTTCGACCGCACTTTTCCACGGTCGACGCGAAAAATGCGTTAGTCTGACCCTAGCCTTAGGAGAATAGGAGACTTTTCCCCATACTTCGGTGGAACTCGTTGAGGCCAACTCCACGATTTTGCTCTCATGTCCAATAACCGCTTCGGCGACTCCAATTTTGATAAAACACGGTGAGCATTCATTAAATAATGAATTCACCGAACATTCTGTGAAATGGAATCGCCAAAGTGACTCAAAAAGCAAAAGCACCGAAAACAACTTTGATGCTTTGTGAATAGAATACTTAGGGCTTTATTACAGTCCTAATGCAAACGTTAACGCTCACCTGCGTCAGCATTAACGTTTGCCGCGGTACTTACCGCACATTACAATCCAAACGCAAACGGGTTAAAAAACCCGTTTGCGTTTTGGACCTTGCGCTCCCCAGCGCAAGGTTACTGCACTTTGCGCTCCCTATACTTAACATGGGGAGCGCAAAGTGTTAGTCAGCGCTGGTATTACAATGTCCCAGCGCTGATTAAAGCCTGGCTCTGGTCAACGAAAAGTTAACACCAGGTTCTGGCCCTGGTTAACGGATTCCACTTCTGCAGAATTCGTTAACACCAGGATAAAAGAAATGACAAAAAACATCACATACTTACCCTCTGTCCCGCAGCGAGGACCGCGGCTTTGATCGCCTACTCCGTCCGGATCAGGAAAAGACTGGGGGAAAAGTCCCCCCAGTCATTCCCTTCATATCCCTACGCCGACCGGCCGGATCTCGCGAGGCGTAGAGGCCGGATCTCGTGACCGTCGGCGTCTGTCTCAATGGAGTCCTATGGACTCCATTGAGAGGATGGGCGCAGCTGCGCGCAGCGGGCGCAAACAATGCAGGCAGCATTGTTTGCTGCTGCATTATAATCCCCCGTTAAAACGGAGCGGTAGGAGGAAAACTGCAGGCGCAGTTTTTCCTCCCTACCGCCCCCGTTTTAGCGCGGGGATTATAATAGTGCCCTTAGGGTTTGCATTGCAATTGGGGTTAAGTTGCAACGTGCACATTTCAGGGGCAGTGTTACTCTTAACAGCATAACTGAAGCTTTTCCTGCAGCGGTTTGGATTTTTGTGAAGCACTGGCGATTGCAACAGCGATTTTTGCAACATCAGCACTTTTTGAATAACCCTCGAGATGTGAGGGAAGGGTATCCAGTCTGAGATGTGCCAGGAGAGTACTTACTTTGGCAAGTCAGGTTTATCCTTCGCAGGATCTTTGTAAAGCCAGCTGTCATATAATGACTTGTCCTCAAAGCCTTCATCTGGGCTGGAAAGCTGTAAAATACAGGCACAAATGAGGGAGAAAAATAAAAAAATTCTGGGCTGCGCTCGGATCGTAATACCAGCGTTAATTTACGCGCGTTAACGTTTAACGCTGTGCCCAAAAAATAATAATTGCGCTGCGCGGAGAATGTAATAGAGCCCAAAGTGTTTAGAGAGGTTTCAGCCATTGTGGTAAAGGAATATATGCACATTTTGTTATGTGCTTTATACTTCGTTTGTTTTTGGCTTTTAAATTTTTAATACTATTAAAAGGACTACACTATATTGCGTTTTTTTCCCCTTCTCTTGTATTTGTATTTCTATGCACTACCTTTTGCGCGATTGTTGTTTTTAGAGAAATTTGTTAGTCTGGAAAGGGTATGATCACTTCAGGTCGAATCGCAGGAGAATAAAACCTATTGCCTACAGAAGCTGGAAGTGTTTTGCTTCAATGATCTTGAGGAGGAGTTGAAAAACCCTCACTTATTGGCTGTGGGTGCCGTGTTAGAGCGGGTGTATGGCTTTCAAGCCCCTATCCATCCCTGGTGTGGGGCACAGAGTGAAAAGGTAAGTTTGAACACCTTCGAAAACCTCACCAGCTGCCAGCAACGGAGGGGTTAATTGAGGTCAGACAGGCCACCTATGCTGATTAAGGCTAGGGTCAGACAAACGCAGTGCGAGTGCAGCTGCACTTTATCACGGCCGTAGTAGCAGCAAATGACGGGCAATATACGAAGAACGGCCGCACGAAAGTTCGGCCGGGCAACGCAAGCAGCAAACAAACGCATTTTGTAGAGAACGTGATACCACTAGTACTGACGTACAGAGTGCGCTGCGTCCGCTAGTGGCGTGTGTGCGTGATTAGGAGACGTCAGACGCTACTAATGTCCGGCCAACATAACGTCCAGACGCAAAAAGGGTTTTATTGATGATCCGTACAAAATCACAGACAAAAATGCATATCGTATGACCGCTATCGCGTATTCCGTGAAAAAATACGTCCATTCGTTCGAACGCACTTTTTCACGGACGATGCGAAAAATGCATTCGTTTGACCCTAGCCTTAACTCCAAATAGTCCACTTGTTCTGATTCAAGACAATGCCATGTACTCACACAGGGGCACACGGTGGTTTGCCACTTGGGGGGGTGGGGACAGGCGAGAATCTGAAAGATGGCCCCTAGCAAGAACAGTCACAGATACACAATTCACCTGCTGCCCTCTTGATGTGATCACACTTTGTATACAGTAGCATACGGACACATATTGTACTGGAACAGGATGCAGAAATCCATGAATTCGGCACCATTCCTCCACAAACATGCTACCCTGCAGTATGCACGGTTCATATGCTACAAAAAAAAACACTTCCTTTGTGTATTCATTCCACCAGCATATACACACAATTATTCATTACAGTATAAAGAAATCCATTCACTGAAACCAGGTGCGAGGAATTAAAGGTCCCAAGGGGCAGGGTTTATGCAAGATGTGGGTGGAGCCTAGCACCCCTACCCATCTCAAATTTAGCTGCTGTTGGCTAACACTGTGCTAAAGCAGTTTAGTTCACGAAAAGGCTACTTTAATAACCTCTTCTTCAGACCATGAGCGCTATTTCTGCTATTTACATTGGAGCAAAATGCTCAGCCAAAGTATTAGGGTTAGATTTTATCCACCAGCAATCGATACGTTGACACTGCATGATATTAGAAGGGTAACAGGTCATCAGAGGAAATATTTAATACAATACAAGATATTACATGTTACATCACCTGCTTTGTCAAGTTATAAACCAGCTTGTACATCAGCGGCGTGCAGTCAACCCTTAAGGTGTAATTGCCTGTGAAGTGAACAACAAGTTAATACACCGATGAAAAGTCATAATTTGCAAAAAAAAAAAACACGTGTTTAGGGGAGCAGGTGGAAGAACATTATTTCTTTTAGATTATCTACTATCTTAAATAAAAAGTGAAAATAACCATTTTGCTTGCAAGCCCCCACAATAGACAATGAGCCACAACTGTGGCCTTCCAGATGTTTAACTACATTTCCCATGAGACTATAACCTAATTAGTGGCCAAGCATCATAGGTGATGTACTTCCAAAACAATTGGAGAGTCAAGGTTGCTGACCTCTAATATATAGACAATATGAAGGATCTTTGCAATCTGTAATGAATGCAGGGACCAGGCTTATTTTTCTCACCAGACGCACCTCGTGTACCTTACTCTCTACCGGTCCCTCCATTGGCTTCCTGTACGTTTCAGGATACAGTTTAAAATACTGACACTCACATTCAAATCGCTCAATAACCCAACCCTTACTTGCACGTCGTTGTTACTCTGCAAGCACGTCCCATCTAGACAACTCAGTTCAGCAGGCAATCTCCACCTGTCCTCTGTCTACACGCGCGCAGCCAACTCTCGCCTCCAAGACTTCTCAAGTGCAGCTCCGGTCCTGTGGAATGACTTGCATCGCCCTAGCGAACTCTCCCCTAATCTTCAGGTCTTCAAGAAATCCCTCAAAACCCATCTACAGATTAGCGTACCACATCACTGATGCAACTCATCCCTCTGCTCATCTACTCGCACAGGATTGAAGCAGTTTCAATAGAAACATAGAAAAATGGCGGCAGATAAGAACCTTTCGGCCCATCTAGTCTGCCCAATTACATGGATACTTTACCTGGATTTATCTTTTGTTTAGGATAGCCTTATGCCTATCCCATGCCTGCTTAAATTCAATTACTGTTTTGGCCTCTACCACTTCTACTGAAGACTGTTCCATGTATCCACAACCCTCTCAGTAAAATAATGCTTCCTGATGTTACTTTAAACCTTTGCCCCTCTAATCTAAGACTATGTCCTCTTGTTTTGATATTTTGTTTCCTTTTAATATACTCCCTTCCTCTACCTTGTAGATTCCCTTTACGTATTTAAATGTTTCTATCATATCTCCTCTGTCTCGTCTTTTCTCCAAGCTGTACATGTTAAGATCATTAAGCCTTTCCTGGTAACTTTTCTCCTTCAAGCCGTACACCATTTTAGTAGCCCTTCTCTGAACTCTCTCTAAGATGTCTATATCCTTCTGGAGATACGGTCTCCAGTACTGCACACAGAACTCCAAGTGAGGTCTCACCAGTGCTCTGTACAGTGGCATGAGCACTTCCCTTTTCCTACTGCTAATACCTCTCCCTACACAACCAAGCATTCTGCCAGCATTTCCTGCTGCTCTATTACATTGACTACTTACCCTTAGATCCTCTGAAATAATAACCCCTAAATACCAACCCTCAGATGTTGAGGTTAGGACTGTATCAAATATTCTATATTCAGCCCTTGCGTTTTTACGTCCCAGGTGCATTATCTTGCACTTATCCATATTAAAACTCAATTGCCACAACTCCGACCATTTTTTTAGTTTACCTAAATCATTTGTCATTTGGCTGATCCCTCCAGGAACGTCAACCCTGTTGCAAATCTTTGTGTCATCAGCAAAAAGACATACTTTTCCATTAATACCTTCTGCAATATCACTAATAAAAATATTAAAGAGAATGGGTCCAAGTACTGACCCCTGAGGTACCCCACTGGTAACAAGACCTTGCGCCGAATAAACTCCATTTACCACAACCCTCTGTTGCCTGTCACTCAGCCACTGCCTAATCCATTCAACAATATTGGAATCCAAGCTCAAAGATTGCAATTTATTGATAAGCCTTCTATGCGGAACAGTATCAAAAGCCTTACTGAAATCTAAATAAGCAATGTCTACTGCACCACTGGGTTCTATTATTTTTGTTACCCAATCAAAAAAATCAATAAGATTAGTTTGGCATGATCTCCCTGAGGTAAACCCACGTTGTTTCTGATCCTGTAATCTATGTGTTTTTAGATGTTCAACAATCCTTTCCTTAACATGGTTTCCAATAATTTCCCCACTACTGACGTAACTAACTGGCCTATAGTTCCCAGATTCCTCCCTACTACCCTTCTTGTAAATGGGCACAACATTTGCTAATTTCCAGTCTTCTGGGACGACTCCCGTTAACAAGGATTGGTTAAATAAATCTGTTAATGGTTTTGCTATGACATCACTGAGCTCTTTTAATAATTTAGGGTGGATCCCATCAGGCCCCATTGACTTATTTGTCTTTACTTTAGGCAGCTGCTGTAGAACCTCCTCCTCTGTAAACTCATATGTAAATGTCTCTTTAGTGTTCTCTCCTAACTGAGGTCCCTTTCCTTCCTTTTCTTCTGCAAAGACTGAACAAAAATATTCATTGAGGCAGTCAGCGAGACTTTTATCCTCTTCTACATACCTTCCTTCCTTTGTTTTTAATCGAACTAATCCTTGTTTTACTTTTCTTTTCTCGTTTATGTATCTAAAAAATGTTTTGTCCCCCTTTTTTACTGACTGAGCTATTTTCTCTTCTGCGTGTGCTTTGGAAGCTCTTATAAATTGCTTTGCCTCTTTCTGCCTAATTTTATAGGTTTGCCTATTTTCTTCACTCTGAGTTTTTTTATAATTATTGAATGCTATCTTTTTGTTCTTCACTATTTTGGCCACTTCTGCAGAGTACCACAGTGGTTTCTTCCCATTTTTGTTTGCTAACAAGCCGAATGCAATTTCCTGTGGCCTTCAATAATGCTTCCTTTAAATAATCCCATTTCTCCTGGACTCCCTTTAAACTCCTCCAGTCTGATAATGACTCATTCACACAAAATCTCATTTTAGAAAAATCAGTTTTTTTAAAGTCTAAAACTTTTGTTTTTGTGTGGTGCGGCTCCATCCCTGTTCTTATATTAAACCACACTGACTGGTGATCACTAGATCCCAAATTTTCACCTACAACAACGTCCGATACCAAATCTCCATTTGTGAGTATTAAATCCAATATGGCCTCTTTACGGGTCGGCTCCTCAACTACTTGTGTTAGAGATAATCCCAGTAAGGAGTTTAGAATATTTGTACTCCTGGTGCACCCAGCTATTTTGGTTTTCCAGTTCACTTCAGGAAGATTAAAGTCCCCCATGATAATAACTTCCCCCTTCATTGCCATTTTGGCTATTTCCTCAACCAGCAGATTATCTAACTCTTCTACTTGTCCAGGGGGTCTATAGATCACCCCTACACGAGCTACTGTATGATTGCCAAATGTTAGCGTAACCCAAACTGACTCTATGTTCACCTTGCTCACTTTTATATGGTTCCTTTTTATGTTGTTTTTCACATACAGGGCCACTCCTCCTCCTTTCCTACCTTCTCTGTCTTTTCTATATAAAGAGTACCCCGGTATTGTTATGTCCCAGTTATTTTTCTCACTGAACCATGTCTCAGTAACCGCCACTAAATCTACTTTTTCAGCTGCCATCATTGCCTCCAGTTCATTGATTTTATTGACTAAACTGCGAGCATTTATAGACACGACTCTGAGCTTGTCATTTTTTACCTCGCATGTTGCTTGCACCCTCCGATTTAGTTTTGGGGGACAATCGGGCAGATAGTTTTTTACCCTTTTGTCCCCCCTCCTAGTTTACATATTCCTTTGTGAAACCTTTGAACTTCTCACTGAGAACATATGTTCCCCTATGAGTAAGATGCAAACCATCTTTTTTATACAGTTCCTTTCTGCTCCAATTAGAGCTATCATGGGACACAAAGCCAAATCCATTCCCGAAGCCACAAATTAAATTCCCTATTGCACATCTGCCTATCTTGAATGTTATGCACAGGCAAAACTTCAGAGAATGACACAGTGGACGCAATCTGCTGTATTTCACCTCCAAGAACACAAAAATCTTCCTTAATCTCAGAAACCTCATTGCGAGCCAAGTCATTTGTCCCTAGATGGACTAGAACGTCCACTTCCCCTTGCTGCTTTGCTTGTTTGACAATATTGAGAATACGTCTCTTGTCTCTACGAGCAGTAGCCCCAGGAAGACATCTCACCAAACCACTACTCTCCAGCTCAACACCTCTTATGATAGAATCACCCAGCAACAATTGCCTTCTATCAAGTCCCACCTTTTCCTTTTTGTCCTTGGTTGCAGTCCTGCATACCTTAGGCATAGTGGATGGTGGTTCCTCAACTATGGTGTCTGAGCCTACATCCGTCTTACCACTAGACATGTGCACAGCACAAAATTTCGTTTTGGACTAATGGATTAGTCCTAAAATGCAATTTATTTAGTTGCTAAAGAAATTCGTTTTCAGTTCTTTAGTATGAAAACTAATTTCATTCATCCGAAAACCAGTGGATACAATTACTATTGTAGTGGCTCCTCAGAGGGCTGAGATCGCTGCTTGTTACAGTATCTCTCACTCTCAGCACAATGTGGGCCATATTACATAGCTGGTGCTAACTTAACCAGAGCTGTTGTAAACTTCCCAGAGCCATTATAGCCTATGGAGGTTTTCAGTTTACAACAGCTCTGGTTAAGTTAGCACCAACATTGTAATACCGCCCCGTGTCAGGCAAAGCTGTTACAGTAACTGACTGCTGCTCATCACAGCGCTCAGAGTTTCAGTAAAACTAGTAAATAATATTTTTATATATAAGAGGTTAGAACAATATTATTTCCCCTCTCTGTATAATGTTTAGAACATCCTCCTGCATTAATTAATACCCCTCTCTGTATAATGTATACAACATCCACCTGCATTAATTAATACCCCTCTCTGTATACTATTTAGAACACCCTCCTGAATTAATTAATGTCCCTCTCTGTATAGAACATCCTCAATTTATACCTTTCTCTGTATAATGTATATAACATCCTCCTGCATTAATACCCCTCTCTGTATAATGTATAGAACATCCTCCTGCATTAATTAATGCCCCTCTCTGTATAGAACATCCTACTGCATTGGCATGTGGAGGGTGCAGAACTTCGGATGTTGCGATGTTGCGCTCTTCATTGCTGGTCTCCTTCACTCATCATTGTAATATCACAAAAAGGACTGAAACTAAAATGTAGTGCATTTTATTTTAGTTTCTTTCGTTTTTTGTACTGAGCAGTTTCGTTTCTCTTGAGTCATACGAAAACTAAATTATCCCAAAATTCGGACTAAATCGTTTTAGTACTAAAACGAATGCACATGTCTACTTACCACTACACTTTGAAAGTGCCTCAAAAGAGCCCCACCATTCCCAAACCGCTGGCACCAATGATCCTGCTATCTAGTGAAATTCCTCTTGTCTTCCTCAACTCTCAATCCCTCTAGACTGTAAACGCCTAGGAGCAGGGCCCTCTACACCTCTTGTTTCCATCATATGTCCGTTTATCTGTATCTCGTTCCCTTTGGTTATTGTAAAGCACTGGGGAAACTTTGCGTCATATAAATGATGACAATAATAAAAATAATAATAAATTAACCTATAAACCAGACAGGTTTAGTGTCCGAGTAGCCATTTAGGATACCCCCTGCCTGAAAGACACTGCAGGATACAGGTCTTAAAGATTCTGGAGTAGATCAGGAAGAACGACAAGGAAAAAAACACTATCCGATAGAGGTAATATACTTGGGAGGCGCCTCGGAGGATCAAGACGCTGAACAAAAGGTCACTGACAATAAGTAGCAAGTGCAATATGTTAAAACCCTTCTGTACGGAAATAAAAGGGTCTAGTATAGCCTAGAATTTAAACATTTCGGCCCATAAGGGACTTTCTCAAGGAGCTGTAGGAACTAGGAATTTGTGTAGAGCAAGTTCCGGGCCATAAACATGCCCTTGTTTTTGTGTACTCAACTTAAGGGCTCTCCGATTTCTCTTTCCTGGGTTAAGAATCCTTTAATAATATCCTGTCAGTAAGGTGGTCCCAATAGTCGCAGGGCAGCATAGCATGCCCAGCAGGGTCTGAAGCCCCCCGATACGCCTCTCGTCCCGGCAGAGCAAACGCGTCATTGACTGCTGTAGGACTGCCTGAGTCCAGGCAGTCGCACAGCAGCCAACGACGTGCTATGTGAATGCAGGGTGTAGGCGTGTATAGAGACCCAGTGGAGCATGCTACACCAACCTGCAGCATTTAGACCCACCGCCACAAGGACGTCTTAGCACGCCCCGCAGCAGGAAGGGGGTTAAATTATTGAATCTAGTCTTCATATTGTTACATTGAGTTACAAGTATCTCTTATGGAATAATTCTGTAGCAATGACAGCTGTATGCACAATGTTAGCGGTGTGGGCATTTTATGGACTATTGCTACCTTAGGTACTCCAAGTACTGATGCTTCCACTCCCTACGTATCAAAGTTATCTACAGTAAAGTATTCATGACCTATCACGGCACCAAATCTTGCAAATAAGTCAAGAGCAAAGGTTGGTTTTGTTTCTAAGACGACAAAAACCCAACATCCAATCACTGCTCTACAACCATGAGCAGCATGGTACTCCCAACCATGGAGAAGCAGGTTCAACCTCACCATGCCTTTGCTCTATGCTTGTTGAAAGCAGATTTGGATCCTGGGCAGAGCAAGTCACCGGCAGAGGGTCATTGGTCAAGTCACTTAAGGATATGCAAGTGCCAACCTCACTATGTATCTCTTATGGGTTTAATGTTCCCTTTTGATCAGGGTCCCCAATGCACTGGGTCATCTTCGTTAAGAAGTCTTGTTATAATGTATCATCCCTTGTTCATATTGTACAGCCCTGCAAAATATGTTGATGCTATGACTTAAGAGATTCATTCCTGGGACTTTTACAGCTCAGTAATACACAATGTGGAGTGGGCAGGTGTTTCAAAACACATGCAAGAGATATTAAGGCCAAACAGACTTTCTCCTTTCTTAAAGCGAGCTTTGATACATACAACGTCTAGTAATGTTCAGTGTTTATGACCAGAGCTCTAGATCAGGGATCTGCAATTTTGGCCCCCCAGATGTTTTGGAAAGATGTTTTTTTAGGAGGTTCAGCAGTGGCGGAAGTACCAGGGTCGTAGCGGTCGCGGTTGCGACCTGGCCCTGGCATTCCGCCACTGGAGGGGGGCCCAGCGCCGCCCGCCAGATTCCAGCAATCAGCGCCAGAATCTGGGGGCAGCGCAGCCGTTCCTCTCCCTGTGAGCGGCCACTGGTTTGCAGCTTGGCCGCTCGTGGCATGGGAACTGCCTGAACTCGGCTGCGCTGGTCAGGTGGTTTCCGGTGAGCGGCCAGGCTGCATGCTTTCAGCGGCCGCTCACCTCGGAGAGGAACAGAATGCCGGTGGCAGCAGAGGAGGTAAGCTGGAGGCACTGCTACATACCCATAAGAGCTGGGGGCAAAACATATCCATAAGAGCTGGAGGCAAATATATCCATAAGAGCTGGGGGCAAATATATCCATAAGAGCTGGGGGCAAATATATCCATAAGAGCTGGGGGCAAATATATACCCATTAGAGCTGGGGGCAATATATACCCATGTGAGCTGGGGGCAATACTATCTTTTTCTATATTGCAGGGGAAAAAAGTAAAAATATAGATCTTTTGGTGGGGGGGGGCCTTCATGGATTCTTGCACCGGAGCCCTCAGGTTTCTAGTTACGCCACTGAGGTTCAGCCAATCAATTGAGTAGCTGAGTATCATGGGAGATGTAGTGTCAATATCTGGGGTGGCCAAGTTTGCCAATCCCTGCAGTGGAGCTCCCTATTAACATACCTCGATACAGAATATACTGTACCTGTAAACATGGAACATAGTGAATATATTTATTTTCTGTTGATCTGTATATTTGTGTGTTTTGTTTTTAATATTTTGCATTGTATTACTTTGTATTTCTGTAACGACTGTAAAATTTCAATGTTCTTGAACCCAGGACATACTTGAAAACGAGAGAAATCTCAATGTAGCCTTCCTGGTAAAAAATACTTTCTAAATAAATAAATACCGCTTCAACACATAGAAACAGAAAAATGTCGGCAGATAAGAACCTTTCGGCCCATCTAGTCTGCCCAATTACATGGATACTTTATCTGGATTTATCTTTTGTTTAGGATAGCCTTATGCCTATCCCATGCTTGCTTAAATTCAATTACTGTTTTGGCCTCTACCACTTCTACTGGAAGACTGTTCCATATATCCACCACCCTCTCAGTAAAATAATGCTTTCTGATGTTACTTTTAAACCTTTGCCCCTCTAATCTAAGACTATGTCCTCTTGTTTTGCTACTTTGTTTCCGTTTAAATATACTCCCTTCCTCTACCTTGCGGATTCCCTTTACGTATTTAAATGTTTCTATCATATCTCCTCTGTCTCGTCTTTTTTCCAAGCTGTACATGTTAAGATCATTAAGCCTTTCCTGGTAACTTTTCTCCTTCAAGCCGTACACCATTTTAGTAGCCCTTCTCTGAACTCTCTCTAAGGCTAGGGTCAGACTAGCGCAGTTTTAACGTGCGTTTAGCCGCACGAAATCACGGCCGTACTAGCAGCAAATGACGTCCAATGCCGGGGAACATACGACGAACGGCCGCACGAAAGTTCGTCCGCGCAACGCAAGTGGCCAACGAACGCATTTTTTCGAGAACGTCAAACCGCTACTACTGACGTACAGAGTGCGCTGCGGCCGCATAGCGGCGTGTGTGCGTGATTAGGAGACGTCAGACGCTGCTAATGTCCGGCCAACATAACGTCCAGACTCAAAAAGTGTTTTATTGATGATCCGTACAAAATCACGGACGAAAAGGCGCATCGTATGACCGCTATCACGTATTCCGGGGGAAAATACGTACGTTCGTTCGACCGAACTTTTTCACGGACGACGTGAAAAATGCGTTCGTCTGACCCTAGCCTAAGATGTGTATATCCTTCTGGTCTCCAGTACTGCACACAGTACTCCAAGTGAGGTCTCACCAACACAAGGAAAAAAATGTACTGTGCTCTGCAAGAAGAGTGCTCTCCATAATGCTGAACTGATAAAAACACAAGATTGACAAAGTATCTATGAGGAACACATTGCACAAAGATGAACATACCTTCTATGGAGGAGTCACAGTTAATGTAGGCCACACCCCGCTCCTGCAAGATTTTTGCATTTTCCTACAAAATATACAGGCAAAAGTTAGAGGTGCAATAAGCATCCTTATGTAGAAGTAGCAGCAATTGCACATTGAAAAAAGACTGGGATGGCCGTCAAACCCAATTTCCCTGGGATTTTGCCAGCTCCAAATCTGCCCTTCCAGCAAGGGTACACCACCTCCAGAATGAAAGGCATTGTGAAAAATCCAGAGGAAGCCGGTTCCCTGAAACACTGCCAAACATTTGCGTTGTATAGGGAGATAAATTAGTGGACAGAATTTGACATCTTGATCAAGGTCCTTTGAGCAAATGACAGGTCTCTGCTCTTTTTAGGTCTGTGCCGAATTTGTCCATATTCAGAGGAAATTGATGACTTCAGAGGGAAGCAGACTGAGCATGTGCAGAGTGGTCTCACACAGGGCAGATATGATCAAATGTCCATAGAATCCTGTCTAGTAGCGTTTCGGAATTTATTGGTCTTTAATCTACATTCACCCAAGAAAATATGGCTTTCATTTTCTCAACTCACCCTTTACTATCCCTGCCAAGAAAAGTACTTAAAGTGTATATATTAAAAGAGGACACTTACATTCATCAGGTTATTTTCAAAATCAATTCTCATAAATCAGGAGCAAAGTGGAAGCAATCTACTACTATAGATAGATTGGGTTTTAAAAAACCCAGAGTAAAACGGTTAGTAATGCAAGCCCTGCACGTTTCTAGCAATACCGTTCTACTTGCAGAAGTTATTTGGCGGCCGTTCAGTGCTGCACCTAGCAACGCACAGCGTGCAGCCCATTCTGCATGTAAAGCAGGATCTAGGGAGGAGTGCAAAGCAGGAGCCAACATGCTTCAAAGATAATGAGTGGGTTTTATACAAAGGTTTGTACTGAAACTACTATCTTTGGAAAAGGTGATGCAGTGTTAAATGGGCATCTATTTGAAGTCACCTACGACTGAGACATACGTCTGGAGTATTTCACCATGGAAAAAACAAGAGGACATGCAACATGTTACTTTAGGTTAAATTCTCCAGCCAAGTTAATCTTACATCGATATCTGGTGTGCATCACAGAAGTGTGCCAAGTGCAGGGGGTCAGGTTGAGTGGGAACACCGTTCCTCCAATATATTTGCAGAGGGAGCTCAGTTCCCATTGGTCCCATGTAATATAACGCTTGTATTCAGGTGTTCAATCATGTTCCAATGTTAAGCATACACACAAATCTTGGGCCATATTACATATACTACGCTAACGTGAGCTTTGGTGGCCCTAGCGCAGGCCGACCATATTACATTCCGGACGTTAACAGGTTACAAAACCCCAATGGAGAATGTGCTTTTCAGCGCGAGCTTACTGTACCTTGTGCTCCCTATGCTTAACCTAGGGAGCGCAAAGAGTTAATTAGTGTTAGGATTACAAAGTCCTAACGCTAATTACACCTCGATGTGGTTAACTCAAAAGTTACCCACAGCTAGGACTGTGTGCTAAAGGAATCCGCTTCTGCAGAATCAGTCAGCACCAGCTAAGATTTTTTTTTTAAAAAAAATCAGATGCTCACCTCTCATCCCGCGGCGAGAACGCTAGCTCAATCTGCTGCTTCAGGCCGCTACGCCAACCTGCTGGATCTCGCGAGAGGTGAGACCCTGCAGATCACGTGACCATCAGTGGAAGCCTCAGTGGAGTCTATGGACTATGGAAGGGATGCTCGTGGTGGCGCTTAGAGCCGCGTTACGGGGCAGGCTGCTGGATTAGCGCCTGCCCCGTAATAGCACACTAAAACGGGGATGCCACGGCGAAACCTGCTCCCTGTTTTAATGTGATGAACGTAATACGGCCCCTTATGGTTTACTAAAATCCACATAAATATACAGAAATGACAATGGAGTTATCTTCCATGCGAGATTAGAACTGCCAATTGGGGACCGAATTCTTGGCGAGTTCCCACATTTTTTTTTTTTATTTTTTTTTAGTACTTTACCCCTGGCTGCTTTACCCCACAGCTCAACTTCTTAAAGCTGTACGGCAGACTGGAGATATGGCCGTCAACATGACTGGTTTCTATGCCACAGTGTCTTACCTCAGCCCACTCAGTGGATCCCAACAGCCCGAACTCTTCTGCGTCCCAGCTTGCAAAAATAATTGTTCTTCTGGGCCTCCAGCCTGGAATAAGAGGTCATGAGTTATAAGGTCTTTGTGGAATGTTGCATCTCCGGGTACGACCAAAGCTTCCTCAACGTTAAGATTTGCTAGCATAGAGTCTAGACCTGATTTTATTATTTTTTATTCTGTACAATAGGTTCAATCTACCCCTTCTCCTGTGCTCCCAATGTCTGTTTTTTGTTAAACTCACAGATTTCCCACAGCTAGGGTTTCAAGGTCTGCCATGTTTTCCTGGACACTTGATTTTGCAGGGAATGACAAATTAAACCCTGTAGTATCTGTACACTGCAGGTAAGTAATCAAAAAAGAAATCCCAGGTGACCTAACCTTGATTTCCTGGCAACTTTCCCAAAGCCCACATTGTTTTTCTTGCACGTTTGCACAGAAAAGATCACCGTAAAAGCAGGGGTTAAGTGAAGCAGGAACGCAGTTCCCGTTGTTTTTTTTGCAGAGGGCCTTTTAATCCACACAAAGCTTTTATATTTGGATTTAAATCACTTATTTCCTCATAACAATTCACTAGAAATTCATATTTATGATTCCCAGACCCAGTGTATATGTAAAAAAAAAAACTCAAATATGAATGTGAGGTGGATGGTTAGGTGCAGCATGTCAGAGGTTGGGGGATAGACTATCAGGGTTTTTAATCAAAGAGCAACAAAATACCACCGGAATTTCTGTGGTCTTTTGTTCCCTGCACTTCGGGGATCAAATTCACCACAGGAAAAAGCCGCTGAACGCATCCAAAAAAATATCAGATCGATCCGATAAGCCGACAATCCGCCGAACGGGAAAAAATATATATATAAATTCAGAAAGATATCCCAAAAAAAAAAAAAAAAAAAGAATGCACAAAAAAGTCCTAAACAGTTTAATAAATATTTAATAAAAACGGGAAATTTTTTATATTGAAACATGGGATTCGCCTGTTTAAACCTGTCAAATGAAACTACCAAAAATCAGGGCATTTCAATGACATTTCGGTGCCGTTCGTTGTTCTCTGAATAGATTAACCATTGCTTCTCTATGGGGAATTCAGTCTTCGAACAGGCACCGTATTTTGCCAATATTTGGCAAACTGACAGCTTTTTGAGTAGCCGGATGGCCACGAAATTGTACCGTACGGTGAAATTCACTGTTCGGTGCAATTTCGGAGCCAATTCAGCTCTTTGAATAACCCTTTTGACTTCCCACACTTTATAATTTAACCCTTTTCTTAGGAGGGAGATTCAATTGAAACCATTTAATTTTTATGGCTACATGTTTAATCCTAGTCATGCGCTGCTGAACGAGGGCACTGCCCGAGTCAGGAAGGGGAAGACTGTGACGCTGCCTGATCTGGGGAGAAAGAGGGTTGAGATCAGCTGACAGAGGGATAGAGGAAGAAAGTAGAAAGAACAAAGGAAGCTTCAACGGCACATTTTTCATCTAATTTGGGAAAAAAATTTAAATTATTCATGAATCCTTTTAAGATTAGGAGAATCCTGCTGCCGTTTGGTAGTAGGTAGGACATATTTAGGAGAAATGGAATAGTAAGTATCTCAAAAATATTGATTAGGAAAGAAAACACCTAATGCAACAAGGGAGTAACCCGTAAATTTAAATGAAGAGGTATATGTCAATGCCTAGGTGAACAAGCAGTACATAAGGATAAAACTTAACTTTTAATCAGAAAAACAAATAGACACACACCTCTTACCCACGGGCTGATTTCAAAAGATCTATTTGAAACAGGACCAGCAGCGGTTCAGGTTAGTCGATCTACCTTACCTCCCATCTTTACAGGGGCCTGTCCTGATGAAGCCGGCACAGTATACCGGCGAAACATGTTGACGTTATGCCCTTTCAATATTCTTTATGCCTTCTAAAACAATTTCCACTCTGGCAATGTTTTAATTTGTCACTTCCCTGTTATATGTGTGATGGCAACCCCCACTCCACTTTCCTGGGTTCAATACATTTATGAAGTCTGCTTGCAGTGTACCTATCAGTTCTGTTCCGCTCTTTTCTTTGCTATAAACACAATCCCACGAAGGATTGTTTTCTTGCTTATTGAGGCGCTTTGATTACAAATCATTTGGGCATTGCTACAAGCTATACGACTCATACATTTACATTCTTTTCCCTTGACAATCCAGTGTACTCCGGATATTGACTTATTAATATTGTTTTTCTTGTTACACTTGTGTGTGCTTTTTTGATTCACTGGCTTATTTTCATTTTTGTTGTACTGTTGCTCTTTCACTTTGAGCCACTTGGCCGATATCTCCGCTTTTATAGTGAAGGATTTTTACTTGTTTTTCTGATTAACCTCCCTGGCGATCTATTTATTCTGAAATTTCTTGTCTAAAAGCGGTCAATTCCCACCCCTCCCCAGCGGTATCCCAAGTGTGGCTCGGGGTTAAATTCCTATGTTGGAAGCGGTAACCCCAAGCAACACTCGGGATGCCGCTGGATACATCACCTCTCCCTGTGCTCCCTCGATGTTCGCTCCGGCGATCGCAACCTCATTACTTCCTGGTTTCCTCCTCGCGAGTAGGAATCCAGGAAGTATGAGGTCGCGATCGCCGGAGGAGACTGTGGGGACATCGAGGGAGCACAGGGAGAGGTGATGTATACAGCCCGAGTTTGTCTCGGGGTTACCGCTCTCAGCTGTTGAAATTTAACCCCGAGACAAGCTCGGGAACACTGCCAGGGAGGATAAAAGTTACGTTTTATTCTTATGTACTGCTTGTTCACATAGGCATTGACATAGATTTAAAAAGGGATGGCTGACAATACATAGGAATTAACAAGCTTTTTACAGGGTGAGGCTTTACAACTACTTCTTAATGTTATGAAATGAGGAATTTTCTCCTCTTTTTGGCAAAATTGGAATTTCAGCAGGCAGTTTTTTTTTTGCCATAGGGACATGTTAAAAGTTGAACGTTGACAGTTGTCTGTATCCTATGATACAATGTAAGCATGACATGGCCCAGGGCGAAATTAAGATACTAGTACATCTCTATCCAGTGTTTTAGTAATAGACTACAAAATGCAGTTTTCTACCTTCTTTCAGTTTTTTGCCAAAACTTCTTGCGACTTCTTGAAGTACTGCTGCACCAGTTGTCGGGTCAATCCCCCCAAAAACCCAAGAATCCCGATGCCCTCCCAAAATGATGTAGCGATCTAGTAAGAAGGAAAAAAATATATACATTGAATTTTATACATATATATATATATATTTATTTTTTTAAACGTAATTTTTATTAGAAAGCAAATATAGAATGACAAGTCATACAATATAATTTTTTGTAAGTATTAAGAAAGACATGAAAAGAAGGGTGAAAGGGTTGACCAAACCCCAAAGTTGTAAGAGAAGAAGAAGAAAAAAAAGGTAAATCGGGAAAACGATAGATGTAAGGCCGGGGTCAGACAAGCGCACTATTGCGCGTGCTACAGCTGGCCTGCTGCGGACGTCCTAAAAGCCCCCCTGTTGAAGCTCTACAACGAGAGCTCGATGGGGCTGCAAAGTAAGTGTCCTTGGGCAAGACACCTAACGGAACATACTCACCACCCAGGACATACGTGAAAACGAGAGAAATCTCAATGTATCCTTCCTGGTAAAATACTTTCTCAAAAAAAAAAAAAAAAGTGCGATCCTCCATAGGAGAATCAAGCCTTGGAGCGCTGAGCGCATGAACTGCTCAGCGAGGTGGCTAGATGGGACATCAGAGTGGAAGGAACGTACACGCTCATGGACGTTCCTTCCGATCTGCAAAACGCTCATCTGACCCCGGCCTAAAACGGTATAGGAAGCCGAAGGTTAGGACTTCTGGAAGGCGATAAGCCACATCCCTGTAGCACTCCTCTCCCAACCCAAACTCCTTCTTGCATCTTCTTAAGAACCAAGTAGAGCAAATGTTGAAAGCAGGAGCAGTTAAAGCTGGGAGAGTTTCCCTTATCTAGGGGGTTTAAAAACAACGGAGTGGAAGAAAATGTTCCTCCATTACCAACGGAACATAGCTTTACTACACTATATTGCCAAAAGTGTTCGCTCACCCATCCAAATAATCAGAATCAGGTGTTCCAATCACTTCCATGGCCACAGGTATATAAAATCAAGCACCTAGGCATGCAGACTGTTTTTAGAAACATTTGTGAAAGAATGGGTCGCTCTCAGGAGCTCAGTGAATTCCAGCGTGGAACTGTGATAGGATGCCAGCTGTGCAACAAATCCAGTCGTGAAATTTCCTCGCTCCTAAATATTCCACAGTCAACTGTATTATAAAGAACGTGGAAGTGTTTGGGAACGACAGCAACTCAGCCACGAAGTGGTAGGCCACGTAAACTGACGGAGCGGGGTCAGCGGATGCTGAGGCGTATAGTGTGAAGAGGTCGCCAACTTTCTGCAGAGTCAATCACTACAGACCTCCAAACTTCATGTGGCCTTCAGATTAGCTCAAGAACAGTGCGCAGAGAGCTTCATGAAATGGGTTTCCATGGCCGAGCAGCTGCATCCAAGCCATACATCACCAAGTGCAATGCAAAGCGTCGGATGCAGTGGTGTAAAGCAAGCCGCCACTGGACTCTAGAGCAGTGGAGACGCGTTCTCTGGAGTGACGAATCATGCTTCTCCATCTGTCAATCTGATGGACGAGTCTGGGTTTGGCGGTTGCCAGGAGAACGGTACTTGTCTGACTGCATTGTGCCAAGTGTAAAGTTTGGTGGAGGGGAGATTATGGTGTGGGGTGGTTTTTCAGAAGCTGGGCTTGGCCCCTTAGTTCCAGTGAAAGGAACTCTGAATGCTTCAGCATACCAAGACATTTTGGACAATTCCATGCTCCCAACTTTGTGGGAACAGTTTGGAGCTGGCCCCTTCCTCTTCCAACATGACTGTGCACCAGTGCACAAAGCAAGGTCCATAAAGACATGGATGACAGAGTCTGGTGTGGATGAACTTGACTGGCCTGCACAGAGTCCTGACCTCAACCCGATAGAACACCTTTGGGATGAATTAGAGCGGAGTCTGAGAGCCAGGCCTTCTCGTCCAACATCAGTGTGTGACCTCACAAATGCGCTTCTGGAAGAATGGTCAAAAATTCCCATAAACACACTCCTAAACCTTGTGGACAGCCTTCCCAGAAGAATTGAAGCTGTTATAGCTGCAAAGGGTGGACCAGCGTCATATTGAACCCTATGGATTAGGAATGGGATGTCACTTAAGTTCATATGCGAGTCAAGGCAGGTGAGCGAATACTTTTGGCAATATAGTGTATATCCCATCCATATACAAATCGCTTGTATCCAATCCTGATTGCTAGGAATTGTGTTTTATTGGTTGGTCAGATAATATATTACTTGAAGAAAATGACTAAGAGGATGCAATCTCCCCCTAAAATCCCATATATTAACATGCACCAATCCATTTTTGTTTGTATTCTGGGTGACAGTATTCCATTTTATCATGAAGCTGCATTAGTTTCCCCCTCTTGCATTTCACAGGTGTTGATATATTAATATTCAGCAGCACCGAACACCTGAAACCGAGAGGTTAGCAACTGCACTACAGAAAGTCCATGACATACAGACATCGCAATGTGGAAGTAGGCTGCATGCAGGGCCGGCTTTATAACTAGGGAGAGTAGGCATGTGCCTACAGATGCCTGCCACAAGGGGGCACCTTGCTCTGTAAAAATCTATTTTACAATCATTTAGAACACCATATCTCTGGAGCCCTAAATTCCAGAGGGACATATGAGGTATCATTGGAAAGGTCAGATTACGACCTTTACAGTGATGCCAAATATAACCAGGTTTGTTTTATAGATTGATATAAAAATAAAACAGGAAATAATATTTTTCTCTAACTCGGCACTATTATTCAGTTTACAATTATAAAGTGAACAGTGATGCCGCGCTAACTCACCTTCTCATTCCCCACACTGCCAGCAAGCGTGTAGCTGATTAGGTTGTTGATGCAACGCATTGTTTCATCAACAACCTAGACTGTGGCACTGCAATGAGAAGAGACAGGGGGACTTTGGAACCTGCATCTAAAAGCAAACAATGCCACTGCACTAACTCAACTAAGGCAACATATTCTGCCCCTTCTGTAAATTTGAGCGCAGAGAGAATCTGTTTTTCAGTTTTGTACAATTTTTTTTTTCCTTTAGTTTGCATCAAAACAAAACAAAAGTGTAAAAAGTCAATTTGGCATGTTTCTTATTTTTCTTTGGGGGGGCAGTGCTCCACATTTCTGAGCCTACAGGCTCCTGAGATGCAAATCCGGCCCTGGCTGCATGATGTACAAGATTGGAAGATACTTCCTTATAGATGGCTGCACGAAACCGAAAAGGCCTGAATACCATATTAGATATGAAAACCTTTATTTACCAGGCTCCAGAGCTCCTCTGATTTTCCCGATGACATTATAAATCCTGTTTATATTTTTGTTTGTGTTGATATGCATCCGGATCTTTCTGTAAGGCAGGTTTCATGCAAGAAAATGAAGCGGAGAATGATAAAGTATTTCAGTTATTGTATTTATGATAAAGTATACAAGAAATTGGTAACAGAAAAATGGAAACAGGACAGACCGTAGAATCGAAAGGGTATTTTTGCATTATCCACAAACACACAAACAATAAGGGCTCTATTCCATAGTGAACGTTAGGATGAGTAAAGCCTGAGATACACTGAGCGTGTAGCGACGCACATTATAGAGGCAAAGAAAAGCAAACATTTTGCTGCCAGTGTATATATATATACTCATTTTTTTGAGCTCCATCACAACCCTTGTAAGTGAGAGATATTATACATACACACCTCAAACCAGAACCTATATACAATATATTATACAGCCAAAACATATATATATATATATATATACCAAAGGGGGATGGCATGTGGGCTGCGTGAGCACTCTGGCAGTGTTGTGTTTTTTACATTTATTGGGGAATGATGTATTGGGCAGGTAAGCAATTCACATTATGGAGGGAGGGTCCCGGCGGCACGTTGTCCCGGATCCTGCTGCGGGGCAGCTCTCCGCTCCCCGTGCTGCTGGGCCGAGGTGAAGACAGAGGGAAGAGTGTGGAGCAGCACTGGTGGGAGGGATCGGCGTATGCGCCGTGTGCTGCAGATTTTGCCCCTCCTCCCAACACGTCGCTCCGCTGAGGGGAAAGTTGGATTTTTCCAGCTCCCGTCGCTCATTTGCAAAATCATTTAGCACCCACTAAACACCTCCTATACTGTAAATCCCATACTCTCCTCTCATCCCAGGGCGAGAATGGTGACCCTATCCTCTGCTTCTCCTGGCTGCAAGCAGAGTGAGACTGGGGACAAATCATAGTTATCCTGGACTCTATTTGGAGATACTCTCGGTGGCGTGAAAGCAGTACCCAACATTCAGCAGTTATCCTGGAATATTGCTCTAAACTGGGAACGCTACAAGGAAACCAGCAGGCGCAGATTTTCCCCGTTAGCGTCCTATTTTAGTGTTCACCAGGGAACAGGCCGCTTAATGTTTGACCAAATACTTTTGTACAGCCCACGAATGAGGTTTTAAAATATCCAAATGGCCATTGGAAGAAAGAAGGGGAAAAAAAAGGAAAAAGGTACCCCCGTTTCAGAGGATAAATTGTGAAAGCCACTAGAGAATAAAACTGCATACCTTGAAGAATATTCACTTAGAAATCCAGGGCCAACATTGTATGAAATACTAAGGTTTCCTTTCCAAGATTCTGGTGGTGGAAGTCCTCCCATAAACCTAGATGGAAATGGCAGAAAGGGCGTATATAAATACAGGCATTTGACTAGTTCCCAAGCCCGGTGTAAGCTTGGGCTCAGCTCTGGTTAGTTTACCAACTCCAGACTTCCATGGCTTTGGTCAAGTTTATGCCAGGCTTGGAATCGAATTCTACATAATGCAACAGTGCCACCTACGCAATGAAACAGCGCCACCTATGCAACAGAACAGTGCCGCCTACGCAACAAAACAGTGCCGCCTACGCAACGAAACAGTGCCGCCTACGCAACGAAACAGTGCCGCCTACGCAACGAAACAGTGCCGCCTACGCAACGAAACAGTGCCGCTTGCACAACGAAACAGTGCCCCCTACATAACGAAACCGTGCCTGCTTTCTTAAGCAAAAAGAAAAATGTGCATGCATCTCACAATCTTGCTGTGTACCCGTGAAACATTAAAAGTTTGAACATTGCAAAATAGAGCACGAAAATACACTTTTCCTCAGTGAGAATCATATTGAGAGCGTTCTTCAGAAATCAGATATCCAAAACGTGTGAATAGGGAATTTGAGGCCCTGTTAATCCAGAATTAAAAAGGTATGCATGGTCATTCCTGTGTCCACATGAGCAGGCCGATCAGGAGATCTGGGACACATCTGCAGGTTTCCTGGTACAGAGCTCAGGGACTGCTTCAACACAGACTAGGGGATCAGCAGCTTCTGGAGACCAAAAACGGTTCCATGACCCCTAGTCCACACCTACCATCACTCCACTTGTATAGGCAAGTTACAAAACGTTGTATTAATTGATACATTAAAATCAGGGAACAGGTAGAACAGGAATGTGTAGAAATGCTCAGGGGAACAAAGTTCCCTTTTGGCCCACACAGCTTTGTTCGATTCCAGGCAGGTTTCCTTATTATATCATTAGCCATATATGCCATTTCTGAAAGCTGTTATGATTTGATTTCCTAAAATCCAGTCTAGGTTTAAACATTGTCATCAAATAGACAAGGAGTGGTGTGTTCAGTGCGACACGCAAATGGGTTGAGGACCAGAATTCTTGGAGAGTTCCTGCACGTATTGAATACTGAAGCCCTGATTGTTGTCCGAGGGGAGACGAACACATAGAGCAAATTGTTCCAGCGTGACATTCTGCCAATCCTGCAAGATCAAGTGTGACACCTCATGAAGCCCTGTGGACGCCAAGAGTGAATACCAGCGGCACCCCTGCCAGTAGCTGTAGCAGGCAGTGAGTTGAGCTTACAATCTCAAAAAGAGACACAAATATCACTTTGCTTGGTTTCCAGTTCTATAGCTTGGTGTGCACAATGCAACATCATCAGGAGTGTTATATTTAGGAGGCAAGACAAGAGAAACGGACTCACTTGAGTAGATTTTCAGCATCATGGTATCCTATAGGATGGACTGGAATGCTGGGAATCCCGACGCCTTCATCAGCATTATACCGGTATGTATATTCTAGGAAGAAATACAGAAACAAGTGTCACAAACCGATAAGTGGAATTTTACAAAACCAGAGTGCAACGTATTCTTCCTACCATGTATGAATGCAATCTGAATGGTGGGGTGGGAGGGGAGGAGAAACATAGAAACATAGAAAAATGTCGGCAGATAAGAACCTTTCGGCCCATCTAGTCTGCCCAATTACATGGATACTTTACCTGGATTTATCTTTTGTTTAGGATAGCCTTATGCCTATCCCATGCTTGCTTAAATTCAATCACTGTTTTGGCCTCTACCACTTCAACTTGAAGACTGTTCCATGTATCCACCACCCTCTCAGTAAAATAATGCTTCCTGATGTTACTTTTAAACCTTTGCCCCTCTAATCTAAGACTATGTCCTCTTGTTTTGCTATTTTGTTTCCTTTTAAATATACTCCCTTCCTCTACCTTGTGGATTCCCTTTACGTATTTAAATGTTTCTATCATATCTCCTCTGTCTCGGCTTTTTTCCAAGCTGTACATGTTAAGCCATAACTACTCTGAGCAGGAGTGTTGAGGCAAAACAAGGCTCAGGAAATGAAGACCATGTCCTTGGTTTGTTTATAGGCTTTCAGTGACCAGGTACAAAAACCATATAGCCGCAGGCTCTCAAACTCTGGCCCATCCGATGTTTATGTCGTACAATTCCCAGAGTTCTTTGAATGCAATTGGTGACCAGAGAGTCACGGAGGTTTTAATTCAGAAGGGTCCGCTTTTGAGATCCCTGTCCTAGAGCACTTTAGGTCTCATTACAGACCAGATAAAAAAATACTTCTGTATCTCTTCACCAACCAAACTAGAGAGTTTAAACCCCCTCCCCCCATGTTTCTCTCTACCCAAGCCAACAATATTGACTCGCCCAGATAACTTTGCAAAACCGTGAAGATGAAGATCATCTTGACCAGTAAAATTGATGTAGTCTGAGAGCTTCTTGTTTCCTTTCGGGTGACTTACCCATATCAAAATGAATTCAATATTAAACTATTATGGGGGGTTACTCATTAAACTTCAGCAATGCAGATTGGGTTCGAAAATTCAGGTGGAAGTTTCAATGAAGCTTCTAGTGTTGGAAATCACTGACGTTAATTTGCAAGGATACACGTCAGTAAAAAAGGGACACTGCCTGTTACACAAGCTGGAAAATCGATTATAAAAACATATGCTGCTGTTTCTCTTTGAAGTAATTGCATGTAAAAAGTTTTTGGTTTTTTTAAACACATTGAAAGCTATGGGATTCATCTGTTTAAACCTGTCAAATGAAACCACCGAAAATCTAGGCATTTTGCCAACTTTTCTCTGAATAGAGTAATCATTTTTTTAACCCCTGTTCGACGGCTGGTCAACTTTGTGGGGCTTTCGGCGGCGTTTGGTGGTTTATCGGCAGCATTCGGTCTGTTCTCTATGGGGATTTCGTTGCCGACAAAGGCCACTCTCTTTAGCCAACATTTGGCGAATGGCCAGCTTTTTGAATAGCTGAATTGTCACGAAATTGCACCATACGGGGATATTAACCGTGTGATGCAATTCGGTGGCCAATTCAGCAGTCTTTGTGTAACCCCTTTACCCTCTGGTTGCACGACAATATTCATACTCCCCACTTTGATTTAAAGTGATCAGGATGGGAGGAGTACTCCCAGCTCCCCCAATCTGGACATATCGCTGGGTGAAGTGGGGGAGTCTCCATATCGCCAGCAGCTGGGATTTTTTTTGTTTCCTGGCTACCGGTCGGCGGTCAACAGTGACATCAGCACATTGAGAGTGTGTCGACGTCACCCTCTGAGAAGAACCTCTGGTTAGCCTATTCACAGAACGCCAAACTGCACTGGAGTGTCAATGAAATTACCCGATTTTCAGTGTTTCAGTTCAACAGGTTTAAACATGTGAATCCCATAGGAGTCAATGTACCGGCTGGGTGGAGTAGAGGTAACATCACTGCTCTGCGTGGAGAGAGCCTGTGGAGTCATGGGTTCGATCCCAGCGAGCAACCTCTCCAGTAAGTGTCCTTGGCAAGACACCTAACGGTACATACTCGCCACCCAGGACATACTTGAAAACGAGAGAAATCTCAATGTATCCTTCCTGGTAAATTCCTTTCTCAAAAAAAAAAAAAAAAAATGTAAAAGCATTTTTGCTGAAAATGAAAGGAATAAATGTTTAAGAGTCTTTTTTTAGAATTTTTAATTTTTTTGAAAAAGATGATTTTTTTTAAAGGCCGTATATTTAATTCTGTAACAGACCTTTCTATTTTGTGAAGGACCTTTTTTATTAAACACATTTTAAGACATTTTTTGTAGATTTAAATACCTAAACGGATCAGGCTGCTCCTGATCCCAGGGCCAGGTTAAGTCTACCCCCCCTTACATATGGATTTGAGGTTTTACTATAGAAAGGAGATAGTTACATAGTTACATAGTTATATAGGCTGAAAAAAAGACATGCGTCCATCGGGTTCAGCTCTCCCACATAACCTACTGCTGTTGATCCAAAAGAAGGCAAAAAACCCAGTCTGAAATGCTTGCCATATGCAACATACTGGAAAAAATTCTTCTTGACCCCAGAATGGCAGTCAGATTTTCCTTGGATCAAGAAGCTTTTACCCACATATTAAATATTATAACTTAATATTCTGTGTCTGCAGGAAGTCATCCAGTCGTTTTTTAAAAAGTCTGTACAGACTCTGACCCAACCACCTCAACAGGCAGAGAATTCCACAGCTTTATTGTTCTCATCAATACAAATAATTGTGTGGAATCAAATAAATAATAATTAGTCTCCACCTAAAATTTCTTTGGGTCGAGCCTTTTCGGCAGCTTTACAGTATTATTCACAACGTTCCGAAACAGAAAATTTATTTCAGTGCATTCACTATTCTCTGAATGGTCACCGAATATTGAGTCGCCAAAAGCAGTTATCGTACGTTGGTGAAGAGTGCCGAATTGGCCTTGGTGAATTCTACTGAAAGGGGGGGGGGCCCAGCGGGCTGGTGGCCCTGGGCATCCACTTCAGGGGGGCATCCATGCGCTCCCCCCGAGAAGATATTGCCGGCGGCCACGTGTTTTTCCCTCCTACGAGCGGCCGCCAGCATGAATATCTACCGCTTGCCTGGGGTTCTATACACCAGCCAGCCGCGATCGCGATCTCGCGAGATCGCGGCTGGCTGGTGTATAGATTCCCAGGCGAGCGGCAGATATTCATGCTGGCGGCCGCTCGTAGGAGGGAAAAAGCACGCGGCCACCGGCAATATCTTCTCGGGGAGAGCAGACAGGAGGTGAGAGCTGGGCAAATATATCCATGTGAGCTGGGGGCAAATATATCCATGTGTGAACTGCTGGGGCAATATATTAATGTGAGCTGGGAGGGGGGCACCCTGGGCCCATGGTATGGAAAGGGTTCGCAGGGCTTTTCTCACATATCTTACTACTAGATCTTGTACTTGATTTGGGGGAGGCATGCAATCAAAGGGTCGGTCCCAGGAATCAAAAGCCCTCTGCACGCCACTGGGGGGGGGGGAATATATAGGAAGTCTCCTATTCTCCGAATAGGTGGTCAAAATCAACAAAATGTATCTATGTAACAAAAAGGTCTTTTAAATAAAATTTATTAAAGTTATTTTTGAAAGGGAAAAAGTTTTATTTTTTTCCCTTTCAAAAATAACTTTAAAAAATAACAATTATTGCATTAAAACCTATTAGAGTCACCTGTTTAAACATGTCGAATTGAAACACTGAAATCAGGTCATTTTGCTCCAATTCAGTGTTCTATGAATAGACAAAAAACTAGTTCTCCCGGGACAATTTTGGTGCCACATTGCGTGTTTTGCCGTCAGTTCCCCTTGTTTGGTGAACTGCCTCAAAATTGCAGATATGGTGAAATTCACCATTGGGTGCAATTCTGTGGCAGATTCTGAGTTGATCCAAATCTCGTATCTAGGCTTGAGGCAGTAGTATGAGTGTTCTAACCTTTTGCTGGATACCCAGGGGTTAAGGGGTCTCCTGCACCATTTAAATTGAGGACGTTTCCGCGTTGGGCAGCACCTCCTGGCAAGTTCCAGCCGTCAGGATAGGGCTTCACACCTGGTGCACAGTAATCAGCTGGGTCCGAAAACAGGATAAGTCCTTTAGCGCCGGCCAGCATGGCGTTCTTTACCTAAAAAGAAAAAAAGATGGAGCTTGTATAAAACATACTGTGAAAGTTTATTGGAGCTCTATACAAGTGGTGATTGCCACATGTATGCACTAGAAGAGGTCATGTTGGCCAAGGGTAGGTGGTTTTTCACTCCATATTATACATAAATCTCTGGCAATGCTTCCTGCCGATGGCCTAGTGAGTTCTACTTGGCATTCAGTCCACACAATGAATGATGACAGGGGGTCAACCATTGACGCTACAATCTTTTCCTGTTATATATATATATATATATATGTAGCGCTGTGTTAAATCTTGCTGTGGCAGTACCTATTTTTGGCCACAAGATGGAGACAATCGCGATTAGAGACACTGGACATTGGGACTACAATTCCCGGCATGCTTTGCAAGGATACAGGAAGTGGGTGGGGACTGGACGCTTACATCCTCCACCTCGTGGAGAACGCGCCAGAGCGCGCCTGGGAACCAGAGGGAGCAGACGCAGTGAAAGACATCGTGAGAGGGCCCAAGCCAGAGCCTGGGCGAGACCTGTCAGTCCTTTATTGATCATCCAGCCGAAAGAAAAGGAGACCCACCGTTCCAGAGATTGCTGCAGATCCAACAAACCAAAGACCTGAAGACAAGGAGTTGCCGTGAATCGATCGGGTACGGAGAGCAAGCGGTGAGCGGACGAATCTGGGACAAGCTACAGGAAGTCAGACAATGGATCCGGCCGCTAGTATTCCCAGTCAAGATCGAGCGGAGAGACGTCCTGGGTCAGCGGAGCCTAAAGCAACCGTCGGATGGGTGAGAGGTCTCCAAGGCCGTACTGTAAATAAAGAACGCGCTGCTGTTTTCTCTTTAAAGTCCACAGGGCCCAACTTGACTAGTCGAAGACATTCCTAAAGTAAATTCACTGGCCAGTTGAACAGTACCCGGGTACCATACACACGTATACACACCTTTTACATTCCGGGACTTAACCTGTGCAGGACTCCTTTTTGTTACGAATCGGAACAGGAGTTAAAGATACGTTCCGAATATATTTTTCCCTTTTCCGCTGCGCGTTTAACGTAATACGAAGAGATTGTATTCTTGAGTTCCGCTACGTGTTCCTTCTCCGAATATTTGTGCAATTGTATTTCTTTTTTTTTTCTGTTCGGTTGCGAATATTTATTTTTCCAAAATACGAAGCCTCGTGTTTCGTTTCTTTTCCCGCTACGCGTTTTACCGCGATACGAAAATACTGTAATATATCTGTGAATACCGTGTCTCAACATCTGCTTATTATTTTAGTAAACTATTTAAATTATAAAACTCACAACGGTGTTGGAGTATATTTATTCCCTAGTGCGGGGAGACTGACCCGTGGTTCAATTTTCAGCGGCTCCTCCGGGAGTGAGCGCTACACGTGGGGGCTCGTCCGGGATACAGTCTCTGGAAAAACCGCATCTAAAGGGTTAAATATGGATCCAGACACTGTTGCCGAGTGGTGTGAGGAGCACAGTAGTCAGTTAGAATGTTGTATAGTCATGGATATTCCCGCAGACACTTGGGCCGAAGAGCAGATCCGCCAGGCCGTGGCCACGCTAGCACCAGATCATCGGGGGTTAATACTGGACATTAAGAAAAACCCAGATACTTCTCACACGTATGTTCTTCTCGAGTGGAGAAAGGGTGTTCCACCATGTTTTCAGGGCGTGAGCGTGAAACTGGCCGATTAGGTGGAAGTCCAACTAATTCAGCCAAGTGCGCCACGTGGCGAATCCGCAAGTGTTCCTGCGCCTAGTCCGTTGGCCATGATCGGGCCTGAATTTATCGTGGCTATTGGAGATCTACTGGCTAAATGTCAGAAAACAAGCCCTCCTCACACTAACTTCGGTTATCGACGGTTAAGAAATTTTACAGGAAACGTACCAACTCCGGCGGGAGAAGAAACCTTTGAAGAATGGGTGGAACAGGCGATGCAGGCGCTGGATGAGTGGGATGTCCCTGAGGCCCAGAAAAAGCAAAGGATCACCGAGAGTTTAAAGGGACCTGCGTCAGAAGCGGTGAGAAACCTAAAACTGAGCAGAAAAGATTGTACTGCTTTAGATTACTTAAACGTTCTTGAAGAAGTTTTTGGGCGAACCGAAAAGGCGGCCGAACTGGTATATCAGTACGAACACACCTATCAGAGAAGAGGTGAAAGGATGACCGAGTACATGAGGCGCCTAGATAAGATTCTACACCAGATACTCCTCAAGAAAGGGGCCGAACCGGCCGAAGTAGATAAGATCCGAATAAAACAAATCCTGAGGGGCTCTCAACCTCTAGATCCAGTAATGATGCAACTGAGAAGCAGAGCAGGTAACCAAGAGTTGAAGTACCTGGAACTGATCCGAGTTGTACGAGAGGAAGAGGCTTTACTGGAAGAGAAATCCTTCAGGCGGGGGGGAAAGGGCTTATGCACAACCTGTGAGACATAGCGACGGTCTACAGCCTGAAAGCGACTCCCTAGATGCTTATGGATCTGACGAGGACAAACAAGAACACCTAGTCGTTTTTAAATCTACAGAAAGGGCTGCCAAACAAGCGAACCTCTCTGAACGTGGTGAATTGTTCAAAACCGTCCAGAAAGTACAGGAAGCTCAAGCTGAATTGCAACAAGCGCACGCGGAACTGTGCCGAGTGTTGATGAAGGTGACTGAAATGCAGTCAGAAATGCAGAAATTCCTCACAGGTATGCAGACGACGGAAGTTGCTGTGGCGTCTGGTCCAAACCCTCTAACAAAATCTCAACAAGAAATTACGTCTCCGCTCTCTAAGAAGAGATGTTTCGGTTGTGGAGAAATGGGCCATTTCCGCGCACAGTGCAAAGGCCGGAAGCCTGAGAAGGATAGAGTCGAGGGATTGTTGAAAGCTTTAGAAGGACTGTTATCTACCCCACCGGCGGGAAACACCAGAGGGCACCAGTGAAGGAGCAACCTGGGTGCCCGAAGGTTGAACCCCGCTCCAAAAACCAAGCCAGGGCTAGGAGAGCGAGAGGCCCAAAGCCAAGCCAACTGCTGAGCCTGCCAGAATGAAAGAGTCACTCCCTTAGCGTCCGGGTCTACGTCATGGGGAAGCAATGCACACCCAAAACCTACACGGGCCAAGAAAAAGGCCAGGGTACAGCAAACTGGGTCTAAGTGTCCGGATACCGCCACCAAGTTTCCTGACCAACTGATAGGTCCTTCTCCTATTGTGCCAATCCAAGTGGAGGGAGTCTACACTAAAGCTCTGTTAGATTCAGGGGCTCAAGTGACATTGATCTACAAAGACTTCTATGAGAAACACTTAAAGCACATTCCTCTGCAAGAATTGAAGGATTTGGAAATATGGGGTATCGGCACTGAGAAACTCCCTTATGACGGGTACCTGCAAGTGAGGTGGAGATGGGATCTGAAGTCATCGGGCAGTCTGGGGGTTGTGATGCATTGGCCATTGTGTGTCCTCGACCCTCAGGTGCGAACAGAAGCTCCCTGATAGTGGGGACGAATACTGACCTAGTGCGGCGTCTCCTGACACCTATTGTATTGGAAGAAGGTTCGACTCAAGGAGTACACCCAATGTTACGTCCGGTCTATCAGAGGATGGTTGAAGAACGAAAGGCACCTGCCGAGGTGGGGCGCCTGTGGAGACTGGGGGAACAGAGAAGGTTCTGCAAGCAGGAGAAGTAGCGAGTTTCCGGGCCTCAGTCAAGTTGAACGGATCGCAACCAGGTCCCTATGTGGTGCTGGGATCCGATTTTAATCATGGGAGTGAAACCGGAGTCGAAGTAATTCCTGAAATAATCTCCACCAAAGCCCTGAAGAGAACACGAGGAAGAGTCTCGGTCAGTGTGTGCAATGTGACAGATTCTCCAGTAATCCTTAAAGCACGAATGCCTATCGGGCAAGTAGAGTCTGCTACACCCCTCTCTACCGATTTAGGAGGGGGAGTGGATAAAGAGATTCCAGATGAAAGATTCTACCCCAAAGACGCTCCCATTTCACCTGAGTGGAAGAAACGTCTTCAGTCTCAAGTCCTAAAGTGGAAGGAATTGTTCTCGAAAGATGAGTTCGATGTGGGCCTAGCTAAGAGTACTGAGCACCGCATTCGGTTACAAGAAGACAAGCCGTTTCGTGAAAGATCAAGGCGAGTTCCGCTGGGAGACTTGGATGATCTGCGAGAGCAACTGAATGAATTGCAAAGAACCAAGGTGATTCAAGAGTCCAGGAGTCCATATGCATCTCCCATAGTGTTGGTCCGGAAGAAAAATGGTTCTGTCCGCCTATGTATAGACTACCGCACATTGAACCGGAGAACCATTCCCGATCAATATGCCACTCCTCGGATAGAAGATGCCCTACAGTGTTTGTCTGGAGCAAAGTGGTTTAGTGTACTAGACCTGCGAAGCGGGTATCACCAGATACCGATGCATCCTGAAGACAAGGAGAAAACTGCGTTCATCTGTCCACTGGGGTTCTTTGAATTCAACAGGATGCCTCAAGGCCTTACGGGGGCTCCAGTCACGTTCCAACGGTTGATGGAGAAGACAGTCGGGGATATGAATCTAATCGAAGTATTAGTGTACCTGGATGACATAATTGTGTTTGGGAAGACTCTGGAAGAACATGAGCAACGTTTGGAGAAGGTCTTGAAGAGGCTCCATGAAGAGGGGCTGAAACTGTCTCTACAGAAATGCCAATTCTGTCTACCGTCTGTTACGTATTTGGGACATGTGGTCTCAGCAGAAGGTGTTTCAACAGACCCTCGGAAGTTGGAGGCCGTAGCTTCTTGGCCTAGACCCCGAAACGTCACTGAGCTTAGATCTTTCTTGGAATTCTGTTCATACTATCGAAGATTTGTGCTAGGATTCGCGAAAATAGCTCAACCACTGAACAAACTCCTGCAGAAGGAAACCACAGAAGAAGGCTGCAAGGTCTCTGACAAAAACCCGTCAGCTCCGGGGCCAAGGAAAGCTCGAGAGTCTATACAAGGTGAATGGACTAGTCAATGTGAAGGAGCTTTCGTAAAGCTGAAAGAGAGCCTAACCCGAGCTCCTGTTTTGGCCTATGCGGACCCTCAGAAAGCCGTATGAACTACATGTGGATGCCAGCCGAGAAGGTCTGGGAGGAGTCCTATATCAGGAGTATGGTGGATTGCTGAGGCCTGTGGCGTACGTGAGCCGGAGCCTTACGCCTTCAGAGAAGAACTATCCTACTCACAAGCTGGAGTTCCTAGCCTTGAAGTGGGCAGTGGTGGACAAGTTGAAAGACTATCTGTATGGAGCTGAGTTCGTGATCAAGACGGATAACAATCCTCTTACCTACATCCTTACTACCGCAAAACTGGACGCAACGGGACATCGGTGGTTGGCCGCTCTGTCAGGGTTTCGGTTCAGCCTGAAGTATCGCCCTGGGGTGAATAATCGAGATGCTGATGCGTTATCGAGAAGACCCTACACTACAGAATGGACTCAGTTGACTCCAGACGGCGTGCAAGCTTTGTGTCAAGGAACAGAGCGCTGGGTCAAAGGAGGGATTGAAGCAGAGGCCATAGGAGTTATGGCGGCTGTTCCTGAGTTCTACTGTAACCCTACGCAGTTAAGGGATGAAAGTTTACCTACCTTTTCGAGACAGGACCTGAAAGCGGATCAGGCCAGAGACCCTTTAATTGCCTTGACCATAAAGGCCCTGTCTGCAAACCAGCGAGAGATTTTTGTTAACCAACTCCCCGAGTGGAGCCAGATTGGTCTACAAAGAGTGGGAGCGGTTAAAGATGTTGGATGGGGTGGTCTACCGAAGGGGCCCCTCAACCAACTCTGAAGAGATTCAACAGTTATTCCTCCCTACTAAACATAGGAGAGAGTGTGCTGCGATCACTACATGATGAGCATGGACATTTGGGTGCAGAGAGAACTTTTAAGCTGGTGCGAGATAGGTTCTATTGGCCTTGTATGAAGGCTGAAGTAGAAAGTTATTGTCATTCCTGTCTGAGGTGTATTCAGAGAAAGACTCTACCGACCTGAACTGCTCCAATGAGCCATCTGCAGAGCCAGGGACCCATGGATTTGGTGTGCATTGACTTCTTGTGCTTAGAGCCAGATGCTAGTGGGCAAGGGAACATTCTAATAGTGACTGATCATTTCACTCGTTACGCCCAAGCTTTTTCCACGAAAGATCAACGCGCTCCGACTGTAGCCAAGATGTTGATGGAAAAGTTCTTTGTTCACTACGGACTACCAAGGAGGATACACTCTGATCAGGGTAGAGACTTTGAAAGCAGACTGGTGGGGCAGTTGTTAGAGCTGTTGGGAATCCAAAAGACCCGAACCACACCATATCACCCTCAAGGTGATGCTCAGCCTGAAAGATTTAATCGCACATTGCTAAACATGCTGGGGACCTTGTCGAATGTGGAGAAGCAGAGTTGGAGTCGTCACATAGCTACTCTGGTGCATGCATATAACAGTACGGAGAGCGATGCAACTGGATATTCACCGTACCGTCTTATGTTCGGAAGGGAGGCTCGACTGCCGTTGATTTGGCATTTGGGTTATCCCTAGACCAGACATCAGTAGCTTCCCATAGAAACTACGTGGATAGACTTCGAAAGAATCTGGCTTCTGCGTTTGAACAGGCCCGTTTGACCTCGGGAAACAGGGAGCAAAGAAACAAAAGGAACTATGACCTGAAAGTTTGAATACAAAATCTACAACCCGGTGTTAGGGTTCTATTGAAGAACTTGGGTGCTGCTGCGAGACACAAGTTGGCGGATAGGTGGAGTTCCCAGGTTTACATTGTCTGCAAACAACTGCCGGGTTTACCAGTGTATCAGATTCGCCCGGATGGAAAGGCTGGGCCTCTTAAGAACTGGCACCGAAATCATTTGTTACCTTTGAGAGAGGCTGTAAGGATGCCAGTTGGGGACGAATTGCCTCGCCAAATCCGCCTGTTTCATGTTTGCCTCCTGTCACTCGGTCTCAACAGACCCGGGTTGCCGAAGAGAGTGAAAGAGACAGTGAAGAAGAGAGTTATTGTCTAGATTGGATGCGCTCGCCGGAGCCTGAAGAGGTTGTCGTTGTCCCTGAGCGGTGGGAGAGTAACTTGAGGCCGGAAGCTCCTGAGTTTCTGCTGGAAGTCCCTGAGACTGTTGAAATCCCTGAACCTTTTGAATTTCAGTTGGAAGTCCCTGAGGCTGTTGGAATCCCGGTAGCTCCGGAAGCTTATTCAGGTGATTATAGTTCTATGCCTTCACTGGAGGGATCATATTCTGAAGAGATGTCTGATCCAGGGGAAGAGGAACTGATTGAGTCAGCACCTATAGTACTTCCACCTGAAGAGGAACTGATTGAGCCAGAACCAAAACGCTCTGTTCGACCGCCCCAGCGACTCACCTACGACTCACCAGGACATAGCACTGAAGAGGCCATCACCACAGTGCAAAGGTTGCCCGAGTAGTGTCTACTATGTTAGCTAAGGTAGCCCAAAATATGAGTCAACTTGAGGAAGTGTTCCTAACCCACTGTATGGTTGCTGCTGAACCTGTATATTGTAATGTAACTGTTGTACCTCCTTGGAGAGACCCAAGAGTTCTAGGAGGGGAGAGAGTGTAGCGCTGTGTTAAATCTTGCTGTGGCAGTACCTATTTTTGGCCACAAGATGGAGACAATCGCGATTAGAGACACTGGACATTGGGACTACAATTCCCGGCATGCTTTGCAAGGATACAGGAAGTGGGTGGGGACTGGACGTTTACATCCTCCACCTCGTGGAGAACGCGCCAGAGCGCGCCAGGGAACCAGAGGGAGCAGACGCAGTGAAAGACATCGTGAGAGGGCCCAAGCCAGAGCCTGGGCGAGACCTGTCAGTCCTTTATTGATCATCCAGCCGAAAGAAAAGGAGACCCACCGTTCCAGAGATTGCTGCAGATCCAACAAACCAAAGACCTGAAGACAAGGAGTTGCCGTGAATCGATCGGGTATGGAGAGCAAGCGGTGAGCGGGACGAATCTGGGACAAGCTACAGGAAGTCAGACAACGGATCCGGCCGCTAGTATTCCCAGTCAAGATCGAGCGGAGAGACGTCCTGGGTCAGCGGAGCCTAAAGCAACCGTCGGATGGGTGAGAGGTCTCCAAGGCCGTACTGTAAATAAAGAACGCGCTGCTGTTTTCTCTTTAAAGTCCACAGGGCCCAACTTGACTAGTCGAAGACATTCCTAAAGTAAATTCACTGGCCAGTTGAACAGTACCCAGGTACCATACACACATATACACACCTTTTACATTCTGGGACTTAACCTGTGCAGGACTCCTTTTTGTTACGAATCGGAACAGGGGTTAAAGATACGTTCCGAATATATTTTTCCCTTTTCCGTTGCGCGTTTAACGTAATACGAAGAGATTGTATTCTTGAGTTCCGCTACGTGTTCCTTCTCCGAATATTCGTGCAATTGTATTTCTTTTTTTTTTTCTGTTCGGTTGCGAATATTTATTTTTCCAAAATACGAAGCCTCGTGTTTCGTTTCTTTTCCCGCTACGCGTTTTACCGCGATACGAAAATACTGTAATATATCTGTGAATACCGTGTCTCAACATCTGCTTATTATTTTAGTAAACTATTTAAATTATAAAACTCACAACGGTGTTGGAGTATATTTATTCCCTAGTGCGGGGAGACTGACCCGTGGTTCATTTTCAGCGGCTCCTCCGGGAGTGAGCGCTACATATATATATATATAAGTTGTGTGAACATTTACACCATTTGACGCTTTCCCTGTAGGACTATCGTTCTTCCATTTGTTTAGAAGCCTTATCTTGCCTGTGTCTTTCCAAACCAACTGAAGGTTGGCACTGTAAAGAGCCTTCATGAAGAGTTAACACCTCTGCCTTAGAGAAAGTGTTTTCGGCTCAGCCATGTTCTCGCTACACATCACAAACAGATAAAACAATGTCACAAGAACTACTACAGAGAAGGCCAAGAAACTTGCCCACATTCCTACAAAATGTCCTGTTGGTACGCAATGACCCCTCCCCCTGTTTCAATAAAAGATGTGTGCAAGCTCAAAGTGAGTGCGTGGTTTTGCAATCAAATTGGGTCTCATTTCTGAGTCTCTGATATCAGAAAAGAGGGAGACAAGATACCAGTGGTCACATAGCTCAGATATGGTTCCAAACATAATTGTATCGACTCTATGAACGATAGACTATCGACTATAGGAGAATCGAGGTTCCTATGTGACAATTGGGATTTCCCTGATGCAGTCGGTTCACACCAACGAAACGCATTGGATTTTTTTTTGCAATAAACCCTCTTTTTACCATTAAGGATTTTATTTATTCCTGGCTTTTCACCTATTATCCACCGAAGGACTCCGTGGCTACCCCTGCACTGCTGGCAGAAAGCACAAACAGCTCAAGTTTATCCGGTGGAGTTATACTATCAGCATGGTTGGAGATACCGGCTAAAAACTGCAGTAACACCCATATGGTTATATGGCTGCTGTTTATGGAGCTCTAGGGAGTGTGTTTTTAAAGGGGGTCATGCATATTTTGACCTGTTTTATGCCATCTTGCACAAGGATATGTCCATTTATGTAGATTTGCACACATATATTTTTATTTTTTGAGAAAGTATTTTACCAGGAAGGATACATTGAGATTACTCTCGTTTTCAAATATGTCCTGGGTGGCGAGTATGTACCGTTACGTACATTTACTGGAGAGGTGCTCTTGCCGGGATCGAACCTGATCCAACGCTTGCTGGAGAAGGTGTTTAAGGAGTAATAAGATATGTATACACATTTTTTTTTACTTGGTATCACATTGTGGGCTATATTACAATCTTCGCACAAAAACCCTTGCGCAAAGCGTGAATTTTTGCGCCAAGCGGTAAACTTTTGCACGCACAAATCACCGTTGGAATTACAATCCTTGCGCGTCTTTTCATCCGGCGATCAATAACGCGCGCGCAAACAGGACCCGCACAAATGTTCACGCAGTACTGTCGCGCGTAAAAATCAGTGTGCGCACTGTTTCAATCCAATCAGAATGAAGAACCACAATAAATGCACAAACTTCTCCGTTGTATTGGTTTGATAGGAGTTGAATGGGCAACAATACTTTGCTGTATTTTTTTTTTGGGCTGGTGTATTTGGGTTCGGCCAGGTTGTTCAAATTTGCCATTAACATCAGCTTTTAGGAGTTGCTAAAATTATGCGCACAAAGGCTATACGGTAATTACCGCGAAATAGATTGTAATACCATCCTCGACTCGTACCAGCGCACATTCGCATTTGCTCTCACAATGTTAAGTATAGGACGCGCGCAGTACAGTAAGCTCGCACAGGGTTCGCGCACGTTCCCCGCGGTAGACGTTTGCGCGCGGTTGTTGCGCTATGTAATACGGCATTCGGCGCAAATGGTTTTGCCCCTCGCGTTAAGGTTTTTTTTACGCCGGCGCGAAGATTGTAATTTAGCCCAGTGTATTTTCTTTTCGCAGCAAAACCTTCAGCTCGAGGCCCATAGAGATCTTAATTCGGCCCCAATTGTAGCATTTTTTACGGGCTCGACATGGAATCAGTTTCCTTATTTGTTTTCCCTGTAGGATTTTACTTTAAAATGGTTTATTCCACTTTGACATAGTTCGGCCCAGCCCATTTTCCCGCTTCTGCAAGCAGCCATTCCAGTCAGTTTACCTCAGAGGCAGTTCAGCAAGCATCTGTCTGTTCCCAGTGATTGCCTCCCGTTTTCACCGCCCCCCCCCAATAACAGAGCACAGAGAAGCCCTCTCTGTCCACGTTACCCCATACCAGAGAAGCCCTCTCTGCCGAAACTGTTGGCGCTATATAAAATGATAATAATAATTATTACACAGGACATTGTTGTTTTTTTATGCTGTTGAAGTTGCTCAGATCTGTGCGCCAGGGTGACACCAACACATGAACATATTCGTGGGGAGAATTTGCCGTGATGAACCATTCTTTCTCATAGTCACTAGACCAACAAATGGTTGCAATGTGCTGACTCTTAACCTCCTGCCTCTGCATTGATTAAACAGATGGGGGGGGGGGTTGGGTTGGGTGTAGCCAGCCTTGAAATGTTAAACAATTCCAGACATTTAGGTCAGCAGATTAACTAGTTAAAGGATGTGGAGGAATTGCAGTCTTGATAAATGTGGGATCATGACCCCTGCCATCAATCACTAGGGACACAGAGAGCCTACACATGCTTTGCTTGAAGCCATGACAAGCACGCCAACCCAAGACTTCATTAGGATTAACCATTGCCTGGAAGGTAGATGGCACCTGGACGTACTGTGCTATATAGTATTACGTAGTGAAGCATAGGGGAGGTTTTTTCCTGTATTCTAGTTCATATTTACAGCTACAAGTATTTATAAAGTGCCAACAACATCCGTAGCGCTGTACAATGGGTGAGACAGAACAAATGCGCTGCGGAATATGCTGGCGCTTTATAAGAATAATAATAATAAATGTCAGTGCTTTCTCATTAGGTTTACTTTGGATTAAACCGAATGAGAAAGCACTGACATTTGTTCTGTTCACCGCAGGGTCCCCGAAGTGCGCTGAACATCAGGGGGTGGGGAGGGGAATATATGGAACTATTCTTTAAAACTATAAAAATGCATGGAATTAAAAAAAAATAAAAATAAAAGTCCTATAATAAAACAGTTACAGAAAAATAAAAGACTTAAATATTATAAAAAAACTGAATCTATAATTTTGTCTAAAAATACAAAACATTCTAGAAATAAAGACAGTTTGCTGAAAATGAAGGAAAAAAAAATATATATATTTTTTAATTTGAAACCTATTAAACGTAACCACTGAAAATCAGGGCATATCCACTGAAATTTCAGTGTTCTCTGAATGGATTAACCGTTACTTCTCTATGGGACTATTTCGCTGCCGCTAAAGATCGCAGAATTGCAGCGAACTGCACCGTATTTTGCGGATTGACAGTTCTCTGAATAGACTGCAATGAAATTACACTGCGTGGTTAAATTCACCATTCGGTGGCAAGTTTGGCGCGCTTTGAATAAGTAGCTTTATAAGTGTAGATGTTGAAATTTACACTAAAAAAGTTGCTGACGACACTGAAATCAAGTGCACATTGGCAAATACTCATGGAAGAACAGCTCATACGACTCAATGGTTCGGAAATTAGGTCAAATATGGGAAATAAAGTTGCAGAGACTATAACCCAGCAACAGTTGCCTGTCACGTCCCACGCCATTGATACCCGGCGCCCTCCTCGCTGCTCGGGCACCTAGCGACAAGCAGGATCGCAGCAGACACGTAGGATGCCAGGGTGCGGCTTGATGACCCGGCACCCGTCGGGTTTAAAGCCCTGCGTCCCACTTACTCCAGGCCCCTGACTTGGTTTTACCATCCCCTCATTGCTCTCTTTTTATAACCCACTTTGTGTACCGACGTTTGGCTATTCCGGACAACCCTCTAGGTGTATCAAATCATGCAAGTCTGAAAACCCGCTCTGCGTACCAATCCTTATTTGTATGAGAACCTTCTTGTGTACTGACCGTGGCATACGACTGACTACTTCCCCTGGTGATAAGACTCCCGCTATTCTACTGACCAAGTATATTGTGATTATCTGGTGTCTGGTAACCCTTGGTGGGTACATATCTGTCTGCTCTCTAGCTGTTGGTAATTGTGCTGATGATCCAAGGATCGAATGGGTAGATAGAAACATAGAAACATAGAAAAATGTCGGCAGATAAGAACCTTTCGGCCCATCTAGTCTGCCCAATTACATGGATTTATCTTTTGTTTAGGATAGCCTTATGCCTATCCCATGCTTGCTTAAATTCAATTACTGTTTTGGCCTCTACCACTTCTACTGGAAGACTGTTCCATGTATCCACCACCCTCTCAGTAAAATAATGCTTTCTGATGTTACTTTTAAACCTTTGCCCCTCTAATCTAAGACTATGTCCTCTTGTTTTGCTACTTTGTTTCCTTTTAAATATACTCCCTTCCTCTACCTTGTGGATTCCCTTTACGTATTTAAATGTTTCTATCATATCTCCTCTGTCTCGTCTTTTTTCCAAGCTGTACATGTTAAGATCATTAAGCCTTTCCTGGTAACTTTTCTCCTTCAAGCCGTACACCATTTTAGTAGCCCTTCTCTGAACTCTCTCTAAGATGTCTATATCCTTCTGGAGATACGGTCTCCAGTACTGCACACAGTAGTCCAAGTGAGGTCTCACCAGTGCTCTGTACAGTGGCATGAGCACTTCCCTTTTCCTACTGCTAATACCTCTCCCTACACAACCAAGCATTCTGCCAGCATTTCCTGCTGCTCTATTACATTGACTACTTACCCTTAGATCCTCTGAAATAATAACCCCTAAATCCCTTTCCTCAGATGTTGAGGTTAGGACTGTATCAAATATTCTATATTCAGCCCGTGGGTTTTTACGTCCCAGGTGCATTATCTTGCACTTATCCACATTAAAACTCAATTACCACAGCTCCGACCATTTTTTTAGTTTACCTAAATCATTTGTCATTTGGCTGATCCCTCCAGGAACGTCAACCCTGTTGCAAATCTTTGTGTCATCAGCAAAATGACATACTTTTCCATTAATACCTTCTGCAATATCACTAATAAAAATATTAAATAGAATGGGTCCAAGTACTGACCCCTGAGGTACTGGTAACAAGACCTTGCGCCGAATAAACTCCATTTACCACAACCCTCTGTTGCCTGTCACTCAGCCACTGCCTAATCCATTCAACAATATTGGAATCCAAGCTCAAAGATTGCAATTTATTGATAAGCCTTCTATGCGGAACAGTATCAAAAGCCTTACTGAAATCTAAATAAGCAATGTCTACTGCACCACCTGTGTCTATTATTTTTGTTACCCAATCAAAAAAATCAATAAGATTAGTTTGGCATGATCTCCCTGAGGTAAACCCATGTTGTTTCTGATCCTGTAATCTATGTGTTTTTAGATGTTCAACAATCCTTTCCTTTAACATGGTTTCCATTAATTTCCCCACTACTGACGTAAGACTAACTGGCCTATAGTTCCCCGATTCCTCCCTACTACCCTTCTTGTGAATGGGCACAACATTTGCTAATTTCCAGTCTTCTGGGACGACTCCCGTTAGCAAGGATTGGTTAAATAAATCTGTTAACGGTTTTGCTATTACATCACTGAGCTCTTTTAATAATTTAGGGTGGATCCCATCAGGCCCCATTGACTTATTTGTCTTTACTTTAGACAGCTGCTGTAGAACCTCCTCCTCTGTAAACTGATATGTAATTGTCTCGTTAGTGTTTCCTCCTAACTGAGGTCCCTTTCCTTCCTTTTCTTCTGCAAAGACTGAACAAAAATATTCATTGAGGCAGTCAGCGAGACTTTTATCCTCTTCTACATACCTTCCTTCTTTGTTTTTAATCTAACTAATCCTTGTTTTACTTTTCTTTTCTCGTTTATGTATCTAAAAAATGTTTTGTCCCCCTTTTTTACTGACTGAGCTATTTTCTCTTCTGCGTGTGCTTTGGAAGCCCTTATAAATTGCTTTGCCTCTTTCTGCCTAATCTTATAGGTTTGCCTATCTTCTTCACTCTGAGTTGTTTTATAATTATTGAATGCTGTCTTTTTGTTCTTCACTATTTTGGCCACTTCTGCAGAGTACCACAGTGGTTTCTTCCCCTTTTTGTTTTTGCTAACAAGTCGAACGCAATTGCCTGTGGCCTTCAATAATGCTTCCTTTAAATAATCCCATTTCTCCTGGACTCCCTTTAAACTCCTCCAGTCTGATAATGACTCCTTCACACAAAATCTCATTTTAGAAAAGTCTGTTTTTTTAAAGTCTAAAACTTTAGTTTTTGTGTGGTGCGGCTCCATCCCTGTTCTTATATTAAACCATACTGACTGGTGATCACTAGATCCCAAATTTTCACCTACAACAACGTCCGATACCAAACCTCCATTTGTGAGTATTAAATCCAATATGGCCTCTTTACGGGTCGGCTCCTCAACTACTTGTGTTAGAGATAATCCCAGTAGGGAGTTTAGAATATTTGTACTCCTGGTGCACCCAGCTGTTTTGGTTTTCCAGTTCACATCAGGAAGATTAAAGTCCCCCATGATAATAACTTCCCCCTTCATTGCCATTTTGGCTATTTCCTCAATCAGCAGATTATCTAGCTCTACTTGTCCAGGGGTCTATAGATCACACCTACACGAGCTACTGTATGATTGCCAAATGTTAGCGTAACCCAAACTGACTCTATGTTCACCTTGCTCACTTTTATTTGGTTAGTTTTTATGTTGTTTTTCACATACAGGGCCACTCCTCCTCCTTTCCTACCTTCTCTGTCTTTTCTATATAAAGAGTACCCTGGTATTGTTATGTCCCAGTTATTTTTCTCACTGAACCATGTCTCAGTAACCGCAACTAAATCTACTTTTTCAGCTGGCATCATTGCCTCCAGTTCATTGATTTTATTGACTAAACTGCGAGCATTTATAGACACAACTCTGAGCTTGTCATTTTTTTCCCTGCATGTTGCTTGCACCCTCCGATTTAGTTTTGGGGGACAATCAGGCAGATTGTTTTTTACCCTTTTGTCCCCCCCTCCTAGTTTAAATATTCCTTTGTGAAACCTTTGAACTTCTCACTGAGAACATATGTTCCCCTATGAGTAAGATGCAAACCATCTTTTTTATACAGTTCCTTTCTGCTCCAATTAGAGCTATCATGGGACACAAAGCCAAATCCTTGCCCCCGACACCATTCCTGAAGCCACAAATTAAATTCCCTATTGCGCATCTGCCTATCTTGAATGTTATGCACAGGCAAAACTTCAGAGAATGACACAGTGGACGCAATCTGCTGTATTTCACCTCCAAGAACACAAAAATCATCCTTAATCTCAGAAACCTCATTGCTAGCCAAGTCATTTGTCCCTGGATGGACTAGAACATCCACTTCCCCTTGCTGCTTTGCTTGTTTTTACAATATTGAGAATACGTCTCTTGTCTCTACGAGCAGTAGCCCCAGGAAGACATCTCACCAAACCACTACTCTCCAGCTCAACACCTCTTATGATAGAATCACCCAGCAACAATTGCCTTCTATCAGATAGATCCTAGGGGGAACCGTGACATTGCCCAAATCAACTGTCATGGTTAATTTAGGTTAGGGACCACAGTTCAGCCATGGTTCTGCCTACAGATGTAGACCCTGCATGTCAAGTTGGGTTATTGGCCTAGTGAAGCCACCCAATACTGAAGAGAGCTGCATTTGTAAGCCATGTTGGGACAAGGAAGCTTTAAATGTTTTTTCCTGGAAGTACCCAGGACCCACAAGCCTAATATTAGCACTGCCAAGAAATGACATTTGTCCTGTTCCACTGAGGGGCATGGCTGAAGCCAAGAAATGACTGCGGTGTAACACATTAAGACATAGCAGTTGATATTTCAGTTAGTGTTTTAGGATTTCCGATATGGTATCTCCATAAATGTCATTGATGGACCAGTGACCCAACACAGACCCACAAACCTACCCTTAAAATGGCCAAGGTAAATAGAAAGACCGAAGAGACACTGATGTCAAGTGTAGGACAAAAAAAACACCATGAAGAGGCAATGACAGAGGGAAGAGAAAGTCCCCAATGAGGAAGTCTCATTGGCCAGGAGATTAGGCAGACTACGTACACCAATGACCAGGAGATGAGGTGTGGAATCTCCAGGCCCTGTCCTTACCAGAAAAGACAGAAGGATAGACATGGTTTCCAGAATGGTGCAGATATGCTCCACTGGAACATAGAGAACACATCCCTGGCCTCTTGGTTGGGAAACTTTAAAGTGCGAATAACAGGTTTATTCAAAGAAAGGTGAAACTCAAGAGAATAACTGGAGAAGTGAAAATTCTAGGTCAAAATAGCCAAACCAGAAAAATTCTCCCATTTACCTCACTTTCCAAATCGGCTGTTTGTTCTCTTGATTTTCACCTTTTCTCAGAATAACCCTGTAATAAATATATATATATATTATATATATATATATTTATATTTGGTGAATGCTACAGTGCCCAGTGGATATATATATATATATATATATATATGTTTGGTGAATGCTACAGTGCCCAGTGGAACATCAGAAGGAAAGATGTACATCATGTAATTTAATTCAGCTGTGCCCATTTGTTTTGGAGTAACCCTTAGAAAGTATTCTTCCAACTGGATCTCAACAGCATTGAGAAGGCCTGTGTCCATGAGGACATTCACACGGTTACTTGTAAAGCGCTACAGAATCTGTTTGCACTGTATAACGGGGAAGCACAAATGCGAGACAGGAAAGTTAAATAATCACTATGTCCAAAACATTTTGAAAACGTTGGTTTTTCGGAGCCTTTTGGAGAACAGGTGCTCAAATGGATCATGAAAACCATGGCTGGTACATACCTGCCTCCATATTAATACGCACATGCTTTGTACAGATGTCCCATGGCACAACAAATTATCTCCGACATAAGCCAACATCTCGACTACACCGACTTTCCAAAACAAGTGACAGGTGTGTCTCAATCATATAGCGCAAAATAATGTGTGGTTATTATCAGTGAGGGATAAATATGGTGTTGGTCACCTTGTCAGTGGCTTGCAGGGTGACATTCTTCAAAGAGCCAGCTATAGTTACAGTTACTTATATAGCACCAACATTCTACAGCGCTTTACAATGGGGAAAATTACAAATGCGAGATACAATGATACATTAGGAACAGACGACCCTGCCCAAAGGATAATTGTCCTGCTAATACAGCACTTTATACCAGCGGCGTAGCGTGGGTTGTCAGCGCCCGGGGCAGGGCAAGAATGGTGTGCCCCCCAACCTGTGGACACGGTAACACACCAGGATTCCCTGACACCAGTAGAGTATTGACCCCGTTACCCCACAAGCACATGTATTGTATATTAACAAAATAATGTTATAATAAAAAAATTAAGCACACATGCCCCCCAAGCTACACCACTGCTACCAGTCACCCTGTCCCAGTATACCCTATCATAGTTCCACTCTCACACTATACCCAGTCACTCTCTCCCAGTACCCCAGTCACCCTCTCCCTCTAAGTACCCCCATTCACTCTCAGTACCCCACTTTCTCCAAATACCCCCAGTCACTCTAAGTACCCCACGTTTTCCCAGTACCCCCAGTCTCTCTCTCCAAGTACCCCAGTCACTCTCTCTCTCTCCCAGTACCCCAGTCACTCTCTCCCAGTACCCCCAGTCACTCACTCTCTTTTTCTCTCGTCAAGTACTCCCACTTTCTCCCAGTACCCACAGTCACTCTCTCTATCCAATATCCCCAGTCACTCTCTCCCAGTATCCCCAGTCATCCTCTCCCTGTACCCCCTCACTGTGTGGTGGTCACGCTGCTTTGGTGTCATACAGTGTTGCCTATCTGCGTGGCATTGCTGGTGGCCAGGGGGGGAGCTGTCCAGGGGGCTTAGTGGAGACCAGATTTTAAATGTGCTGCAGGGCAAGCACCTCCCTACCTCCCTCCTTCCTGTTCAGTGGCTGCAGGGCTGCCAGCAGCGGGGGGTTGGAACAGGGCTTCAAGGGGGGCTGACAAGTGTGGTACAGGGTGTTCCATTGAATAATGCTGTGCTGCTTCATGTGACTCATGTCAGCGTTAAGGAGGAGTCGGAACAGGACCAGAATTTTATGTCCTGGTCCTCCCTTTTGGACACTGAGTGCTAAGTCACCGCGGCGTGGTAAAACTGGCAAAACACCTTGCTGATCCCTGCTGGAAAATATTAGTGGTTCAAATTTCTTTTGAAATTTTGCGCCCCCTAGGAAAATTGCGCCCGGGGCGACCGCCCCCGAGGCACCCCCCACGCTACGCCACTGCTTTATACAAGTGCTCAGCCAGACAAAAGCAGGGTTACATTAAAGATCAGGTTGACCAATGTTGTGAAGATTTGGCTTTGTTACTAAGGCACGAACACCAACAACTGGTGAGAAGCTTTCAAGGACAAAAAAAAACCCTTTATAAACACCAAGGTTTTTGATCTTCATGACCACAGAATACTTTTTATAAACCCAATTGTACCTTCCCAATATCAGTAACAGATGCTTTACCTCAATACCCCCAATAAGAGCTTATTAGTGCAGTCAAAGGCCCAACATGGGTTCGATCCCAGCAAGAGCACCTCTCCAGTAAGTGTCCTTGGGCAAGACACCTAACGGTACATACTCGCCACCCAGGACGTACTTGTAAACGAGAGAAATCTCAATGTATCCTTCCTGGTAAAATCCTTTCTCAAAAAAAAAAAAAAAAAAAAGTGCAATATTCCCTAGTGAATGAAAAACAGTAGAGTTCGGATGTGTAAGCGTTACTTTACACACGTCCCCCATATTACCTTCTTGACACTAAATCCATAAAAAAATAAAAAAAAATAATCTGTATCTTTTAGGCAAGAGGTGCTGCATTTATGATGTAGTAATTCCCGTTGCAGATGTACTTAACGGGCTCATGTTGCCATTTGACATCTGAAGCATCTCCTGAGATAATGATTTCTTACATCTAGACCACCACAGTTTTCCTGCAGAGATTAATCCCGAAGCCTGTAGGTTCAGTAGGACAATAATCCTACAGAGACATCAGTTCTTTATGTTTTATTGTGTCTCATGCTTCCCCATTGTAAAGTGCTGTGGAATCTGTTAACGATACATAAATACAGGTACGGTTACTGTTAGTAGGAAATCTAAGCAACATAAGAGTCACCGAGTGATGAAACATTAAACCGTTCAACTTAAAGGCCATCGGAAGCAAACGGGACAAGATCAATTGATGTACGTTGTGAGTATTATCAGGGTTATTCAAAGAGAATCGAAAAGTCACCGTAAATTCGGTGACTTTTCGTCCCCTGCACTTCGTGGCAATTTGGCGACCCAGCGGTGTATTCAGCAAGAACCGAAGGGCCCCTGTATTGCAGCGCAAACCCGTCGAAAACTAACCGAACCCTCACCGAAACCCGCAGATAACAGCTGGATTAACTGCGCCGAACACGCTGGAGAAACCCGAGCAGCCGTCGATCACAGCGCAGAGCAGCCGCCGGAAAAAGCCAGCATCGCAGACGAAGGAGGTAAAAAAAAAATAAAGTTTGAAAATTGAAACGCTGTTTGCAAAACAAACGGAAAGGTCTGTAATTTACACATAAGATCCATTGAAAATTAAAAAAGGTCTGTTACAGAAACAAAGAAAAAACGATTAAAAAAAAATATATGTATATGCCTAAAAGATCCTAAAAAAAATAATCTAAAGATAAAGAGTCTTTTTACTGCAGAATATTATAATCAACGGTTTATTAGATATTGAATTAAAACAGGAATATTTTTACCATTGAAGCCTATGGGATTCGCCTGAATAAACCTGTCGAATGAAACCACCAAATGGCAGGGCATTTTGGCAACTTTTCACGGCTGTTTTGTTCTCTGAATAGATGAAGCATTGCTTCTCTATGGGGGATTTCACTGCCCTCGAACAGGCACTGTAAGTGCAGGCAGTTCGTCATAATTTGACGAACTGCCTGCTCTCTAAATAGCCGAATGGCCCTGAAATGGCACCTTTTGCTGAATTTCAGTGTCCGGTTACATTTCGGGGCCAGATCGATGCTCTTTAAATAACCCTGTATGTGTAGTATATGCTGTGCCCTCCTCTTCCCTTTATAGAACATGGAGCATCCTTGATGTGTATATCTTTGTTACACACCAATACAGTTGGGCTCTGGTTGAAAAGAAAAGGGAAGGATTGCACGGGGTCACACAAGGTAAATTTCCACACCATGCAGCCGTATTCTAGAAGAATGGTGGATTATGCAATGACTGGGAATCTCTCGTCGAAAGGCATCTGTCATTGACGTATCCATAAGAATATGTCCAAGAAAAACAAAAAGGAAAAAAAAACACAAATAGTTAGAGTAGTTTTCCCATGTTTTTTCAGGTGGCAATGTCGAGATTGCCTAAGTTATCCGATCAGATTTCTGAAAAGGCACACTAAAAGGACCTGTCCCGTCCAACCATTGTCATATAGACATTTTGACTAAAAACAGACACAAGTTTATTTTGTTTGTAAACATGAAGATGTAATTGATAACACCCAGAAATAAACAGTTCTTACTTTGTTTCCTCTGAATATTTTTCCATATCTGGCAATGACTATTTTTCCAGTGCAGTTAATGCTCATTTTCCGCTCCAAGTGGAAGAAATCTTCTGTCCGGGCGTAATTCACATAAACAAGGTCTCCCTGTAAAGAATAAAAAATGTTTAATACAAAAGATACAATGGAACTGATGGTGCAGTAAAAGTGGTCCCTGGATTTGAGTTGCAGGTTCAGGTGGGTCTGACATACGCCATTGTTTCCCAGGCCTCCACTATCATAGTCAACTTGTAGCCCTTATTAGGGGAAGTGTGTTTGCATTTGTGTCACATAAGCTGTAAGTGGTTGTGTCCCTTTAACAAGAAACCAATGTAAATAGATTACTTGTGCATTGCTGTTATGATCATGGGTGATTTCTGCCATAAATTATCATATTTTAATACTAACTGATTGACATACCAAAGAAGGACCAATAGGGGCAGTGTGTAGGCTGTTTGCACTGTGGGGCTAGCTGTGATGTCATTAAGCCAGCCTACTTTAGAGAGGTCATTTCCTATTGGTAGAGAGGGTTTATCTACTGGTGACTCCCACTGGGAATAAAAGGGGGACTTCTACAAAGGTTTAAGGCTCTTTGGCCTGATACCTGAGTCTGACCAGACCATGTGAAGTTTTCTGCAGCCCCCAGCTTGGGGCGTAGTAAGCATGCTTTCATTTCATTGCTGTATTGTTTAAGTATTGTTGTTTAGTTTAATGTCCTGTGCCATGACTGTGTGTATATGTTAGTTTTTTCTGTAGTTACTGTAAAGCAAATGATATAAACTGTGAATATAGATTGCCAAGTAAATTGTCATTCATATTGCACTGGTTTCTGGGTGGTTTTTCATATATATATATATATATATATATATATATATATATATATTATATATATATATTATATATATTATATATAATATATATATATATATATATATATTATATATAATATATATATATATATATATTCGACCATATTACCCACAAGATATAAATGTTATTGTTGCAACTTAGGGATTTAATTATTGCATATTAATTCAATAATTAATGATGCATTTAATGCCCAAAACGAAACAATTGGCGACGAGGATGGGATATGCTTGGATATCTTAAGAAAGACACAAATGTGATTTGATTTGTATTTCTGTAAATATTACAGTAACGTGTGTCTGCATAGGATTGAATGAATGGATGATGCAATGTGCATAGTTTTTCCATTTCTGCCTATGTAACCATATACCTAGTTTTTGAATTGATGTGATGCAGAAAAGTGTAATGTAATGCTGTGGAGTGTTTGCTGAAGGCCTAGCTTCATTTGCATATGAAAAGACTTTTTTTACAGTTCATTGCAGAAACTGGTTTTACTGGTTTTTCTGAGTTTTACAATGGAATAGGTTTTTGTATTTAGCTAGACTAATAATTAATTTTCTTTCTTTTTTGCAGGAAGAAAATGCAAAGTTAAATTAAATAGTTAAAAATATGCATGTTATTGTGCATATGTGTATATACACATGATATAGTGACTTTTGAGATAAAAGGGTTGCTTTTAACAGAGGATGTTAAGAGATAATGAGATATATTGTGTACCTTGCTAGCATTTACCTTTGTAAATGGAGACTATCTTTTGCAGCTAAAGATGGGGGAGGAAGCTGTGCTTGCAAGTGGTTTTAGATAAAATACCTGCATAGTGATTGATGCCTAAGCTAACTATGTTGTGAAGTCAACAAGGGAAGTGAATGCATTTAGTGAATAGAGCCCTACAATAATTATTGCATTTGTGTTCTCCCTTTAGAGTAGTGATGCAAACTCTGGTTAAAAAGGGAGGGAATTAATACATGTCCGGATTAAGGTAAAGATGGTAAAACATGCCCATAGCTGTGCAAACATATTGGACCATAACCCTTTAAAAGAGCCGGAAGAGGGAAGCTGTGTGTCGCTCCTCTATAGAATTGAATTGAGGGGTGAAGGCAACAGGTAGACGATGACCCCATTAGTCCCTAAAAGAAAGGGTAGTGGCTACAGTCTTCACCCCGTGATGTAGGAACATATGTGGTTTAATTTAAGGGGTGGTCACCTTGTGATCACATTTGTGGCCTAATTGGAGGGCAGTAGAGTAAAACATAATTCACTATGCAAGGTAATGACCCAAAACCTAGGGGTGGAGAGACATGCAAAGTTAAGACTGCATGTAAGGCTTCCAAAAGTGCTTGGGACCCCCCCCCCCCCTCTCAGCTGACGATTTCCATGAACTAATTCTGTGTGCTTTATTTTACAGGAAGTGTGTTATATCCCTGGTGGATAAAATGTGTTCGCTGTGCACCTCTAGCTGGTGCAGACCATATAATCGCTCCTCAGTGTTTGCCAAAGTGCTTTCCAGGACTGCGCAATCCAGGATGGCATGGAGGGCCCTTACATCTGAGGCAAAGAGTGTCACCCCAATGGCTGCACTGACCGCATGTACAGATAATGAGCAGAGAGCAGCTACAAGCTGAATGGTTATAGATTTAAGCATTAACAGAACATATTATATTGTACATGCCATTTGTAGAATTAAATGCTGGAAATGACTAGAAAAGGAATTATGGTCTGTGTTCTTTCCGTTTAGATATAGCAGATCTTGGAGACAAGAAAATGTTTTTGTTTCTTTTTAAGACTTTTGAAGAAATTTATAATTTTGAGTTTCATATATAGGGCCTTTTTAATAAGTCTGTATTATGATCGGATGCATACACGTGTCTCTTATAAGTCCGTGAAAGCATCACAATACTTGCATAACCAAGGTGATTGGATGGGTGAGGGGTATTATCTTTTTGGGTGGGCCTTTTAATTGGTTGTCTTGTGAGTGTAATGTATACCCCATCATTGCAAAGTATTGGGAATTAAGCTAAGGGGAGGCATATCGTTCACTGTTTGCATGAGAAAGATTGTTGAAATGTGTGTGTGTGTCAGTGGAAATGCCGTTGCTGGCTGAAATGGTAGAGTTAAAATACCCCATCCGATGTGTGTAAGAATGACTGAGAGGTTCTCCGCCAGCCCTGGTCCAACTCAAAGAAATGACCCTATTCCGGTTATCCCAGACACGCCGTGCTCCTTCAAATCTGCCGTACCCCGCCATTATCTTCTAGGGATTCCGATTCCCATGAATGAAAGGGATGGGGGAGTGACTGGAGTCAAAGTGGAGCGTTTGTAAGTGTTGATGGGAGAATAGCGGTGCCCTGGGAGATTCTATCGTTGGAAGGGGACTGGGTGCACAGATGGGGCCCGGTCAAAGTGAAACGACATGTAAAATGTTATGATGTTTTTTGGTTACAGTTCCGTTGACAGTCCCGTCAAGGAGCAGTACCAGGTTATTGTGTTTATTTGTGAATCAGGAGTGTGGTGGATGTATAGAGAGATCAATCTCAGGAGATATGTGTCGGTTTATATCTATCTCCACAGGGTAAAAAGTTTAGACATCGCAACCAAATAGTTATTGTGATGATTGGCACCCCATGAGCTGTCGTTTTGGCCTATGTAGACGATTGCCTGCGTGTCAAGAACTTTCCAGCAAGGAGATTTCATTCACCGATCAGGCTGTGTGTGTTATTGGTCGTGTGTATTTATTGAAGACTTTTCATCAATGTGATTTTACTGCAGCTCAAGAACCAGAAGAAGAGGCAGCAGCTTTGGACATTAAGCTCAGCCTTCATTGAAGTTTCACTGCAGCTGAGAGTGATGAGTAGGTAAAGAACGCAACAAAGAGCAGGAAATTGTGTTACATCAATGTGGGGAATGAAATAAAGAATGATAAGTGACCACAAAACACATGAGAGTCCCTGCACCAGTGAACTGTTGAGTAATATCCTACAGCTCTCTGCGCAAATGATTTCTTCATCAGTTGATATTCGTCAAAGTTCTCTGAAGAAAAAGAAGAAAGAAAAACTTTCCAGGACTAATGTTTGGGAAATGTCTTTGTTTCGAGGCCTACAGCAACCAGCTCCAGTGACTGTCCATGCCATGAATTACAGGTGCTATATGGGTTGTTGTGTCTAATACTTTATTAAGCTCCACCACACATCCTCACATAAATACAATATAGTTGGTTTTGTATGTGCCTATTATAGGCAAAGGTTTTGTAACTGGTAAGGCACACGCTCAGTGGTGTACCTTTGCTGAATTATTAGTTGATAAAGCACTCATATTGTTGGTGGGAGGAATGTATTTTGTTTCCAAAAATGGGGAGATCGTTTCATAGATGATTTATGACATAAGTCAAAGGGTGGATTGTTATGATCATGGGTGATTTCTGCCATAAATTATCATATTTTAATACTAACTGATTGACATACCAAAGAAGGACCAATAGGGGCAGTGTGTAGGCTGTTTGCACTGTGGGGCTAGCTGTGATGTCATTAAGCCAGCCTACTTTAGAGAGGTCTTTTCCTATTGGTAGAGAGGGTTTGTCTACTGGTGACTCCCACTGGGAATAAAAGGGGGACTTCTACAAAGGTTTAAGGCTCTTTGGCCTGATACCTGAGACTGACCAGACCATGTGAAGTTTTCTGCAGCCCTCAGCTTGGGGCGTAGTAAGCATGCTTTCATTTCATTGCTGTATTGTTTAAGTATTGTTGTTTAGTTTAATGTCCTGTGCCATGACTGTGTGTATATGTTAGTTTTTTCTGTAGTTACTGTAAAGCAAATGATATAAACTGTGAATATAGATTGCCAAGTAAATTGTCATTCATATTGCACTGGTTTCTGTGTGGTTTTTCTTATATATATATATATTCGACCATATTACCCACAAGATATAAATGTTATTGTTGCAACTTAAGGCTTTAATTATTGCATATTAATTCAATAATTAATGATGCATTTAATGCCCAAAACGAAACAGTAACAGTGGTCCCTGGATTTGAGTTGCAGGTTCAGGTGGGTCTGACATACGCCATTGTTTCCCAGGCCTCCACTATCATAGTCAACTTGTAGCCCTTATTAGGGGAAGTGTGTTTGCATTTGTGTCACATAAGCTGTAAGTGGTTGTGTCCCTTTAACAAGAAACCAATGTAAATAGATTACTTGTGCATTGCAAATAAAACCACTTTATAAAACACATGCTGCTTTTTTGTTTGTTTGAAGTAATTTTATATGAAATGGAAAAATAAAAAAAGTTAGGTGTTTTTAGCACCAGTTTCCATTTTCTGGATTTTTCCCATGATGCAACATTTACCAAAATCTGTGCAAAGGTTATACTTTGTTAATGTTTATCTAACCTACAGTATTTAACAGTTAATGAGGTGGAGGAGGGAATGTTTAGATAAGAGATGGCAGCTGAATGAGATATGAAAGGGATCCTAAAGCCTTCTAATCTACCCCTGTTGGTGTCCTTTGAATACATCCCACACAATACAATGATGAGTCAGTTATCAACCAATAAACTCCATTCTATGGCCAAAGCCACACAGTGAGGAGCAAGTGATGGAAAGATAGGGGGGGAGGCAGTTTACAACACAACATATCGCACAATGCATGCACCCAGTGACACATTTGGAGGAGTAAAATATTTTCTTAACTAAACACACAAGAGAAAAACAAAGATGAGTAAGATATCAGCAGCGTAAAATAAACACAATAAGGACATTTCATTTTATGGTGGTAGCGGCCCTTTAACGTGTCACTGTAAGCACAAGGTACCTTTGTAACCGGAGGCAGAATACTATTTTACAACTAGCAGGTTTATGTGGTTTTATTCTTTGCTCATGTTGAGCTGGGTGTTTGCTGAACAAACATTTCCCTTCCCCTGTACCAGCCGGATGCTTTTTATCTGCCTTAAGAAAAAAAAACAACACACTTTATCCAGAAAGCCTGGTGGTTGAGGTGGAGTGGTCCATTGTTTGGCATCCATTGCACCCACAAAAGGTTAAGGGGGCACTCCTACAGTGGCACCAGGGCATCCCCTGCTATCAGCCCCAGGTTCCTCTGAGGAGTGAATATGCATATTCTGGCTGCATAAGAAAGGTCTGTTTCCCATTAAATTCCACCTTACACCCCCCCCCCCACAAAGGAATCCATTTCAGCAGCGAGACCCTACCGAGTCCAGGAGCTCCGATACATTCTTTTCCTGGACTTTAAGATCATGGAGCAACATTTGATGTATGTATTACAGCACGAACGCATGTCGCAGTTATGTTCTCTCCAAAACCCAGTTAAGCCATCTGTCACTTCCAGTCCCTCTGCCATTACTCCTTGCCAAAAATGGAGCCACACAAGACATCATTGGCCGAGCAAAGTAACTGGGATAGGCTAGGAGATGAAGCCAGGGCCATGGTACTGGAGATCTTTGTGAGGACCAAGAATTTGAATCGTCAAAGAAACAGAGTCGGTCTAGAGATTAACGAAGGGGTGAGGCGTGTGAGAGTTGGAGGAGCCTGGAAGTAGTGTTCATTATAGACTGTAGAGCAGAGGGATAATCAGAATTATTTAAGGCCGGTGAGAAGTGTTACAGTAATTGAGGGGGCAGATTATTATGGCTTGGATGAGCGTTTTAGTAGATTCCTGGGTTAGAGGTGGAGATGTGTGCAGGGTTTAGTTGAAAGGGAGACAATTTTCTTAGTGAAGTTATAGAGGAACAAACTAGAGGTTTGAGTCAAATAAGGCACCGAGGCAGTGTGAGGTTGAAATGGGGAGACTGCAGTGAGGGATGGAAAAGTTCTTCCATACCCTGCATCCGCAAGAACAACTGTGCAAGGTGAGAAATGCTGCTCATCACATCTCATGTGGTTTTCCAGAGCCCACTTTGAGTGCCAGTCATGTATTGCTTACATCATAAAGTCTGCCCAAGTCACATCACCACCTTTACCCAGCCATTCACCCAAAGAATTGACTTTACTCTGCTTCCCAGCAGGCACCTAGCTCATCAACAAGTAAGGGGTGCACATAGTACGACATTAAAATAATGTATCAAGACAAATTGGCACCATTGAGGAAAACCCCTGAACACCCTTCAGAGGAATTCCACAGCTTCCCATTGTGAGTGCCCCCTCTCAGTTACAATGGAATCCATTTGCTTTCAGAGATTAGAGTGAAAACCTTTTTTAGAATTGTGACTCCAAACATCTGAGCCATAAAGTCAATCACCAGTGCAAAAACAGGAGTTTGATCATGAGGACAACTTTGAAAGAAGCCAAAACCAGTTTCCAAAGCCAGTCCGTTACCTCTGGTTCACCCTGCGCCGAAAAGGCATTATAAGGAGGTAGTATGTCCGACACGTTCTCATATCCTTCAGGTGGAGGTTCAAACAGTGACGTGTTGTACATCTGAAGGAAAAAAGATATTACTTGAAGAATTATGAAGTCTCTGCATTGCAAATTACAATAGTATAAACCCCGGATATGCAGTGTTTGAAGGTTGTGGCTGCATAGCGTCCAATCTGAATTCCAACTAGGCCCGGGCCAAGATTACTTGGCAAAAGTCAGGATTCTGCGACTTGTAGAATCATTGAAATTATAGTCCAACACGTTAGGCAACCGAGGTTGGACATTCCTGATCCATGGTCTATTAATTATCTATGGGACATGGCCAAAGTAGAAGGAGAATCATGGGACCTCTTAAGGCCAGAGAGAAGGAGGTTACTATAGTCAAGGTGGGAGATAAGAGCCTGGATGAGCATTTTATCAGAGTCCTGATTAAGACAGGGGCGGATACAAGAAATGTTTTTTAGGTGGAAGTAGCAAGATTTGATTAGTGACTGAATGTGAGGAGTGAAGGAGAGAGAAAAGTCGAAGAGGACCCTGAGGCATCGAGCGTGAGAGGTAGAAGTAATGGTGGCATCATTCACCTGCAGGGAAATGGCTGCAGGAATGTTGGTTTTCGAGGAGGGGGAAGACTAGAAGTTCAGTTTTGGCGAGGTTGACCTTAAGAAACGGGAAGTCATCCAGTCGGAGACAGCCGATAGGAGGAGAGAGATTGGGGAGGAAAGGTAGATTTGGGTGTCAGCCTGGAGGTGATTATTGGAATCCATAGGAAGAGATGAGGTTGCCCAGAGAGGCAGTATAGATCAATAAGAGTATTAGACCCAGAACAGAACCTTGAGGTACCCCAACTGAAAGAGAAACTTGGGGTGAAGAGGCACCAGCGAAGGAGCGAAGAGAGAGAGATAAAAAGAGAACCAGGAGAGAGAGTGGTGCCACTGAGGCCAAATTGACACAGCCGAGGAGCAGGAGAGGGTGGTCAACAGTGTCAAATTGAGCAGAAAGGTCAAGAAGAATAAGCAGTGAGAAGTGACAAGCAAACAAAATGGCATGAGGAAACTGTACTAGGGTCAAGTCACCCAACAGGTTTCAGTACTCTTAATATTGTTGTGCCACAACATGCTTGATGAGTGCAATGCGTGCAGTATGTGTCGACATCCTCATCTCCAGTTTCTAGCGTTAGGATTGAACACTTCATCTACTGGATCTCATTGACAAAGTGTCAATTTAACAAAATGTCATCCACTGGCTTTGCATCCTATGGCAACTTCTTCCAATCATCCCTTATTCAGGTCATGTAGCAAGACCAATATAAAGTCCTGCACATACTAGATTGTACCAAAATGTTCTCCATTCAATGACAGCGCTGGAAATTAATTTTAAGAGTTACCATGCAAGGTCCAACTTACCTCTTTGCCATTTTCAACGATGGAGATGTAGTTGGGATTGCTGGCATTGGGGTAGGATAGCAAGACGTCATAGTGAACCAGTTCAGCTTTATCCAGGCCGAAGGATAGCCACTGCGACTGAATTTTTTTGGCAAGCTGAAGATTCTGCTCGGTGCCCGACACATGAGGCTTTTTTGTGAAATCTCTACAATATGAAAAACACACAAATTTAAAATGAAGACTTCAGTTTAGATTCAGTTACTTTTTTTTTGCCAAGAGTTACAAGTGACACCAAGAGCGTGGCTGGACAGTGGACACTAGATGCCATTTGTGGATGATGTAGCCATTTAAGTTGGTTAGTATAGATCATAACCGCTTAATGACTTCTCAGGTTTGTAAGAACTTGTGGCCCGTTCTTCAAGTTTAATTTTGGGTTTCTTCACATGACTGGATCTGCAGGTGCATGTCTGATTACCATGGAAAGAAACGCGCAATTACAAGTTAAAAAAATAATAATAAAGGGCTTGAATTAACGTTAGTGTTGCTTCCAGGTTCCTAGTGAGATTATGGAGAACATTGAGAATGAGTGACATTTTTCCTCTTTGGGGGGCTTACATCAGGGTAATTTCATGAATGATCTACAGCGACCAGAGACCACACTGAACAAAAGTTCTGTTGTAGGACATAGAATTTGTTAAAAATCAAAAGCGTGTAATGTTTTAGTGAAAAGATCGGACACCAATTGAACATTACCACAACATTTGTGCTAGGGCATGCACGCACACCAATTTTGGCCAACTCTGAAAACCTAGAGATGGAGATTCCCATTCTCAAGTGTAGCTGAGTTCTTTATCTTGCAATATCACATGGGGTCTGCATTATCAGCATACAGGCAGAAATGGCCTTTACGGCAGATCCAGTAAATACTGTATGTTAAATATAGATAATAAAGTGGTCATATCTGTATGTGCTGCATAATGCCTGTGTATGGAATTACAGTAACACCTTGTATCTGTATGTGCTGCATAATGCCTGTGTATGGGAATTACAGTAACACCTTGTATCTCTATGTGCTGCATAATGCCTGTGTATGGAAATTACAGTAACACCTTGTATCTGTATGTGCTGCATAATGCCTGTGTATGGAAAATACAGTAACACCTTGTATCTGTATGTGCTGCATAATGCCTGTGTATGGAAGTTACAGTAACACCTTGTATCTGTATGTGCTGCATAATGCCTGTGTATGGAATTACAGTAACACCTTGTATCTGTATGTGCTGCATAATGCCTGTGTATGGAATTACAGTAACACCTTGTATCTGTATGTGCTGCATAATGCCTGTGTATGGAATTACAGTAACACCTTGTATCTCTATGTGCTGCATAATCCTGTGTATGGGAATTACAGTAACACCTTGTATCTGTATGTGCTGCATAATGCCTGTGTATGGAAATTACAGTAACACCTTGTATCTGTATGTGCTGCATAATGCCTGTGTATGGAAATTACAGTAACACCTTGTATCTGTATGTGCTGCATAATGCCTGTGTATGGGAATTACAGTAACACCTTGTATCTGTATGTGCTGCATAATGCCTGTGTATGGAATTACAGTAACACCTTGTATCTCTATGTGCTGCATAATGCCTGTGTATGGGAATTACAGTAACACCTTGTATCTGTATGTGCTGCATAATGCCTGTGTATGGAAATTACAGTAACACCTTGTATCTGTATGTGCTGCATAATGCCTGTGTATGGAATTACAGTAACACCTTGTATCTGTTTGTGCTGCATAATGCCTGTGTATGGAAATTACAGTAACACCTTGTATCTATACTGTACAGTGATTTCAGCCATTATAATCCCCTGAATCTTATCCCTGTACAGCAGTGAGTGACCCCAGAGCTCTCCCTGTATTCTGCCCTCTCCCTGGCTGCTGTAACACAGAACAGTTTGCAGAGTTTTGCTACAGTGAGGGTGGGGGCTGCTCCTTTAACCTCTTCATGTCACCGTGTCATGAGTGAGATTGCAGAGTGTCCTTCTCCGGAAGAACAGGAATCTTTCATTAAAAATGTGGAGGTTTAAAATTTTTATGTAAATTATTATTAATAAATCTTTATAAAAGTGCCAGCATATTCCGCAGCGCTGTACAATGGGCACAATATAGACAGGGTTACAATACATTGAACAACATTTTGACAAACTAGTACAGGAGGAAAGGAGGGCCCTATTCCCGTGGGAACTCACTATCTAGAAGGGTTGGGGGTGGAAACAGGAGGAGAGGACTGCAAGGCGAGAGTGATGGACTGCAAGGTGAGAGTGATGACTGCAAGGTGAGAGTGATGACTGCAAGGTGAGAGTGATGACTGCAAGGTGAGAGTGATGACTGCAAGGTGAGAGTGATGACTGCAAGGTGAGAGTGATGACTGCAAGGCGAGAGTGATGGACTGCAAGGCGAGAGTGATTGATGGTTGCATCAGTGAGTCGGGTGGTAGGCTTCCCTAAATAGGAATGTCTTAAGGGAGCGTTTGAAGGAAGGGATATTAATTATGTAAAGTTATATTCCAGTGCAAAGGTATGTCTATGGTAGTGTAAGGGTTAAGAAGTGTTATCTGTATTGAAAAGTTGTCACATTGCTACTTAGAGAATTCGCACTTCGAAATTATTAATCTCCTTAATTTTGATTAATGCACACGTGCCAATTATTGTGTCATCGCACCAGGGACGTGCAGTCAGGGGTGGTAGGGGAGGCAGAGCCTCCCCTGCCATTCCAGTAAATTAATGTGCTCATTGTGCAGTAATGACATGTGTGTATATTTAAACTGTAAATAAAATTATTTATTGAAAAAAGTTCTCATACTCACCTCTCCACGCTCCCTCGCTGTGTTTCTCTGTCCTTCGCTTTTTTTCCCTCGTACTTTCAGTTTGCCAGCTGCTGTGTGTCTGTGTGAGATTCACTACACAGACAGCAGGGGCAGCACTGAGCCAGCCTAGCCTACGCAATTTGCGCAGCGGAATGCTACACTAATTGCGTAGCTCAAGCTGACTTCCTGGTTCTACGTTTTTCAGTGCCTCCATAGGTACTGAGAGCAATTGAAAGCTTGAGCCAATGGGAGAGCTCCATTGGTCTCAAGCACTTGGGTCTCAAGCACTCCCCCCATGGGAAGCAGAGCTCCCCATGGATTGATTGACGCAGGACAGTCATGTGACGGTCTTCGTCAGTCGTGGGGGGGGCGGGCAGACAGGGCTCAGCAATCAGCATGTGTGTAATAGCACCCTCTATTAGTCAGTATTGTAAGTGCATGCTCTTAGAACTGTAAAAATAAAAAAAAAAAATTGAACTTTACTTTATAAATAGTGAAACTCTATTCTCCTATATAAATATAATCAAATGCGTAAATTGCAACTGCGTAACCCTGTGTATATCTGGCTCTGATACTAGCCAGTACCTCACCATCCACTGACCTCACTGCATCGCACATGGAGATGTTGGTTTCTTACCGAAGAAACTCCTTTATATTTTCTGCCTTCATCTCAGAAACGATCTCCGGCCTCACGTCGCGAGCCTTTACGGGATGCCATATTTCCCACGGTCCAATTAAATATCCTGTTAAGAGTGATGGGTTTGATGATTTAGAATACTCGGTTTCAAGATGGACACAGTTTGGGGAGCTATATAGAAATAACCAAAACTGGATTTATACCCCATCACCAGTTAACATACTTATGAATTTCATTGGATCAGGCCGTCAGATGGAACGCGCAACAGTATCGAGTTATTGCTCACCTCCACCAAAAGAAACGGGACAGAGTCTGCCCTTTGTTAGATCAGGCTTTGTCAGCCAGTTGTTTCTTTAAATCTCAGACAATATGGGGCTAGCCACAACGTGAACGCAAAAAAAAATAAAAAAATTTCAGGTTGATCAGATCAGGTGTCAAGTTGAGCAGGAACGCAGTTCCTCCACTAGTTTTGCAGAAGGAAGGGAGTTCCCATTTGTCCCACATTTAGCCGACCCATAGTTTGTTTTTTTTTAGTGACACAATCGTTCATAATTATTCCATAAACCCTTCTGATTTATATATTACTATATCAATTTGCGTAATTAACAGTGTGTTACGGACAAGGTGGCAATGCTCGATAGTGGGAAGAAATATGGATGACACTTTTACGACGACTTGAACCCCGAGTAAGATCAAGTGGCATTTACACTAGAGGGGTTATTCACTAAGCAGCAAACCTGCCACTAAAGGTCACTCACAATATGATGCAATTTGTGGCAGTTCGCTGCAATTCGGCAATCTTTGGCAGCAGTGAAATTGTTCCATAGAGTAGTAATGGTTAATCTGTTGACAGAACACTGAACTGCACAAAGTGTCAGTGAAATGCCCTGTTTTTTGGTGATTCAGTTCGACGACTTTAAACAGGTGAATTCCATAGGATTTAATAAAATAAATATTTTTTTTATTTTGTCGTTACGGCAACCGTTTATTATTTTAATTTTCAGCAGTCTTTTTTTTTTTTTTTTTAAGAACATTTTTATTATTTTAGAAATTTTTGTTCCAATTTTTCTAAAAGGCATTTTTTTAATTGAAAAAAATAATTCTATAACAGACATTTTTAATAAGGACCTTTATTATTATTCCCACATAATTTAAATGCATTTTTATTGGATTAAACATGTATTAGAATAAATGCAGAGTTTGGTTTCTCTTTTTTCCTGCAGTTCAACCTACTTCAGGGACCCTGCGGTGAATAGTGGATTCACTGCATGGGGGGGGGGGGGGTCGGCGAAATGTACCAAACAAGAAAGCACTGAAATTTCGGTGCTTTCTGATTAACCGCTTAGAACGCAAAGAAAGGACGGTATTAGTTATATTGTAGGGGCCTCTATTCAATGTGGGGTGCCTTTAAAAATTTTTTTGGGGGGTGTTAGAGCAAATTAGCAGTTATATTAGATCTCACTTAACCCCTTCACTACTGAGATCGAGATATCTCAAGGCTTCAAAAAGGCACCATCATCTGGTGCCCCGATAGAGAAATCGCAATTTGCAGCCCAAAAGCAAAATGAAATTTGTTTGTTGCAAACTAATTTCATTCGCTTTTTGGGCTGCAGAAGGTGCCCCCAAAGTTTTAACCCTGTGGGCACAATGCCCAAGAATTAAAAAACTGTAAAATCAGCTGATGAATGCTCTGAAATATCGGGTTTTCAGCAGCTGATGCAGGGAGAAAAAAAAAACCAACCTGCAGCTCAAACTCTCAACCTCAATTTGTCGGTAGATGTCGCCATCTACTGGCCAAATAGCTATTACTGTAAATAAGTTTTTACTGTATGATTTTTTTTAAAAAACAAAAAAGGAAAACACTGAGTTCTGACAATTTTTTTTTTGAAAAATCACTTGGTAGTGAAGGGGTTAATTGTGTCTATTTTAATGCCGGATTGATGCAAGAGCCAGGAATTAGACCATCTTTCATTAGGTCAGGCGTGCACATGGTGGTAAAGTGGGTTAAGCAATTTTTTATTCAATTAAGGTGTAATAGGTACAAACCTGAACCATATCGCCCCCTCCCACGTAATTATTACTACTCACATGTTAGGCCCAACAGAACAACCACTTGACCTTACCCAATCCAAAGACCCGTGAGCCTAAATGTAATTTTTGCCTGTAAACAAGAATGTGGGATCTCTGCAATTGAGATCTGACATAACCACAGGATCTTACCCAATACAAAGATCCATTGACCATTTTTTTATGTGGTTGCTAGCCCCATCACCTGCCATCTCTAATTGGGCGAGATTTAACAAAAGAACTGGCCGATATGGAAACAGAAATATGCCAAAAGAGCTTTTTTGTACGATTTGTTGAAGGGGGTCCCCTGATTATGGGTTAGCCCCCCATCAGCGAGTACCTTCCACATCTACAGCAATTATTTTAACAAACAGCTCACAGTTGATCCCATTTAATTAAAGAGATCACTGATTGGTTGCAGACACTCACAATATGTGGATCCGAATCTTTTTGGATCCTTTATTTCACACTGGCTCTGCTGAACAAGGATTTATCTCTTTAGCCTTGTGATGGGGAACCATGGCACCCCAACTGTTACTGAGCTACACATCCCAAGATTCACCGCTTGCCTCGGAATGAGCATCATGGCGCATGTAGGTCCTAGACATCTGGGGTGCCAAGGTTCACCATCAATGCTTTAGTCCCATTCCCCTTCTAGAATGCGAGTTGTACGGAGAATTAGATCCTACCAATCTACAGAATATGTTGGTACCACAATATATGCTTTAGTCATTAAAAGGAGTAGGGAGGGAGAAACTGCGTAATAATGTAGACGTGGTCAAATTCGCAGAATTCTGAGAATCCAGTATTGGTGACCCTCATACATCAAGGGATAGGGACGCATACATCAAGGGATAGGGCACAGAAAACACAAACACCCTGCACCTAGTACTGTAGACACAGGGTGACTCCAACATAGGAGAGGGCTGGGAAACCATATAAAACATCATACTCGCACCTCCCAAAACACATCTCTTGGGCCACGTACCCCAAATCCAAAGTGACTACCGTCACTCCCTCCACCTCATTTTAACCTTTGAATATCCTGTAAAGACCCCATTTAGTCCTGTGTTCTGGTCTTTCTTGGGAAGGGCCTTCTTCCTCTGTGGCAGCCTGAGTCTTCATTGAAGCAGGTGCCGTCAGTGTCTTCACCCTCACTGAGTGTAGCCGAACCAATGCCTCTCAATACAAGTATATTGAGAGACACTGGCTGGTTGGGAACACGGAGAACTGGGCGCTGCTGACCAAAACCCCCAGAAGGCTGTGCAACGAGCCAATAGAAATCCCTTACAAAAATCATTGTTTCCCCTCGCTGTATTGGAGGGAATAGCGAGCGCGCTGCTTAATGGCGCCAGATAGTGGTACACGCCAATATATATCCTGCTGTTGTGTTTTTGTCTGGACTGTTTCGAAATCGAAGGAACTGCAGCCACACACTCCAAGCGCTGTGCTAGCATGGCTTTTTGCTGTTTGTATTACTTTTGCGTGCTCATGCAGTAATCAAAGTGAAATAGACAGTGCTGTACCATCCTGCAGACGTCCATCCCTTCCGTAACTGTACAGTGGGCCCTATACTAGGGTTGCCGGATCAGCCATGTTTTCCTCAACCCATTATTTCATGCAGAGGGGAGCACAGGGAAATTGCTGCCCTGCAACATGCATTTTCCATATGCTACCGGAAAGGGAGTCAAAGCAGGTCAGCGCGATTTTTTTTTAACCTGCATCGTATGGATTTGTCAGGATCCAGGTTCCGGGGCAGCAAGGTCAAGCCAATATGCAATGAATGGGATCTTACAAGGCAGATTGTTTATATAAACAGATTTATTGAACAGGGAGAAATATATATATATAGGACATATGCAGATTGCAGGTATAGGCAGAGAGTCCTGGGACATGCAGAAGGTTCTGTATCTGAAGAACAGCAGGTTGAGGATTCTGCAGGATGGCGGGTTAAGGATTCTGCAGGATGGCGGGTTAAGGATTCTGCAGGATGGCGGGTTAAGGATTCTGCAGGATGGCGGGTTAAGGATTCTGCAGGATGGCGGGTTAAGGATTCTGCAGGATGGCGGGTTAAGGATTCTGCAGGATGGCGGGTTAAGGATTCTGCAGGATGCAGGGCAGCGGGTTGATGATTCTGCAGGATGCAGGGCAGCGGGTTGATGATTCTGCAGGATGCAGGGCAGCGGGTTGATGATTCTGCAGGATGCAGGGCAGCGGGTTGATGATTCTGCAGGATGCAGGGCAGCGGGTTGATGATTCTGCAGGATGCAGGGCAGCGGGTTGATGATTCTGCAGGATGCAGGGCAGCGGGTTGATGATTCAGGAACTGTGATAGAAGATCTTTAACCAGGGTTGCAGCAGAAGGTTTTTAAACAGATCTGCAGTAGAAGGTCTTTAAACAGGGTTGCAGTAGAAGATCTTTAAACAGGTCTGCAGCAGAAGGTCTTTAAACAGGTCTGCAGCAGAAGGTCTTTAAACAGGTCTGCAGCAGAAGGTCTTTAAACAGGTCTGCAGCAGAAGGTCTTTAAACAGGTCTGCAGCAGAAGGTCTTTAAACAGGTCTGCAGCAGAAGGTCTTTAAACAGGTCTGCAGCAGAAGGTCTTTAAACAGGTCTGCAGCAGAAGGTCTTTAAACAGGTCTGCAGCAGAAGGTCTTTAAACAGGTCTGCAGCAGAAGGTCTTTAAACAGGTCTGCAGCAGAAGGTCTTTAACAGGTCTGCAGTAGAAGATCTTTAAACAGGGTTGCAGCAGAAGGTCTTTAAACAGGTCTGCAGTAGAAGGTCTTTAAACAGGAACTGTGGTATAAGGTCTCCAACAGGAACTGTGGTATAAGGTCTTTAATAAGAACTGTGGTATAAGGTCCTTACCAGGAACTGTGGTATAAGGTCTTCTTTGGGAGACAAGGTCCAACGGTAAAGAAACAGGTATTCAGGTGGTCTGGACAATACAGGTTTAGCTCCTTCCAGCTTGGAGATTCCAAGGTAATGAAAAAGCATTGAGCTTCAGGTGTGGCTGGGTTTTAAGCATGGAGCATTAAGGTGATTAAAGCAACACCTGAGCACTGCACAGGCAGAGGGGAGTATTGCGAATACTAGTGAATGTCCCATCACTACGAGCCGGCGCTGGATATAGACTTTTTATTACGCCGGCGGCGACCCTCCTTACAGGATTCTACATGCTGCGAGGTGGCATTTCTCACGCACTGCCCATCAGCATGAATAAATTATGCGTGTCCTGGAAAAAAAAGGCCAATCTGGCAAACCCTACCTATACCAATGTAGCCAGTGTGAGCCAATAGCCCTTGTAGCGGCTCCCTGTTCCTGGCATCAGTTCCTTGAGTCCAACTGACCTCTGCCCAGGCTTACAGAAGCAGGGGCAGTGGAAGGACACCAGGAACCATTTGTCAGATCACAGCACTGTTTGTATAGGAGGGAAGGGGGTAGAGGGGATGGGGGGGGGTATCACCAGAACCACAAGCAAAACGTTTAATACAAGGGCTTCTGGGTCTGGCAATTCTTGCCCCATACTGGCTTGAGCCGAAAATAGCTAGTTATTCTCTAGCAGTGGCTCCAAAAGACTAATAGGAGTCATTAATATACAGTAAGGAGCTGCGGCACCAGAGACCAGATGACAGCTTGCTCAGAATACTATTGAGCCTTTGCACTTAACAGCCCCAATCATTATTGGGTTAATGGCTGGGTTAGGACATACTGGATAATTTTACAAAGTTGCACAACTAAATATTCATAATAAAACCTTTCTAGTGTAAACTATGCAGCAATGAGTCACGGCAGCGGCAGCGCTCTCTACAAGGAGTCTCGGCAGCGCTGTCTGCAAGGAGTCTCGGCAGCGCTGTCTGCAAGGAGTCTCGGCAGCGCTGTCTGCAAGGAGTCTCGGCAGCGCTGTCTGCAAGGAGTCTCGGCAGCGCTGTCTGCAAGGAGTCTCGGCAGCGCTGTCTGCAAGGAGTCTCGGCAGCGCTCTCTGCAAGGAGTCTCGGCAGCGCTCTCTGCAAGGAGTCTCGGCAGCGCTCTCTGCAAGGAGTCTCGGCAGCGCTCTCTGCAAGTTCATGGAGTTCAGGACATTCCAGATATAAAATGTATCATGTCAGCTTCTGGCCGGCTCGCCTACATGCATTTTACAGATAACTGCATGATGAAGATCTTAAAACTTTGTTGTATCCATTTTTTTCTAGACCTTTCAATTGTCCCTTGTTTCTTAAAGGGACAGCACCACATAAGCCGTAACTAAACCACGTGTACATTACAAGAAAAGCCACCTTATAAAAACACATGCTGCTTTTTTCTTTGAAGTTTTCTTTTATCTCCTGTTTCCATCTTTTGTGTTTTCCACACGATGCAACCCTTACCAAAAGCTTTAGACTTTTATCGATGGGCGGGCGTCGCCCATTGGTTAAAACTGGTGAGGCGTGCAGCTACACCTGTAATTTACCGCTAATTTGGCCCGCCCACACAGCCGACTCGTGTCATTGACTGCAGGGGGACGGCCTGAGTTCAGGCCGTCCCACTGCAGTTAAATGGTGTGTGCCGGCTGTGGTGAGGGGCTGAGGTGGCCCACTGAAGGCCCCGCATCTTCAAGGCCCACCCTGCCGCAGGTACGTCATCGAACAAAGGTCCTGTGGGGTCAAGGGGTTAACTACTGTATAAGATAAAGCACAGCAGTATACAGTCAGTGAGGTGGAGGAAGGAATGTTTAGATAAGGCTGCTGGGATCTATTGTTCTCCAGGCTACATGAGATAAGAGATGGCAGCTGAATAAAATAAGACAGGGAGCTTAAAATACTTCTAACCCCAGTGATAATATTTGAACACATCCTACACAATACAATGATGTGAGTCGGTGGTCGACCCAGAGACTCCAACCTATGGCCAAAACCACAGAGTGAGGAGCAAGTGATGTAAAGATCCTAAGGTAGGGGGCAGTTTACAACACAAAATATCACACAATGGATGCGCCCAGTGACACATATAGAGGGAAATGTCACACAATGGATGCGCCCAGTGACACATATAGAGGGAAATGTCACACAATGGATGCGCCAAGTGACACATATAGAGGGAAATGTCACACAATGGATGCGCCAAGTGACACATATAGAGGGAAATGTCACACAATGGATGCGCCCAGTGACACATATAGAGGGAAATGTCACACAATGGATGCATCCAGTGACAGAGGAAAAATATGTTCTTGACTAAACAAAAAGAAAAACAAAGCACATGTAAGATATCAGCAACATGAAAAAAACAAATAAGGACATTTCATTTTTTTGATGGCCCTCTAAGCGGTTATTAACTGCAGGGAGCTGCGCTCAGGAAAGCATTGTTCGGCTATCAGGGTTATTCAGAGAGAGGTGAAAACCAGGAGAATGGAAAATTCTAGGTCAAAAAAGCCAATTTGGAAAGTGAGATAAAATCACTTTCTCTCTGAATAACCCTGTAAGGATTAAGTATTAACCTTTCTTGACACCCTTGATAGAAGTACCAACATATTCTGCAGTCATTCCCTGTTGCTGTTATTTCTCTCCAGCACTCCTGTGGTAATCTAAACCTTGCATAAATGTGGAAGGCGCTGCAGGTGCAGGGTGGTCCGCGCCAAGCTCCGATAGAAATAAAGCCAATGTTTAATCCACCATTTAGGCTAGGGTCAGACGAACGCAGTGCGAACGTGCGTGCAGCCGCACTTTATCACGGCCGTAGTAGCATCAAATGACGGCCAATATACGAACTACGGCCGCACAAAAGTGCGGCCGCGCAACGCAAGCGGCAAACAAACACATTTTTTTCGAGAACGTGATACCGCTAGTACTGACGTACAGAGTGCGCTGCGTCCGCTAGCGGCGTGTGTGCGTGATTAGGAGACGTCAGTCGCTGCTAATGTCCGGCCAACATCACGTCCAGACGCAAAAAGGGTTTTATTGATGATCCGTACAAAATCACGGAGGAAAATGCGCATCGTATGACCGCTAGACATGTGCACAGCACAAAATTTTGTTTTGAACTATTGGATTATTCCTAAAATGCAATTTATTTAGTTGCTAAAGAAATTTGTTTTCAGTTCTTTAGTATGAAAACTAATTTCATTCATCCAAAAACCAGTGGATACAATTACTATTGTAGTGGTGGCTCCTCAGAGGGCTGAGATCGCTGCTTGTTACAGTATCTCTCACTCTCAGCACAATGTGGGCCATATTACATAGCTGGTGCTAACTTCCCAGAGCTATTATAGTCTATGGAGGTTTTCAGTTTACAACAGCTCTGGTTAAGTTAGCACCAACATTGTAATACTGCCCCGTGTCAGGCAAAGCTGTTACAGTAACTGACTGCTGCTCATCACAGTGCTCAGAGTTTCAGTAAAACTAGTAAATAATATTTTTATATATAAAAAGTTTAGAACAATATTATTTCCTTGTTTTACTGAAACTCTGAGCGCTGTTACAGTCAGTTACTGTAACAACTGAGCCTGATACATTGTACTGAGAGATAATGTAACAAGCAGCCGATCTCAGCGCTCACAGCCACTGGATTTAAAGGGCTAAAAAAAAAAAAGGCTCCTCTCTGTATAATGTTTAGATCATCCTCCTGCATTAACTAATACCCCTCTCTGTATAATATATAGAACATCCTCCTGAATTAATTAATGACCCTCTCTGTATAGAACATCCTCCTCAATTTATATCTTTCTCTGTATAATGTATATAAAAGCCTCCTGCATTAATTAATACCCCTCTCTGTATAATGTATAGAACATCCTCCTGCAATAATGAATGCCCCTCTCTGTATAGAACATCCTACTGCATTGGCTTGTGGAGGGTGCAGAACTTCGGATGTTGCACTCTTCATTGCTGGTCTCCTTCATTCAATGTAATATCACAAAAAGGACTGAAACTAAAATGTAGTGCATTTTATTTTAGTTTCTTTAGTTTTTTGTACTGAGCAGTTTCGTTTCTCTTGAGTCATACGAAAACTAAATTATCCCAAAATTCGGACTAAATCGTTTTAGTACTAAAACGAATGCACATGTCTAATGACCGCTATCGCGTATTCCGTAAAAAAAAAACCCGTCCATTCATTCGAATGCACTTTTTCACGGACGACTCGAAAAATGCGTTCGTCTGACCCTAGCCTTACTTATTGAACTTGAATGGCTGTTTATGAAAAGTACACAAATACATTTATTGCTGTACTTGCCCAGGATTCGGAACATGATAATCATGCCATGGCTTCCCTGACAAGAGCTTTTATGCATTTTAGCAGCGTTACAGACGATGGAGTCCTCACATGATCATAGAAGGTACAGGTTGGCCAGTTTCACCATATTGCATGAGAAAAATAAATAAATCAGCCCATCATTCCTTCTGTGATCACGTGACATAGCTAAGATCTCGTCCGGTCAAGTCCAATTCACACCAAGTAAACTAGATTATGGAAATGTAGCGATCACGTCAGCCGTCCGTCCCTATACGTTTAACCATACACCGATCTGAGGAAAGGTACGGTTACCATCTCTGCGTATCTGTGGTCTGTTTTGGGGGTATCCTGGGTTCTTGCGTGTCATCAGATCCCACCCTAAATAAAAATTGAAGGCAGAAAAGCTTAACCCCTTAAGAGTCAAACGACTGTAGATAACGTATAAGAGTGGCAAGAGAAAGAAAAAGGACACTTCTATGAAAGTATCTACACATTCGTTAAAACCTGTGGTAAAGCACAAATGTAACATGCTGATTCCATATAACAAATTACTGGAGGGACCCTATTCCCTTCCGAAAAATTGCAGGTGGAAGTTTTCCCCGTTGGCATTAGATTCTGGGGCAGGGGCTACCTCGGCACCTTGCTCCAGAACACAGGGCTAACCTCAGTGATACTCATGGTAGCACCTCCGCAAGTATCACCTCCTGGAGTCCATGAAGACTTGCGCTCCTGGGACGCAACAAGCAGTGCTGGAGTGATCGCAGAGCTAGACTGGAAAGTATTCTTCCCCAGTCTCGCTCTGGTAGCGACCAGAAGAGGCAGTGGATCGGGCCATAATTCTCGGCGCAGGAAGAGAGGAGAGTATGGGATTTATGGGCAGGCTGATTTCTCAAAAGCGGAAGCACCAGCTTTAAAGTGTCGCTAAAATTTTGGTTTGTGCCTCCCTGCAGCTATAGGCACTAGCAGTCTGTAATACCTTACTATGCGCCCCCATGTTAAGTATAGGATGCGCAAAGTACAGTACGTTCGCGTAAGCTCGTGCAATCATACGCTAACGGATTTCATGCGGTAAAGTCACTTATCCTAGAAACTGGTCTATCTTCTGAACCGTGGGACTTTACAGTGCGGCATTTTCTCAATCCTCGTGTGTCAACTCATCTTAATTTAGCACAAGGTTGTTAAACACATGCTGCCCCCCTCCCCCTCCAATGTTGATGCCTATATTTCCCAGAATTCTTTGAATGCAATAGATGGCCACAGGATCATGGAAGTTTTAGTTCAGAAACATCTGGAGGGCCGGAGTTTGACACTTACAGCCTGATTGAGATTAACCAGTGACCTTGGAATTAGGGTTGCCAGATCTGCCATGTTTTCCTGGACACATTACTACTTGATGAAGTGGGAAAAGTCACAGAAAAGCTCTGCACCTTGTATAATTCATATGCTGCAGGAAGGCAGGACACCTGGGATTCCTTACCTGCAGCGTATGGATTCTACATGCTGCGGGGTGGCACTTTTCACGCACCTTCCATCAATATGAATAAATGTGTCCAGGAAAACATGGCTGATCTGGCGACCCTACTTCGTTTATGGGCTGGCCGCAAAATTACCACGTCCTGTGCAACATTCAGTATAGAAAGTTATCACTTACAGTAGGCAGGCTTAAAAGATGAGCTGCAGGAGAAACATGTGGCAAAGCTGGAATAGGATGGAACACGTTAAAGATTCAGGCCGGTCTACTTAATGCAGCTTTAGAGCAGCAGCTCCGGGCCCCAAATAAGCCAAAATGTTTACCTAACGTTGTCAATGGTCAAAACACAAGAGGCAAGAATGGGACAGAGCAGGGATGTCATCCACTGCCCTTCCAGATGTTGATGCCTACGATTCCCAGCAATATTTAAATGCTGCGGGGGGGGGGACAGGGAATCATGGGAGCTGTAGTTCAGCAACATCAGGGCTAGAGTCTGACAAACCAAGGGGAGGGGAATATTGAAAGGAGCAAAATGTAGAGGAGAGCGACGCAGCAGATTGACATAAAAATATCCTGCTCCAGGGGCATGTGGCCCTAAATTTTGCAGTGACTTGACATTTGTGTAATGAGGGGTGCACGCATACAGGGTAACATTTGTTAGAAGTCCGTTACATTGTACACAACGTCTTTCAGGACAGGATTTCCTTAGCTACTTTTTTTTCAGGAGGTGGTCTGCTCAGCCGTCTTTGGGACCATCCAAAGTGCTCAGCGAGGGAATCTGAGAGCCAACCCCACCAATCAGAAATGGATATTCTGGAACCGCAGGGTCATATGCAAGAAGTGAATGTCACATGCAGGATATGATTGAAACCAGATAGCTTAACTCGTCCCTTTTTGAAGGTACACAAAGTGCTTTGTATTTTCTTCACTTTATTGGGAAAGTAACAGCAAATAAAAAGGTGACTTTAAGGAAACGAGGGCTTATCAGGTGTACCTTGTTATGGGGAGATGGTAAAAACAGGATGCAATCACCAGGTACAGATAGATATTTGCTGACTGCCTCTGTGGTTATACTGACAGGAATAAAGAACACATGGATCCTCGATCCAATAAAGGCAGATGAGGACAGTCATAAGAATTCTTATGACTATCTTCATCTGCCTTTATTTGAGCGAGGATCCATGTGTTCTTTATAACTTTAAGGGTTAGGCCCTGCAAGTATCAGGTAAGGCATACTCCCGAATTCTATTGCTGCATACTTGCAATTCTCCTACTAACTCCTACCATGTGGGGTGGGGTTTTGTTTTTGAGTATACGGACAGGAAGGCAGGCTTTGCTAGGAGGAAGTAGGGATGGGCCAAACTATGTGAGTTAGACAGGGAGAGTGGACTGATCCATTTTAAGTAAAAGCATAGGGGGAAAACAAATAAGGAGTCTGTTTCCGTGACAATGGAATAGAAAAATCCTGGAAATAAAGGGTAACCGGCCACCTAGCCCTGCAAGTGATGCTGTAGATTATTGACTCCTAGAATGTCAGGATCAGCCACATATTTAGTCTTCAATTATTAACTGCATGTTCAAAAAGTGCCAATTCTTCAATAACCTATCACAAATAACATGTTTTGCTCCCTGCATCGCAGATCATTTATAGTACTGAAAATCAAGTCCATCAAGGACCTGTAAAACATCAATTCTTTGCAGACAACATGGCCTCATACACCTTGGAGTATGGAGTCATTTATCCCTCAGTGACACCAGGGTGTTAATCTGATATACACTATGTCTAGGAGAGTGATGGCGACCCTTGGCACCCAAGATGTTTTGAAACTACATGTCCCATGATGCTACGACAACTGTAAGGCTGGCTAGGCTTTATGGAACATGTAGTTCCAAGACATCTGGGGGGCCAAGGTTCGCCATCACTGATCTAGGATAATACGTGTGTATGTGCTGCAATATTTAAGGGGTTATTCACTAACCTCTGAATTGGCACAGAAATTGCACTAAACGGTGAATATCAACTTGGATGTAATTTTTGGAGCAATTTGTCTATTTGTGAAGCAGTCGGTTTGCCAAATACAGACGAATTGAGAGTGAAATTGTGCAAGTCGGTGACACCAAAACTGTCCCATAGAAGACTATTGTGTCTTCTGTTCACAGAATGCTGAATTGCATCGAAATGATGATTTCAATGTAATAAATGTAATGCTTTTTTTTTTAAGAGCATTTATCCTTTTTTTTTTTAAGAGATTTGTATTTATTTTTTTAAAAAAAAAAACATTTTAAATTTTACATTTTTTTTTAAAAAAAGGGACCTTTCCTATTATTTAGACACATTTTTAATACATTTTATTGAAACTCCTATTAGGAGTTTTTCTTTTCAGTTCGGCAGAATTCTGAGGCAATGTCAGTGCATTTCGGCGTTTTTTGACGAATTTGACGTATTTTCAGCAAAATTTAATTGCCAAAGTGTGGCAAAAAGCAAAGCACCGGAACTGCACTCAATTGTGAATAGAACTTTTAATGTGTCTAAATAAAATAGCTAAAATAAAGTGATAACTGCGTAAAGAACGTTACGATAGTCTTAGGGCCAGATTACAATCTTTGCGCAAAAAGCCTCGCGCAAAGCGAAATTTTTTGTGCCAAGCGTTAAACATTTGCACGCGCAAATCACCGCTGGAATTACTATCCTTGCGGCTTTTTTCTTTCGCTAATCAATTGCGCGCGCAAACAGTACGCGCAAAAATGCAGGCTCAGTGCCATCTCCTGCAAAAATCTTTGCGTGCGCAGCTTTTTCCACCCATTCAGCCAATCAAAATGAAGAAACACACCTATCAAACGCAACTGAATTGCATCTGCCAGAGGCATCGGAGACGAGTTCTGCGTCAATGATGCAAAATGAGCACATACGCTACAGTAATAATACACACACGCACCCGCCATCATCCATTATATTGTTGCTGCGTTCCTTTTTCTGGGCTTTTTTTTTGGTTAGCCAGGTTGTTCAGATTTGCCGTTACCACCAGCTTTAAGGCTAGGGTCAAACGAAAGCATTTTTACACGCGAACGTAAAAAAGTGCGTCCGAACGCATTGATGTATTTTTTCACGGAATAGGCGAAAACGGTCATACGATGCGCATTTTCGTGCGTGATGTTTTACGAATCCAAACCAGGAAACTTTTTGCGTCTGGACGTTATGTTGGCCGGACACGAGCAGGGTCTGACGTCTCCAAATCACACACACACGCCGCTAGTGGACGCAGCGCACTCTGTACGTCAGTACTAGCGGTTCTGCGTTCTCGAAAAAATGCGTTCGTTTTCCACTTGCGTTGCGCAGCCGGACTTTCGTGCGACTGTACTTCGTATATTGGCTGTCATTGCCCGTCATTTGCTGCTAGTGCGGCCGTGATTAAGTGCGCCAGAACGCACGTTAAAAGTGCGCTGGTCTGACCCCAGCCTAAGGAGTTGCTAAAATTATGCGTGCAAAGGCTGTGCGTTAATTACCGCAAAATAGATTGTAATACCATCCTCGTACCAGCGCACATTCGCATTTGCGCTCACAATGTTAAGTATAGGACGCGCGAAGTACAGTAAGCTCGCGCAGGCTCACCCGCGGTAGACAATTACGCGCAGTTGTTGCGCTGACTATATAATACGGGATTAGGCGCAAATGGTTTTACTCCACGCGTTAATGTTTTTTTGCGCCGGCGCAAACGTTTACGTGAAGATTGTAAGTTAGCCCTATAAACATTAAACACCTTAAAAAGCCTTGCAGAACCAGGGCTGAATGGGAGCTCCATACAGAAGTGCCCTTGCCTCGTATGACTCCCTACTTTAATTATGTTAAATATATGAGAGTCTAATTTTATGACATTTTCTATAAAAGGACTATATAAAAGAAAGGAAAAAGAATGGCTTGCAGATGCTCTTCGTTTGGATAGAGATATATATATATATATATATATATATGCAAGGCTCGTAAATCAGACTAGAGCAGGTTTGCAATATTTTGAAGAACAAAAACGTTATGACAAAACGATGAGGGTCGTTCACTTACCTAGTATAAGCCCCAATATAAAGAACAAAGTCACGGACACGAAAAACACTAGGATTGGTCGCTTAAATACCCCTGTCCTTGTCCTGGTCCTGTCCATACCGCTCAGCTTTCCCGACGCAGTGTCCCAGCTGGAAAGAGAAACATAGAACTCCATAAAAAAAAAAAAAGTGTCAGACTTCCCATCCCTTTCTGGCATAAAGCTGCTTCTCTACACCATCTAGTGGCATCACCCGATATAAAAGCATTTTGATTTTTGAATATTGATATCCCACACACAAACACACACTGCACACACTGCACACACTGCAACTATAAAGTTGACAGTGATATATACACTAAAGTTGTGTATATTCTGCAACTCATACACAAACTAGAATTCTGAGCATTCTCTGCCTGTTGAGGTGGTTGGGTCAGAGACTGTACAGACTTTTAAAACAATGACTGGATGACTTTCTGCAAAAACCTAATAAGGGTTCTAATATTTAATATGTGGGTAAAAGCTTCTTGATCCAAGGAGAAATCTGACGCCATTCTGGGGTCAAGAAGGAATTTTTTCCCCAGCGTGTTGCAGTTTGGCGAGCGCTTCAGACTAGCAGGGTTATTCAGAGAAAGGTGAAAACCAGGAGAACTGGCAGGAGAAGAGAACAATCTAGACCAAATAGCCGACTTGAAAAGTGAAATAAATGGGAGAATTTCTCCGGTTTGGCCATTTTAACCTAGAATTTTCACTTCTCCAGTCATTCTGAGTTTCGCCTTTCTTTGAATCGACCTGTAGACCTGTTTTTGCCTTCTTTTGGATCAACCCCAGTAGGTGATGTGTGCAAAGCTGAACCCACAACTTTTTTCAGCCTGTGTAAGGCTATAGATATAGAGATCGCGCCTATAGTGTGGGGAGGAATTTTTAAATGTGTCACAACAGCAAAACAGATATTGTAGATTTTAGTGCAGGGTTAGCAAACTATGGGCCATTGGATGTTTTGGAACTACAACTCCTGTGATTCCCCTGCTGTCTATTGCATATGAAACAATTCAAGGGTTGTTGTAGGCATCAACATCTGGTTCACCTATGAGTTTGACAGCCCTGTTCTATGGTCTAGATCAGGGATCTCGAACTCTTGCCCCACCTAGATTTTCCGAACTACATCTCCCAATGATTTTCTAGCCATCTATTGCCTAGAAAGAGTTTTGGAAATATTTGGCAATTATCTGAGGGGTTAGAGATTGAGACCCCCAGTCTACATAGAGAGATCAGCTCGGACGATTCACCTGCCAGTTGGCAAGACATCATTTACCAGTTGATACTCCTAGGGGGCCGTATTCTGATCGCGCAGTGAAGTTATCAGCAGAAGATGACCTAAAACCAGTGCTTCCCAAACATGTCCTCAGGAACCCCTAACAGGCCAGGTTTTAAGGATCACCTTGGGGAAATACAGACTGAATCCTGCAATCACTGAGCAGCAAATCCTATGACCTGTGCTGCAGATATCTGGCAAACCTGGCCTGTCCGAGTCCTGAGGACAGGTTTGGGATACACAGACCTATACCATGCTTGTAACTCCCTATGGCACAAACAGCTCCTCTACTTTGCATACGAGTTGTAAAATCTCAAATGAGACCAGTGAGATATTCCACTGTAGCTTGTTCTCTACTCAACCTGTATTCCTGAAGTCAGACTCAGAGTCTGGGGTTACGGGATTCTGGGTTGCAAATTCCATTCATTTGTAAAGAAACCCACCAAAAAAATGCCAAACTGACCTCTGATCCCATGGAGCAACACACCACTTCTGGCCACAAGCAGCAGAAGAGAGAGAACTAGGGTTGATGGAACTGCCGTGTTTTCCTCGACACTGTAACCTTTGTGTCCTCCCCCCTCCTTGGCACCCTTGCCCACACTATACAGGCCCTCTGTCTGTTGGAGAAGTGTGGATGCTGGCCTCCAGCCAAGAGATCGTGGACCAATATGGGAAAGCCAGCGCTCATGGACAATGGGCATAAGGGTCAGCTAAGGCTAGGGTCAGATGAACGCATTTTTCGCGTCGTCCGTGAAAAAGTGCGTTCGAACGAATGGACGTATTTTTTCACGGAATACGCGATAGCGGTCATACGATGCGCATTTACGTCCGTGATTTTGTACAGATCATCAATAAAACACTTTTTGCGCCTGGACGTTATGTTGGCCGGACATTAGCAGCGTCTGACGTCTCCTAATCACGCACACACGCCGCTAGCGGACGCAGCGCACTCTGTACGTCAGTACTAGCGGTATCACGTTCTCAAAAAAATGCGTTCGTTTTCCACTTGCGTTGCGAGGCTGCACTTTCGTGCGGCCATACTTCGTATATTGCCCGGCATTGGACATCATTTGCTGTTAGCACGGCCGTGATAAAGTGCGGCTAAACACACCTTAATACTGCGTTCGTCTGACTCTAGCCTAAGGGTTAATGATTTAGAAATACATTTATCTTGAAACGGTTGTATTTTAGGCTAGGGTCAGACTAAGGCAGTGCGAACGCGCGTGCAGCCGCACTTTATCACGGCCGTAGTAGCAGCAAATAACAGCCAATGACGGGCAATATACGAAGTACGGCCGCACGAAAGCAACGCAAGCGGCAAACAAACGCATTTTTTTGAGAACGTGATACCGCTACTACTGACGTACAGAGTGCGCTGCGTCCGCTAGCGGCGTGTGTGCGTGATTAGGAGACGTCAGACGCTGTTAATGTCCGGCCAACATAACGTCCAGACGCAAAAAGGGTTTTATTGATGATCTGTACAAAATCACGGACGAAAATGCGCATAGTATGACCGCTATCGCGTATTCCGTGAAAAAATACGTCCATTCGTTCGAACGCACTTTTTCACAGACGACGAGAAACATGCGTTCGTCTGACCCTAGCCTTAGGAGTTAGCTTGTTTTTGCGAGCACTATACGTCTACATTGTATCTCTGTTTGTCCTTAGATTGATCTGGTGCTCACTGTTTGATAATCCTGTCTATTGTGTAACGTAGGAATTCAACTCCCCCTCACGTAGATTTACAGGGTTATTCAGAGAGCGTGAAAAGCAGGAGAATGACTGGAGAATGGAAAATTCTAGGTCAAAATAGCCAAACCAGAAAAATTCATCTCACTTTCCAAATTGGCTATTTTGACCTAGAATTTTCCATTCTCCAGTCATTCTCCTCCTTTTCACCGCTCTCTGAATAACCCTGAATGTATTCTGCGGATTGTGTCAGGTTACCTCCCCCTCTTGGTTCCTCATCTAATGGACCCCATTTTCCATTAAATGATATATTCATTCCCCCCGGATTGAAGCTAGGGTCAGACGAATGCGTTTTTCGCATCGTCCGTAAAAAAGTGCATCCAAACGCATGGACGTACTTTGTCATGGAAGACGCGATAGCGGTCAAACGATGCGCAATTACAGCTGTGATTTTTTACGTAACCAAACCAGGAAACTTTGGGTGTCTGGACGTTATGTTGGCCGACATGAGCAGCGTCTGAAGTCTCCTAATCACGCACACACGCCGCTATGCGGACGCAGCGCACTCTGTACGTCAGTAATAGCGGTTCAACGTTCTTGTGAAAATGCGTTTGTTTGCCACTTGCGTTGCGCGGCCGAATTTTCGTGCGGCCGTACTTCGTGTGTGGGCCTGCGTTGGACGTCATTTGCCGCTACCACGGTCGTAATTAAGTGTGCCTAAATGCACGTTCGCACTGCGTTCGTCTGACCCCAGCCTTAGGCTAGGGTCAGATGAGCGCATTTTGTATGGACTGTGCGTCCGTGCAGTACGGACGTACTTTCTGACTGACGACAAGGTAGTGGCCACACAGTCCGTTTTTTTCACTGATGTATTTTTTGACGGATGTAGCAGGGAAAATAAATTCCAAGGAAAAAACATTCTGTCCGTCAAAAATGCTGGACGTATAAATGCAGTCCATCTGACCTCGTTGCATCACTCACATACAAAGCTACACGGACGTTGCGGACGTGGCACACTCCACACGTCCGTTCTAGCAGTATTACGTTCTTGCCTAACCTGCGTCCGTTTGCCGCGTCCGCCATGCATCCGCACTTCCGTGCGGACGTACTTCGTGTGTGGGGCTCCATTGGTCAGAATGCTATGCTGCCACGGACGTACAAATGTGCGGCAACACGGACGTGATAACTGCGCTCGTCTGACCCCAGCCTTAGGCTAGGGTCAGATGAGCGCATTTTGTATGGACTGTGCGTCCGTGCAGTACGGACGTACTTTCTGACTGACGACAAGGTAGTGGCCACACAGTCCGTTTTTTTCACTGATGTATTTTTTGACGGATGTAGCAGGGAAAATAAATTCCAAGGAAAAAACATTCTGTCCGTCAAAAATGCTGGACGTATAAATGCAGTCCATCTGACCTCGTTGCATCACTCACATACAAAGCTACACGGACGTTGCGGACGTGGCACACTCCACACGTCCGTTCTAGCAGTATTACGTTCTTGCCTAACCTGCGTCCGTTTGCCGCGTCCGCCATGCATCCGCACTTCCGTGCGGACGTACTTCGTGTGTGGGGCTCCATTGGTCAGAATGCTATGCTGCCACGGACGTACAAATGTGCGGCAACACGGACGTGATAACTGCGCTCGTCTGACCCCAGCCTTAACCGTGCCTGATGTTTGGGGAGAGATACATAGAAATATGCAGTACTCCCTCAAGTTGTGGCTGAGGGTTGTGAGAAGGAAAGCTGCTCCGGATCAGTTTGACTGAAGAGAAGGGACGGATGGATACTGTAGTAGGTTTGGGTCTGGTCCCTTAAGCCGGAGACCAGTAAACCCCAGTTGCTGTTACAGACACCTATTCTGGTTTCATGCAGAGGGGAGCATGGGGGAGGGGTGCTCCCCTGTAACATGAATAATGCACAAGGCATATGCTGCTGGAAGGAATGCAAGGCAAGTCACCAGGGATTGCTTCTGAATTTATCCGCAGCGTATGGATTCTACATGCTGCGTGGTGGCATTTTTCATGCACTGCCCATCAGCATAAATAAAAACGTGTCTAGGATAACCTGGCCGATCTGGTAGCCCTAGTTCAGGCCCCACTCAAGAACAGCAGTTGGAGCACCATTAAGGCTAGGGTCAGACTGAGGCAGTGCGAACGCGCGTTCTGGCGCACTTAATCACGGCCGCACTAGCAGCAGATGCCGGGCAATGACGGCCAATATACGATGTACGGCCGCACAAAAGTCCGGCTGCGCAACGCAAGTGGAAAATGAACGCATTTTTTCGAGAACGTTAAACCACTAGTACTGACGTACAGAGTGCGCTGCGCCCGCTAGCGGCGTGTGTGCGTGAATTGGAGACATCAGACGCTGCTAATGTCCGGCCAACATAACGTCCAGATGCAAGAAGTGTTTTATTGATGATCCGTACAAAATCACGGATGAAACTGCGCATAGTATGACCGCTATTGCGTATTCCGTGAAAAAATACATCCATTCTTCGAACGCACATTTTCACGGACAACGTGAAAAATGCGTTAGTCTGACCCTAGGTTAAAAGAGGTTGGGGGGGCACAATGTCACTCAACATTAGAGTTTCAGGTCGGCCATGTTTTCCTGGACACACATCACTATTCCATGCAGCAGGAAGGTGCTGCCCTGCAACGTGTATAGGTCATGTCCTTCAACAGGGAAACCCATTTCCTAACCGAGGCGATTCCACTTTAATTTCTCACACGCAGCATGAGTTATACATACTGCAGGGTTGTATTTTCATGCATTGCCCATCCGCATGAAGAAATTATGTGTCCAGGAAAACATTGCAATCCTACCCAACAGACTAAAAATAATATAATTTGGGCTGATTGGACCTAGGAAGGTACCGATTAGCTACATTCAGGATGCAGCCAATGACATGTGTAAATGTAAAGCCATACTGTGTGGGATCATTCCAGACTCAGTGACCAATCGATCTCGAGTATACATAGTGACCTTCTTTGCTCCCAATATGAAGGGTGGGGTTTATATTGCTGAGTCCACACCATGATATTGCTCATTATCATCCACTTAATGTTATATTAAACTCATTATACCCAGGGGCAGCACCCACAGGCACGCCCCATAGCTGGTTTTCAGGTTTCTGACACCTTGCATGTGACATACTCTACCTGTTTTGTATATGTGCGGCTCCCTTTCTACAGATCGATGACAGTACTGGTGGTTATATTTGTCGTATCTCCGGATGAATTCTGCCAGCCACCTGTGTAGAGATAACGGGTGTAAACATTCATGTTATTGCTCTTTTGATGTTAAGGTTGCCGGCTCAGCCATGTTTTCCTGGACACATATCATTTATTCATGCTGCAGCATATGAATTCTACATGTTGCTGGGCTGTACTTTTTCCCTGTGCCCCCCCCCCCGCATAAATTTGTGATATGTGTCCAGGAAAACATGGCCGACCTGACAACCCTATCACACTGCTTTCCTGGGCCCAGAACACTTCTATGTGCAGAAGGGCATCGCGTGAAAGTGCTGCCCTGAGTTCACACATTGCAAGAGTTAAGTGACAGTCACCTTTTTAACAGCCTTCATCTCAGGGCTGTCAAACTCCATTCCTCCCAGATGTTTCTGAGCTACAAGTCACATGATTCCCTGGCAATCTATTGCAATGAAAGAATTCTGGGAATTGTAGGAATCTACATCTGGCAGGCAGTGATTTTGACAGCCCTGCTGTATTGATTTCCCTCCTATACAGGGCCAGTGCTAGATTATTTGCATGCTAGGCAAGACCAGCTACTTTCACCCCCCCCCGAAAAAAGATTAACTGTCTAAATGTGGGGAGGGAATGCACACACTGTGCACGGACACACACACACTGTGCACAAGGGCTGCACACGGTCGTTCAGTGCCCACCTTAGGCTAGGGTCAGACGAGCGTGATTTCTACGGACTGTACGTCCGTGCAGTACGGACATCGTCAGTACGGATGACGCAGTAGTGGTCACACAGTCCGTTTTTTCACTGAAGTTATTTTTTGACGGATGTAGGAGGGGAAAATAAATTACAATGAAAAAACATTCTGTCCGTCAAAAATGCTGGACGTATAAATGCAGACCATCTGACCACGCTCCATCACTCACACACAAAGCTATGCAGACGTTGTGGACGTGGCGCACTCCGCACGTCCGTTCTAGCAGTATTACGTTCTTGCCTAACCTGCGTCCGTTTGCCGCAGCCGTTGTGCGTCCGCAGTTCAGTGCGGACGTACTTCATGTGTCAGGCTCCAATGGACTTTCTTTCATGCTATCACGGACGTACTTTTAGGCGCAATCACGGACGTGAACACTACGCTCGTCTGACCCCAGCCTTACCCCTCCACTGGTCGGGCCCGGAATCAGTCCGAGAAAATCACAGAAGAGAGAGAGAGAAAAGCACAGAAGAAAGAAAGAGAAAAGCACAGAAGAAAGAGAGCGAAAAGCACAGAAGAAAGAGAGCGTAAAGCACAGAAGAAAGAGAAAAGCACAGAAGAAAGAAAGAAAGCGAAAAGCACAGAAGAAAGAAAGAGAAAAGCACAGAAGAAAGAAAGAGAAAAGCACAGAAGAGAAAAGATAAAAGCACAGAAGAAAGTGAAAAGCACAGAAGAAAGAAAGCAGAAAGCACAGAAGAAAGCGAAAAGCACAGAAGAAAGAAAGAAAGCGAAAAGCACAGAAGAAAGAAAGCGAAAAGCACAGAAGAAAGAAAGCGAAAAGCACAGAAGAAAGAAAGAGAAAAGCACAGAAGAAAGAAAGAGAAAAGCACAGAAGACAGAATGTGAAAAGCACAGAAGAAAGAAAGAAAGAGAAAAGCACAGAAGAAAGAGAAAAGCACAGAAGAAGAAAGAAAAGCACAGAAGAAAGAAAAAGAGAAAAGCACAGAAGAAAGAAAGAAAGAGAAAAGCACAGAAGAGAAAGAAAGAAAAGCACAGAAGAAAGAAAAAGAGAAAAGCACAGAAGAAAGAAAGAGAAAAGCACAGAAGAAAGAAAAAGAGAAAAGCACAGAAGAAAGAAAGAGAAAAGCACAGAAGAGAGAAAGAAAGAAAAGCACAGAAGAAAGAAAAAGAGAAAAGCACAGAAGAGAGAAAGAAAGAGAAAAGCACAGAAGAGAAAAGCACAGAAGAGAAAAAGAGAAAAGCACAGAAGAAAAAAAGAGAAAAGCACAGAAGAAAGAAAGAAAGAGAAAAGCACAGAAGAGAAAGAAAGAAAAGCACAGAAGAAAGAAAAAGAGAAAAGCACAGAAGAAAGAAAGAAAGAAAGAGAAAAGCACAGAAGAGAAAGAAAGAAAAGCACAGAAGAAAGAAAAAGAGAAAAGCACAGAAGAAAGAAAGAAAGAGAAAAGCACCGAAGAGAGAAAGAAAGAAAAGCACAGAAGAAAGAAAAAGAGAAAAGCACAGAAGAAAGAAAAAGAGAAAAGCACAGAAGAAAGAAAAAGAGAAAAGCACAGAAGAGAGAAAGAAAGAGAAAAGCACAGAAGAAAGAAAAAGAGAAAAGCACAGAAGAAAGAAAGTAAGCGAAAAGCACAGAAGAGAGAAAGATAAAAGCACAGAAGAGAGAAGAGAAAAGCACAGAAGAGAGAAAAAGAGAAAAGCACCGAAGAGAGAAAAAGAGAAAAGCACCGAAGAGAGAAAAAGAGAAAAGCACAGAAGAAAGAAAGAAAGAGAAAAGCACAGAAGAGAAAGAAAAGCACAGAAGAAAGAAAAAGAGAAAAGCACAGAAGAAAGAAAGAAAGAGAAAAGCACCGAAGAGAGAAAGAAAGAAAAGCACAGAAGAAAGAAAAAGAGAAAAGCACAGAAGAGAGAAAGAAAGAGAAAAGCACAGAAGAGAAAAAGAGAAAAGCACAGAAGAAAGAAAAAGAGAAAAGCACAGAAGAAAGAAAGTAAGCGAAAAGCACAGAAGAGAGAAAGATAAAAGCACAGAAGAGAGAAAAAGAGAAAAGCACAGAAGAGAGAAAGAAAGAAAAGCACAGAAGAGAAAAAGAGAAAAGCACCGAAGAGAGAAAAAGAGAAAAGCACCGAAGAGAGAAAAAGAGAAAAGCACAGAAGAAAGAAAAAGAGAAAAGCACAGAAGAAAGCAAGGAAGAGAGAAGAGCAGAAGAAAGAAAAGAAAAAAAGAGGCAGATGAAAGAGGCACAGAAGAAATAGGCAAAGGAGGCAGAGGAAAGAAAGAGCCTCTTTCTACCCTCTGCCTCTTTCTTTCAACTTTTCTTTCATCTGCCTCTTTCTTTTTTTCTTTTCTTTCTTCTGCTTTTCTCTCTTCTGTGCTTTCCTCTTTCGTTCTTCTGTTCGTTTCTTTAATCTGCCTCTGGTTGTGCCCGCACGTCATCTGGTGTCGCCTGTGCGTCACCATAAGATGCCTACCTTCTGTGCCGCTAGTGGGGGTCCGTGAGCCGACAATGTTGGCTTTGCGAGCCGCCACTGCCAGCTACATGAGCCGCACAATGGGGACGGGTACAATAATGGAACCCGAGTTGAGGCCGGCTGCGACCCTAGGTGTCAGTGCGCCGTGGGTGGTTGCCTAGCTTGCCTAGTGGGAGCACTGGCCCTGCTCCTATAGCATGTAAATCCTACATACCCGGTGTCAGCAGTCTTCAAAAAAGAATGCGTATAATCTAAGGCTAGGGTCAGACGAGCTTGATTTCTATGGACTGTACGTCCTTGCACACGGACGGACGTCAGTACGGAAGACGCAGTAGTGGCCACACAGTCCGTTTTTTTCACTGATGTATATATTTTGACGGATGTAGGAGGAAAAATAAATTAAAAAGCAAAACCATTTTGTCCGTGAAAAATGCTGGACGTATAAATGCAGTCCGTCTGACCACGTTCCATCACTCACACACAAAGCTGTGCGGACGTTGCGGACGCAGCGCACTTTGTGCGGCCGTTCTAGGGGTTGTACGTTCTTGCCTGCCTTGCGTCCGTGGGCCGCGGCCGTTGTGCGTCCTCAGTTCAGTGCGGACGTACTTCGTGTGTCGGGCTCCGATGGGCTTTCTTTCATGCTATCACGGACGTACTTTTAGGCGCAATCACGGACGTGAACACTACGCTCGTCTGACTCTAGCCTAAGCTAGGACCAGAAATCCACCAAATAAATACTTTACAGGTTATTCACAAAGTGCCGGTGTCGCAGCGCCAACATTTCACAACAGGAAAATCCAGAGACCAACAGGAGGAGCTAAACAGAACAGCTTCTCCTGTTGCTTTTAGGATTTCCTTTTTGTGAAATGCCAGAGTTTGTCGGCGCAGCAACTAGGGCCGCCAGATCAGACATGTTTTCCCGGAAACATCATTTATTCATGCTGATGGGCAGTGTACGAAAAATGCCACCATGCAGCATGTAGAATCCATACGCTGCAGGTAAGAGATCAGAAAAGAATCCCAAGTGACCTGCCTTGATTTCTTGCATGGAGGATTGCACTTTGCAGCCCCGTCAAACACTCATCGTAGCGTTTCGACGGGGAGGGTTTCAGCACGGCCGTAGCACGTCCGCTGCAGCGCTCACAATTCGTGCACGCTGTACAGTGTGTGGCCAGCCCCATCGAAGCGTTACAACGCTGCGACGAACGCCAAGAGGCACATCAGTACGGGCACACATAGTGCACTATGGGCAGCATGTCAGCATAACCCCGGCCCTATGTGCAGCATGTCAGTGGTTAGGGATAGACTTCCCACACTTTATAATTTAACCCTTTTCTTAGGAGGGAGCATCAATTGAAACCATTAAATGTTTCTGGCTGCGTGTTTAATCCTAGTCATGCGCTGCTGAACGAGGGCACTGCCCGAGTCAGGAAGGGGAAGACTGTGACGCTGCCTGATCTGGGCAGAAAGAGGGTTGAGATCAGCTGACAGAGGGATAGAGGAAGAAAGTAGAAAAGAACAAAGGAAGCTTCAACGGCACATTTTTCATCTAATTGGGGGAAAAAAACCACAATTCATGAATCCTGTTAAGATTAGGAGACTCCTGCTGCAGTTTGGTACTAGGTAGGACATATTTAGGGGATGGCTGACACTATGAATAGGCATTAACAAGCTTTTTACAGGATGAGGGTTTACAGCTACTTCTAGAATGTTATGAAATAAGGAATTTTCTCCTCTTTTGGGCAAAATTGGAATTGCGCCAAGCCGTTTTTTTTTTGCCATAGGGACATGTTAAAAGTTGAACTTTGACAGTTGTCTTTAACCAACGATACAATGTAAGCATGACATGGCCCAGGGCGAGATTAAGACACTAGTAAATCTCTATTCATTGTTTCATTAATAGACTATCACATTGCAGAGTAAGGTCCTGCAAGGGCGATAAACCCACTGCTCCTGTCAGCTGCTGACATTTCCACCATAGAACAGACAGCAATCCTTGTGAAGGCACCAGCACACCTGAAAAATAATGCGTGAAAATGTTTTCCCAGGGAACGCCGCCAGTTTTTCTTTTGTATACAAATCATGACAGGAGATGTGTATCACCCTTCCAGGACCTCACTCATTTGTGTCTTCAGAGATATCCCAGAGCTCTGTAGGTCTCCATCCATAATGCAGCTTGTCGGGTCATATTGGGGGAGAGAAATGCTATGCGATCTGTGGTCAGTGAAAGCGCAGATCGCATAGTGCTCTCACAGCCACTGGACCACCAGGGACGGAGCAGGAAAGGATGGATGTGAGCCTGAGTGTGCCGTGATCAGGGAAGGACACCACCATTGGTCAGGTCCCCCCCCCCCAGCTGATGGGTCCCTGAACACATCACGGGCTGTAATGCCACGATGGTTGCACTGCCTGGGATTCCACTTTGAAGTCTTACCTGCAACATGCAAGTTCTACATACTGCAGGGTTGTCCTTTTCATGTGTTGCCCATCAGCATGAATAAATTATATGTGTCCAGGGAAATATGGCCGATGCGACAATCCTAACCTTAGGGTGCGTTCATAAACTCCACGTTGATGCCGAGTTCCAAGGGTCAACTAATATAGGCAAGATGCATGTATCTGGCTCCGGCTCAGACAGTCATAAGAGAACGCTGGATATGTACCACTCCATGTGGACTTGGTATCATACAGTATATAGGCATTCATAGGGGGTGTCTACTGGGTGGATTGGTCACGTTTCTTCACCCGCTTACACTTTCTGTATGTTCCTTATAAAGATTTATTATTAATCACGGAAAAAATACTGCTTGTAATGGTTTGCAGATTGTAAAGGGTTGAGGATCTCTTACCCGTAATCCAAAATATTCCAAAATCCTACATTTTGAACACCAACATGACACCAAAAGTGGAAAATCCCGCCCCTGAGCTGATGTGATGAGGGACAAAGTAATTAAAAATATTATAGAAAATGTCCTTCAGGCTGTGTGTTTAAGGTGTGTGTGTGTGTAAAACAAATATTAATTCCGTGTTTAGACTCCGGTTCTCATCCCTGAGATATCTAATTATTATATCCAAATTTCCCAAAATCTGACAAAAGCTGAAATCCAAACTGCTTCTGGTCCCAACGCATTTCAGGTAAGTCTGGGGTCAGCAGTTTCAGCAGTTCAGATGTATTGGAACTACATTTCCCATGAAGCTCAGGCTCAGCCATTTACTGAATGGTTGGACATCATGAGAAATGTAGTTGCTAAATATCAGTGTGATGTGTGTCATTTTGGAGTTTGGTTGCAGGGTGTTTGTGTAATCTGTGTTCTGTATGAATAATGTTATTGTCTATCATTATGGTCTATGTGTATCTGTTGCTATCTGCTGATAGATTTACTGGCTGGGTTATGTAAGCCGTTTCCTGCATCACCTCTCAGGAATGTGATTATCTGTGTACGCTTGAGTGGTCTTTGTTGATATGTGTTGTCAGGCAAACACTGCCCCATTATCTGATTACTGTTACTATGGTTTATATAATTACTTTGTGGTCACTGTAGCCGAACTCAACTCTTGCTATCTAGAATATGTATACGGCTAATCTCTACTTGTGTAACTTCTCCTCTGTTATATAAGGTATTCATACAGTCTGATGCTCAGGCAGCGACAAGAGTCTCCTGGGGAGAACACAGGGGTCCGGCACAGAAGCGGCATTAACAGATATGACCAAGTCGGGGTACTGTGATCTGTTACAATCTGGAAGTTGCTGACCATTGAGGTCAGGGATACTCAAGCTGTATATACTACTTTGGTTGAAGACATCTGGTAAATATACATGTATGTGCATACATACATACATACATACTGTATATAAACACTCAACACCTCCAAATCTCCTACTCGCGTCCTCTGCAATAACTATTTTGTGATATAAACCAGAAAGTGAATCAGTGAGTGCTCTGATGTGTCGAGGCATGGACTCCACAAGACCTCTGAACATATCCTGTGGTTTATGGCACCGAGACCTTAGCAGCAGGTCCTTTAAGTCCTTCAGGTTGTGAAGTGGGGCCTCCAAGGATCAGATTTGTTGTTCCAGCACATCCCACATATGCTCAATCAGATTGAGATCTGGGATATTTGGAGGCCAAATAGCTTGAAATCTTTGTCATGCTCCTGAAACCATTCCTGAACAGTTTTGCAGGAGCATTATCCTGCTGAAAGAGGCCACTGCCATCAGGGAACACCATGGCCATGAAGGGGTGTACGTGGTCTGCAACAATCTCTGGGTAGGTGGTGTGTTCCACGTGTGTCCTGACACCTTTTTATCATGGCCAGCATTAAATGTTTTAGCAATTTTCGCTACAGTAGCTCTTCTGAATGATCGGACGCGATGGGATAACCTTTAATCCCCACGTGCATCAATGAGCGTTGGGCGCCCATGACCAAGACGCCGGTTTACCGGTTGTCCTTCCTTGCACCACTTTTGGTAGGTAGAGGTATTAACCACTGCACACTGGGAACATCCCACAAGACCTGCGATTTTGGAGATGCTCTGATCCAGTTGTCTAGTCATCACTATTTGGCCCAATCAAAGTCACTCAGATATTTTAACTAATTTTTCTTGCTTCCAACACATGAAATTCACGAATTGACTCTTCGCTTGCTCCTAATACATCCCACCCTGTGACAATATATCCCACCCAGTGTCACGTACTGGTACCGGGGTGGCACCAGAGTACAAGGGGGATGGTTGAGCCCAAGTGCAGTATACTGCACAGAGACAGGAATGGGTGAAGGTGGATGGAAAGAACAGACTGACCAGATTGCTGAAGATGGTAAGTGCGGTTGCTGGAGTCCAAGGATTTGGTGAGTGGTTTGAAATACAGGAACAGATATTGGAATAGGGATTCCAGACAAGACTGGGTTATACAGGAGCCACAGAGCACAGCACTTCTCTCTGTGGGGAATGAAGCACAATGATGAAGCGAGGATCAGAGGTGGGCGTGGTGCCTTTATTTTGGTGTGTGGTGTGACGTGCTTGGTGTTTTAACTACTTGTATACTTGAACCAGTGCTGGATCAGAAAGAGCAGTTCTTGAAGCAAGCCACTAGGGGCGTTCCAGAATGTCTGTTATGATATGAAAGCTGGTTACAGACAATGAATGCTAAATGCAGGTTTAGGGATTCCAAGGATGGAACGTGACAGTAGAATGCAGGTTCAGGGGTTCCAAGGATGGAACGTGACAGTAGAATGCAGGTTCAGGGGTTCCAAGGATGGAACGTGACACCCAGTGACAATATATCCACCCAGTGACAATATATCCCACCCAGTGACAATATATCCCACCCTGTGACAATACATCCACCCTGTGACAATATATCCACCCGGTGACAATACATCCCACCCTGTGACAATATATCCACCCGGTGACAATACATCCCACCCTGTGACAACACATCCCACCCTGTGACTATATATCCCACCCTGTGACAATATATCCACCCGGTGACAATACATCCCACCCTGTGACAATATATCCCACCCTGTGACAACACATCCCATCCTGTGACAATACATCCCCCCCAAAACAGGTGCCACTGTGACCATATAATCAATACTAACAGATACATCCTGCATTTCTAGCCTTTTGTTAAAATATATTTTACTTTCTTTGTTACATTTTAATTTTGTCTTTGTGACGTACCTGTGATGTTTTTGTCGTCGTTGTTTTCTTACCAGTACATCATGAAAGAAATGTTTCCTTAAACTCAGACACTTCCAGATCCTACGGGATGTTTCCAGACTCGGATTATCATTAGATTCTGAGGAACCTGTAAAAAAGCAATTTATCTCTGACACGTCTGCACGCCGTGCGAACTGTACGGAAAACCGACTGGAAATGCATTGTCTCCACAAGTGGCTTAGGAGGATATCAGGTCCGGTTTGTCTGTCATTTCCAAATTATTCTGGAGCTTGTCCAACCTGAAACCGCACCTGCTGCCAGACAGCAAACATCGCTTAAAACTGTTTACCGGTGCGCAGCATGAACCCGTCTGAAAGGCACGTGTAACGATGGCATGTCTGCCGCTCATTCGCTCGCCTAGATGAGATAGTTGCCGTAGCCAAGGATTGTTTGAAACCTTGTTTGAAACCAATGACCTGAAACATGATCCGTACTATAAAGGTTAGTCTTTTAAAAATAAAACAACATTAGACTGGTCAGACAGGTTTGCATGAAGAGACTACATACATTGTTATCACCGCAAAACATTCCACGTGCGATTATTCGCCTTTAATCTGGAAACTATTCCAAGGTTAATAAGGATCGGATTAGCTAAGGAATACTGTTGCAGCGTAAAGTTTATTCACTGTTCCGAGGAAAGGGTTTGAACGCTGGGAAGGAGGGAAAGCCTTCGTTATGGTATCATCACACCCTTCTGCGATGATGTCAGTGTGCGGTGGGGGAAGTCCCACAGCAAGGGCTGACATCCAAGATTGACGCTTACCTGTGAGATTAAGGTGACGCGTTGAGCATGTCCTCCCCACACTGACGGTACACTGGAGGAAGTGCTTGGAGCGTCTTTAATGAAGAGGTTAATTAATTAAAGTAATAAAGAAGTAACAAACAACCAGATAAACTGTTTTATGACTCAAAAGAGAAGAGAAACAATTCTTTTGTGCACAAATCTAATAATTCCAGCAGGAGTATAACAGCAGCTAAGGAAAGGAATAACTATCAGGGTTATTCAAAGAGAGTCGATCTGGCCCCAAAATGTAACCGGACACTGAAATTCAGCGAACGGTGACATTTCGGGCCCATTCGGCTATTCAGAGAGCAGGCAATTCGTCAAATTGTGATGAATTGCCTGCACATACGGTGCCTGTTCGAGGGCAGTGAAATCCCCCATAGAGAAGCAATGCTTTGTCTATTCAGAGAACAAAAACCAGCAGGGAAAAGTTGCCGAAATGCTCTGCCATTCGGTGGTTTCATGCGGCAGATTTATTCAGGCGAATCCCATAGGCTTCAATGTTAAAAATATTCCCATTTTAATTCAATATCTAATAAACTATTATTTTATTCTGCAGTAAAAAGTCTCTTTATTTTCTGATTTTTTTTAGGATCTTTTAGGCATTTTTGGAGATTTTTTTTGCAAACGTTTTTTTCCGGTTTTTTTACATCGTTGTTTCATTTTTCTGTAACAGACCTTTTTATTATAATTCATTGGATCTTCTATGTAAATTTCAGACATTTTCGTTCAGTAGTTTTTTTGCAAACAGCGTTTCGCTATTCAAACTTTCAAGCATACGGGGGTTTTTTTCCGACGTTGTTCGTCTGCATGTCGGCTTTTTCTGGTGGCTGCTCTGCGCTGTGATCGACAGCTAGTCGGGTTTCTCCGGTGTGCTCAGTTTCGGTGAGTGTTCGGAAGGTTTGTGGCGAGTGTTGGCGGGTTTGTGGTGGGTTTTCCCTGCATTACGGGGGCCATGCGGCACTTGCTGAATACACCTCAGGGTCGGCAAAATTGGATCGCCGAATTGCCCCGAAGTGCAGGGAACGAAAAGTCACCGAACATACGGTGACTTTGATTCTCTTTGAATAACCCTGTATGACTTACATAAATATTACCTGGAAACAAATGATTTACATCCCTCAGCACTGTTAACCCCTTCACTATCATTATTGAGTATGCTGTATGTCCAAAACAAACCTTTCTGCTCTTATTCTGAAGCACTGCAAAAGAATTTTGTTTATTGCAAACAGTCGTTTTGAAAAGGGATCCAGGACATGCCCCACCAGTCTCACTCATGACTGAAAGGCAGCATGAGCGTATGTGGTTGCTTAGAAAGCAGCTCTTGGTTTCATTAGGTAGGACCTCTGACCAGAGGTGCCGTGACGTGGCAGGTGAGCTTACACTTTAACGGCCATTCAAGTAAACTAAAACCTCTGATTGCATTTTGTTTCGCATGGAGCTACAGGCGCGAGCGCAGATGACAATCTTTTTTTCTTGTTGTGTTTTATATATCTTGAGCAGGCTGGATACTGCTAGTCAACGCAGCCGCCTTGTTAGGGAATAGGCGCGAAACCAGTTTTTCTGTACACACACCCCATTGTCGTTTCAACCCGTCGGACGTCGCAGAAGTGTTGAAAATGTGTTTGAAAAGCTCTGAGCTCCTTTTCTCCCTCAAGGAAACACAGAGCCCAAGCTAAAATGTAAATGTAGTAGCGCTTTTTGACCAGCAGAGGGAGCCCTGACAGGGTAATCGTACAGTGCAGATGGTTCTGTATATTTCAATGTGTGGGCAATGGAAAGCGGTTTTCCATAAATCCACCGTCCCGCCAGTGGATTTATGGAAAACCACCCAGTAGTGAAGGGGTTAAAGACGATCCACTTTGTTCGCAAAAAATTACTCATTATTTATTTATACATTTATTGGACTAAATTTCAGAAAGCATATACACTTTGAATTTACTTTGCCAATTGGGGGAAAAAAAAACAAGTTTTAACGTCTGGAATGTTCTAGGTGTACACTAGCGGCCGTCTGGGATAATAACGAATCCGCCCGCTGTCTCCCAAAACATGTTTCATCAGAATAACTGATATTTATGACATACACCAATATATTCTATGTCCTTAACCGTCTCTCTTGAATCCCCCTTTTTGATTTCCCTTCTTTCTCTCCGCCCGGGGAATGAGACGTTTAATATCCTTTATGTGACTTCCTTCAGAGTTTCTGCGGCGGATTGTACGGTAAAAGTCGCTATGGAGATCTGTCTCCGTACTTCCTCCCAGGCGGCGAGCTCTTCTTGCTGGTTCTCAATGTCAAACAAGGCATCGTAAATCCCAGGAAACGATTCTCCGGCATATTTGTTATGGCTGCTTGGAGCAAAGATGATGTGCCTGTAAAAAAAACAACGTGAGGACAAACATTATAACGTGAAAGAATGTTTATTTGTGAATTAATAAGATTATTGTGAAATTCTCCCTCTGGCTGTATGTATAGTAAGGGTAGACAGATACAGCATAGTATGAGGATGATAGCCATTCATTTAAATGGGCATTATAGTGCTTTTGTTTTTCTTACCTTAATAAATTCAGCATGTCACAAGGAGGATTCTCGTCATTCAAATCCATTATTTATTCCCCACATTTAGGGTGTTATTCCTGTTTAAGGAAAAAGTCTGTGGATTTCTCCATCTTGACTTACAATGCATTGGCTGCACTGCCTTCTGCTGTGCACTACTATACGACGTATATCAGATGTCAGCAGAGGCACTTGGAGACTACAAATATCACATCTCACTGTGCTTTTAGCCAGTCTTTTTACCCGAATTATGCCTTTGTCACAACTTTCTCACCCCTTTTGAACTGTTATGTAATCACTCTCACTCCCATTGTGTCATTATCGGATCCCTATCACCCCATTGTGACAATATAGCATCCCTCTCTCCATTGTGCTATTATGCCATACCCTCTACCCACTGTGTCATTTTTACATACTTCCTACTTTCATTGTGCCGTTATCCCCACTTCCATTGTGCCAGTAGATCATCTCTCTCACCCCATTGTGCCATTATATGATTTCTCTACCCATTGTACCATTATCCAATCCTTCCTACTTCCATTGTGCCGTTATCCCCACTTCCATTGTGCTAATATATCATCCCGCTCACCCCATTGTGTTTTAGACTTGACAAAGACCAGTTCTGGTTGAAACGTCGTCCTTGTTGGTGCTGGAATAAATCCACTTTTGATTTAATACATGGGTTTTTGGAATTTATTTATGCCGTTTTGAATTTGGAATCGTGGAGCAAGGATTTCTTTCCTTTTTTACCCATCTATTCGTGAATAGCATCTGGGTTCTATTGTCTACAACACCCCATTGTGCTATTATGCCATACCCTCTACCCACTGTGACATTTTTCCATAGTTCCTACTTCCATTGTGCCCGTATATCATTCCCCTCACCTATTGTGCCATGATATGATTTCTCCACCCATTGTACCATTATCTCATCCTTCCTACTTCCATTGTGCCATTATATCATCCCACTCACCCCATTGTGCCATGATATGATTTCTCTACCTATTGTACCATTATCCCATCCATCGTGCCATTATCCCATTACCCTCTTATCCATTGTGTGAGTATCTCACTCTCACCCATTGTGCCAATATATTATCCCTCTCCACCTTGTACCATTATCCCATCCTTCCTACTTCCAATGTGCTATCATCCCATTACCCTCACTTCCGTTGTGCCAGTATCTCATCCTTATCACCCCATTATGCCATTATATCATCCCCCTCACCCCATTGTGCTATTAGTGTATGGAGTGGGCCTATTCAGTGCATGATAATAAGTTCTGATATATGGTCGCCTGATGGCGAAAATTATGGTAGATTAAGAAATGAATTCCAAGGTTTCTAAAGTAGAGACCACATTGTCTTGTTTGCTGGGGGTAACCCTAAATTACATAAATTTCCAATTGACAATCGTGGTTCCAATTATCACAAATTCTTAAAATTTAACTTTTATTAAGTCTGCATTCTAAAACGAAATCAATTTGAAATGAAGGAGAATTACCGCCTAACGGTGAACACCCTTAAAAACACACACAATTAAATAATAGAGGTATGCTAATTTCCTTTGCTAAATTTTAACAATGTTCTTCCCAAGATTTATCTCCGTTTCTAAATAATTCCAGAGTCAACCTTCATAGGTTGATAATTATAGGAAGGTACAGAACATTGAAAAATTATTGAACAGCAATATTTTCCCAAGGTTTTGACACTGTTTCTAAATGATTCAAGAAACAACCTACATGGGTTAATTGATGTAAATTGGAGATAGAGAGAAAAAAAAAGTATTGTTTATCTCAATTTCAACAACATGGAGGCTAAATGTGGAGGGCGCTCTCCCTCAGTTTGTTGCAATAAAAGAATAATTCGAGTCAAACAGGAGTTCCCCTAAATCTGTTCGCTTCGTTCCAGCCAAGGAGCTTGCAGATAGGGTATAGTTTAGTATAGTTTTGCCAATTTGCCTTACTTGGTTTCATGAAACTCCAAATTATTCTCAAAAGACTGCTCTCTATTTCTAAATAAGTCAAAAATCCAGTGTTCAGAACACTTCAGAACTCCTGATGACGCTACGAGGAAGTAGCGAAACATGTTGAGTATGTGAGAATTTATACTGGTATGAATATATTTACCTGAATGAAGCAAACAGATTTAGGGATCTTGCATTGCAATCAATTTCATACATTATAAATGATGGGGAGCGCTCACTAAATTGTGCCTTTTTGCTGTGGATGTATTGTAAAAACTTCTCTTCTCTTTACTGTCCTATAATCCCCAACCCATGAAGGTTGGTTTTTTGACTTATTTAGAAATAGAGAGCAGTCTTTTCAAATAATTTGGAGTTTCATGAAACCAAGTAAGGCAAATTGGCAAAACTATACTAAATTATACCCTATTTGCCTTACTTGGTTTCATGAAACTCCAAATTATTTGAAAAGACTGCTCTCTATTTCTAAATAAGTCAAAAAACCAACCTTCATTTTCAATGTTCTGTACCTTCCTATAATTATCAACCTATGAAGGTTGACTCTGGAATTATTTAGAAACGGAGATAAATCTTGGGAAGAACATTGTTAAAATTTAGCAAAGGAAATTAGCATACCTCTATTATTTAATTGTGTGTGTTTTTAAGGGTGTTCACCGTTAGGCAGTAATTCTCCTTCATTTCAAATTGATTTCGTTTTAGAATGCAGAATTAATAAAAGTTAAATTTTAAGAATTTGTGATAATTGTAACCACGATTGTCAATTGGAAATCTATTCAGTGCATGAGCCTGATACAGCAGCTCTTATAGCCCTGTGTCAACGCTACTTTAATCCATTCTTGTGTAAAGGTACATGTAATATATATATATATATTTTATTAAATGTGACTTTTCAATTCAATTTCACTACAGGAGTTTTCATGAAATATAATGTATAGATCTAAAACTTTTTATCTCACCTGTAGAATGGTCTGTTAGGTAATCCCAGAGGATCAATAAATGCCCGTTCCAAAAACATTAACTGGTCGTTAAAAGCTCTCACGGCAAGCAGGCTAAAAATGGGGGGAAAAAATCCCAGATATTAAAATAAACACATATTTAACATGTATCTCGATACAGACTGAAATACACAGATGTCCAGTTCTAATTTATTAACCCCTTCACTAGCAAGTGATTTTTGATTAAAAAGTATTATCAGATTCATAACATTTGTTTGAACCATGGAATGCAAAATTAACAGTTTTCTTGAAATGAAATGCTGTAAACTCTAGATGGCTTCAATTATCTTGTACAATGTCACACTTTGTCTGCATACAGGCAGAAAAGGCCTTTGTATTAGATACAGTAACAGTGATTGAGATAAAGGTAAATAATAAAATGGTGAGATCTCCTGCTTTTGGGGATTTGTAGTGATCATACTAAGATTATTAGCAATATCAATATCTGTATGTGACATGCTGCCTGTCTGTGGCAAATACAGTAACACCTTGTATCTGTATGTGCTGCATAATACCTGTGTATGGGAATTACAGTAACACCTTGTATCTGTACTGTACAGGGATTTTCCGTCATTATAACCCCCTGAATCTTATCCCTGTATAGTAGTGAGTGACCCCAGAGCTCTCCCTGTATTCTGCCCTCTCTGACTGTTGTAATGCAGCAGTAAACTTTGTTGAACGTTCTGTTAGAGTGAGGGTGGGACTGGTTTTTGCAGCTTGTTTTAGGGTGACTGGAGAGAGAACAAAAGATTTTGGTTTCTCCACGGGAAGCACACTAAACCTGCTTTGAAAGGGTATGCAAATTGAGTCTTGAAATGCTAATGATTGCTTTTTTATTTATTATAATGCAAAGTTGAGTTAACTATATTTGGGCGGGGAAGGGGTTAATGAGGGTTTTAGTGGCTTGAAGTACTTTTATCCAGGATGCCTGTGCAGGTACAGGATGCCTGTGCCATGACGGTCTAAAAAGCTTAAGCCATGGATCATTTTACGCTGGCTAAAGATATGAAGTGTTATATTACACATGTAATTTATAAGAGCACATGCAATTTATAAGAGCTTCCAAAGCACACGCAGAAGAGAAAATAGCTCAGTCAGTAAAGGGGGACAAAACATTTTTTAGATACATAAACGAGAAAAGAAAAGTAAAACAAGGATTAGATTAAAAACAAAGGAAGGAAGGTATGTAGAAGAGGATAAAATGCCTCAATGAATATTTTTGTTCAGTCTTTCCAGAAGAAAAGGAAGGAAAGGGACCTCAGTTAGGAGGAAACACTAAAGAGACATTTACATATGAGTTTACAGAGGAGGAGGTTCTACAGCAGCTGTCTAAAGTAAAAGACAAATAAGTCAATGGGGCCTGATGGGATCCACCCTAAATTATTAAAAGAGCTCAGTGGTGTAATAGCAAAACCGTTATCAGATTTATTTAACCAATCCTTGTTAACGGGAGTCGTCCCAGAAGACTGGAAATTAGCAAATGTTGTGCCCATTTACAAGAAGTGTAGTAGGGAGGAATCGGGGAACTATAGGCCAGTTAGTCTTACGCCAGTAGTGGGGAAATTAATGGAAACCATGTTAAAAGGAAAGGATTGTTGAATATCTAAAAACACATAGATTACAGGATCAGAAACAACATGGCTTTACCTCAGGGAGATCATGCCAAACTAATCTTATTGATTTTTTTGATTGGGTAACAAAAATAATAGACACAGGTGGTGCAGTAGACATTGCTTATTTAGATTTCAGTAAGGCTTTTGATACTGTTCCGCATAGAAGGCTTATCAATAAATTGCAATCTTTGAGCTTGGATTCCAATATTGTTGAATGGATTAGGCAGTGGCTGAGTGACAGGCAACAGAGGGTTGTGGTAAATGGAGTTTATTCAGCGCAAGGTCTTGTTACCAGTGGGGTACCTCAGGGGTCAGTACTTGGACCCATTCTCTTTAATATTTTTATTAGTGATATTGCAGAAGGTATTAATGGAAAAGTATGTCTTTTTGCTGATGACACAAAAATTTGCAACAGGGTTGACGTTCCTTGAGGGATCAGCCAAATGACAAATGATTTAGGTAAACTAAAAAAATGGTCGGAGTTGTGGCAATTGAGTTTTAATGTGGATAAGTGCAAGATAATGCACCTGGGACGTAAAAACCCAAGGGCTGAATATAGAATATTTGATACAGTCCTAACCTCAACATCTGAGGTAAGGGATTTAGGGGTTATTATTTCAGAGCATCTAAGGGTAAGTAGTCAATGTAATAGAGCAGCAGGAAATGCTAGCAGAATGCTTGGTTGTGTAGGGAGAGGTATTAGCAGTAGGAAAAGGGAAGTGCTCATGCCACTGTACAGAGCATTGGTGAGACCTCACTTGGAGTACTGTGTGCAGTACTGGAGACCGTATCTCCAGAAGGATATAGACATCTTAGAGAGAGTTCAGAGAAGGGCTACTAAAATGGTGTACGGCTTGAAGGAGAAAAGTTACCAGGAAAGGCTTAATGATCTTAACATGTACAGCTTGGAAAAAAGACGAGACAGAGGAGATATGATAGAAACATTTAAATACGTAAAGGGAATCCACAAGGTAGAGGAAGGGAGTATATTTAAAAGGAAACAAAATAGCAAAACAAGAGGACATAGTCTTAGATTAGAGGGGCAAAGGTTTAAAAGTAACATCAGGAAGCATTATTTTACTGAGAGGGTGGTGGATACATGGAACAGTCTTCCAGTAGAAGTGGTAGAGGCCAAAACAGTAATTGAATTTAAGCAGGCATGGGATAGGCATAAGGCTATCCTAAACAAAAGATAAATCCAGGTAAAGTATCCATGTAATTGGGCAGACTAGATGGGCCGAAAGGTTCTTATCTGCCGACATTTTTCTATGTTTCTAATAATAATGTTATACATATAACTGAGCTGTCATTGATCCATATGTGTGATCTATACTATACAGGGCCTTATCAGGCTAAGACTTGAGGAATAGCCATCCTGAAACAATTAGGGATGTGCAATTTGTTTCGTACCGAATCGATTTTCGGATGAAATTTACCATTTTTGTGCTTTCGATGGCATCCCGAATCTGAAATATCGACCACACAAAATTTCGGATCGATTCGATATAACGGGTCGATTCGATGATTTGGATCATTTCGGGTCATTCGGTTCAGTTGGTTTTTCGTTTTATGCTGCATTATTATACTGTAGAGGTGCTGCCTGGCAGTGTCCGGATTCATATGCCGCATTATTATAATTGAGAGGTGCTGCCCGGCAGTGTGCGGATTCATATGCTGCATTATTATACTGTAGAAGTGCTGCCCGGCAGTGTGCAAATTCTTATGCTGCATTATTCTGTAGAGGTAAATCGTTTTGTTCATTTTTTTTCCTTTCATACCATTTTAGTATGATTAAATAAAGTTGTGAAATGCATATCCATAAGAAAAAAAGGATCTTTCATAAAAAACGATACGTCTGAAGGAACGAATCGGCAGAATTACCGTATCGACCGAAATAACGGAGCATCCGAAATACCATTTGTTTAAGTCAAAACGAAATAGACCCTTTAAAAAGACGAGAACAGATGATCCAAAAGACCGAAAATTTCCAATATCACAAAATGAAAGTCGATCCGAAACAATGAGCCGAGTCAAAATGAAAATCGTTCGAAACGATCCGAAACTAAAATTTTAAATCTACCGAATGAGCTGGAACGAAAAAATGCGTGCACATCTCTATAAACAATCTTACAACACAACATGAGTTATGTCCAACATTCCGAAGTTTGGGAACTCCCCAGGATTCCCCCCACCACAGAAATCATTTTAATCTCATGGTTAGCCCACACTGAAATCTGATATTGATGTTAAATCTATCGCCAGGATAGGCTTTTTGATAACATTCATGAGACAACCCAATGAGCATAATAAAGTAGTTACTAGAGGGGTTATTATACAGAGAGCACCGACTTGGCCACTGAATTGCACTGAACAGTGAATTTCCTCGTATGGTGCAATTTCGTGGCCATTCGGCTATTCAAAAAGCTGGCAATTCGCCAAGTATTGGCGAATTGCCAGCGAAATACAGAGATCTTCGGCAGCACTGAAATCCCCATAGAGAAGCAATGGTTAGTCTATTCAGAGACACCGAACAGCAGAGAAATGTCAGTGAAATGCCCTGATGTTCAGTGGTTTCATTCGACAGGTTTCCCATAGGTTTCAATGTAAAAAATATTCCCTGTTTTTTATTAAATATTTATTCAACCGTTTATTCTTTTCATAAAGACAGAACACGTATTGGGGAAAAACCTGGTGTCACAAGAAAAAGGACTAAACCTCCTAGTAGGCAAATAGATAAAAGAAAAAAGCATAAAAAAAGAGGCAATATATACCAAAAATTAGATGAGCCTCTGCACCGGACATGCAAATTGTGAACAAAAATACAATTTTTACTGATAGATACATATGATTAGTGATGGGCTGAACACCCCCGTGTTCGGTTCGCATTCGAACTCGAACAACCAAAAAAGTTCGACCGCAAATTCGAACACAATTCGAACACCATGCAAGTCAATGGGGCTCGAACATTCGAAAATGAAGGTCCCCTCCAATAGGGCATATATGCAAGATATTGGCCATAAAAGGTGTATGGGGTCCGGGTACTGCCCTGGGGGACAGGAAACAATGGAAAAAAAAAAAAAAAGTTTTTAACCCTTTCACTGCTAATTGCTGAGCCATTTCACCGGTGTGCGCTGAGCTCATTTTTACCGCTTTTCCTCATGTTTAAACGCGATTTGAAGCCATGGGAAATGTTTGAGCAACAATGAGAGGGAAATGTTTGAGCCAAAAGGAGTGGCAAATGTTTGAGTAACAAGGAATGGGAAATGTTTGCTCAACAAGGAGTGAGAAATGTTTGAGCAACAAGGAGTGGGAAATGTTTATGAATCCCAAAATATTTCCGTTTTAATTCAATATCTAATAAACCGTTTATTATTATATTCTGCAGCAAACAGTCTTTTTTATTTTTTTAGATTTTTTTAAGCATCTTTTAAGCATTTTTTTTTTAAAAAAAAATTTCCTCAAACTTTTCGAAAACTTTCGAACAGCCGATGTTCGAATCAAACGGATTTGAACTGGCAGCCCACCCCTACATACGATGTACCAAAAAGTGGACCTTATAGGAATGAAAAAATGGATAGCTGAAGACTGGGTGAGTTGCCCCAAAGGTACCAAAACGCAGGACAAGCACACACTAAAAAGACAGAAGGGCAGAAATCTCAAAAAGATATGCCATACAATAAATGAAGAGGTTAAATAAGTTAAATAAAATATATATATATATATATATATATAAATATATATAGCAAAAAAAGGGGGGGGTCAGATGAGAGTAAGTACCAATTGCCTACTGTCCCTTACTCTGTATGATTTCTGTGCTATCCGTAAAATGGATTTCAAAAGACAGAACAATTTTATGGTACCGTATTTTCCGGCGTATAAAATGACTTTTTATACTTAAAAACATCCCAAAAATCAGGGGCTGTCTTATACGCGGGATATACAATGTGAACCTTTAGTACACCTTTTTGGTACATCATATGTATCTATTTAAGACTTTATATTTGTTTGTTATATCAATAAAAATTTTATTTTTGTGCAGCAAAAAGTCTCGATTATTTAATTTTTTTTATTTTCCAGCAAAATTTTTGATTCAGATTTTTCTTACACGGCATTTTTTTTCTCTGTAACAAACCTTTCGACCTTTTTATTGTTATTCATAAGACCTTATATACTATTTCCAGGCATTTTCATGCACTTTTTTGTTTAACCGCGTTTCAAAAGTTTTGTCTTGTTTTCTTTTTTACCTCTGGTTGGCGTTAATGTTTTTTTGCGCCTGCGCAATTGTTTGCGTGAAGATCGTAGTTTAGCCCTTTAAAGGCCAGTCCAGTTAACAAAAAAAACTCAGTTTTTTAACACAGATTTATGGAAGTTATAGCGCAGATGACATATATTTATATTTATATATATAAATATATGTGTGTGTTTCATAAATGGCGTTGGGCTGAATGCTGAGTGTTTACGCTGCCGTCCAGGTCGGGAATACAGAGGCTTTCTACATATATTTGTTTTCATGTGTGGTGCATGGTAAATCAAGGACATAATATGGTACTGGATTATCCAGTCACCCCATGCATGTGTTTATTAGTTAATTGGTGCAGATTAACCCCCGCAATCATACCATGCGATCACTGAAATGAATAATAGTTTACTGAGGAAAGGAATTAATATGACACTAATTAACATAATGATCTGCTCGATGACATCTGCGCTGATCACTCACCTCTATTTTATTTGTAATTACTGCTTTGGGATTTATTTGCATGGGGAAAACACATTGCTTTAACAATTAACCCCTGCACTCCAAGCGATTTTTGTTGCAATAAATTTTATCACATTTATTTGAAAAATGGGATGTGAAGTTAACAATTAAATATGGGGTAAAATAGAGGTTTCGCACAAAAATTGTTATTCTGAGATAGTTAAAAAAAATGTAAATAATGTTAATTTGCTAATTTTTTATTTTTCATGTATTCGGTTATTGCTTTCAGAAATATTGTTGAAATGTAAGATTCTGAACTCTAGATGGTGTCTTTTATCTTACACAATTTCAAATAGGGTCTGCATTATTACCATACAGGCAGAAAAGACCTTTGTGTTAGATACAGTAACTGTGATAAAGATAAATAATAATATGTCAGATCTCCTGTTATGGGGATTATAATGAGATTATTAGCAATGCAGCTTCCAAAAAATACCAACATCTGTATGTGCCTGTGAATGGGAATTGCAGTAACACCTTGTATCTGTACTGTACATGGATTTTCTATAATTATAACCCCCTGAACAGCAGTGATTGACCCCCTGTATTCTGCCCTTTCCCTTGCAGCTGTAATTGATTTGAACATTTTGTTACAGTGAGGTTTAGGATTGCTATTTGCTGCTGGTTTTATGTCTCTCCGGGTGGCTTGGTGAAACGTAAAACAAAGGATTTTGTTTCTCCACAGGAGACACCTTAATATTGCTTTAAAAAGGTGTAAGAAATTTTCTTTTGATATGCTAGTGAGCACTTTTCAATGTATTACAGTGCAAAATCGAGATAACATAAAAAAATAACCTAACATAATATTGCTACTGCATACTTACCATTAATTTAAAGGAACACTCTACTGAAAAGTAGAGTGCCCTTTTTTGCCCTTAAATAATTGGGCAGAGGCTGCGGACTGCTTGTCATTATTGGGATTTTTTTGCCCCATTTTACTCACCTTTTCTCCACCACCATGCACAGCTCTTCTGCTGCTCAGGGACTCCTGAACCCGGAAGTCCCTGAGGCTTTCCTGCGCAAATTGCACCTCCTACACTACTTGGATAGCATAGAAACTGCAAATTGCGCGACACAACGGAACTTCCAAACTTTACACAAGTTCTGTAGTGACTGCGCAGAACGACAGATCGAGCTGCACGCATGTGCAAAGCCGATCCATCGTGGCCTCCTGAGACTGATCGATAACGTGATTGGTCTCAGAGATGGTGACGTCGGCACGCTCTCTACGACAAAGCAAGCTCCTGTCAAAGGCTTGAATGTCGTTTTTTTATCTGCTACATACACCAGGGGCTTGCCGTAACCCCTTAATGACAGAAAATGCAACACAGTTTGCCTTAATGGGCTAAAGTATAAATAATTAAATAAATGTGCAGTAGTAAACAAGATTTTTTTCTTTCATATTAGAATTTACAGCTGAAATTGATGATATAACCAGCTTCAATCATAGTCAGGACGTGACATATAGCTTGGAAAAAAGACGAGACAGAGGAGATATGATAGAAACATTTAAATACGTAAAGGGAATCCACAAGGTAGAGGAAGGGAGTATATTTAAACGGAAACAAAGTAGCAAAACAAGAGGACATAGTCTTAGATTAGAGGGGCAAAGGTTTAAAAGTAACATCAGGAAGCATTATTTTACTGAGAGGGTGGTGGATACATGGAACAGCCTTCCAGTTGAAGTGGTAGAGGCCAAAACAGTAATTGAATTTAAGCAGGCACGGGATAGGCATAAGGCTATCCTAAGAAAAAGATAAATCCAGGTAAAGTATCCATGTAATTGGGCAGACTAGATGGACCGAAAGGTTCTTATCTGCTGACATTTTCTATGTTTCTATGTTTCTATGACATATAGGGAGAAGGTGATTCAACACCGATATTTGATAGATTAGAAAATTCCTCCCAATTGAGAACAGATCTCCCTTAATGTCCACATTAAAACATAACTTTTATTTCAGTTATTAAAACCACTCATTGTTTTTTTTATTTTAAAAAAGAAACAAAACAAAACACAAAACAAACAACATAATGGTTTATCAATAGTCGATTACAAATTATGTTTACTAGTATTTTGTTCAACCTTTTATAGGTGCACTGTATAAGGAAAAAGTGACTGATATATTTGTAAGAAATACGGTATTAGTATTGGCTCCTTGCCTGTTTAGAATCAATTGATTCAATACATGTATTAACCACACGCAATCATTATTTCACTGCAGTCTAATAATGGTTCTATTCCGTTCTTATACAAGTTGGCCAGAGTGTGATTAGCTTGTATATCACGTCAGCTCTCCTTTAGTATAGGAAGCATAGTACATGCTCACGTGTGCTGGCTATGTAGACCTTAATTAGTTCGGTGCTTGCTGTATTAACGGACACTATGTCAAAACAAGTTATACACTTCCTTTGACCAGTAGATAAATTGCAACCATTCAAGCTTAACAAATGTGATTTAGTCTATTGACATAGGCTGTTGGCAGATCTTAACCGGTTCTTGTATTGTTTCACCAGAGTGTGATTAATCCGTTCTAGCATTCCTTCAAGTCCCGTATACTTGCCCTGCAATAATGAAATCACACTCTCACATTCCCACAATATACGAGGTTGTCGTCAAAATTCCGTGCTTCTTATATATCGATAAGGCACTATATTGCCTAAGCTGTTCGCTTGCTTAGAACCAGTAGCTCAGTTGATCAATTACAGCCTTTCAACCACAACAATTTGTTAACAAGTATATCATTTGTGTCTACTGACAACCCATAATAAATCTAAATTGTAGCTTTTTAAGCACAACAATTGTTGTAACTCGTAATCTCTATCTCTTCAGAGATGAATATCTGGCCCAACACGCATTTCGCCGCCGGGCTAATGGCAGTATCATCAGAAGCTCTATGGCTAATGTCAGACGAACGCAGTCTGAGCGCACTCTGCGTGCGTACATAATGGACGGACGGACTGACAAAAGATACTGTAGACACCACACGGTCGCTTTTTTTGACGGATGTAGAAGGAAAAGGGGAATATGGGAAACAAAATTAATAAAAATTAAATGACAGGTACAGCCAGCCAGACCAAAAAAAACTTCTGAGCATCAAGGTGATGGACGTCGCAAATGCGCTGCGTCTTTTCGTCGCATCATCACGCACACAGACAGATACGCGGATGCAGCACACTCTGGGCATTCGTCCTAGTGCTTTTACGTCGAGGTCTACATGGCGTCCGTTGCCACCTGCGTAGTGCGTGCGCACTTCGGTGCGCACGTACTTCGTGTGTTGGTCTCTATTGATCACAAATCAATGCTACGACGGACGTTAAACTGTGCGGCGACATGGCCGTGATGACTGCGTTCGTCTGACGCTAGCCTTAGTTCTACTAACTTGGGATAAGTTTTTTATAGACTTATCAGTATCGGATTGGTGTCAATTGCTGGCCGGTGTTTATTATCAGACATTGTGTGCCTAAAGTATGGATCCTTGCAGGATTTTAATTCTGAACACGGTTCAACCTCCATCGGCCTGATCACATGATGGTTACAACCAATGAGGAAGCCGACGGATTATCTCTTGATTGGGTTCTAGACTGCAGTGAAATCATGATTGCGTGTGGTTATTACAGGTATTGAATCAATTGATTCTAAACAGGCAAGGAGCCAATACCAATAATGTATTTCTTCCAAATATGTCGGGCACTTTTTCCTTATACAGTGCACCTATAAAAGGTTGAATAAAATACTAATAAACACAATTTGTAATCAACTCTTGACAAACCATTATGTTGTATGATTTGTGTGTTTTTTTCTGTTTTAAAAAACCTCAATAATGAGTGGTTTTAATTAATGAAATAAAAGTTATTTTTATTGTGGACACTAGGGGAGATCTGTCCTCAATTGGGAGGAATTTTCTAATCTTTTTTTCTTTCATAAACTGAAGTTTTGTAAGCTCAGAGATATTTAATGTAAAATCTGTAGATTAGAAACATGACTGTTTTCAGTCTGGCAATTACTATTAGTATTTCATGTAGAGGGGCGCACAGGAACAATTGCTAGCCTGTAACACGTATAATTCATATGATTCAGGAAGGAAATCAAGTCACCTGGGATTAGACTTGTGCACCGATATTTTTATTTTTTTTTATTTTTTTCGGTTCGGTTCGGTTCGTTCTGATTTCGGAAATTTTCGTGTTTTTCGGAACATCTGTTCTCCTCGTTTCAAAGTGTCTATTCGTTTTGACGTAAACTATTGGTTTTTCAGATCCGATATTTCTGTTGATACGATATGATACGATTTCTCATGTTTTACAAGAAGGATACATTGAGATTTCTCATGTTTTACAAGAAGGATACATTGAGATTTCTCATGTTTTACAAGAAGGATACATTGAGATTTCTCATGTTTTACAAGAAGGATACATTGAGATTTCTCATGTTTTACAAGAAGGATACATTGAGATTTCTCTGGATTCCCGGGAAGGACACATTGAGATTTCTCATGTTTTCCAGGAAGGATACATTGAGATTTCTCTGGTTTTACAAGAAGGATACATTGAGATTTCTTTGGTTTCCCGGGAAGGATACATTGAGATTTCTCTGGTTTTCCAAGAAGGATACATTGAGATGGGAATGATACAAAATTACAGAATCAGCGATATAACCGAAAAATACGATGTCCGAAATTACTGAAATGGAACCGAAATCAGGAATGGAGCCGAAATTACGAATGGAACGAAAATGATTTTCGATTTTACACATTTCTAGTCCATTCGAAAACTCCAAAAAGTTTTCGTTTCGGCTCGGAAATTTGTTCGGATCTGCCGTTTTTGGAAAAATCGGCCGAATCCGAATGCCCTACCTGGGATTCCTTTTCAATTTCTTCCCTGCAGCGTGTGGATTGTACATGCTGTGGGGTGGCATTTTGCATTCATTGCCGATCTGCATGAATAAATTATACAAGTCCAGGAAACCATGGGTGATCTGGCAACCTAAGGCTGGTGTCAGACGAGCGTAGTGTTCACGTCCGTGATTGCGCCTAAAAGTACGTCCGTGATAGCATGAAAGAAAGTCCATTGGAGCCTGACACATGAAGTACGTCCGCACTGAACTGCGGACGCACAACGGCCTCGGCAAACGGACGCAGGTTAGGCAAGAACGTTATACTGCTAGAACGGACGTGCGGAGTGCGCTGCGTCCACAACGTCTGCATAGCTTTGTGTGTGAGTGATGGAGCATGGTCAGACGGACTGCATTTATACGTCCAGCATTTTTGACGGACAGAATGTTTTTTCATTGTAATTTATTTTTCCCTCCTACATCCGTCAAAAATAACTTCAGTGAAAAAACGGACTGTGTGACCACTACTGCGTCATCCGTACTGACGATGTCCGTACTGCACGGACGTACAGTCCGTAGAAATCACGCTCGTCTGACCCCAGCCTTATCGGGCACCCTACCTACTTGTAATGTCACAGCCGCCACTGGCTTTGCTGTGTTCTCTTTAACCATAAACCTTAACACTGTACACAAATACCACACTGCACCAGACACAAAGACACTCCAAACTTCTAAACCAGTGCTGACAAACTCACAGCCTCCCGGATGTTAATGCCTACAATTCCCATAATTCTAAATTGCACCAAACAGTGAATTTCACACTTCTGAACAATTTCAGGGCAATTCATGCGTTCACAAATCTGTCAATTCGCCAAATACAGGCCAATTGACAGCGAACTACGGTGCAATTCGGCAGCACCCAAATAGTCCTATTGGAAACTATCACTTCGTCTATTCACAGACCACCAAATTGCAGGAAATGTCAGTGTTTCAATACGACATGTTTAAACAGGCGAATCATATAGGTTTCAATGTAGTAAATGTAATATATTTTTTAGACCATTTATAAAATTTATAAAAACCCTTTATTTGTTAACAGACCTTTTTATTATGTTTTAAAGGAAGTTTTTTTAATATTTGGACACATTTTTACTACAATGTTATTGATTTGAGCTCCTATTAGGAGAATGGGAGACGTCCTTTATACAGTTCGGTGGAATTCACTGATGCCAATTTGCTGCAAATTGGCAGATATTGGTACAATTCGGCGTGTTTTGCCAACATCCGATAACTGCTTCGGTGTCATGGTTCACACCGCCGGCACAAGAAGGGCAAATCTGGCAATGCTATGCCATAATCTAGGAGCATCCTTCATGTTCTGCCCTCATGGCTCAGGTCACTCCTCGGCTTGCACAGACCAGGTGCTCCTCGTTACTCCAGGAGCACTTCTCCATTTAAGAAAGGCCCACCTATCCCTCCAATGCTTCTGCATTATATTGTCATTTGCCTATTGCCTATCCATAAGCTAATGGCTTGCCCATTGACGACTGCGTACCGGACCTTCTGATTTCCTTAGACCAGCTCGCTCTTCTCCACCCCTTGACCCACGGCTTGCCTTAGACCTTGCTTTTGGAAACCCCTCTGGATTCATCTGCTTTACCATAGACTCTTGCTACGCCAAAGTTTCCTGTTGTGCAAAGACATACCTTCCTGTCCCATCTGTCTGGTGTCTTGTGTAAGTGTTCCTCGTGTATCAGTCTCCAGTATTTCCTCTGTGATTTGCTTCAAGTATCCAGCCCACAGTACCCAGCTAGCCCTGTTCCTGCATCGCCCCTCGTTATTTCCTGCTGTGTGTGTGTATATGTATATGCAATAAACCCCTGTTTATGCACCATGTATGTATCACCGCACTCTGGGCTCATACCCTCGCCTCCTCGTGACATTCAGTGGCTCCATTTTCATCGAAATGCAAAGCACCGAAACTGAATACTTTGTAAATATTCCCCCTAGTCTTCCTTTTTGATACTTTTGTGTCTTTTTGGAGTCGGCATTGCCCTGAGATGATTTGCTAGCAGACTGGCTTCTGGCATTCACGGCCACAAAAAGCATCCTGTATGTATGGGCTGCGGTCCTAGACCTACTGTTTAAGCCGGGGTCACACAAGCGCAATAAGTGCATCCATAGTTACCCCTTCCTCCCAGCATCTGTCGTAGCGTTGTGACGGCTGGACTGGGAGGGCCACACAGTGTAACGTGTGTACTAGTATCGCACATTACAATGGGTATGCAGTTTTCCTCCCTGTCAATCGCCACTACAGTGGACGGGGGTGGGTCTACAAAGCGCGATCCTCCAAAGGAGTAAACAAGGCGGGTGTCCGAGTGGAAAGAACGTCCATTCTCACGGACTTCTCCACATTCGTACTTTAACCCCTTAGTGACCGGGCAGTTTTACGCAAATCCGTCCTTTAGTGCCCACTGCTGTTTTTGCGTTTCTGCCCTGATAGTGTTTAGGTAAAAATTTTCTCTTACTCGTTTATGCATCCCACACATACTATACACGAGTTTTCCCGCCATTAAATGGACTTTCTAAAAATACCATTATTTCCATCATATCCTATAATTTACTATAAAAACAGAAAATGGTAAAAACACACTTTTTCGTAATTTAATCCCCAAAATCTACAACCGCCAAAAAAGACCCCGGCTAAATAGGTTCAAAATTTTGTCCCGCGATTAGAAATATCCAATTTTTACATGGTTTTGCTTTTTAAACCCTTCACTGCTGAGCCAGTTCACCTATGTGCGCTGAGCTCATTATGACCATTTTATGCTCATAATTTTTAGATGCCAACCTAGGTCCCATTCAACTAAACCCCCACCCCCGACAATTAAAAGAGAAAAAAAAAAAACAATTTGTTTTAGGTTTTCTAATTTTGTTTTTACACCAAACCTAGTCATGTTTGGTATCATTGGCAATGCCATGATTGGGAGATAAGGGGATCCAAAGGATTCCCCTAACTGGCCCACTGACATCCTCACACATATGGTGAGGATGTCAGTGGGTGGGGGGGTGACCCGGAGGCTTGGCTGACACCCAAGATGTCAGCCACATCCCAGGTTTGAATCGCGATCCGGCAGCGAAACAACAGGTAATGCTTTACACCGCTGAAAAGGGGACTCTCCCCTTTCCAGCGGTGCAACTTGCATTGCTGTAGCATTAACGGTTGGGGAGATAGTGGGCTCCAAAGTAGCCCCCCTCCCCTTCCTAAATTTTACTCATGGCGCCTGTCAATGATGTCATCACGCAACGTGATGACATCAAATCTGTCGGCCCCCAGGAAACGGTGGGGCAAGCATCCAGCTTGCCATAGCCACCATGGGAGCCGGCGAGGGAGGTAAGTATCGGCGGGAGGGAGGATAGGAGACCGCTGAAGTACCATGTACGTCCACGGGTCTAAGGGAGACCCGTGGCCATAACGTACATGGTACGTCCACAGTCAGGAAGGGGGTTAATGTCAGCTTTGTAGTCGGGGCAGGAGGTTGTGTATTCACTGGCCTGTGCTAATTCCTAAGTGCCAGGAGGTGCAGCAGCTACTATTCAATATATGCCGGACATGCTACCACCAGTTATCATTAAAACCCTTTCACTGCGGAGGACGTGTGGGGAACGTCCTCATTGACTCCTAAGGAAAGATAGGGGTGGAGATAAGGTTTCCTTTGAACCCCAATATCTCCCGACTTTTTTCAGCTAGCAGGGTCATATTTGGTATCATTAAAAAGGCCAGAGCATGGCCTTTCCAATGATACCAAACATGACCATGTTTAAAGTAAACAACAAAAATAATAACAATAATAATACAAAAAAGAAAATTTTTTTTTTTTTTAAGCCGTGAAATGGCTCAGCAGTGAAGGGGTTAAGGTGTTGCATTAGAAATAATTTGGAGAGCCATTGAAGAACATTGCCTTGCTGTGACTGAATGATGTGCGGATCCAGGTCCATTGCCCAAAATTCAATTTTGTCAGCACCAATTGTCTCCAACACAATGGTAGGCGAGAAGGATGCAGGATGGTATTGCTGTGTCATGGCAAGACCTGGCGTGAGCCGAGGTAGGACCCATATTTGGGGTTAAAAGCCCAAAATGCAAGAGACACCACTGACTCAATACAGACAACAAGTAAACAAAGGTGAACCTGAGAAGAGCTGAATGTAACAGGAAACTCCTGGACTTGAATGCAGGATTGGCAGGGCAAGAACTAAGAGCCGGACCAGATCAGCTCACGGGGACAGGCTGGAAACGTGACATCCTGTATCTCTAGTGCAGAGAGGACTTCCTTGGCATTTCAGTTCTCGCCGCCCTTTCTGGGTGATGCAGACTGATTCACATATGGCTTAGTCTTCTCTGTAATGGCACCATCCAACTACAACCTTGTGAGACCCGGATAGGAAACCCATCGAGGTGCAGGCCACAAAGGCTGTTTTCCAGTCTCAGGACCCTCACAAACCTCGTTTTTACTCACTGATTGTGCATATATTTAAAAAAAACATACTTTGAGGCTTCACAAATGGCCAAGCTTACTTTGTGAGATCAAGAAGTTTCCGTCTCGTATTAAACGATTCGACATCCGCAGTGAAATTTTGAATAGCAGAAAAAAGAGGATCTGAAAGAAAAATAAAGTGTGCGTTGTCAACACAATCCATTCTTGTTGTAGAGAGGTATTTCTACAGCGAGGAGGTCTGTCTTCACACTCTCCTACGTACCAGCTAAATATCCATAATAAAATATACTGTATAATATATATTTCATTCTAATATTTTAAAATTCTCATATTTCATGCTAACCATGATCTTAAAGTGCATCTGATATGACCAACACAAGCTGGGCTCATTTAACAGGGAATCACTAATAAAATATATATATATATATATATATATATATATATATATATATATATATATATAATGTGATTTAGCCATTGTTCTGTCAACACATACACTGCCTGGCCAAAAATATTCGCATACTGTAATATTTGTTTGCTGTGATTGTGGCACGCATCCGCTGTGGCATCGTTTGGATAAGCTCATGCAATGTCACAGCATTTATTTGCGTCCACACTCGCATTAATTTGCGGCCAGTATCTTGTACTGATGATGGGAGAGTCGCAGCGCTGTGTAAAGTCTTCTCCAGCACATTATCCCAAAAGATTCTCAATGGGGTTAAGGTCTGGACTGTGCGGTGGCCAATCCATGTGTGAAAATGATGTCTCATGCTCCCTGAACCACTCTCGCACAATTTGAGCCCGATGAATCCTGGCATTGCCATCTTGGAATATGCCCGCTGTGCCATCAGGGAAGAAAAAAACCCATTGATGGAGAAACCTGCTCATTCAGTATATTCAGGGAGTCACATGACCTTGTTCTTTGGCTCATAATGTTGCTGAACCCAGATCATAATAGTTATTTACTGTAGGTGGTGATTTCTTTGTTTATTGGCCGGGCAGTGTATATATTAACAACTCAAGTTAATCCCTGTTCAAGTTTCGCTATCAACCACGTCCGGTGATCGACAGCTGAGAGTGGAAAAGCCAACCTGCAGGACAGCCCTCTGCTCACTGACGGCACCTGGCTGCATGCTGTCACACTGACAATGCTGCACGATGACCCTCAGTAAGCAGCGCCAATGAAGAAGTATGATCACTGTGCCAGGCCTGGTGGGATCTCAAGGGCTGAGATATTGCTTTGGTTAATATGATGACCAGTGCTTTGCCTGGTGAGAAATTGACTCTACACACTGCAGTCCCCCTTAAAGATGGGCCCATCTCCAAATTAGCATAAAATGTGATTTGACCAAAAAGATAAAATAATGATATGATAGAATATATATATATATCTATTACACACACGTGTGGAAGGAAACAGTAAATGCAGGCAAATGAATATCTGACCTTTAAAACACCATTTGCCCGGGTTAAAACCTTGCATCCTGTCTATGGTCATTTACCAAAAAGCACGGTGGACCCACTATGGGTCTCACCCACTGGAGAGAGAAAGTTTTTTGCCTGAATATATTATTATCTGCCCGCCTGTCATGCCCCATGGCTGCCACCATCCTGAACCCCCCCCCCCCCCGGTGGTTCACTTCCATTCTGTTCCTGCCCTGCAGCCAGCATCCAGCAGTGTAAGAGTTAACACCAAAAACACGTGACTCACGAAATAAAGGGCTCTGCCCCGCACTCACACATTGCTGGTTCATTACGGCTCATGCTCACCAAGAGTGAACATCATTGCTATTATTGCTACTCTGCTACCTGATCCTGATTTTCCTATCTCTGGTTCCTGCAATTACAACCATCATCCCCATCATCCCTCTGCTATCAACCTGGTCAGTCATCATATTCATCCACCCTCCACTATCCATATCCTCTGTTAATCAGTGCAGACCACTGCACGCTGGGCTCATACTCTCCTCAACCCCGGTGCCACCCCGGTACCATCCCTAACCGTGACACTTCCACATATGTAGAGATTGATTAATTTGAACCCCTCCCGGTCACATGGTTTGCAAGTTCCTCATCAAGGCCTATTTAACCCCTTCACTGCCAAGTGATTTTCAAAAGAAAACACAGGAACCAGAGGATTTTTGGAAAATTATTTCTAAGTAATTATACAGTAAGAGATATTTGGGAATATTCCCAGTGTATTCCTTACTGTAATAACCTATTTGGCAGGCGTCGCCATCTACTGGCCAAAAGGATTTAGTGCAGGATTAGCTGGGGAGATGTCAGTTAGAGACATTCCTCAGCTGGTTTTAAAGAGCCTTCGTGCCTCAGGCATTAGGCCCAGGGTGCTAAAACCTTAGTGGCATGTTCTGTGGCCCAAATGCAATTTGAATTTGTTTGCAACATGACCTCGGGCTGCTGTGTCTGCTACTGCTAATTGTGTAAACACGATCTAGGTACGGAAGAAGTTAATCTTGAAGCCTCTTGAGATATTTCCAAGGTGTTTCTCTCGCAATAAACCTCTAGAAATGTTCACAAGAAATGTCACTCCTGTTTGCTCTTTGCTACACATGAAAATGATGATTTCATTCTTTCATGTTGTGTAGACTGTGCAATGCTAATGTCAAAGTACATTGTAACAGTGTTTCCCAACCCTGGTCCTCAGGTCCCCATAACAGGCCAGAGTCGCGTTCAATACCTCAGCAGCTGCTGAATTGATGCAGCACAGCAATTCAGTTTGCTGCAGCAGTGTCATTGAACGCTTTGGATGCGAATTTCAAAGCAAAAATGGCCGACGATGCCCCCAGCTCATTGAAAAATTGCCCCCAGCTCACACACATGGGTATATAGTGCTGTTGGCTTCAAATTAATTTTTAGCAGAGCTGAGCGCCTCTGCATAGGGGAAAAACATATCAGGGGGGATATAAATTTGACTATTACAGCTCCATTTCTTTTTATATTTTATATTACCACTTAAATGTAAATAGTTACCATTTTCCAATAAATATTTGGTGCTTTGGTCAACAAACACCTCGAAATGGACATTGCCATACTGGATAATAACTTGCTCCGTGGCGGCGGCCATCTTTACTACGTCACACTCAGCTACTCGCAGCATCTCTCCCGAGTCGCTGCAAGTGCTAAGTTAGCAGGGCTGAGTGCTGAGCGGCAGAACGGCGTTCAGTGGCAAGTTGCTAACTTAGCACTTGCAGCGGCTGAGGTATTGAACGCGGCTCAGGTTTTCAGGATATGTGAAGCACAGCACAGGTGATATAATTTGCTGCTCAGTGATTGTATTTCCCGGATGGAATCCATAAAGCCTGTCCTGTTAGGGGGACTGGAGGATCAGGGTTGGGGAGCACTGCACTATAGGCCACGTACCAAAGGATATCTTGTATGTCTCCATCTTGTCCAGGTGTTTCTTGGCCATGTCTTGAACGATGGCAGCGTAGTTCTTCAGTTGGCTGGCATAATCTTGCCCATCGAGGGGAAGCACCAAGGAATCTGCGAGCTCAAACACGAGGCCTCCTCGGACCTTTGCCACGGCCAGGTGATTTTTATAAAGGGGGTCGTAGAATTTATCAACAATTTCAGACACTTCGTACACGCTGTGATATACGGGATACCCGCTGTATCTGCCTTCTTTCTAAAATAAACAAAAACATAGCAGATAATGCTGCACTGCAAGAGCCGCTCGAAAACGTATAAAACAGCAATTATTATTAGATATTACTATTACCGATTGACCAGGGCGCTATTCCAACATTGGTGTAATGCTGACCAGAGCTTTTCCTCCGGATCAGCGGCATTTTTAAAATATTGGCCCTGACTGAATTTTTAAAATTGAAAAATAAATAATAATAAAAAAAAAATCAGCCGAAAGCAGCCAATATCTTTTCAGAAAAAACATCCAATAGAATTAAATTGAACCCCTTGTTTATAACGACCAAAGAATGAAATGTTTTGATGGATATTTCAGTTTTTCTGGATCTAAAGGGGGACCAATTTATTAATTAAAAAATGCTCAGAATATAAGCCTTGCCCCGATCTCCTCCGACCCTTTGAAATTGTTGAGTGAATTGGAGATTCCTCCATCCAATCTAGGGCTCTATTCCCTACTGTGCGCTAAAATGGGGATGCTAACAGGGAAACTCTGCGCCTGCAGGTTTCTCTGTTGCGTCCCCATTTATGCTGAGATTCTGGGGCAGGCGCTACCTTAGCACCTCGCCACAGAACACAGCGCTAACTGCTTGGATACTCACGGTAGCACCTGCACCTCCACACCACCATGAGTATTACCCAGTGGCGTAGCATGGGGGTGCCATGGGGTGGTGCCCCGGGTGCAATTTTCTTAGGGGTGTAAAATTCCCCCCACTGAGAACCAGATTTTGTCCAATTTTGGCCTGGGGTATTTTGGCTGGTGGTCTCCCTAGGCCCAGCCACCAGTAGGGAATCCAAGATGGCGGTCGGCCCCTCTGAGGGCATCATGCGGCATCCTGACATACAGCAGAGACATGGTCTCCCGGGCATGGCTGCCGCTTCAGGTGTCACCACCCATCCTGAGCCCTCAGACTGGTCCTTATGGTTTAGCCCTGCCTACCTTGCAGTTCACGTACTGGAAGCTTCACCTGCAGCCGCTCAGACCACGGCAAGGTACTGGCAGGCAGAGGCACAGGCAGCCCTGGAACCACAGCCCGCTCACTGCAAGGAAAGAGAGGGGAGGCTGCACTAGGGATAGCCAGCTTGGAGATGCTGGCTCCGCCCCACCCTCCTGCCAGAAAACACAGCTGTGAGTTGAGCAGGGTGCATGCTGGGAACCCTGAGGAGCTCTATAAAATCGGCCAGATACAGTCATCCTTTTGCAGGAATGGTGAAACAGGTAAGGGGCTCAATACATTACTGGTGGAAGGGAAACCGGGCGTGCTAACGTGTCCATAGGTTGCGGGGGTGGCAATTCTTGCTTTGCCCTGAGCGCTGACAACCCACGCTATGCCATTGGCTCATACAAACCGTACATTACTGTGAGTTTTATTGCTGTAGATTCGACATTGTGGACCTGGAGGGGTCCAGTGCGTGGGGGGTGCAATTATTGCCTTGCCCTGAGCGCTGACAACCCACGCTACGCACTGGTATTATCCCCAAGGGTCCATAGGACTCCAGGCCGTGAGCCCTGCACTAACTTGCTCTCACGAGATCATGCAGCACCGCGGAGTGATCGGGGAAGGAGACTAAGAACTATTTGTCCCTCACTCTGCTCGAGGCCAGGAGAAGCTGTAGATCAGGCCACTGTTCTCACCACTGAATGAGAGAATAGCAGAGAATTTATGTGGGGGGGGTTAGGGGTTGCTAAATGATTTTGTAAATTCGAAATCATTTAGCAGCGGCTTTGAGGTGCCACTAAATTTGTGGTTAGGTCATCGGTGCGCTTATTGATACTGATTGCGTGCTAAGTATAGGATGCGCAAAGTACAGTAAGCTCACGGAAGTTTCAGGGACTTCCAGGTTTGGGAGTCCCTGCGCCGAAGAGGAGAAACAGCGCAGGGCAAGGGAGGAAAGGTGAGTAAAATCACCAAATGTACATAAAAAAATTATTGGGCAGAGGCGGTTAGCAGCCTCTGCTCAATTATTTAAGTTAAAAAAAAAAGGAACTATTTTTTTTAATAGTTTCCCTTTAATTACGTTTTTTTTTTGTGTCAGCAATAATAGCTATAGTGTTTGTGCAGCGAAAGCAAACTTTAGGGCCAATACTACTTCTCTCCCTTTTTTTCTTTGAAGAAACCGAGCCACGTGTCATCCCATCTCAGAGGACAATTACAGTGTTTAAGTCTTCAGGGTGATGTGTTGCGGTGTTAACAGCTATTTAACATACCACTTAATAAATCCGTGCGATGAGTCTGTGTAACAGATATAAACCACCCAGCCTTCCCATGCACCAGGTGCTCAAGTAAACACGTACCCTGTCTTTAGTGTAGCGTGCCCTTCCAGAAGCGATGCCGAGACGCTGGAAGAACACTTCGAAATCGTTTCCCGAGCCCAACTTGTTTATTCTTTCAAAGAAAAGAGGAACAACCGGAAAAATGTAATTAAAAACAAATATCTTTAAAAAAACAAAACAACAATATACGACATATTTGTTTGTTACATTAGGGCAGGGATCTCAATCTCTGCCCCCCCCCCCGCCAGATGTTCTTGAAAACTACAATTCCCATGATTCTTTGGCCATTAATTGCATTCAAGGAATTCTGGGAATTGTAGGCAATAAACATCTGGGGGGCCGGAGTTTGAGATCCATGCATTAGGGGTTCTTCACGAACTGCAGATGTTCACCACTGTTGCACCTATGTGGAACTTCGACTATCTATAGAAACACGATTCAGTGGGTCTTATTCAATGGTTGTCATTAAGATATGGAGCCAATACACCGATCATCTCCAGCCGATATCTTAACGGCTGGACAAGCAATTCTAACCATGCCACAAGCTGTGCTTGTGGCTCGTTTATGGCGTGTCCTTACTGTAAATTTACGTCTCCTATACCATGTATTGTATAGGAGATGTTAATTTCCACCTGGGTGTAGAAAAACCAGCTAATCCAAGGTGGCTCGTTCTTCTTGTCTGGAGCTGGAAATACCGACTCCTGAAAGCTTCATGCCAAAACAATGGGCGACACCAGGATCGTAACAGTAGGAAAAGCTTTAGTGCTGGACAGGCCGGGGGCTAAAACAAAAGTGCCACATTTCAGCTGTAAACCTTAGTCATGCATCTCCTATAAGCTGGTGTTAAGTGATTTTTGCATTTGCAAAATCACTTAACACTCTCTAAAACATTTACCAAAAAATACTCATGCTCACCTCTCATTCCACATTGGGTAGGTTGGAACAATCCAACGCTTCCCAGTTCCCGGGCTCCCTCCGTGATTCATTCGCAGCTCCAGCATGATCTCCGTCGATCCTGGTTGCGCTGGTCTCCATGGTGTCCTATGGACTCCAGGAGTTAATAACTGTGGAGGCATTTGGTACCACTGCCAGTGTCAGTCTGCACTGCACTTTCCTTCCGGGGTAAAGGGGCTGTTAAAGCACTTACCCTGGAATAGCTATGGTACATCTCTCGTCTCCCCTTTTGCAGCAGCCATGAAATAGAAACTAGTATCAGCAGGCGAAGCTACTTCAAATAATGTCTAACGACCAGGAACATTGGTATCACCATTAATCTTCAGTAAAATAAGCAGACTGCGGCTATTCTCCATTCAGAGTTGTTCTGCCATTGTTTGCAGCAGAGTTGAATCTACTTTGGTGATTTTAAAATGGCAATCGCCTTTGAACGCCAATGAAACAACGCTGAAGACAAGGGTAAAATCTAGGCTAGACAACTTCAAATGAAACACCGGGCCAACTATGGTGAAACCTGTGCAAAATAATATCCACAGGCCCTACAGTGGAAACCCCCATTGAAAACTACACAGAGAACTATCCTAGACCAGTGTTTCTCAAACCTCTCCACGGGACCCCTAACCAGGCCAAGTTTGCAGGATATGTGAAGCACAGCACAGGTGATATTATTTGCTGCTCAGTGATTGCAGGATTCAGTCTGCTTTTCCCCAAGGTGATCTGCAAAATCTGGCCTGGTTGGGGGTCCCGAGAAGAGGTTTGAGAAACACTGTGCTAGACAACCTTGGCAGAAATTAAGTTGGAAAGAATGGTGAAAGGTACGAAGAATTACAGCGTCAGTTCCCTAAATGGTAAATTCACCATAGTTCCACTGTACTTCATCCAATGTAGTTATCATAGAGTTTCCGGAACGAAAACCACCAATGGTTCGATGTCCTATGACATGCTAAAAAAACAAACATAGTCCACGGATTTTTGATGAGCGATCATTGGATTTCTCAGTCATTAGTGTAATGAAAACATTAAAACTTTGTAAATTTACAATGGTTTTAGCCAAATGAGGACTGGAAAAATCATAAAGCATAAAGGTGCCCTTGACTGGGACCATCCATTAGGAGGGCAAGACAGGGCACAGGCCTGTCCCTGTGCTAGCCAAAAATCAATCTTCAACAAGTACGCAGCTCTGGTGGGCACTGATTTTTTTTTTCTAGTGGTTCATTGAGCCGGCACATGGTTGGGAGTGAATTCCTTGGCATAGACACCTCTCTGTCTTAAGAAGGAAAGAAGAATTATATTCCACCATCTCTTGGAACTCTGGTGCACTGAGATACCAGGGAGCACAGTAGATGGTTGCCACCCAACGGACACTTTTAGCCCAGGGCCTTGCGTGTTAGAATAGGCCCTGTTCTTGACTAAGCCAATATGGTTGTAAGGTATTCCAAAACACAACGCTTTACTGACGCCATTACTTTACTATCTGAACTCTCTTTTGGTGGTCTAGTAACTCCGCCGATAAATCCGCAAGCCCTTACCTTGGTAAATCCCCAACACCCGTCCAGTTATCTTTCCGATGCCAGCTTTCGTAGAGAGAGTTTCCTTCATATCCCTCGTCTGGACTCTCTATCTGAATCAATGCAAAATAAATTTAGGTCACCATTGCTTGTGTACAAACAGAAAATCGAATCCGACCGTACGATTGTTAGTCTATGGCAGTGGTTTCCAACCGCGGTCCTCAAGTACTCCTAACAGGGCTGATTTTCCAGATATTTGAAGCACAGCACAGGTGATATGATTTGCTGCTCAGTGATTGCTGGATTCAGTCTTCATTTCCCCAATGGAATCCTTAAAACCTGGCCTGTTAGGGGTACTTGAGGATGTGGTTGGGAACCACTGATCTATGGACTCGATCCTGCACAGTGACCCATTCCGAACATTGAGTAACACAACCATTGCTGCATACATTTTTCTCCGAGAATCACCAGTCGCGATCGAGTAAACTCACTCTAGTAGTCTGGCGGCTGGCGCCATTGAAAAGACTCGGGAAAATAGTGCTACCGATTAGGTAAAAGAACGCACTCTCACAGGCTGACACAGCTTAACCCTTTCACTACCAAGCACTTTTTGTTGAAAAAAATAATATAATATTTATTTGAAACGCAGGATGCGTCGGTTAAAATGGGGATTTTTGCATTAGTCTGCCATTCTGAGACAAAAAAAGAGGATTTAAATAATGTATATTCGCTCCTTGTTAATTTATGTTTTGTTTTCATTGTATTTCAATGCAAAGGCAGTGCACGTGTTAGTGAAAGGGTTAAAACTAAACCATTTAACAGCTCAGCGAACCTTATTAAAAAAAATTATTGTAACACGTAATGAATCACGATGAATAAATAAACACTGAGTCATTTCCTAGTAGGTACGGCCAAGTATTTAGATTATCAAGGAGTACCACAAATGCCTTGTGAACGCCCAGGTCCAGGCCCATGCAAGTCCAATTAAATGAAATTGGCATCTGCGAATTCCAACGAACTGTAAAAAAGAAGTCTCCTATTTTCCTAATAGAAGTTTCATCCAATAAAAATGTGTCTAAATAATAAGAAAGGACTTTAAAAAATAATAAAAAGGTCTGTTACAAAAAACCATTTATATAATAAAAAATAAAAACGTGTAAAAAAAATCCAAAAAAATACTAAAAGGTTTTTCAGAAAATAAAAAGAATAAACCGTTTTTAAAATAAATTTAAAAAGAGATATTACCTTTTTACATTGAATCCTATGGGATTCACCTGTTTAAACCTGTCGACTTAAAACACCAATTATGTGAATAAAAGGCACAATAGGCTTCTATGGGACCATTTCGGTGCTGCCGAACACTGCTGAATTGCACCGCATTTCGCTGTCAATTCACCTCACCTCAGGAGTATTTCCCCTAGCTTTGGCACTTTTTTTGGGGGGGGGGCGCCCGAGATTTCTGTGCCTAGACTCCTAAAATGTAAATCCGGCCCTGCCTTCTAGCCAGCAGGAGCAGAGGATTAGAGGCAGAAAATGAGGCCTTCTTTCTGGAGAACCCATCATTCGGCGCTACAGAATATGTTGGCGCTTTATAAAGAATGCTAATGACTCTGCCTCAGTCCCTGGCGAGCTGCCAGCCCACCTCGCAGTCATAATTTTTTTTCTTTTCTGAAGCTGCATGCTTGCCTGTGGGAGCCCCTTTCTGCTCCTTCCGACCAGGGAATGACTTTGGTGGTCCAGCCCTGGAGAGACAAAAAAGATTTTCTGCTTCTCTGGGGACCCAGCGGTACAAGACAGATCTCTACTGCTGGGAGTGGCAGCCTGAGCTCCGGGGGCCCGCCTCCTCCCGGTAGCAGCCAAGTGCCACCGACTCCCTGAGGTCACCTGACACTACAGAGGGGAGGCAAGCGGCGCGGTCTCTCTCAGTGCGAGGCCTTAGGAATCTGTCTTAACGGCCTAATTGACAGGCGGCTTCTGTCCAGGGGGTCCAGCGTCAGAAGGCAGATCTCTACCGCTGGGAGTGACTGCCTGAGCACAGGGGGCTCGATGCTTCCTGGTAGCAGCCAAGTGCCACCGACTCTCTGCGGTCACCTGACACTGCAGAGGGAGGCGAGCGGCGAGGCCTCTGTCAGAGGCGAGGCCTTAGGAATCTGCCTTAATGGCCTAATTGACAGGTTGGCTTCTGTCCAGGTGACCCAGCGGCAGAAAGCAGATCTCTACCGCTGGGACTGACAGCCTGAGCTCAGGGGGCCCACCACCTCCTGGTAAAGGTAAAGTGCTGACGGCTCTCTTCGGTCACCTGACACTGCAGAGGGAGGCGAGCGGCGAGGCCTCTGTCACTGCGAGGCCTTAGGAATCTGCCTAATTGATGTTGCCGACTCTGCTGGCTTTCACAGCTCGTGGGGAACAGAGGACCCCAGATTCGTATCTTCAAGGAAAATAACAATGCTCATTACAAGACAGCCGACATTTACAGCAAGTTCACAGAGTATAACTCTACCTTCATTGAAATAGGAGATGGATTACATGAAGTATGAAAAGGCTGTTGTGATCTCTGTCGCGCAGAATGAGAACAACCAAGTATAACACATATGGCACCAAGAGATCTAGCATATAAACAGCAATAAACAATAAGTAAAGGATAACTATCCTGATTATATCCATCGTCTTGCAACGGCGGTAAAGCTAAATTGGGACGTTGATGATGACTAACTGCTGAGAGGGCATCGTTGTCATGGCAACAATGCCATTATCTTCCTTACATACCACAAGGGATTATCATAAACCAATTTTATGTCCTTTTAGTAAGTGTTAATTTCATTGCATCTCTTTGCCGTCACAGTCATCGGTGTAATATTTATAAAAATGTAGCAACAGCATGGTAAAATCCAAGGGACCAGGTCAAAACCTGAGACTCTAAGCACAGCTCTCCATCCGTACAGCAAAAACGTCCTATTACATCCGAGACGCAAACTCAGCTTGCCTCTTGGATGTAGTAGCTGCTGCTTACTGTATATTAACGTGTCCTATACTTTGTATGGGAGACGTTAATGTGTCCCCATCCAATGGAAAACGAGCTATTCCAACCAGCTCGTTCTCCAACGTCGCCTAACGTTATTCAGAAAAAGATAATGTTTTTCCTAGGCTGGTGTTAAGTGATTGATTTTGCTGAAGTGACATCACTTAAAGGAACACTCTACTCAAAAAATCACCCCCCCCCGTTTTTTTATCCTAATCTATCCCTATTCCCTTAATAAAAAGTTTTTTTTTGTGTAACTGTAATACTTACCCTAAAATCCACTTGTTTCCAGCACCGTTTTTTTTTTTTTGTTATACTCACCACCCTCCTCTTCCGCTCCCGTCCTTCTTGCATCGGACTTGCTTCTGGTTTACGTGAGAAGCGCGCATGCGCACCTCTCACGTAAGCCAGCCAATCGGCAGGCTTCCTCCCGGCTCCCTCTGAGGATTAGTGGTGCGCGCAAGAGGATGCGCGCAACACTAACCCTCAGCCGCTGCCGCCAGCTACTGCGGTGAGTTGGAGACGTCATCGCGCTGAAAGTGCGATGACGTCTCCTACTCGGCAAAAGTCAGCAGAAGCGGGAAATATGATTCCCGCTCTGCTGACTGACAGCTGGGAGGGCGGAGTAAACTCCTCCGCCTCTCTCAGCTGTTTTCAGCTTTTTCTGCTGAACCGCTGAGCGGAGGGAGGGGGGACAGAGGGCAGGATACTCCGGGCATCATGACCACCTAAAAAAGCTTAGGTGGTCATGTTGCCTAGAGTGTCCCTTTAACACATTAATGTAACCCCACCCAAAAACCTCAAACTCACCATTCGATTCTCCGGCATAGAGCAACCGGGATCAGCCGCTTCCTCGCTCCGCGGGCAGATGAATACTGGGAACAAATAGTTACCAGCAGGCCCGGATTAAGATCTCTATGGGCCTGGAGCTGAAGATTTTGGGCTTTTTTTGTAATTTAGTGAAATGAAAACATATTTTTGGTTATTTAATAGTGTGGATACGGGTATATCTAACCAGGCAGATACTGTGTGATTTAATTTTTCATTCAGATTTCAATCATTTAAAGATTTAAAAATTCCCCATTTTATCATCCAAACCTCTGTGGTTATATATTCTATAGGGCATTCTTGTTAAAAAAATGTGAGATGGGAACCTGTTACTGCATTTTCTTGAGAAAATGTAAAATTTTAACCCAAAAAAATGAAAAAAAAAAATTGCAATATTTCCCTTGTGTTTTGGAACATGTTTTTTTTTTAAACGAATAATATGACATACAGGGTTATTCAAAGAGATTCGCAAAGTCACCGCACGTTCGGTGACTTTTCGTTCTCTTCAATTCGGTCCAAATCGGCTTTCCCATTTCGGCGACCCTGCGGTGTATTCAGCAAGCACCACAGGGCTGTCGAAGTGCAGGGAAAAGCTGCAGAAAACCCGGCGAATGCATGCCGAAAACCCGCAAAAACATCTGGATTACCCTGTCGAAGACGCCGGAAAAACCCGAGCAGGAGCCGATCACACGCAGCGAAGCCGCCGGAAAAAGCCGACACCGCAGAAGAGTGAAGTGAATAAATTAGCAAAAGTTTGTTTGAATGATTGAAAAGTGAAACGCTGTTTGCAAAAAACTACTGAGCGAAAATGTCTGAAATTTACATATGAGGTCCAGGGAATGATAATAAAGAGGGCTATTACAGAAAAAATAAATAAACTTAAAAAAAAAATAAAAAAAAAAAAAATCGGACTTTTTAAAAAAATACTAAAAACTAGAAAAATGCTTAAAATATCCTAAAAAAATCTATAAATAAATAGACTCTTTACTGCAGAATTTTATAATGAATGGTTTATTAGATATTGAATTAAAATGGGAATATGTTTAACATTGAAGCCTATGGGATTCGCCTGAATAAACCTGTCGAATGAAACCACCGAATAGCAGGGCATTAGGGGAACCTTTCACTGCTGGTTTGTGTTCTCTGAATAGCCGAAGCAGTGCTTTTTTATGGGGATTTCACTGCCCTCGAACAGGCACCGAACAGGGACCGAATGTGCAGGCAATTCGCCAGGATTTGGCGTATTGCCTGCTCTCTGAACAGCCGAATGGCCAAGAAAGGTAACCGTACGCTGATTTTCAGCTACCTTTCTCCAGCCATTCAGATCTCTTTGAATAACCATGTATGTATAAAACACTGACCTTGCTCCCAGCGTGGGAAATGAGAAGGTGAGTAATGGCAGTGGTATTGCTCATTTTATATGTGGCAGATGGACAATGCCATTGCTTTGGAACTAAAAAAATGAATAGTTTTCTTTTCTTTTAGATTTTAAATGGTCAGGTTTGGTATTAATACAAAGGCCAGACTCTGCCCTGTCCAATGACACCTCACTTGACCTTGTGAGGTGTAAAGATTAGTGACGCAGGGGTCCAAAGGTCCCCACAGGGCTCTTTGCTGCAGTGTGGCTGTTTAGGTTTTTGATGTAACAATTCGTAACAATGGATTGTACCATCACCCATCACCTCCACACTTGTTGGTGACATGAGAAATGTGATGGTGAGTTAGTGCAGCATCATTGTTTACTTCATAATTGAAAAGTGAAAAATATTACTGTTGGAAAGAAAAAGAAAAAGTAAATAAAAGTGAAATTCAGCGTACAGTTACCTTTCCTGGCCATTTGGCTATTCAGAGAGCAGGCATTTTGCCAAATGTTGGTGAATTGCCTGTGACATACGCAGGGCCAGTGCTTTTTTTGCACCCTAGGCAAGACCAGCTACTTGTGCTCCCCCCCAGAAAAAATTGTCAACTGTTGAAGTGCGGGGTGGGTAACACTCACACACACACACACACACACACACACACACACACACACACACACTGTCAGTGCAGGGGGGACACACACTGTGCACGGGGACACACACACACTGTGGGGGGGTCGGCACACACGGTCATTCGGTGCCCATCCTACCCCTCCACTGGTCAGGCCCAGGTTCGGTCTCTGCCGCTTTCTTTCTTTCCTCTGCCCTCTGTGCCTTTCTTCTGTGCCTCTTTTGCCTTTTCTTACATCTGCCTTTCTTTCTTTCATCTGCCTCTTTCTTTCCCCTTCCTTCCATTTCTTTCCTCTGCCTTTCATCTTTCCCTTTTCTTTCCTCTGCCTCTTTCTTTCATCTTTGCCTGCCTCTGTGTTTTTCCTTTTTCTTCTTTCGCTTATGTGGCTTCTCTTACTTTCGTCTCATTCTTTTTCCTTTCGTTCATCTGTGCCTTTTTTCTTTCATCTGCCTCTTGTGGCGCCCCCACGTAATCTGGTGGTGCCTGACCGTCACCATAAGACGCCCACCTTCTGTGCTGCTAGCGGGGGTCCACTTTGCAAGCCGCCACTTTCAGCTACACAAGCAAGCAATTAGAAAGGGGTACAAAAATGGAACCAGGGTTGAGGCCAGCTGCGCCCCTTCGTTACAGTGCGCCCTAGGTGGTTGCCTAGCTTGCCTAGTGAAAAGCACCGGCCCTGGACATACGGTGCCTGTTTGTTGTATGTTCGAGGGCAGTGAAATCTTTGTCTATTCAGAGAACAAAAACCAGCAGTGAAAAGTTGCTGAAATGCCCTGCCATTCGGTTGCTTCATTCGACAGATTTATTCAGGCGAATCCCATAGGCTTCAATGTTAAAAATATTCATGTTTTATTTCAATATCTAATAAACCGTTTATTATAATATTCTGCAGTAAAAAGTCTCTTTATAGCATTTTTAGGATCTTTTAAGCATTTTTCGGGATTTATTTGCAAACAATTCCGATTATTTTTTTATTTTTCTTTAAACGTTTTTTCTTTTTATTATCATTCAATGGACCTTTATATGTAAATTTCAGACATTTTCGTTCTGTAGTTTCTTTGCAAATAGCGTTTCAATTTTCAAACATTCAAGCGTACGTTTTTTGTTTTTTTTTCACTCCATTCGTCTGCGGTGTCGGGTTTTCCCGGCAGCTTCTCTGCGCTCTGATAGGCTCCTGCTCGGGTTTCTCCGGCGTCTTCGGCGGCATTAATCCAGATGTTTTTGTGGGTTTCAGTGTGCATTCACCTAGGTTTTGCGGTGAGTGTTCGGCAGGTTTTTGGCGGCTTTTCCCTGCACTACGACGGCCCTGTGGTGCTTTCTGAATACACCGCAGGGTCGCCAAAATGGGATCGCTGAATCAAGCCGAATTGAAGAGAACGATTTTTTTGAATAACCCTGAAAGTTATCCTTTCTATGGGCCTATTCTGAGGCATGGGCCTGGAGCTGCTGCTGCTCCATCTGCCCCTATGTTAATCCGGCCCTGGTTACCAATGTTCCTCCACCCATCCCTCAGACGTGTGAGAACACGTGTATCTCCATGGGGTAATTAATAGGGCCGCTGGTGTTATTATTATTATTCTTTATTTATAAAGCGCCAGCATATTCCGCAGCGCTGTACAATAAGCACAGTATAGACAGGGTTACAATACATTGAACAACATTTGACAAACAGTACAGGAGGAGATGAGGCCCTATTCCCGTAGGAACTCACAATCTGGGAGGGTTGGGGTTGGAAACAGGAGGAGAGGACTGTAAGGTGAGAGTGATTGATGGTTGCGTCAGTGAGTTGGGTGGTAGGCTTCCCTAAATAGGAACGTTTTAAGGGAGCGTTTGAAGGAAGAGAAGTTAGGGGAAAGTCTGACAGTACGAGGGATAGCGTTCCAGAGACTGGGGGCTGCGCGTGTGAAGTCCTGCAGTCTATCATGGGAAGAGGTGATGCGGGGAGAAGCTAGGCGCAGGTCACTGTTTGACCTTAGGGAGCGGGCCGGGGTGTATTTGGTGATTAGTGAGGACAGGTAGTGGGGAGCTGAGTTAGTGAGGGTTTTGTAGGTAAGGATAAGGATTTTGAACTTAATTCTGCAGTGGATGGGGAGCCAGTGAAGGGACTCGCAGAGGGGAGCGGCAGAGACAGAGCGGCGGGTGAGGTGAATTAGCCTGGCGGAGGCGTTCAGGATGGATTGTAGAGGGGAGAGGCGGGACAGAGGGAGGCCAGATAAGAGATTATTGCAATAGTCGAGTCGGGAGATTACCAGGGCGTGTGTGAGTTGTTTTGTGGTGACAGCGGTAAAAAATGGCCGAATTCTGGAAATATTACGCAGTTGGTATCGGCAGGAGGAGGAAAGAGACTTGATGTGGGGGATGAAGGAAAGAGCAGAGTCAAGTGTAACTCCAGGACAGCGAACTTGGTTTGATTGGGTGATGGTGATACCCTCCACCGTGATAGAGAAGTCAGGAGGTGGGGCGGCATTGGAGGGAGGAATAAGTAGGAGTTCAGTCTTTGACATGTTGATCTTTAGGTGGTGGGAGGCCATCCAGGAGGAGATGCCAGATAAACAGTCACTGACTTTTGAAAGGACATGGGGAGAGAGATCAGGGGTAGAGAGGTAGATCTGAGTGTCATCAGCGTAGAGGTGGTAATTGAAGCCAAAGCTGTTGATGATTTTGCCCAGGGAGGAGGTGTAGATGGAAAAGAGCAGAGGACCAAGGACAGAGCCTTGAGGTACACCAACAGATAGAGGCAATGAGGAGGAGGAGTTTCCAGCAAAGGACACACAGAAGGACCTGTTGGATAAATAGGATTCGACCCAAGCGAGTGCAGTGTCACCGAGACCCAGAGAGTTGAGGGTCTGTAGAAGGAGGGGGTGGTCAACAGTGTCAAAAGCAGCCGAGAGGTTGAACAGGATGAGAATAGAATAGTGGCCGTGTTTTTTAGCAGTTAGGAGGTCGTTGGTGACTTTGGTGAGGGCAGTTTCAGTTGAGTGTAGGGGACGGAAGCCAGATTGCAGGGGGTCAAGTAGGGAATTGGAGGACAGGAAGAGGAGAGGCGGTTGAAGACTAGTTTTTCTAAGAGCTTTGATGTGAAGGGAAGCAGGGACACAGGGCGGTAGTTGGATGGAGAGTTGGGATCGAGGGATGGTTTCTTTAGTAAAGGGGTAACTAGCGCGTGTTTGAAGGCGGATGGAAAGGAGCCAGTGGAGAGAGATAGGTTGAAGATGTGTGTGAGAGCAGGGGTGAGGGAGGAGGAGAGGGGAGGAATTAGATGTGAGGGAATGGGGTCGAGCGGACACGTGGTGAGATGTGAGGAGGACAATAAGGAATTGACTTCCTCCTCAGTGGCTGGGAGGAAGCGGCAGAGGGTGGCAGAGGGGACCTGTGGGAGTGGAGGTGGCAGATAACTATCTTGTGTTGGGATGTTGCTTCTGATAGTTAGAGTTTTACTGAGGAAGTAGTCTGCCAGGTCTTGAGCGCTGAAGGCAGCTGAGGGGGGAGGTGCAGGTGGGTAGACGAGGGTGTTGAAGGTGGACCAGAGCCGTTTAGGGTTGGAGGACAGCGTAGATAGAAGAGATGAGAAGAAGGATTGTTTGGCCAAGTGGAGGGCAGAGGTGTATGACCGGAGAATAAACTTGAAGTGAACAAAATCAGCTTCAGAGCGGGATTTCCTCCAGGCACGCTCTGCAGTGCGGGAGCATCTTTGCAGGTAGCGTGTCTGGAGGGTGTGCCAGAGCTGAAGCTGGCGGCGTGGGGCCTTACAGAGTCGAAGAGGAGCAAGAGTGTCTAGAGCAGAGATAAGAGTAGTGTTGTAGTGATTAGTGCCAGCATCAGGGCAGGTGAAGGATGAGGGAGGTGGTGAAGTAGGTTGGAGAATTGATGGGGGTCCACAGCATGTAGATTTCTGCGAGTGTGTGTGCGGGGTGGGGGAGCAGGGTGTTTAGGAAGTCCAGATAGGTTGAAATAGAGAAGGTGGTGGTCAGAGATGGGGAAAGGGCGACAGTTGAACTCAGAAATGGAGCAGAGGTTGGAAAAGACAAGGTCAATAGCGTGACCATCGCGGTGGGTAGGGAGGAGGGAGGATTGTGTGAGTCCAAGGGAGGACGTGAGTGAAAGAAGTTTGGAGGTAGCAGGAGCGGAAGGATCGTCAATGGGAATGTTGAAGTCCCCGAGAATTAGGCATGGAAAATTAGAAGACAGGAAGTGAGAAAGCCAGGTAGCAAAGTGGTCAAAGAACTGGGAGGTTGGTCCCGGTGGGCGGTAGATGACTGCCACCCTGAGGGCCAGAGGAGAGAACAGGCGGATGCAGTGTGTCTCGAAGGAGGAGGAGAGGGATGGGGGTGGAGGGAGATGCTGGTAGGTACAGGTGGGAGAGAGCAGGAGTCCGACCCCGCCACCATTTCTCTCACCTGGTCTGGGGGTATGGCTCAAGTGTAGACCGCCATGTGAGAGAGCAGCAACGGAGGCCGTGTCAGAGGGAGTTAGCCAGGTTTCAGTTAAAGCTAGGAGGTTGAAGGAGTTTGAAAGGAAGAGGTCATGGACGGCTGTGAGTTTGTTGCACACAGAGCGAATGTTATCATTCTGCGACTCAGAAGTATTACCTCTCGAGCTGCTGGCAAAGTGGTTCAGTGGTAATATAGACGTTGAAGGCGAGATGCGAATAGAAAACGACAGACGCAAACGTTTTCCATTTGTCTCTTAACTTTAACGTCTCAGTTGTGATCCGACCCCACATGTTATTATTATTCTTTATAAAGCGCCAGCATATTCCGCAGCGCTGTACAATAGGCACAGTATAGACAGGGTTACAATACATTGAACAACATTTGACAAACAGTACAGGAGGAGATGAGGGCCCTATTCCCGTAGGAACTCACAATCTAGAAGGGTTGGGGTTGGAAACAGGAGGAGAGGACTGCAAGGTGAGAGTGATGGACTGCAAGGTGAGAGTGATGGACTGCAAGGTGAGAGTGATGGACTGCAAGGTGAGAGTGATTGGTTGCGTCAGTGAGTTGGGTGGTAGGCTTCCCTAAATAGGAACGTTTTAAGGGAGTGTTTGAAGGAAGAGAAGTTAGGGGAAAGTCTGACAGTACGAGGGAGAGCGTTCCAGAGAGTGGGGGCTGCGCGTGAGAAATCCTGCAGTCTATCATGGGAAGAGGTGATGCGGGGAGAAGCTAGGCGCAGGTCACTGTTTGATCTTAGGGAGCGGGCTGGGGTGTATGTTGCCGTTTCTCACATACACTTATTCCCCTGCTGCAGGAATATATATTCACGTTTTCTACTCTTGCCAGGCTGCCACACAGATAATGGATGAATGAAACGGAAGTAGGAAAAAAAGTTACCTCTTTCGTCAATCGATAGACCAACTGGTACATTAGAGGAGTGCAATCAACTCTCAGCGTGTAGTTTCCTAGAAAATAAACCACAAACGTTTGGTTACTTGTGCAAGGGGATACAAAATACACGCAGTGATCCTTCTCTGGTTTATTATTTCTCTACATAAGGCTCGCTGACAGCTGTCTGAAACCCGAAGGAAGAAGCAACAGGGAGGGAAGGGAATGAAAAGAAGGGAGGTGGGGAGGAAAGCAGTGGTTTGTGACAGAGATAAAACAATATTTTTAGATGTAATTCAAGGAAATATGCACTAAAAATGAGGAATTCTGCAATCCTCTGGACCAGGGCTCTGCCCCCGCAAGATGTTTCAGAACTACAACTCCCATGATTCCCCGACCATCTATTGCATCGGAAGAATTATGGGAATTGTAGGCATCAGCATCTGGCGGGGGGGGGGGGGGGGGTTGGCAGCCCTGCTCTGGATTGTAAGCACATCTGAGCAGGGCCCTGTACACCTTTTGTTTCTTTTCCTATGTTTCTTTTAATTTGGCCTCGTTCTATTGGTTATTGTAAAGCGCTGTGGAAACTGTCAGCGCTATTTAAATAATATATACAGTATATTAATAACATCTCAATAATTAATATATATAACAATCCTTTATGGGGCAGTTAAGGCCGGATGCACACGAACGCACTTAGTGTGCCGTGCGCACGCACTTATCGGCGCCCGTCACAGCCATGTGATGCTGCGACGGGGCCGGTCACATGCTTGTGCGTGCGTAGCATGCGTCTGCCTAGAGATCCTCCCCGTCGATGCGCGTCGACGGGGCTGCAAAGCGCTGAGGGAGGGGCAGGCGGGCGTCGAGTGGAAGGAACGTCCTTCCACTCTGAGGGCACTCATGTGCACCCGGCCTAAGAAGCCAGTGGTATTTTCATTATAGTGTGCGAGCCTGAGAACATCACAAAGGGGCAGTATAACACACTAGATGCTGCAAGTATTCGCCACGTTTAAGGCTTGGGTCAGACTAACGCATTTTTAACGTGCGTTTAGGCGCACTTAATCACGGCCGCAGTAGCAGCAAATGACGCGCAATGACAGCCAATATACGAAGTACGGCCGCGCAACGCAAGTGGAAAATGAACGCATTTTTTTGAGAACACAGAACCGCTAGTATTGACGTACAGAGTGCGCTGCGTCCGCTAGCGGCGTGTTTGCGTGATTAGGAGACGTCAGACGCTACTAATGTCCAGCCTACATAACGTACAGACGCAAAAAGTGTTTTATTGACGATTCGTAAAAAAATCACGAAAATGCGCGTCGTCTGACCGTTTTCGCGCATTCCGTGAAAAAAATACGTTGATGCGTTCAGCCGCACTTTTTGACAGTCGCTGCGAATAATGCGTTCGTTTGACCCTAGCATAAATTGCACAGTATTTGCAGGTTTTAGTAACTCCGTTATATCAGTACATTTAAACCTCAGCTAAGGCCGGCGTCAGACGAACGCAGTGATCACGTCCGTGTTGCCGCACAATTTAACGTCCGCCGTAGCATAGAATCATGAGCAATAGAGACCCACACCGAACTGCGCACGCACAACACACGTGGCAAACGGACGCAATTTAGGCAAGAACATAAAACCGCTAACACGGACTCAAAGAGTGCTCCACGTCCACATAGCGTTCTGTGTGAGTGATGAGGAGATGTCAGACGCAGTGCATTTGCAACGTCCAGCACCTTGACGCACACAATGGCTTTTCATATCCTGTACCAATTTTTATCATTTTTCATTTTAATTTTATTTGCCATGATTCCCTTTTTTGTTCTACGTTCGTCAAGAAAAACGTATCGTGTGGTGTCTGCAGTATGTTCCGTCAGTACGTCTGTTCGTTATGCACGCACGCAGAGTACGCTCTGACTGCATTCATCTGACATTAGCCTAAGGCTGGGGTCAGACGAGTGCAGTGTTCACGTCCGTGTTGCTGCACATTTTAATGTCAGTGGTAGCATACAATTATGATCAGAAGTGCGAAAGCATAACGACGCGGCAAACGGATGCAGGTTAGGCAAGAACGTAAATCCGCTAGAACGGATGCACAGAGTGCGCTGCATCTGCAACGTCCACATAGCTTTGTGTGTGAGTGATCGAACGACGTCAGACGGACTGCATTTATACGTCCAGCATTTTTGACGGACAAAATGTTTTTCATATTAATTTATTTTCCATCTACATCCGTCAAAAATTGTCAGTAACAGAAACGGACTGCGTGGCCACTACTGCGCCTACCGTCAGAAAGTACGTCCGTACTGCACGGACGTACAGTCCGCACAGAATGCGCTCGTCTGACCCTAGCCTTAACTGTAAGTTTAAATATGTACCCCATGTGAAGTCCACAATTGCCGTGTGGTTCAAATTTAGCGAGCACCCACGGGATGCATATCATGGGGTGAGTTCAGGATCACGTAACTAGCAGAGGATGAGTTGAACTTTAAAAAAGTTTAAAAAACCTGGCCTAAATAGACCAACAATATTATTCTTGCAAGTCTTAAAGGGCCACTACCACCAAAAAAATGAAATGACCGTGTGTTTATTTTATGTTGCAGATATCTTACATGTATTTTGTTTACTTAAGAAAATATTTTACTCTATACGTTCAATGGGTGCATTTATTGTGTGATATTTTGTTTTGAACCCCCCACTCCCTTCAACAGTGTCTTTTCATCACTTGTTCCTAATGGTGTAGCCATAGAATGGAGTTTATGCGTCGATCACTAACTCAAATCATTGTATTGTGTGGGATGTATTCAAAGGACATCACAAGGGGGCAGATTAGAAGTCTTTTAAACCCCCTTTTTCATCTCATTCAGTTGCCATCTCATATCTCAGCCTGAAGACCACAATACACCCCCTGCTGCCTTATCTAAACATTCCCTCTTTCACCTCATTAACTGTTAAATATTGTAGATTAAATAATCAAGAGCCACAAAGCAAATATTTTGGTTAATGTTGTATGATGGGAAAAATCCATAAAATGAAAACAAGAAATCAAAACCTTACTTTCGGTTTTCCTTTTTACATGCAATTACTTCAAACGAAGGAAAAGAACAGCAGTGTGTGTTTTTATAATGTGATTTTATTTGTAATACACAAGTAATCTTGTTACAGTTTATGTAAATTGTAGTGCCCTTTAAAGATACAGGGCTCTATTACGTTCTAAGAAAAAGCTGATCCACTGAACAAGTCAGTAGGAACACAATGCATCAGTGAAAACAAAGTAAAAAACTAATTTTATTAGGGCCAGAAGCCAAACTCTAAAAACCAAGATATGGTGATCACCAAAACAAATACACACAACATGAAAGAAAATTAAAAACAACAAGTATTTATGTTTGGTATAAGAATCAGCATGTGTGTCCAGTATATAGTTCACTCACACATGCGACAATATGAAATACTTGGTACTGAGGTAGCAATGTGAGCTGGGGCAAGAAATCGTGCGTAGATGGTCGCAATTAATCACGTGTATTGAGAATGAAACCCCAAAGAAAAAGCCCACAGATTCACTTCACTGATATTAGGCTGTAAATTCGAGGATGGTAAGGTTGAAATAGCGAGAACATGTGCCCACGATGAGGTACAAAGTAATCAGCCACAAGCAGACAATAATTCAATAGTTATAAGCCAACCACTGGCAAAAAATTGAGAGAATGGAGATTTGGGGGATAGGGTAAATAGCTCACAGCTACTAGAACGCACCCGACGCGCGTTTTCGCCTTGCACAGGCTCGTCAGGAATGCCAGAGATATAAAAAAAAATACAGCAAAGTATAGTTACACATTCTACACATACCCAAAAAATAAAATGGAGAAGTTGTGCGTGTTTTTATTATTGCTGCAGCATATATACTCAGATTGATATTGACAGGCGCAAAAACTTAACGGGAGACAATTGTGGTTCCTAATTCGGATTGGCTGAATCGCGTGAAAAAAAACGTCCGCACACCGATTTCAGCGTTTTTTGCGTCTGTTTTATGCGCGTTATTTTTTGACAGATGAAAAAATGTTCGAGGATTGTAATACCAGCGTTGTTTTACGCGCGTTAACGTTTAATGCTGCGCGCAAAAATTCACGCGTTCTGCGTGCGTTTTTGCGTGAAGAATGTAATAGGGCCCATATGCTTTTATATCCCTTTAAGACTTAAAGGGACACTCTACACACCCTGACCAGCTTAGCGTTTTAAAGGTTGTGTGGAGTGCCCCCCCTACTTCTGCCCCATCCCTCTGGTGACGTTTTGGAAATAACACTGTAAAGCGGAGGAGCTTCTTCCTCTTGCACACGCATCACCAGGCAGCCTGGATTTGAATATCCCACCAGTCGGTCACCATATGGATCACTGATGAAAGCAGGAACTACATGGGGCATCCCTAAGTGGCCTTCTTAAGTGGAAGTTTAGAGTTGATTTCCTGGAGTTGCGGGACTGGAGGAAGGAACTGCAAGGCCCACTTTTTACTCTGGGTAAACGCACATCTATATCATGCTTTCTCTCACGCTTCTACTCTTTACTTCTACCTTTCTCCATAAATGGAACTCCTGCCCCTCTACCACCGACCCCTACACTATCTGCATCTCTCCCTCCCTCCTCTCTTCCCACATGATGGCTTCGCATGAGCTCCTTTGTTTCCTCAGAACATGGTCTCCCTCTAACTCTCGTGCTGCCAATCACTCCCACTCACACAAATCCCATTCCCACCTTCTCTTTCTCACCCTCCTGCTGTTACTCTATGCAGGTGACATATCCCCTAACCCTGGCCCCACAACGCATCCAATACTTCCCTCTCATCCTATCTCCATCGCACATAAATCACCTCCCTGCAATCCCAGCAACCTCATTCCCATAAACCCTCAGCGCCTGTCCTCTTTCTCCTGCGCCCTCTGGAACGCTCGGTCTGTGTACAACAGACTCACAGCAATCCATGACCTCTTCCTTTCAAACTCCTTCAACCTCCTAGCTTTAACTGAAACCTGGCTAACCCCCTCTGATACGGCCTCCATTGCTGCTCTCTCACATGGCGGTCTACACTTGAGCCATACCCCCAGACCGGGTGAGAGAAATGGTGGCGGGGTCGGAATCCTGCGCTCTCCCACCTGCACCTACCAGCATCTCCCTCCACCCCCATCCCTCTCCTTCTTCTCCTTCGAGACACACTGCATCCGCCTGTTCTCTCCTCTGGCCCTCAGGGTGGCAGTCATCTACCGCACACCGGGACCAACCTCCCAGTTCTTTGACCACTTTGCTACCTGGCTTTCTCACTTCCTGTCTTCTAATCTTCCATGCCTAATTCTCGGGGACTTCAACATTCCCATTGATGATCCTTCCGCCCCTGCTGCCTCCAAACTTCTTTCACTCACGTCCTCCCTTGGACTCACACAATCCTCCCTCCTCCCTACCCACCGCGATGGTCACGCTATTGACCTTGTCTTTTCCAACCTTTGCTCCATTTCTGAGTTCAACTGTCACACCCCCACACCGCACACACACACTCGCAGAAATCTACATGCTGTGGATCCCCATCAATTCTCCAATCTACTTCACCACCTCCCTCACACCTCATCCTTCACCTGCCCTGATGCTGCCACTAATCACTACAACACTACTCTTATCTCTGTTCTAGACACTCTTGCTCCTCTTCGAGTCTGTAAGGCCCCACGCCGCCAACTTCAGCCCTGGCACACCCTCCAGACTTGCTACCTGCAAAGATGCTCCCGCACTGCAGAGCGTGCCTGGAGGAAATCCCGCTCTGAAGCTGATTTTGTTCACTTCAAGTTTATTCTCCGGTCATACACCTTCTCATCTCATAGGCTAGGGACAGATGAGCGCATTTTCTGCGGCCACCGTCAAAATGTACGTCGATGCGTGCGCACGCATTTTTTCACGGAATACGCTTAAGTGGTCAGACGATGCGCAATTCTGGACGTATTTCATGACGGTGGGGTAAAAAAAAGAGAAAAATCAGATGAATCTAATCAATTGAGAAATGAAAAAATAAGGGCAAGGGTTATAAAAAGCCATTTTGGGGATGGTGGCGTTTTTCAAAGATGGATCCTGCACACGTCTTTGTGTTTGGTGCGATGGGGTACCTGTACCTTAAGAGGAAGAGAAAGCGGCGAACCTGGGTTCATGAAATCAACGCTGCCAGACCGACGCATGGACACTTCGTGACGCTGTACAGGCCACTGCGAGAGAGGGACCCCGTGAAGTTCTTCAACTACATGCGGATGTCCATCGCCTCCTTTGATGAACTGTTGTCGCGGGTACGGGAGCCGCTGACCAAGAGGGACACCAACATGCGGGCCGCCATACCACCGGAGGAGATGATAGTCATCACTTTGAGGTACGTACTGTCACACACCTGCATACATGACATCGCTGCCAGTCACCTGACATGAGTGCATCATGTCTGTAGTCACATGCCCACTGTTACATGCACACACACACACACACGGGCATCACATCACACGTACATAATCATAAATGACTCCGACAACAATGTAGAAAAATAATAATATAATATGAAATAAAATAACAGTAATATATTCTGGACATATATTAAAACTCGTTAACTCAAGGTCAGGATATATAAAACATCAAAACTAATAACACATAACAAACAAAAATAAAACATATTTATGACATGTATCACAGTTGCTGATACCGCCGAGCATCTGGGTCATGAGGGCCGGTGGTGTGGCTACAGCTGGACCCCGACTCTGTGTGTGGCCTGGCTCCAGGGGGCATGGCTGGGCGGGTGGACAGCACCTCACTGGAGACGGAAGATCCACTGGCATTGGTGGATTGTGGCACAGCATGGTAGGCGGCTGCGTGATGGGGACGGGAAAGGATGTCCTCCAATATTGCCAGAGATCTGTGCCGGTACTCCATCTTCTCAGCCTCGCTCATCTTGTTGAGGAGGAGCATACATGCATTGAAGAAAGACATGTCCACGGAGTCCGCAATCATGCAGCGTTGGTGTGGATGGTTGGTCTGAGCCTCCATGAAGGTGACCATGGCCTGCTCCAGGTCTGCAGCTTGTGCCCTTCTCTTCTGGCCAGGTCTGGTGCTGACCGTTGTTGCGGTACTTGCCACCTGTGGTGTCTCCGAATCCTCCTCCATTTGCGACTCAGCACCACCCCGGTTCTCCTCCTCCTGGCAGCTGGCAGAACCTCCTGGCACCATTTGTTGTACCTGTGTGCCGGAGGTCGATGGCTGGTCCATGCTGCTGACACTCCTGCGCGGCTCCTGGGTCCTGCGGAGGAACGATAGTTGGTCGGCATATATGTACCCACGGACCTTTTTCGCACCAGCTCCAGAGTGCGCAGCCATGGCCTGCTTCTTCTGGACGCGCATGTAGTTGTCGCGTACTGTGCGCCATTTGTTCATCGCCTCTTGTGCTGAAAAACATGATGAGAGTGACATTAGCTTGTGTTCATGGTATGTGATCATATTCAAACATTTTTGTTTTGTCTTCTAGGTATCTCGCTAGTGGGTGCAGTTTGAAGGATCTGCATTATAGCTTCCGCGTTGGCAGATCAACAGCTGGTGAGATCGTCCGCAAGGTGTGCCAAACCATATGGGAGACCATGAAGGGCGAATGTTTGCCAAGACCGACACATACGGCATGTCTGGAAATTGCAGCAGGATTCTGGGAGAGAGCCAACTTTCCAAACTGCCTGGGAGCCGTGGATGGCAAACATGTCCGCATAGTGAAGCCACCGCACAGTGGCTCACTGTATCAGAATTATAAACATTACTTTTCTATAGGCCTACTGGCGGTGGCAGATGCCAACTATAATTTTGTGTATGTGGATGTCGGTTCATACGGCAAGGACTCTGACTCCACATTGTTCAGGAACTCCACACTGTGGAATGAAATTGAGAGTGGGTCCCTGAACATCCCCAGACCCGCACCATTGCCTGGCAGTGACGTGGCAGTCCCCTATGCCTTCGTGGGTGACGAAGCATTCGGCCTATCCACACACCTCCTACGGCCCTACTCAGGGACACACCTGACTGTGAAGAAGCGGGTGTTTAATTATAGGCTGTCGCGGGCGAGACGGTATGTGGAGTGTACCTTTGGCATACTGACCAACAAGTGGAGGATTCTACATAGACCGCTGGATGTAAATGTGGACTTCTGTGTGGACATAGTGAAATGCTGTTGCATTCTACATAATTATGTGCGGGCCAGGGATGGTTTTAATTTTGACGATACCCTCACAGTTGTCGGTCTTGAGGATGATGTGAACTATGACATCATAGCTGTGAATAGATACAGCAACAGGTATCGCGATGCTCTATCTAATTATTTCATCAGTGATGCAGGTGAGGTGCCCTGGCAGCTGGGGAGCATTTGAGTTTCACATCAATGATTACATTTGTTTGTTTATTATTATTGTGATTTACATTTATGGGATTATGAATTAAATAATATTATACTCACTCTGTATGTGCTGCTCTTTCTCGGACCACGTATCATAATCCGGGTACACCTGACGGGACACCTCGACCCATGCGCTCGCCTTCTTCCCCTTGTCCTTATACCTCTCGCAGGCCGTATCCCAGATCCCTGGATGCTCCCCCACAGCGCTGATGAGCCTCTCGACGTCCATCTCTGGTCCAGACATCTTTCACAGTCGCAGGTACTCACCAACGCAATTCTAGGGAAATCCGGCTGTTTGAACGTTATGTAGGCCGCACACTAGCAGCGTCTGACGTCTCCTAATCATGCACACACGCTGCCATGCGGCCGCAGCGCACTCTGTACGTCTGTAGCAGCGGTTTCACGTTCTGAGAAAAATGCGTTCATTTGCCGGTTGCGTGGTGTCGGCGCACTTTTGTACGCACGTACTGCGTATATTGGCCGTCATTGGCCGTTATGTGCTGCTACTGCCGCCGTGATTTAGTGCGCCTGCACGCGCGTTCCGACTGCCCCACTCTGACCCTAGCCTTATATCTACGCTGTCCTCCAACCCTAAACGGCTCTGGTCCACCTTCAACACCCTCCTCTACCCACCTGCACCTCCCCCCTCAGCTGCCTTCAGCGCTCAAGACCTGGCAGACTACTTCCTCAGTAAAACTCTATCAGAAGCAACATCCCAACACAAGATAGTTATCTGCCACCTCCACTCCCAGAGGTCACCTCTGCCACCCTCTGCCGCTTCATCCCAGCCACTGAGGAGGAAGTCAATTCCTTATTGTCCTTCTCACATCTCACCATGTGCCCGCTCGACCCCATTCCCTCACATGTAATTCCTCCCCTCTCCTCCTCCCTCACCCCTATCTCTCTCCACTGGCTCCTTTCCATCCGCCTTCAAACACGCGCTAGTTACCCCTTTACTAAAGAAACCATCCCTCGATCCCAACTCTCCATCCAACTACCGCCCTGTATCCCTGCTTCCCTTCACATCTAAGCTCTTAGAAAAACTAGTCTTCAACCGCCTCTCCCTCCTTCCTGTCCTCCAATTCCCTACTTGACCCCCTGCAATCTGGCTTCCGTCCCCTGCACTCAACTGAAACTGCCCTCAAAGTCACCAACGACCTCCTAACCTAACTGCTAAAAAACACGACCACTATTCTATTCTCATCCTGCTTGACCTCTCGGCTGCTTTTGACACTGTTGACCACCCCCTCCTTCTACAGACCCTCAACTCTCTGGGTCTCGGTGACACTGCACTCGCTTTTGCACTCGCTATTTATCCAACAGGTCCTTCTGTGTGTCCTTTGCTGGTAACTCCTCCTCTTCATTGCCTCTATCTGTTGGTGTACCTCAAGGCTCTGTCCTTGGTCCTCTGCTCTTTTCCATCTACACCTCCTCCCTGGGCAAAATCATCAACAGCTTTGGCTTTAATTACCACCTCTACGCTGATGACACTCAGATCTACCTCTCTACCCCTGATCTCTCTCCCCCTGTCCTTTCAAAAGTCAATGACTGTTTATCTGGCATCTCCTCCTGGATGGCCTCCCACCACCTAAAGATCAACATGTCAAAGACTGAGCTCCTACTTATTCCTCCCTCCAATGCCTCCCCACCTCCTGACTTCTCTATCACGGTGGAGGGTATCACCATCTCCCCATCAAACCAAGTTCGCTGTCCTGGAGTTACACTTGACTCTGCTCTTTCCTTCATCCCCCACATCAAGTCTCTTTCCTCCTCCTGCCGATACCAACTGCGTAATATTTCCAGAATTCGGCCATTTCTTACCGCTGTCACCACAAAACAACTCATACACGCCCTGGTAATCTCCCGACTCGACTATTGCAATAATCTCTTATCTGGCCTCCCTCTGTCCCGCCTCTCCCCCCTACAATCCATCCTGAACGCCTCCGCCAGGCTAATTCACCTCACCCGCCGCTCTGTCTCTCCCCTCTGCGAGTCCCTTCACTGGCTCCCCATCCAATGCAGAATTAAGTTAAAAATCCTTATCCTTACCTACAAAACCCTCACTAACTCAGCTCCCCACTACCTGTCCTCACTAATCACCAAATACACCCCAGCCCGCTCCCTAAGGTCAAACAGCGACCTGCACCTAGCGTCTCCCCGCATCACCTCTTCCCATGATAGACTGCAGGATTTCTCACGCGCAGCCCCCACTCTCTGGAACGCTCTCCCTCGTACTGTCAGACTTTCCCCTAACTTCTCTTCCTTCAAACGCTCCCTTAAAACGTTCCTATTTAGGGAAGCCTACCACCCAACTCACTGACGCAACCATCAATCACTTTCACCTTACAGTCCTCTCCTCCTGTTTCCAACCCCAACCCTCCCAGATTGTGAGTTCCTACAGGAATAGGGCCTCATCTCCTCCTGTACTGTTTGTCAAAGGTTGTTCAATGTATTGTATTGTAACCCCGTCTATACTGTGCCTATTGTACAGCGCTGCGGAATATGCTGGCTCTTTATAAATAAATAATAATAATAATAATAATAATTAGGACGTTCTGGGAAGGTGTGTTTTTTTCTGTTGTGAACACGGACAATCTATCAATATCACAGGCTTGCGGGTTGTCTCAGATCACGTGGTCATCTTGTAAATATTGGTAAATTGTCCATGTTCATGACAGAAAACCCACACACCCCCAGAACATCCAAGTCCAGCCCCGTGCAAGTTCAAATAATGAAGGCCTGAAGCACCTAAGGCGTAGGGCCCTTAAATTGTCTCTGATGCCAGGACGCAGGGAGGATTTTTCTAGAAGGGTTTTCAGCGTGTGTGGAGTTTGAGCGGGAGAGGTGTGGGAGGAGTTACCAGGAGGGTACTTAAGGCGCGTGTGGAGAGGCTCTGCTTGCCTTTTTCTCCTGAGGTAGAGCTGTGAAAATCCCCACCCTGTTTTATTTAATTCCGGGTTGGGTTGGTTTTTTTGGTAGAGTATTAGTTTTGTTGGGCTCCTTTGTCACGGCGGGGACTTGTAGGCAGTGCTGGCTAGGGGTTCCTTTTTATTTAGGATAACTTTGGTCAGATGGTTGGGAGTTGGGAAGTTTTTTGGTGGTTGGTTGGTTTGAAGGTGTGTGGTGGTTGTGTGGAGTCCTCTTTCAGCACTGGGTTATTGTATTATTTTGTTACAAGGTGGAAAGCCTGCCCAGAGGGCAGCCTATTGTGGATATACTGCCCCAGCTCATGGATATATGCCCCAGCTCGTGGATACTGCCCCAGCTCGTGGATATACTGCCCCAGCTCGTGGATATACTGCCCCAGCTCGTGGATACTGCCCCAGCTCGTGGATATACTGCCCCAGCACGTGGATATACTGCCCCAGCACGTGGATATACTGCCCCAGCTCGTGGATATTGCCCCAGCTCGTGGATACTGCCCCAGCTCGTGGATACTGCCCCAGCTCGTGGATATATGCCCCAGCACGTGGATACTGTCCCAGCTCCTGGATATTGCCCCCCCAGCTCGTGGATATATGCCCCAGCACGTGGATATATGCCCCAGCACGTGGATATATGCCCCAGCACGTGGATACTGCCCCAGCTCGTGGATATTGCCCCAGCTCGTGGATATATTGCCCCAGCTCGTGGATATTGCCCCAGCACGTGGATATATGCCCCAGCACGTGGATATATGCCCCAGCACGTGGATATATGCCCCAGCACGTGGATACTGTCCCCCAGCTCGTGGATACTGTCCCCCAGCTCGTGGATACTGCCCCCCAGCTCGTGGATACTGTCCCCCAGCTCGTGGATACTGCCCCCCAGCTCGTGGATATTGCCCCCCAGCTCGTGGATATTGCCCCCCAGCTCATGGATACTGCCCCCCAGCTCATGGATATTGCCCCCCAGCTCCTGGATATTGCCCCCTAGCACTCATGGATATTGCCCCCCAGCTCTCATGGATATTGCCCCCCAAGCTCTCATGGATATTGCCCCCCAAGCTCTCATGGATATTGCCCCACAGCTCATGGATATTGCCCCCCAAGCTCTCATGGATATTGCCCCCCAGCTCATGGATATTGCCCCCAGCTCATGGATATTGCCCCCAGCTCCTGGATATTGCCCCAGCACTCATGGATATTGCCCCCCAGCTCATGGATATTGCCCCCCAAGCTCTCGTGGATATTGCCCCCCAGCTCATGGATATTGGCCCCCCAGCGCTCATGGATATGCCCCAGCTCAGACCCCAGACCAGACATGGGGCGGCTGTTCGAATGCTCTATCGGCATTCGGACAGCCGCCCCATGAGCTCGGCGCCATACTTACCTTTCCGAGCGCCGCCGGGGAAGTGAAAGTTTCCCGACTTCCGGTCTTTGAAGGACCCAAGCCGCGGTCACGTGACCGGGGCTTGGGTCCTTCAAAGAGCGGAAGTGGGGAAACTTTCACTTCCCCGGCGCCGCTCGGATGCGCTCGGCAGCCGGGTAGAGGCTGCGAGCGCAGCCTCTACCCGGGCTGCCGCGCGCATCCAAGCCCCGAGCGGCGGAGGGACCTTTCCCTTCGCCGCTCGGGGGTTGGATGCGCGCGGCAGCCGGGTAGAGGCTGCGAGCGCAGCCTCTACCCGGCTGCTGTGTGCATCTTGTAACCGCCGCGGCGAGCCGGCAGCCGGCTCGTGCCGCGGCGGTTGCATGCGCGCGCAACCAACCGCCGCTGGTTGCGCGCGCATGCGCAGAGTAAGGCTTGGCGACGGACACGCCAAGCCTTACTCTTTTATAGTATAGATGGGAATGGTTATGTCATTATGGTGGGTTTATTTTGTGTAGTTTTTAGCTATCACCTATATATAATAAATATATATATTATTCCACAGTTATGTGTTTGAGTATTTTTGAGTATTTATTGTCTCCCTGCGTGCGACTCCGTCATCAGTAGGCGACTTAAGAGGCATACTAGTTCTTTAGGCATTTGAGTTTATGAGCCGCCATAACGCTTAGGCCCCGTTCACACCTCAGTGTTTTACAGCGCGTTCCTGCGCGCTGTAAAATGCTCAACCCCGGAAATCCCATGATTTCCTATGGGGCCGGTTCACACCTGGACGTTTTGCAGCGCATAGGAATGCGTTGTAAAATGTCTGACGCCCAAAGAAGTACGGGAGCTTCTTTGGGGCGTATTGCGCTGCAGTCTATGGCCATGAACGCGCTGCAATGCGCGTTCGCACGTTTTTTACGTTTGCGCGATACGCGCGTAAAAAACGCTGATGTGTGAACCCAGCCTTACTGTTTTCCCTTGATCGCAAAATTAATTAGTTTGTCCAAAAAAAAAAACGTGCTTTTTTTAACCATTTCCCTTTTTTAGTGGTTGCAGTCGTAAGAGAGAGCGAATTCTAACATTGAGAACGTTACTGCCTTGATTTCAGCCATGGAGCTTGGTGGTTGTCATTGCGCCATTTAAATTCCACTCTAAATAGTGATTCAATAGGAGGGATGCCGAACGTAACCCCCCGGGCATCCCATGATATGTTCAGGGGTCCAGTGGCTCAAAAGGGCCCTGACCCTTACCAAACGCTGTGTCACTTGCTGAAGTGCTGCAGATATAAGTTCCCCTCCATCATGCCAAGCTGAACTGACCTATCGGGATAGCAGGAAATTTCCCGATGGGCTGGAGCATCGGGGGCTGGTAAAAGCACTCTGGCTGATCACTGAGGGAGCGATTAGTATGGTCTGGACCAGATAGAAATACAGAGCGAACACTCCCACCAGGAAAAACCTTTTATCCGCCAGGGATTTAGCCCACTCCCTGTCATAGAAGGTTAACAGAAAACAAGGCAAAAGGTTTTATTTTTAATTTATGGAAATAGTCAGCTAAGGAAAGGAGGGCCCGACCAGTGGTTCAGTAATGGACCCCAAGATTTCTAATGGCAGCCCTGGTTGCCCCCTCCCTCCCAGATTTTGATTGCTTACAGTGGCCAGAAATTTTGGAATGCAATAGATGACCAGAGAATCATGGGAAATGTAGTTCAACATTTGGGGGGCAGAGTTTTACATGCTCTAGACCAGTGGTTGCCAACCTGGTCCTCAGGTCCCTCTAACAGGCCAGGTTTGCAGGATATGTGAAGCACAGCACAGGTGATATGATTTGCTGCTCAGTGATTGCAGGATTCAGTCTGCATTTCCCCAAGGTGATCCTTAAAACCTGGCCTGATAGAGAGTCCTGAGGACTGGAGTTGGGGACCACTGCTCTAGACAAATTTGACAAACAGGGTTATTCAAAGAGGGGTGAATTGGCCCTGAAATTGCACCGAAGAGTGAACTTCCCCGTACGGTGTAATTTCGTGGCAATTCTGCTGTTCAAAAAGCTGTCAATTCGCCAAATATTGGCAAATTGCCAGCGAAACAGTGTCCGGCAGTGAAATTCCTCGTAGAGAAGCAATGGTTAAAATATTCAGAGACACCGAACAGCAGAGAAATGTCAGTGAAATGCCCTGCTGTTCGGTGGTGTCATTTGACAGGTTTAATCAGGTGAAACCCATAGGTTTCAATGTTAAAAATATTCCCGTTTTTATCTAATCTCTATTAAACCGTTTATTCTTTTAGTTTGCAGCTTTTTTCAGTGACATTTTTTTAAATAGTTTTTTTTTCTTTTTTCTGTAACAGACCTTTTTATTATTATTCATAGGATCTTATATGTCATTTTCAGGCATTTTCGTTCAGTAGTTTTTTTGAAAACAGCTTTTAAAAGTTGCAGTGTTTTTTGTTGATTTTTTTTTGTACCCCGTTCGTTTTTTTTCCGGTGGCTGGTTGGCGCGCTGTTCAGCAGATCGTTGGCTTTTTTCGGGTGATTTTGGCGGGTTTGAGGCCGCTTATCGGATCCCATGGTTTTCAGCAGTTTTTCCTTTTGATTCGGCGGTTTTGCGGATGCATACGGGCGGCTTGTTCCCTGCACTTCGGAGACCCTGCTGTGAATGCAGAATTCACCGTAGGGTCAGGGAATTTGATTCCCTCGAGTACAGGGAAAGAAAGAGCACCAAAACGTTCTTTGAATAACCCTGTAAGTAATCGAACACATGTTGAATGTCCACTGTAACCTAAATATATGTGGGCTCTTTTGCATGTTCTCTGTCCATCAATGCGCGTGCCTACCTTCTACAGAGGAGTCTGCGTTGATGTAAGCAACCGCTCGTTCCTGTAGTATTTTTACATTTTCCTGTAGAATATATAAAAAAACAAAGTGTGAGTCACCACGAATCTGGCGGGGGGGGGGCCCTGTGCCATATGTTTCCCATCAACGAGATGTTTGGTTGAATGGTTGGGACTATATTCCAAAGCTGGTGCTAACTTAACCAGAGCTGTTGTAAAACTTACCAGAGCCATTAAGGGCTCTATTACATTCTTCACGCAAAAACACACGCAGAACACGTGAATTCTTGCACGCAAAGTTAAACGTTAACGTGTTACAATCCTCGCGCATTTTTGCATCCGTCAAAAAATGACGCGCAAAAACGCGTACGCAGCAACATTGCATGCAGAAATCAGTGTGCAGACTGTTTTTTTCACGCGATTCAGCCAATCAGAATTAAGAACCACAGTTGTCTGCCGTTAAGTTTTTGCTCCTGTCAAAGTCAATCTGCGCATATATGCTGCACCAATAAAAAAAACACACACAACTTCTCCATTTTATTGTTTGGGTATGTGTAGAATGTGTAACTATACTTTGCTGTATTTTTTTTTTTCGGGCTGGTGTATTTGGGTTTGGCCAGGACGTTCAGATTTGCCGTTACCATCAGCTTTTCAAAGACGTTAAAATTATGCGCGCAAACGTTGTGCATTAAATTTTGCGTATAGATGGTAATACCATCCACGTACCAGTGAACAATGTTAAGTATAGGACGCGCGCGGTACATTACGCTCGCGAAGGGTTCACCCGCGGTAGACGTTATCGCATATTTTTTGCGCGGACATTGTAATACGATGTTCAGCGCAAAGAGTTTTGCCCCTGGCGTTAATGCATTTTTGCGCACGCGATAGCGTTTGCGTGAAGAATGTAATCGAGCCCATAGTCTATGGATTAAGTCTGGTTAAGTTTGCACCAACTGTGGAAAAGGGCCCTTTATATTTTACCTCTGCCCATTCTGTAGAACCCAGCAATCCAAATTCTTCAGCATCCCAGCTTGCAAAGATCATCGTCCTCCTGGGTCTCCAACCTGCTGAACAATGGGATCAGACCAAGTGCTAGCGACAGACCATGAACGCAACACAAGGATATTTATGAAAAGTGACACTCATCGTCTCCTGTTGGTGACACAGTGCATTTAAAAGGGACAATCTAGACATCATCAAGAACGTCAACATCAAAAGGTTAAAGCAAACTGTAATCCTAAATGCTACTTTTGTGCCAAAAACTAGCAGGGTTATTCAGAGAAAGGTGAAACTCTGGAGAACGTTTAGAGAATTGAAAATTTTAGGTCAAAATAGCTAAACCAGAAACATTCTCCCATTTATCTCACTTTCCAACTTGGCTATTTTGACCTAGAATTTTCACTTCTCCAAAAGTTCTCCAGAGTTTCTCCTTTCTCTGAATAACCCTGTACATTTTAGTTTGGCTTTGTATGAAGGGAGGTCCAAAAGTAAGGTTAAAAATCTGAGAAATAATGCTGCTAATCCAATTTTTTTTATTTATTTCAATGAAAGCTTCTTTATTTAGCATTTTTTCAAAATCACCACAAATCTCCACACATTGTTTCTAGCAATGCCCTTACTTCTCAAAACAACCCCCCCCCAAAATGATCTTTTGTCAACGTAGCCTACTGCTCTTGGACAGCTAGAATAACGTCTTCACAGGTCTTTCCTCTCAGCTCGAACATCTTTATGCTCTGCGATTAACAAATGTGGAATCCAGCTGGTGCACGTCTTGGTGAAGTCCAACTTGTCATGAAGACTCCTCCTCAACAAGCTTGTTTTTGGAATGTAGCTCTCTTCCACAAGCTTACTGAGTATAGTTTTAGGTTCCTCATCCAGAAATTCCTACACCTTGGCCACCATGGTGTCATCCATGGATGTGTGGAGATGTTTTCCTCTTGGTACATCTCAGACATCAAAATTTTATTATTTATTTATAAAGTATGTTACCAGGAAGGATACATTGAGATTTCTCTCGTTTTCAAGTATGTCCTGGGTTCAAGAACATTGAGTGTCCAGACTTGATTTTGCTGAACCACTTGTGGACCTTCTGGTGAATTGGGGCTTCATCGTAAAGATGGGTTTTGAGGTCTCCAAAGATTTTTACCCAGTGAAATAGGAAGAGAATTTCAATTCTACGCACAAACAACCGCCACTTTTTGAGTCACGGTGCGCCTCCATGATTGTCTGAGAACTTTAGTCTTTCTTTGGGGGGAAAAAAAGAGCTACCAACATTATTTCCTTTGTTTTAACCTTACGTTCGGATCTACCCTTCTAACGTCATCTTATATGTAGGATATTCACTCATTTTGTTTCCAGTATTCATCTAGGAAAATCTCCTGGCTTCTTTCTGACGCAACAGAATAAAATGAAATTTATATGATTAAATCTTCATCATGTCATTGGAAATCAGTGTACCTTGTGTTTTTAATTTTCCAGCACTCCTTACGATTTCATTGACTACGGCGGCACCACTTTGGGGATCAACAGCGCCAAAAACCCATGAGTCCCTGTGACCACCAAGAATGACGTACCTGTCTGAGAACAACAGCAGACACATGATACTTTGGTAAGAATGGAGCAAACTGATTAGGATATCATTTTATTGCATTATTTTATTTATTCAGCTTTATCACGCAGAACCTATTACTGTTAATATTAGGCATATAATAGCGCGTGCGCACGATTTTGCATTGAAATATAATGAAAAATGAAACTCGGCATATAAAACATAATGTGCATGCCTTTTTCATGCAATATTAGTGCTATTCTTGGTGAGAAACAAAGTTCTCATTGAGATCTCACTCTGTCACCCTGTATTACTGTAAAGAAGCTACAAGGAGCAGCCCCCACCCCCACTGTAACAAAAAGCAAAAACTTCACCGCTGCATTACAGCAGCCAGGGAGAGAGGAGAATATAGGGAGCGCTCTGGGTCACTCACTGCTGTACAGGGATAAGATTCAGAGGGTTATACCAAATGCCAGCACTGGGCCGGCTTGCCTGGTGGTATGTGAGGCCTGGGGCGGCTGGCAGAATGCAGTAAGAACATTCTGCCAGGCCTCTCCGGCTGGCCGAGTTCCAGCAATCGGCGGCGGAATGTAAAGGCTGTAATGCAGCTGCTGAGACTTACAGCCAAACTCTCACGAGATGTTGCAGAGTTTGTGAGATCTTGGAAACTCTGCAAGATCTCATAAGAGAGCAGCACCAGTGGAGCCGTGTTACAACCTTCACATACCGGCGGATGCTCGCTGGAACGAGGCCAGCCGAGGCTCCTTTGCAGAATGCTGTTAGTGCATTCTGTCAGCCGCCACAGTGTCTGAGATAGAGATACAGTATATATCTATATCTAACAAGTAAAAGCCAGCACTCCATGGCCTTCCTAAAAATAAAAAACGCTTTATTGTAGCATAAAATATGGTCATCGTGTCAACGTTTCAGCTGTATTCTCAGAGCTTTCACCGGGACATGTCCTGATGAAAGCTCTGAGAATAGAGCTGAAATGTGACTTGACTGCTTTTATGCTACAATAAAGCATTTATTATGCAGACCCTATTTGACATTGTGCAAAATAAGGGACACATCTAGAGTTTAGAACCTTTCATCCCTACAATATTTCTGTAAAGGATATTCAAATACATAAAGAAATTAAAAATTTACAAATTTAAATTATTTTAATCTTTTACCCAACTCAGAATAATATCCTTCTGCAAAAATTGCTATTTTATCCTACATTTAATAGTTATCAATGCATCCCATGTTTCATATAGATATATTTTTGAACAAAAATTGGCAGTGACAGGGTTAAAAGAATTTTAATGACAATTAGTTTCCAATTGTTTATTATTACCTTTCTACCTTTAGTGTATAATATTTACTTATGTATACATCAAAGGCTGGTCACATATACAGGGTTATTCAGAGAGAGGTGAAAAGCAGGAGAATGACTGGAGAATGGAAAATTCTAGGTCAAAACAGCTGATTTGGAAAGTGAGATGAATGGGAGAATTTTTCTGGTTTTGCTATTTTGACCTAGAATTTTCACTTCTCCAGTCATTCTCCTGCTTTTCACCGCTCTCTGAATAACCCTGATAGTGATTTGTGTTTATTTACTGCACCTGACCAGGTCACAGCTTCTGCTCTGTCATTATATTTTATCTGATTTCCACATGAAAAGTATCCTGCTCTGCTGCATTTAGAGTCGTCGTCCACATAGGATTTTCAGCTCGGTCATGTTTCACTGGACACGTAGAGCTCATTTACGCTGATTGGCAGTGCTTGAAAAATGCCACCCGCAGCATGTAGAATCCATACACTGCAGGTGAGAAATCAGAAAGGAATTCCTGGTGACCTGCCTCAATTTCCTTCCTGCAGCATATGAATCATATATGTTGAAGGGCAGCACTTTTCCCTGTGCTCCCCTCTGCATGAAATGCAGCCAGTTAGTTTTGATCTTGGATCAGCGCACTTAAGGGGTTATTCAGAGAGCACCGAATTGGCCATCGAATTGCACAAACGGTGAATTAAGGCTAGGGTCAGACTAACGCATTTTTCACATCTATCGTCAAAAAGTGTTTCCGAACGCATGGACACACGTTTTGACGGAATACGCGATGGCGGTCATACGGTGCGCAATTACGGCCATGATTTTTGACGGAGCTACAAAAAACAAATGGACGTGATGTTGGCCGGACATTAGCAGCGTCTGACGTCTCCTAATCACGCACACACATCGCTATGCCGCCGCAGCGCACTCTGTGCGTCAGTACTAGCGGTTCGATGTTATAAAAAAAAAATGCGTTCGTTTGCCGCTGGTGTTGCGCGGCCGAACTTTCTTGCCGTACTTTGTATGTTGGCCATCATTGGACGTCATTTGCTGCTACCACGGCCGTAATAAAGTGCGGCTAAACGCACGTTCACACTGCGTTCGTCTGACCCTAGCCTTAGGCTGGGGTCAGACTAACGCATTTTTAACGTGTGTTTAGCCGCACTTTATTACGGCCGCAGTAGCAGCAAATGATGGGCAATGACGGCCAACATACGAAATACGGCCGCACAAAAGTCCGGCCGTGCAACGCAAGTGGAAAATGAACGCATTTTTTTGAGAACGCAAAACAGCTAGTACTGACGTACAGAGTGCGCTGCGTCAGCATAGCGGCGTGTTTGCGTGATTAGGAGACGTCAGACGCTGCTAATGTCCAGCCTACATAACGTCCAGACGCAAAAAGTGTTTTATTGACGATCCGTAAAAAAATCATGCACGAAAATGCACGTCGTCTGACCGTTTCACGCATTCTGTGAAAAAATACTTCAATGCGTTCGGACGCACTTTTTCATGGTCGCTGCGAATAATGCGTTTGTTTGACCCTAGCCTTAATCGTACAGTGCGATTTTGTGGCTATTTAAAAAGCTGGTGATTCGCTAAATATTAGCGAATTGTCAGGGAAATACAGTGCTGTTCGGCGGCAGTAAAATCCCCCATAGAGAAGTAACGGTTAATTTATTCAGAGACACCGAACAGCAGAGAAATGTCAGTGAAATGCTTTGAAGTTCAGTGGTTTTATGCGACCGGTTTAATCCCATAGGTTTCAACCTAAAAACAATTCCCAGTTTTTCTTAAATTTTTATTCAACGTTTTTTTTTTACCCCAGCTCGGCAGCTGGTCATTGGATTTACGGCGGTTTTTCGAATGGATTCGTCAGTTTTGTGGCAGTTTGAGGATGCGTTCAGCTGTTCTATTTGGCGCACTTCGGGGACCCTGCGGTGAATGCTGAATTCGCCACAGGATCGGTGAATTAAAGGTGCCGAAGTGCGCCAAACAAGAGAGCATTAAAATTTCGCTGCTCTCTGAATAACCCCTTAATACAACGATTACCGAATTAGCCATTAAATCCTTTTCCATAGTTTGCTGCAGGAGGGAAACCTGTTCACTAATCAGGGCAGGTCACCTGGGATTCCACCTTGAAGTCTTACCTGCGGCACCTGAGTTCTACACACTGCGGGGCTATATTGTTTTATGCACTATGCATCAACCTGAATAAATTAAAAACATGGCCGATCTGGAAACTGGAGTTTCAACGCGTGATTTAATAAAGAAAACATTTCTCATGAAAAACCCGAGTTGTGCATTTTATTTATGGTGTCACCTGGCTCCACTGCTCCTCGTACGGTGCCGATCACATTGTAAACGCGTCGTATTTCATTGTAGCTCTGGATGTGCATTTTAACTTTCCTGTATAAAAAGCAACAATTTAGGTCGTGTCTCATTTATTGTTTATTGTTGGTAGATACTGTATATATTGAATCTAACAATTGCACAGGTATATCCAAAATCCAAACAAAGGCCGGGGTCAAGCGAGCGTTTTGCAGAGTGGAAGGAAAGTCCGTGAGAGTGGACGTTCCTTCCACTCTGACGCCCGTCTGGCCATCTCGTTGAGCGCAGTTAGTGTGCTCAACGCTCGATCCTCCTATGGAGGATCGTGCTTTGCAACCCCGTTGAACGTGTGTCGTAGCACTTAGACAGGGAGGCTTTCAGAATGCCCGTTGTAGCGTGCACAAATTCGTGTGCGCTACAGAGTGTGGCCAGCCCGCGGAAGCGTCAAACGCTGCGACGGACGCCGGGAGACACGTCAGTACGGGCGTACATAGTGCGCTCATCTGAGCTCGGCCTTAGTCCTCTTCATATTAATCCTCACATTGAAAACAACTGTATGAATTCTCTGGGCCCCACTAGCCTGGACAAAGGAAGAACCAGGTGCGAGAGTGTCCAGAGGGTGTGTAGATAGAAGCATTGTCCCTCAATGATCAGGCTGTCCCTGCAGATCTTGAGGAAGGAGTTTGGCAGCAAAGTGGTATGGGTGGGCATTAATGGACAATATGCCTGTTAGTTTTTGTTTTTACACCACTAGGAAATTAGGAACTAGGAATTCCTGCGAACTGTGGCAAATTGCACCGTATTTTGCTGATGCTTCACCAGTATTGGGCAAATTGAAAGTTAGTATATAGAGGAATTGGCCCAAAATGTGAAATTCGCCATCTGGTGCGATTTTATGCTCTTTACTATAAAGACATGCATAAAGAGAATAAATTGTTAGCCAACATATGACTCACCACGCAGCACGACTTTCCCCGTATCCTGGTCCGATGTTATATGAAACATTAAGGTTACCCATCCAGTTGTCTGGGGCAGGTGTTCCTCTCATATCCCTAAACGTAAAGGACAAACATACATCTAGGACAATTAATTGTATGGAAAACAAAGTTTCCTGTCTTCAAACTAATGGCAGTGTAGAGAAGCCAGGGTAGCCGCATCCGGCGTCATACACAGGGCACTTTCTGCAAAGAAGCCTTTTTCATGTGATTTTAATTAGTATGTAGAAGTAATGAGTCCATAGAAACAAGCTCTGGCAGTGGTGATTTCCTTTAGTGTTCTATTTTCCATGGTTTGTATTTATATACAGTATCGTATCGGGATTATCTGTGAGTAGAATGCATTGCCAGTCGTTTCTATACCTTTTATTGAAAAGTCTGTGTTAGAGTACATGCGTGTATGTTATGAAGAGAGTCTACAGGGTGTATTCACATTGGGCTATATTACAATCATCGTGCTTAAACGGGGACGCTAAGCAGGGCTGGACTGGACTGGCCTACCGGGATAGCGGGAGGAATCCCGGTAGGCTTCTTCATTTTGGGGCCGTTGGGCTGAGCAGCCGTTTCAGAATCAAAAGTAGTTTCAGGTTGTTTTTGTTTTTTTTCCAATCGGCTGCCAGTAGTGTACTGCTTGGGGCGGCGCTACGGCCCCTGGTGACTGACCAGCTGAGAGGGGTGTGTACTTTGTGGGTTCTCTCTGCGCAGCCTCAGATCCAAGCAGGAAGCTGCCTGCTCGAGTGCATGCATGGCCGGCTTTTACCTTGTGCGAAGTGTGTCCAGCACCCGGCCCTGTGATTTCAGCAGCCCTGCTCAGCAGTTTGGCGGCCAGTATGTGTACAAGCACAGGCAGTGAGAGGGAGCCTCTCGATATCCGGCAGGTTGGCGGATTGATTCGCAGAGGGAGACTGGGTGACTCCCCCCCCCCCCAGTCTCTCTCTGCTCCCAGCGGCAAAAAGAAGTGGATGGAGCCGTCGTTCTCACCATGGAATGGGAGGTGAGTATGTGATGTTTGTATTTTTTTCCCAGCTGGTGCTGATTGTTTCTGCAGAAGCAGAATCCGTTAACACCAGGTCCAAGCTGTTAGCTTTTGAGTTAACCGCAGCGGAATGTAATTAATGTTAGGACTTTGCACCCCCCATGTTAAGTATAGGGAGCGCAAAGTACAGTAACCTCGAGCTGAAAAGCACAAGCTCCGAATCGCTAATGGGTTTTTCAACTCAGATTGTAATATGGTGCGCCCGCGCTAGGGCAACCACAGCTAACACAGCTGAGCGCCAACGTTAGGAATGTAACATGGCCCATTGTGTGCAATTTCGTTACTTTGCTTTTGACTCATTTCGGCAACTCCATTTTGCCAAAAATATGACAAATTCACTATTTAATGAATGTTCACTGTATTTTGCAGAAATTTAAGTTGCCAAAGTAGTCATCGAATGTTGGGGGGGGGGGACACCCCCGAATTGGCATCGGCAAATTTCCCCGAACTGAAGAAAATAAAAAGGAAGCCTCCTATTCTCCTAATAGGAGTTTAAATCAAGAAAAATAGTAAAAGTGTATCTAAGTAATAAAAAAGGTCCTTTGTTACAAAATAAAAAAAAGGCATTTAAAAAAATGCGAAAGGTCTTTTTTAAAAACAAAAACAAAAACGGGGGTTTTGTAAAAAATGAAAAGAATAAATGGTTTTTGGGCACAATTGGAATGTCACCAAAAGCAAGTGCGGATTTTGCCTTCTTTAGGATCAACAGCTGTCAAAGGGATATGTAGAAGGCTGCTGAATATGCTGGCGCTATATAAATAAAGTGTAATAATAATAATAATAATAATAATAAGGCTAAACTTGATGGACATCGGTATTTTTTCACCCTACATTTACTATGGGGATTCTTCAAACCTGCTCCAACTTATAATTCTGCCAGAAGACACTGTATAATATACTTGGGTATTTTCTAATTTATTGAAAAGCTTATTGTTGTTGTACAAATCTTAACAGAGTTAATTTATTACAAAATCTGCATCCATTAGGATATCACTTATTTGCTTTTGAATTACCTCAGCAGTTGTGCAGCATCATTTGCACCTATGGGGTGTACTGGGATTTTGGGAAGTCCTACTCCGTCCTTTTCATTGTATCGGTAAGCATATTCTGAAATTAAAAAAAAAACAAAAAAAACTTATTTATGAATAAATAAGAAAAAAACAACTTGATTTATTCTTAACATACCCTTTTCACAGGCAAAGGGAAAATGTGCCTAATTATTAGGAGAATATATATATATTTAGAACACAATGTCCCTGCAACTACCTTGTAAGTCGACTTGAACAACTCAAAGACTGTCACGGTGCTTGCTCAAAAAGTTGCATAGAATCCACAAATGGAGCCGCACACGTGTAAATAAAATAACAAATTTATTAAATCTTATAAAATTGACCGACGTTTCGGCTCATGTGTGAGCCATCCTCAAGGTTGCCCAACCTCGAGAATTGCTCACACATGAGCCGAAACGGTCAATTTTATAAGATTTAATAAATTTGTTATTTTATTGACACGTGTGTGGCTCCATTCGTGGATTCTATATATATATATATATATATATATATATATATATATAATTTCAAATTTTCAAATAAACTATAAAAAACATTTTCTAGAATGTATTCTGTAAAGCTGTACAAGGATAGAACCAAACAGATATAAAATTAAGAAATACCTTTGACAAATGAAGGGTGAGAGGAAAAGAGGACCCTGCTCAGGGGCTTACAAGAGGAGAAATTTTAACAGTGCAGCTTCCAACCAATGAAAATGAAAATGTGACATTAAATGAACTCTAGCCACAATAACCATTAATGAATATTAATTTGCCATAGGTTGTTAAGTATGCCCCGCTTCCCTCCCATGTGAGTGTCCCATAGCTAGCTCCTTTTGCACCTGAGGCAAGAACAGAAAAATGTGCCCACCCACACATTATGTGTGAGGTAAGTGGGGATGTTCCCTGACCCCTCATTTTAATGCACGACACCGCACGCCGGATCCTCCTCCACGCTGCGCTTTCCCATCTTCAGAGTGCAATGTAAAGAGAAGGCGCAGCGTGAAGAGAAAGGCAGCTTACTTAAAGAAAAAGGATTTAAAAAATCTGAGTCCTCAACCAGTGGCTGGGGACTCGGATTTTTCACCCTCTTCCCCGGCTGTAGCAGCTGCGAGGAGCCGTCAGCACTGGCTGTGCCCCTTTGTAGCTGCACCCGAGGCAAGTGCCTCACTTGTTTCACCCCCCCTACGGCCCTGTCGCACAAATCTCATCCAGCTTTCTGAACATTGGAACTATTCTCCTGAGCCGATAAGTCTTCAGGAATTTTGGTCAGGAATGCACGGCACTGTGCATTCAGGACTACCCAATGCCTCCCAGTGCTCTGACTTTGTATTGGCTGGATGCTCAAGTAAACATCCAGTCGCCTGTCATTTCCCTGACTGCTCACAGCACCGCATGGCACTCAGAGCCCAGCACCGGATAGACCAGTGATTATACACTTCCACTTACTTGGGGGATGGCCCCCTCATGTTAACCCTAGAATTTACCTTTGAGTTAGGAAATTAGCTTGTTGTAGATCAGGGACCTCAATGTCTGCCCCCACCCCCAGATTTTGATGGTCTACAATTCCCAGAATTCCTTGAATGCAATAGTTGGCCAGAGAATCATGAGAGATGTAGTTCACAAACATCTGGAGGGCAGAGTTAGGGATCCCTGTTGTGGAAGGATAGTGAGGGAGGTTGTTCGGGGAAAGCCGCAGCGTGTTATTAAAGTTATTAAAGCCATGTGTAACAGATATAGTTACTGATATGTATCGGTACTGTACAGCTTCAACAGAAACCTACATCTTATCCACCTGCAATATTATGAAAAGACATAAAATGCAAGAGTCAAAATATATATTTTTTTCAGTGTCACCTTTTGCCGGGTATCCTGGAGTTAAAGGATCTCCTGCACCGTTCACATTAAGGATATTTCCTCGCTGGGCGCCATCACCTGGAAGGTTCCAGCCATTTGGGTAGGGGTCCACACCAGGAGCGGAGTAATCAGCTGGATCAGAATATAGGATCAGTCCTATCGCTCCTGCTTCTTGAGCATTTTTAACCTTAAGAAGTAAAAGACGGCCGTGTATTAGACCAGCGTTGCTTTATAGCACAAGTGCTTTCTTTTCTCTCGAGCTCATCTATGTCTATAACAAAACAAAACAAGTGAGTGCTCTACAAAATAATGAAAGTAGCATAACTCTGTATATCTTTGTAATTCAGAACAATGCAATACAAATAACCTCCACACCAGATCACCGAGTAAGTGATATTGCGAGTGAGCGAAACGCGTTGGACCTGGATTTTATTGCTTTATGATTTATTTACATTTAATAAATTGCTTTTCATCTCAGCACCACAAGTCCGAGTCTTTTGGAGTCCGGAGGAGCTGAGTGGAGCGAGTGTGTCCGGAGAGATCCAAATGGACAGCTGTCAAATAACCTTAATTTTTATTTTATATCTGGTTTACATATTCTTTGTATTGCGTGGTTAGGCGTTACCAAGATATACAGAGGTGTGCTATTTTAATTATGTTTTCCTGTAGAGCCCTCACTCATTTCATTTTGTCTTTGAATATTTCTGTATGTGTATGAGGAGCATTCTGAGGACTCTGCAAGTACTGTTGTATACGCGTTTATTTTTTTTTGCAGTGTGGCTGCGCTGCACCTATACAATCAACGTGTAACACGCCAAGTCCATACTGTAAAATATGCAATTTTACATTAATCATTTTTCTATAAAACACCTAATTTTTAGAAAAAAATTACATGCATTAAAAAAGTATATTAAAAAAATTGTAATAAATCAATTAAATAATGAATAATATATATTTTTAATAATAAAAACATTTTTACAGTAAAACTCTTTTGCATAGAGGTAACTTGCAATGTTCGTACAGTAAAACCTGCACTTATACATTATAATCCGTAACTCGCAATGTGTCTACTGTGAAATACAATATTTTAAATATAATCCACAATTGGTAATTCCACTACTTTAAATTCCTCTGCTTTACATTAACACATGGAACTCGCAACCTCGTTACAGCAAAGTCCTTGCTTTTGCAGTAAAAGTGCAATGTCCATAAAGTAAGTACTGCAGTTCCATGAAGTGTGTAAAGATATTTACGGACTGGCTTTTGATTTTTTTGCTTGCTGTTTTTATGTGGAGTATTTTAATGGCAGGTGCCCAATTTCACAGCTTTTTTTCTTCAAAATCATACAGGCAGCCATCACATGGATTTCAGAGCGATCTCGCGCAGAGTTCCGTACCCGCGACAGCCCTCTTTTCTCGCAGTTCCGCCCCCTAGCGAAAAACCTACATATCTACATTTGGCATGAGGTTGCACTAAATAGTAAATTTGCTGTGCCTGCTCACAAAGTACTGGCTGGGTGGAGTAGAGGTAACATCACTGCTCTGCATGGAGAGAGCCTGTGAAGACATAGGTTCGATCCCGACGAGCACCTCTCCAGTAAGTGTCCTTGGGCAAGACACCTAACAGCACATACTCGCCACCCAGGACATATTTGAAAACAAGAGAAATCTCAATGTATCCTTCCTGGTAAAATACTTTCTCAAAAAAACCCAACTTTATAAATAAATAAATATCAGAATCACTTTTTCCTGAAAGGTTTGCGATTTTGTAGAGGGTCTACTAAAATGCGGCGTTTGGTGCACTTTGGTGATTTCAGTTCGCCGACTGTGCGGTGAAGTCCCTATTCACCGCAGGGTCCCCGAAGTTCATCGAACATGATTTGCCGATCAGCCCACCGAACGCCGGCGCAAACTGCCGAATGTCGCCAAAAAAAAGCCGATGTTCCATCGAACGCTGCTGAAATGACCGCTGAAAAAGCCGATCAGTTACCGAACTGGTAAAAAAAACTCTGGTATTTAAAAACAATAAGAATGTATGAAAATGTGTGGAAATAAAAAATTTCCTTTTTTAAAATTTATAAAACTGTTTGTTACAGAATACAGAATTTACAGAAAAAAAAGGCATTTAAAAAAATGGGAATCAAAAATTTTGCCTATAAAATCCAGAAAAATATCTAAATGAAATAAAAAGGCTTTTTGCTGAAACAGAAAAGAATGAACAGTTGAATAGAATATTTATAAAACCTGTATATATATATTTATTTTTACATTGAATCCTATGGGATTCGCCTGTTTAAGCGTTTCGAACTGAATCTCTGAAAATCTGGGTATTTTGTAAACATATACTAGATATATTTTGGTTGGTATTAAGAGGTTTTTTTTAATCATCTTGGTTCAAATGCAGACGTATAGGGATTTTTAACCTTGGGGGGGTGGCATGTGGTTAATCTCAACTAAATGCGCCCCCCCCCCAATTTGGCTGATCCCTCCAGAAGAAATGTTGAACCCGACAGAGCAGAGAATATATACATTATTCTCTGCTCTATCGGGTTCAACATTTCTTCTGGAGGGATCAGCCAAATTGGGGGGGGGGGCAAAATGTGAAAATGTGTGTGTAATACAAGTCTGGATATATATATATATATATATATAGCATTCCTGCTCTTACCTTCCCCTATAAATTTGCTAAAAATATACACATTTCGAACTTTTCGCGAACTGTCGAACGCCCGATGTTCAATGCGAACTCCGAACAGATCGAACCGAACAGCTCATCCCTACTCACCACATACTGGAAATAATGAATTCCAAATGATCTTTTTTGACATTTCCCATTAATTCGTAATGTAACGTTGGTCTTAATATTGTTTTTAATTCAACCTCATATACATATTTTTGTATAGAAAGCGGAGACAAGCTTCCTATATTAAAACAATAGCTTGAAGGGCTTTCTATTCTTTTATGTTTATAAATGATTGCTCGTTCCATGCATACATTATTTCATTGTACGTTTTACTGACGTTTCCCTAAATTTCCACCTAGGGTAATTATTTTTATATGCGCCATATGTTTAAATGTCATTATTTGCTTGGCATCAGCAGACTTTTCATTTTACGCAAATATCCTGCGGGAAATTAGTTTTTATGTTCTTCTGTTCTTCGTTAAGTAATAAGGCAAATATAAAAAACTGTAAATTATAGTGTTTCCTTATTTTTAACATGTTCTTTTGCATATGCGAAGGGAACACTCCGTGTTTTATATAGATGTAATGATGTTTTATACACTTTAGTATATAATAAAGACAAAACCTCAATGCATCTTTGTTTTTTTTTACATGTGGCATTAATTTGAACTATTTTTCGTTTCATTGCAACCCCTGACTTTTCTTTCTCAGATTCATCTTAAATGGAATTCGATTGCAATAATTGTTTTATAAACACATTGAAACCAAGTTCCCTTATTAACCCCTTCTCTTCCAATATTGAGATATCTCGGGCTTCAAAACGCACCATCTGGTGCCCAGATATCGAGATCTCTCGATCTGCTGATCTTCATTTCAGCCCAAAAGCAAATGAAATTAGTTTGCTCCAAACGAATTTCGTTTGTTTTTGGGCTGCAGAAGTTGCCCCCAAAGTTCTAGCTCTGTCGGCTTAATGCCCAAAGAGCTAAAACTGTAAAATCAACTGCTCAAAGCTCTGAAATATCAGGCTTTCAGCAGCCGATGCATTGAAAAATAGAAGAAAATAGACCAACCACTAAAACCTCGATCTCAATTTGGCAGTAGATGGCGCCATCTACTGGCCAAAAATACGCTATTTACATTAAGACATAAAATAGGTATAAACTCAATTATTTCTTACACTAAAATTTAAAATGATTTTTTTTAAAAGAAAAACACTGGTTTCTGACTGGTTTTTGGAATATCACTTGGTAGTGAAGGGGTTAAACTAATGCTTTAATGCTCAATTTTTACTCAAAGATGTTTGGCTTATATAACCTGAATTTCAATGTATTTTACCACATTTTACTGAGTCTCCCTATAGTTCTACCTAGGATATTTATTAACCCCTTCACTCCCCAGATTGAGGTAACTCGGGACTTCAAAGTCACCATCAGGTACCGATATCGAATTATCTCGATCTGCAGCCCTGAAGGACTAAAGGAAATGACATTTGATTGCTGCAAATTAATTTTATTTGCTTTTGGGCTGCAGACGATGCCCCCAAGGTTTTAGCCATGTGGGCATATTGCCTGAGGTGCTAAAACGGTTTAAAATTGATATACAGTTGTGTTCAAAATTATTCAACCCCCAATGCTGTAAAGGGTTTTAGGGAATTTAGTGTACATTTGTAATTGTATTCAGAATGAAATCCTACAAGGACTTTTTAAAGAACCATATGCAACTAAAATGACATCAATTGGTTTTGTAATACAGTAGTAAATGTTTCTTTTGTGAATTCTTCATTGACACAATTATTCAACCCCTTAAAGACTACCACTCTGAAGAACAGAGGTTCATTCAAGTGTTTTCAATCAGGTATTGAAAACACCTGTGGATGTCACGGAGCAGCAATAAAGCATAATAAGCACCAATTAGGCAGCTTTAAAATGACTGTGATACTCAGCTCCTTCTAGACATTTACTGGTGTGGTTACAAACATGTGAAGTCAAGAGAATGGTCCAGGAAGACAAGAGAAGAGTTGATTACTCTTCATAGGAAGGGCAATGGCTATAAGAAGATTGCAAAGATGTTAAACATACCAAGAGAGACCATAGGAAGCATCATTCGCAAATTCAAGGCAAAGGGCACTGTTGAAACGCTACCTGGTCGTGGCAGAAAGAAGATGGTGACTTCGACTGCTGTGCGCTACCTGAAGCGTAGAGTGGAGAAAAGTCCCTGTGTGACTGCTGAGGAACTGAGAAAAGATTTGTCAGATGTGGGTACTGAAGTTTCAGCTCAGACAATACAGCGCACACTGCGTAATGAAGGCCTCCATGCCAGAACTCCCAGGCGCACCCCCTTGCTGTCTCCAAAGAATAAGAAGAGTCGACTGCAGTATGCCAAAAGTCATGTGGACAAACCACAGAAGTTTTGGGATAGTGTTCTGTGGACTGATGAAACAAAATTAGAACTGTTTGGGCCCATGGATCAACGCTATGTTTGGAGGAGGAAGAACAAGGCCTATGAAGAAAAGAACACCTTGCCTACTGTGAAGCATGGCGGGGGGTCAATCATGCTTTGGGGCTGTTTTGCTTCTGCAGGTACAGGGAAGCTTCAGCGTGTGCAAGGTACCATGAATTCTCTTCAGTACCAGGAGATATTGGATGACAATGTGATGCAGTCCGTCACAAACCTGAGGCTTGGGAGACGTTGGACCTTTCAACAGGACAATGATCCCAAGCATACCTCCAAGTCCACTAGAGCATGGTTGCAGATTAAAGGCTGGAACATTTTGGAGTGGCCATCGCAGTCACCTGACTTAAATCCGATTGAGAACCTCTGGTGGGACTTAAAGAAAGCAGTTGCAGTGCGCAAGCCTAAGAATGTGACTGAACTGGAGGCTTTTGCCCATGACGAATGGGCGAAGATACCCGTAGATCGCTGCAAGACACTTGTGTCAAGCTATGCTTCACGTTTAAAAGCTGTTATAACTGTAAAAGGATGTTGTACTAAGTACTAAGATTGAATGTCACTTGGGGGTTGAATAAAACTGATAATGATGTGAGCACAGAAAAGACATTTGTGGTTATTTCATTATAAATGTTAGGTTATATTTGTCTGACCTACACGTGCCTCTTTGATTTAATTGTAAGCAAGATGACTGAATGATCAAAATCAATGTCAAACTGGCCAAAACACTCAATTTCAGTGGGGGTTGAATAATTTTGAACACAACTGTATGTCCTGACATATCGGGCTTTCAGCAGCCGATGCAGAGAACAACAAGCTGCAGCTCAAACTGCTGTAACTCCATTTGGCCAGTAGATGGCGCGATCTGACTGCCAAATAGGTTATTACAGTAAGGAATACACATGGAATATTCCCAAATATTACTTACTGTATAATTAAATAAAAATGATTTTTCAAAAAACCACTGGTTCCTGACAATGTTTTTTTGGAGAATGACTTGGTAGTGAAGGGGTTAAGCCAAGTTTTTGATCAGGAATCGAAATGCCAGTAAACCCACATTTGAATTTCACGAACTGTGAAATGGCCCGAAATGTGGCCAGAAAAAAATGCCGATTTTAGTTATCGGGCTGAATTAAAGCGAGGCCATAGTTTGAAATATTTGCTTTGTTATTTTAGAGAGAAGATAAGTACATGACATGATATCTCCCCAGGGTTGTTTGGGTATAAAGAGCAGTATGTTGATACAAAGTGATATAGTGTCACTCAGGTATACGGTAAATCATCATTTTGCAGGGTTCTCTGAATAGATTAATCGATACTTCACTATTGGGATTTCACTGCCGCCGAATTGCATCGTATTTCGCTGGCAATTCACCAATATTTTGCGAATTACCAGTTTTTTGACTTGCCGAATGGCTCCGAAATTGCACCGTACTGGGAAATTAAGCGTTTGGTACAATTCAGTGGCAAATTTGGCTCTTTTGAATAAAATCTTAAAATAAATTCAGAGGCAATGTATCTGCAAACCATACTCAGAGGTGTTTGGTTTCAGATCTTGTCACTGCACAAATTCCCACGTAATAATGATTTTTGGCGAAATCATGGGAGAGTCACTTTTGTAGTTAAGTCACCTAAAATATGGATGAATGGTGACTTGAAAGAAAAGAAATGTGTTACTTTAAAGGTTATTGTCCCACGATGCATCTCTTTCACCGATAACATAGAATGTATTAATTTGTGCCACTTATTTATTTATTTGCAAAGTAGTTTACCAGGAAGGATACATTGAGATTTCTCTCGTTTTCAAGTATGTCCTGGGTTCAAGAACATTGAAGTGTTACAGTCGTTACAGAAATACAAAGTAATAAATGCAAGATATTAAAAACAACACAAATATACAGATTAACAGAAAATAAATATGTAGGAAATATAGTCACTAGGTTACATGTTTACAGGTGCATTCTGTATATAGTCACTGTGTTACATGTTTACAGGTGCATTCTGTATATAGTCACTGTGTTACATGTTTACAGGTGCATTCTGTATATAGTCACTGTGTTACATGTTTACAGGTGCATTCTGTATATAGTCACTATGTTACATGTTTACAGGTGCATTCTGTATATAGTCACTGTGTTACATGTTTACAGGTGCATTCTGTATATAGTCACTGTGTTACATGTTTACAGGTGCATTCTGTATATAGTCACTGTGTTACATGTTTACAGGTGCATTCTGTATATAGTCACTGTGTTACATGTTTACAGGTGCATTCTGTATATAGTCACTGTGTTACATGTTTACAGGTGCATTCTGTATTGCATTCTGTATTAAGACTGGGGAAGATTTGATGGTGTCTGGGAGGTTATTCCATAATTGTGGTGCTCTGTAGGAAAATGAGGATCGAGCCACTGTCTTACTTTGTTGCCTCTGAATATCTTCCCGTATCTTGCAATTAGAATCTTCCCTCGGCAGCTGATGTTTAAGGCACGTTCCAGGAAGTGAAAGTCCTCTGTGCGGGCATAATTTACATACACGATCTCTCCCTGCAATACAGGAGGCTGTGTGAACACATTTTATTTAAAAGGCATCTGTGGCTTGGATTCACTAAGGGTCGTATTTTAACAAAATAAATTGCAAACTCTTGCGCCACAGGCGTCTGTACAGGGGGCAATTACCCCCCTAGGTTATACCCCCCCATGTGCCCCTCACCAGGTAAGGCTAGGGTCAGACGAACGCATTTTCGCGTTGTCTGTGAAAAAGTGCGTTCGAACGAATGGACGCATTTTTTCACGGAGTACGCGATAGCGGTCATACGATGCGCCTTTTTGTCCATGATTTTGTACGGATCATCAATAAAACCCTTTTTGTGTCTGGACGTTATGTTGGCCGGACATTAGCAGCGTCTGACGTCTCCCAATCACGCACACACGCCTCTAGTCGACACAGCACACTCTGTACGTCCGTACTAGAGGTTTGACGTTCTAGAAAAAATGCGTTCGTTTGCCACTTGCGTTGCGCGGATGAACTTTCGTGCGGCCGTACTTCGTGTGTTCCCCGGCATTGGACGTCATTTGCTGCTAGCACGGCCGTGATTTCGTGCGTCTAAACGCACGTTAAAACTGCTTTCGTCTGACCCTAGCCTTATAGCATGTACTTCGGACCGTGATATCGCAGTCCACGTGCGTCGTACATAATCGAGTTGTCATTGGAAAGAGCAGAGTTTGGCCTTTCCAATGATACCCAACATGAACATATTCGGTTTAAAATAAAGATCATAAGTAATAATAAAAAAAAAACATAACGTTTTTCACAGGGCTGAAATGGCCCAGAAGTGAAGAGGTTAACAGTCACACTATATTACATTGTGTATTACTTTGTCTTAACTTGTTTTAGTTGTATATTGAGGGTCAATCTGCCTTTTAAGAAAGGTAGTGGCCCTTTAAGAAAGGTCTTCAACATCACCCCGTTTACCTCTGGAGCACCCTGTGCTGAATACGCATTGTATGGTGGGACAACACCTGAAATATTTTCGTATCCAGCTGGAGTTTCTTCGGATAATGATGTGTTAAAGACCTAGGTAGAAGAAAATGTTTTTCATATTAATTATTGGGAACCTGAAGATGGAAAAATGAGATATTAGAATATAACCAAACTAAAACCTCTGCGGACCATACAATGAGCATGGAACCGCCACAAACTTACAAAAAAAATCCCAAAATGTATCTTATGTATTCCACATTACAAAGGTAGATATTAAAGCTCAGTAAAGCGTGAACCACATTTTCTTCACCAGTTGTTTTGTACCCTGATTACGGTATTAATGGATCATGCATTTAGAGGAGATCATAGTTTAGCTTAGTGCAAGCTGAAGTTTAATTATAAATGAGAAACTGGTTAAACTTTTTTTACGGAGCTTATTCAACAATATTCTATGTACAACCCCCCCCCAAAAAAATCAAATGGTTATATATTAGATTGGAATCACGGAGCCATTAACGATAATGAGTGAGCGATTAAGCGTCTATCCTGTAAACTCCTGTCCAGTTCTTTCCGCAGCTCTTTACAATAAGCGAAGGGAGCGAAATACAGATAAACAGACAATAGATGGAAACAAGAGGTGTAGAGGGCCCAGCTCATAGGAGCTTACAATCTAGAGGGATTGGTGTTGAGGAAGACATGGGGAGTTTTACTGGATGTCGGGATCATTAGTGCCAGTGGTTTGGAAATGGATGGGGCCATGAAGTGCCGGCTGGGTGGAGTAGAGGCAACATCACTGCTCCGCGTGGAGAGAGCCTGGAGACACAGGCTCAAATCCCAGCAAGAGCACCTCTCCAGTAAGTGCACTTGGGCAAGTCACCCAACGTACATACTCGCCACCCAGGACATACTTGAAAACAAGAGAAATCTCAATGTATCCTTCCTGGTAAAATCCTTTCTCAGTTTTTTTTTTTTAAATTAAAGCAGCTTCAATCATATGTGAGTCGGTGAGCAGAGGGATGAGTTGCATCAATGATGTGGTACCCTAATCTGAAGAGATGGGTTTTGAGGGATTTCTTGAAGGCCTGAAGTTTTAGGGGGCAAAATAAGTCATTCCACAGGACCAGAGCTGCCCTTGAGAAGTTTTGGAGGCGAGAGTTGGTGTAGACAGAGGACAGGCAGAGATTGCCCGCCGACCGAAGTTGTCTAGATGGGACATGCTTCCGGAGCAACGAAAATATGTAAAGAGGGGTTGAATTATTGAGCGATTTGAACGTGAGCGTCAGTATTTTAAACTGTATCTTGGACCGTACAGGAAGCCAATGGAGGGACCGGCAGAGGGGGGAGGTACACGAGGTGCGTCTGGTGAGAAAAATAAGCCTGGCGCCGGCATTCATTACAGATTGTAAAGGGGCAATGCGGACGTTGGGGAGGCCAATAAGGAACAAGTTGCAGTAATCAAGCTGTAAAATGACAAGAGCATGAACTAACACCTTTGCGTTATCCTTTTGCGGTATCTTGTGTCAGAAAGGGGCGGACGCATTTGTACCTGCGCATTATACTATGCGTTATTGCTGTATATTTCATATTTACGAATTTCTGAATAAAACAATGTAATCAATACATAAATAATTAAAACAGGCGCTCGCTCTGCATTTTCCCTCAGGCCTCCCGAAAACTCGAGTGACAGCCTAGAGTTGCCATAGGGATCAGGAGATCTGAGGGAAAATCGTGTCTCACACGGCCGGACGGCGTGTCTAGGCAGGTCTGGTTCTAAGATGAAACTAATGATACTAAAACGTCCTGCTTATAAACCTGTCTCTTCCTAGGATTTACCTCATTCCTGCGTTCATCAATGATTGAGATATAATTTGGGCTCGTTTCATTTGGATAAGATAACAGAATGTCATAATGAGCCAGCTCCACTTTATCCAAGCCGTATTCCTTCCACTGGGCTTGGATTTGTTTCGCGAGGAGAAAATTCTCTTCTGTTCCCGCTAGATGAGGGACTCTGGAAAAATTGCTAGGGTACAGAACAAACAAAAAGAAGTAAATGCATTTGTCTGAAAGTAGTTGTGAAATGTTCTTAAAATGTTAAATGACAGTATCTTCCCACTACAATTCGAGCGATTCGATGAATATAAACAACATTGTTTTATTTTTTTTCCTACAATTCCCATGCGTCAGTAACTTCCTCTATTTACAGGGAAAGAAAGCATTTACGGAATTTCTTTACGGTCATAAAATATTTTCCTTACTGAGGCTTTTCATTCATTGCCACTAAAGACTTAAAGGGATATTCATGTAGCAACGGTGTTTGCCAGTGTTGTACGCACTAGAGAAAACAGATGTTATTGTAGGGCTGATAAACACCTGCATTGCCCAAAACTGAAATCCAAAGAGCGGCAGAAGAAGCTTCAAGTGTTTCTCTTTGGATTATAGTTTTGTGAAATGCTGGCGTTTGTTGGTGCTGTAATACCGGCACTTTGCAAATAATCCCTTAATTGTTTTTCTAACATGGTCCATGTGTACGCTGTTTGAAGAGTTTCCTTGCTGCACATGCAGTATTCTTTTTCTTATTTTGGTTACAATTTGACACATTCATAATACAAACCAAAAAAAATAGAGGATCCAGTCACTCATAAAACAGTTAACAATTAAAGTGAACTTTTATTAACCCCTTCACTAGCATGATAGTACATACACGATGAGGATTTAGCAGACACTGCAGCCCGAGATTGTATTATCACGATCATTGCAAATGAATTGTTTTTTCCTTTTGGCCCCAGAACATGCCCCCCAAAGATTTAGCACCGTGTACATGATGCCGGAGATGCTAAAGGCACCATTACGATAATCACGCTAAATCAGGGACGCTAAAGGAGAAAAACCTGCGCCTGCGGGTTTCTCCTTAGCGTCCTCGTTTTAGAGTGATATTACGGTAACGCTGCGCTGAGCCATGGGATGCTCGAGGCGAGGCAGCGCTAACGCCGCCGCGAGCATCCCCTCGATGGAGTACATAGGACTCCATTGAGGCTTCCGCTGCCCGTCACATGACCTGCAGGATCTCACCTCACGAGCTTGGCATAGTGATTTGCAGACGGAGACTGAGGTAATTTTTCCCCCAGTCTCTCTCTGCTCCCAGAGGCAGACGTAGACGCCATTCTCGCTGTCGGATGGGAGGTGAGTATGTGATTTTTGAGGGGCTTTCAGCTGGTGTTGACTGATTTTGCAGAAGTGGAATCAGCTAGCACCAGCAGGGCCGGCCCGACAATGGAGCAACTGCTCCAGGTGGGAAATTTTTGGGCGGCACATTTTTGCCACCGCCGCTGCACTACTTTTCTGTATCGGTGCCACGCCGGCATCTCTTCGAGGCCGGCGCGTGCTATGACTGCCGAACGGCCCACCCACATGCAGCCAGGAGGGGGAGAGTAGTGAGAAATTAATTAATTACGCATGTGGGCAGGCCAGATCTCATTTAGCAGCCGAGCACGAGGAGGCATGCAGCTCCACTCTGTGAAGGCAGGGATTCCCCACCAGCAGCAGAAGAGAGGGTAAAGCAGAAACTGCGTCAGAGGGTGAGTGTGCTCCCCCTCAGCAGACCCAGCATTACTCCACGTGCCGGATCGCCAGCCAGGTCCCCTCCACAACTCACTGAGGCAGAGCAGCTTCCCGGTGAGTTAATGCATCAGCTGGGGGTTGGGAGATCTCTCTCTCATCCTGCCTCTACCAAGATGTAGACAGGGTGAGGGGAGAGAGCCAGGACTGGGAGAACACGAGGAATCCCCCGCCAGTGAAAAGTGTGCCATGCAGCACAAGCTGCTCAGTGGGGGAGAGGGAGGGGGGATCTGAAGCTGGGTGTAAAGATGCCAGAAAGTGAGTGTATCTTTGCTGGTCTGTATGAGATGGCCCTGTGTGTGTGAATCCTGAGCTGCCTCATACAAAAACTGACATGATGCACATGTAGCGCTGCTTTAATATTAGCTCTGATGCATTGGACTATGACTGCCACAAGGGGGAGTGTGAGTGGAGCAACGAGAGGTGTAGGACGAACGCTGGAATTGTCAAGGATCACAACCAGGCCAGAGTGCGGATGCTGCTTTATTCGTGCTGGAGATCGGGACGGAGATCGTGCTGTCAACTACATACTCAGCCCTGAGAGATTTGGAGGACAAGCTGGTTCCGGCAGGACCCCGAGTTAGGAGGCCACGACGATCTATTGGGAGTGCAGGCGGCGGATCGATTGTTCCAGTTGCGGAGATTCGGCAAGCGGGAGCAGATTCTTTGGCACAGAGTCCCGGTATACAGCAGAGAAAGGATCCTTTGGTCGAGGCAACGAGTGCTAGACAGTTCGTTCGACGGATGGGTGAGAGGCCTCCTGTCACGGTTCACGCCGCAGACGCCGGAAGAAAGGGAAGTAGGATCTGTCTCCTTTAAGAACCTGGATCCGGTCCGGCTTTTCCCACTAACTGGACTGAGGTCCAGGCACTCAAGACTCCATCCCTGACTTTCCTATCACGTATCCCTTCACCTCTCCAGGTGTGGGCTGGGCCTGCAATGCCCATTTAAACCAGCCTCACCTCTGAATCAGAGCTTCTGCATCGTTTATTCTAACCATAGAAAGACTCATTGCAAGCCTGACCTGAGTGCTATGCACTGACCTGCCTGAGGTTCATCTGAGTACCCCTTCGTTTGGTATCCTGAGAACCCTTCGTTTGGTATCCTGAGAACCCTTCCATCTGGTATCCTGAGGACCCTTCCATCTGGTATCCACCTGCCAGAGGTTCATCTGAGTACCCCTTCGTTTGGTATCCTGAGAACCCTTCCATCTGGTATCCTGAGGACCCTTCCATCTGGTATCCACCTGCCTGAGGTTCATCTGAGTACCCCTTCGTTTGGTATCCTGAGAACCCTTCCATCTGATATCCTGAGGACCTTTCCATCTGGTAGCCTGAGAACCCCTCACCATTACTACATTCCTTAAGGACTATATTATCCTGCCTCTTATTGACCTACACGTGTATGACACCGGAATCTGGACTGACTACTTCTATGCTAGCTGCCTGCCACCGACCTAAGCTTGATTTAACCACTCTCCAATCATAACCCTTCTGATACTGCGCCTGATCTTCTTGTGTCTTTTGCCTTCTGTGTCTTTTGATCCTCTTGTGTTTATTCTTTATTCAGCGTCCAGTACCTGTTCTGTTGGCCCTATTGTGCTATTCAGTGTCCTGTCCTGTCTACCCCTTCTGCTAAGTGTACCCTGTCCTCTGTATATATTATCTTGCCCATCCAGCTCCTATCTATAGTTATTAGTTATTCAGATTCCCCTTCTTGGTTTACTTTTGTTTATTTAATAAACCTATGTTTTGGATTACAACCTTCCCTTTTTGCCTCTTCATCATCTGAGTAACCGCATATTGGGCTCGAATCCTTAACCCCTGCAGTGAGCCGTGACAGTATGCAGAAGCCATTAAAACTCGAGCCCGTGGTTACTCAGGCCATTAAGGAGCTGCTCCAAACAGCCATCCAAGACATCATCATGCACCTGGCAGACTTTCTGAGCAGCATGCTATTGAGCATTGGGAATCCTACTCATAAAAAGTGCTTCCCTGCAAGTCAAAGAATACCGGGTCCGTTATCCGCAGAAGAGCGCAACCGACGATTCGCAGATAATCTCTGCATCTACTGTGGACAAGGTGGGCATTTCTTACCAGTTTGCCCAGTGAGACCCCCCAAAAAGCCAGCGCCCCAAAAAATAACCGCTGCAAAGACTGCTCCCAAATCAAGGTCTGCTCCCCTTCACAGAACTGTTCCCGCACCCCAGTCGTCAACCCCATCAGCTGTCATACCTGCACCGGTACTCCCACCAATACCGGTAGCAGCACCCCCCTATGATGTACCCCAAATGTCTGGCTCTGATTATGAACTTTCTAACAGTACTGAACCCATGGATGTGGAACCCATACTTTCTGGAGAGACCGTACCGGCCTTCATTACAGAGCCTGAGTCCTCCAGAGTTGTGGAAAACAATTCTACAGAACCCATGGAAATCATGTCAATTCGTACCACCGTGGACCTGGTGCCTAACTACACTGCTGGTAGTGCCACCCAAGGCCCTCAGGGTTCTCTGGGTCACGTTGTCACTGCTGATCAGGACACGTGTGACCCAGCTCCCCCCGCAGAAACCCCGGGGGTCGAGCGAGGAGACCTTGAGGTGCCCACTGCCAAAGCAGAAGTGCCACTCACCATGGAGATAGCGGTGCAAACCGACGACATTGTGTATCAGTCAACAGAATTGTCATCAGCTGCCAAGACCATTGCCACGCTGCAACAGCAAGTGACTACCCTTGCCCAAGCCGTGAGTGGACTCCGGCGCAACCAAATATCTCTGCAGCAAGAAACGCAAAGTTCCCAAGAATCTACGCCTATTGCAACCATGATTGACTCTGGTGTACGTATCCCACTGTCCTCAAGGGAGGTGCCCCCTCCTACCGGCTCCGTGGATGTTCTCTTGCCCACTATTGCCACATGTGAGAAACCCATAACCACTCACGGGGACTCCGATGATTGGGACACCACTGACACTGAGACTGACCTTCAGCCACAGACTGCACGACGTAGGCAAGGGCCACCGGGTCAACGCCATACCTACCTGGGTGCCTTACTGCCGGAGCCATCTATAAATCCGGCTACCTATCTGTGTGACTCCATCACCCCTCGGAGGGTCCCTTTCATATCCAAAGGGGACTCTCCTATACCCAACGTTAAAAGGTCACCATCTAAGTCCAGTGTTGTGACTTCTGAATCAGAGCTTCTTGACTTTTCATCGTCTGACACTGAGAGCGTGCCAATCCGAGTGCCACCTGCACAGGAACCCATGTTCAGCAGCACCATATATGCAGTGGCCGCTAACTACGTGTCACCGAAGGTAGTCTGTGCCTCTAATGGGACTTATGTACGACCCGAGGATCTGGAGGCCTTCGAGACTGCTTTAGACGCCCGGAGTGCGTCTTTGAGACAGGGGTTCTGTCACGGTTCACGCCGCAGACGCCGGAAGAAAGGGAAGTAGGATCTGTCTCCTTTAAGAACCTGGATCCGGTCCGGCTTTTCCCACTAACTGGACTGAGGTCCAGGCACTCAAGACTCCATCCCTGACTTTCCTATCACGTATCCCTTCACCTCTCCAGGTGTGGGCTGGGCCTGCAATGCCCATTTAAACCAGCCTCACCTCTGAATCAGAGCTTCTGCATCGTTTATTCTAACCATAGAAAGACTCATTGCAAGCCTGACCTGAGTGCTATGCACTGACCTGCCTGAGGTTCATCTGAGTACCCCTTCGTTTGGTATCCTGAGAACCCTTCCATCTGGTATCCTGAGAACCCTTCCATCTGGTATCCTGAGGACCCTTCCATCTGGTATCCACCTGCCTGAGGTTCATCTGAGTACCCCTTCGTTGGTATCCTGAGAACCCTTCCATCTGATATCCTGAGGACCTTTCCATCTGGTAGCCTGAGAACCCCTCACCATTACTACATTCCTTAAGGACTATATTATCCTGCCTCTTATTGACCTACACGTGTATGACACCGGAATCTGGGCTGACTACTTCTATGCTAGCTGCCTGCCACCGACCTAAGCTTGATTTAACCACTCTCCAATCATAACCCTTCTGATACTGCGCCTGATCTTCTTGTGTCTTTTGCCTTCTGTGTCTTTTGATCCTCTTGTGTTTATTCTTTATTCAGCGTCCAGTACCTGTTCTGTTGGCCCTATTGTGCTATTCAGTGTCCTGTCCTGTCTACCCCTTCTGCTAAGTGTACCCTGTCCTCTGTATATATTATCTTGCCCATCCAGCTCCTATCTATAGTTATTAGTTATTCAGATTCCCCTTCTTGGTTTACTTTTGTTTATTTAATAAACCTATGTTTTGGATTACAACCTTCCCTTTTTGCCTCTTCATCATCTGAGTAACCGCATATTGGGCTCGAATCCTTAACCCCTGCAGTGAGCCGTGACACCTCCAGGCCCACAATTCCGAAACGGAAATGCACGCTTGTTTTATTGCTTCAATTCACAGGGCCCCAACGGTGACTAGTCGAAGATTGCTCTTTTCGTCCACTGGCCAGTTGAACACAGTACCCGGGTACCCTAGACAGCACATATATATATTTTTGAGCCATTTCAAGGGACTTACACTCCAGAACTGAGGGGGTTAACCGTTTCTTTTCCGCCGCATGTTTTTCCCACGTTACGAAGTCCTGCCATTCAAATACCGTATACGTGTATTATATGCTGCTTTATTGGGATCAGTAAAGTATATAATATAGAAAAAAATCCACAACAGTGCTGGTGTATTGTGATTTCCTAGTGCAGTGAGACTATCCTGGGGTTAATCAGCAGCTCCTCCGGGGGTGAGCGCTACACACATTTAGCTAATTCCTAGAGAGAAACTGCCCAATATACCTAAATACATATATTTATTTATAAAGTATTTTACCAGGAAGGATACATTGAGATTTCTCTCGTTTTCAAGTATGTCCTGGGTTCAAGAACATTGAAATGTTACATAAACACAAAGTAATAAAATGCAAGATATTAAAAAACAACACAAATATACAGATTAACAGAAAATAAATATGTAAGTAAAATAGTCATTATGTTATATGTTTACAGGTGCATTCTGTATTGAGGTATGTCAATAGGGAGCTCTTGAGTGATTTAAGACTGGGTGAAGATTTGATAGCATGTGGGAGGTTATTCCATACCTAAGCACATACAGTACCTGTATATAAGGCTGCTCACACTTTCTGTAAGATATAAACCAAAATACAATGCAAATAGCTTTACACAAGACAGCGCTTCCTCTCTGTATAGGGCACAGGCTTTGTATTGATTTATATGCCCTATACACAGAGCAAGGACTGCCTTATATAAAGCTATTTGCATTGTATTTTTGTGTATAGCTTAGAGTGTAAGCAGCCTTATATACAGGTATGTGCTTTGCATTTAATTATATATGCCTTACACATTGATAGAGCTGCCATAAATCAGCACATATCTGTATAAAAGGCTGCTCGCACTCTGTACGTTATACACCAAAACACAATCCAAATAGCTTTATATAAGGCAGTCCTTGCTCTGTGTATAGGGCATATAAATAAATACAAAGCCTGTGCCCTATACAGAATGGAAGCGCTGTCTTATATAAAGCTATTTGCATTGTATTTTGATGTATATCTTACAGAGAGTGTGCGCACCCTTATATACAGGTATGTGCTTTGTATTTAGGTATATAGGGCAGTTTCTCTCTAGGAATTCGCCAAATGTGCATCATGTCAGTTTCTCTATGAGGCAGCTCTGGATTCACACACAGGGCCACCTCATACAGATCAGCAAAGACACTCACTTTCTGGCATCTTTACACCCAGCTTGAGATCCCCCCTCCCTCTCCCCCCACTGAGCAGCAAGGCACACTTTTCACTGGGGGGGGGGATTCCACGTGTTCTTCCAGTCCCGGCTCTCACCCTCACCCTGTCTACATCTTGGTAGAGGCAGGATGAGCTCTGTGATACACTCATACACACCGCACATTGCTGTGAGTTTTATTGCTGTGGAGCTCTGTGATACAGTAATGTGTGGTGTGTATGAGTGTGAGTTTTATTGCTGTGGAGCTCTGTGATACGCTCATACACACCGCACATTACTGTGAGTTTTATTTCTGTGGAGCTCTGTAATACGCTCATACATGTCGTGGGTTTTTTTGTTGGGGGGGGGGGCAGCATTTCATCCATCGCTCCAGGCAGCAGAGTGGCTTGGGCCGGCGCTGAGCACCAGGTCCTAGCTGTGAGTAACTTTTGTAACCGCAGCAGGACAGTAATTAGCGTTAGGACTTTTTTAATCCTAACGCTAATTAACACTCTGCGCTCCTCATGTTAAGCTTAGGGAGCGCAAAGTACTGTAAGATCGTGCTGAAAAGCGCAAGATCTGAATCGCTAACGGGTTTTTTAACTCGTTAGCGTTTGTTTTGTAATATGGTGCGCCAGCACTAGGGCAACCACAGCTACCGTTAACGCTTACACAGGTGAGCGCTAACGTTAGCATTAGGAATGTAATAATGCCCTAATGCTTTTTAAAGCCAGCTGGAGAATGTGTCTGAGTGACATCTCCCCGGCTGATCCTGCACACAGACCTGAACTGCAGTAACTTGGCCAGTAGATGGTGACATCTGCCTGCCAAATAGGTTATTACAGTGAGGAATACATTGTGAATATTTCTGACTTTATAACTTATTAAAAATGATTTTCCAGAAATCCCACTGGGTCCTGACAAGTTGTTTTTTTTGGAAAATCATTTGGTAGTGGAGAGGTTAAGAAACAAACGATAGCAGCACGCTTTACACTTTGTGTACTGTTTGCTCACTCTAAAACTGCAATGCAGTTTTTTATATTCAAGCACTCTGTACATAGGCCGCTGCCGCAGTCATTTAGGCTGCAGACTAACGCATTTTTAACGCGCGTTCTGGCGCACTTAATCACGGCCGCAGTAGCAGCAAATGACGGGCAATGACAGCCAATATACAAAGTACGGCCGCACGAAAGTCTGGTCGCGCAACGCAAGTGGAACATGAACGCATTTTTTCGAGAACGCAGAACCGCTAGTACTGACGTACAGAGTGCGCTGCGGCGGCATATCGGCGTGTGTGCGTGATTAGGAGACGTCAGACGCTGCTAATGTCCAGCCTACATAATGTCCAGACGCAAAAAGTGTTTTATTGATGATCCATAAAAAAAATCACGCCCGAAAATGCGCGGACCGTTTTCACGCATTCCGTGAAAAAATACGTCAATGCGTTCGGATGCACTTTTTGACAGTCGCTGCGAATAATGCGTTTGTTTGACCCTAGCCTTAGTCATTGTATGGATCGTGTACCTGACATGATCCCTGTACATTAATGTGACTAACAGTGTGTGTGTCTTGGTCCTTGTCCTCAAGAACAAATCCCCTAAATCAGGGCTGGCAATCTCCGAAAGCCCCCCAAATGTTTCTGAACTACAACTCCCATGATTGCTGGCCATCTGTTGCATTATAGGAATTCTGGGAACTGTAGGCATCAACATCTGTGGCGTACATGAGTTTGACAGGCCTGACCTAAATCATGATTTGACTTTATATAACAAAACAGACAAACTGTGGCCGGAATCTCCTTTCACAATGTGTGTTTCTGATCCTATATTGCACCTGCACTTTTTATACCGTAATTATAGTTACATATTCTGAAAAAAAGACATGTGTCCATCGAGTTCAGCCTTTCACACATCACCTACTGCTGTTGATCCAAAAGCAGGAAAAAAAAAACCAGTATGAAGCATTTACCGAATATGCAACATACCGGGGAAAAAAGTCCTTGACCCCAGATGGCGTCAGTTTTCTCCTTGGATCAAGCAGCTTTTACCCACATATTAAACATTATGACCCTTAATATTATGCTTTTGCAGGAAGTCATCCAGTTGTTGTTTATAAGTCTGTACAGTCTCTGACCCAACCACCTCAATAGGCAGAGAATTCCACAGCTTTATTGTTCTCACAGTAAAATAACCCTTCCAATGCTTTAGGCTGAATTTCCTTTCGTCCAGTCTAAGGCTGGGGTCAGACCAGCGCACTTTTAACGTGCGTTCTGGCGCACATAATTACGGCCGCACTAGCAGCAGATGACGGGCAATGACGGCCAATATACGATGTACGGCCGCACAAAAGTCCGGCCGTCCAACGCAAGTGGAATTTGAACGCATTTTTCTGAGAACGCTGAACCGCTAGTACTGACGTACTGAGTGCGCAGCTGCGGCATAGCGGCGTGTTTGCGTGATTAGGAGATGTCAGGCGCTGCTAATGTCCAGCCTACATAACGTCCAGACGCAAAAAGAATTTTATTGACGATCTGTACAAAATCACGCCCGAAAATGTGCGTCGTCTGACCTTTTTTGCGCATTCCGTGAAAAAAATACGTCAATGCGTTCGGACGCACTTTTTCACGTTCGCGGGGAAAAATGCTTTCGTCTGACCCTAGCCTAAATGGGTGACCCCGTGTCCTGTGTATAGTCCTGTTAATGAATAGGTTATCAGACAATGGTTTATAATAAAGTTAAACAGCGAAGCAAGTCCATAGGAATAACAATAAAAACTCCATCGTGAGGTAAACTTACTGAAGATACTCTTTGATATTTTCTGCTTTCATTTCATCCCAGAATGCTTTCCTCATATTTTGGTAAGTCTGGGTTGGCGCGTTTCCATTGGGTTTTCCAAACCAACCTAGAAAAAATAAAAAAAGGGAAAACCACAGACAATAGATACATAGTGTAACAGGCAGTTATGTTACGTTACAAGCATTTATAAAGCGCTAATAAATTCCTTGGTGCTGTATAATGGGAGAGATAGAATAACAAGTATACATACATGTTTCACACACGGAACAGAAGGAGGGAGGACCCTGATAGAAAAAAAAACACTGAATATAATTCTATCCATTGACTTTGTGATACATTATTATAGGTAAAATGAAAAAATAACTGGCATATCCCTTTAAATAAATTCCAATCTCATTATTATAAATAACTTAATGATGCTCTATTCAACCGCGACCATCTTGGACGACCACCTGGGCCCTAAAGCTTCCAGAGATATATAAGCCATATGTTCCATTATGGCAGAAATACCGACTGAACCAATTTGCGGCAAAGCCACACAAATTTGCAGGGTTAACCGGTCAAATGGTTTTAACGTATCATTAAATGGACAGTGACTTGTGCCGACTTACTTCCCGAATTCATCTCCAGGTGACAGGTCCATTTGAAGGCACATCGGAGGATACAAAGCAACAGCCCTGGTTACAGAGAGATGTGGATAGGAATGCCTGAGACACGTCTCCCAGCGGCCAAATATCTGCGAGTTAAAATGCTCATCACGTCGGACTTCAGAATGGATTTTTTTTTTTTATGAAGCTAATTGAAATCTGCAGGAATGCTCTTTATCTTTCTATAAAGCGTTTCTTTTTTGAGGACTAAATAAATACCAAAAAAAAATAAAAAATCTGTGGTGGGACCAGTGGTAAAAAAAGTACGCTTTAGTGCACAGGGATCTCAAGTTGTACAGAATTCATTTAGTATTTATCATATTTAGACAGGTATTTTTTCTAACTTGATTCCCCATGAGGTGGACCTGGTTAAACAGAATAAAACCTCTATACCTGTCTGTATCTGTCTGTGTGTGTTCAGGGCCGGCCCGACCATGGGGAGCGGTTGGGAGCAACCGCTCCAGGCAGCAGATTTTAGGGGAGCAGCATATTTTTGCCGCCGAGCACCTGCACTATTTTTTAAACAGCGCCGCTGCACCGGCATCTATTGGAGACCAGCGCAGTGGGGCCACTCCGCACCGAACTTCTGGACTTACTCCCTGTCTGGGCGCCGCCTGCTGGCATCACCGGTCTGGCAGAGAACCAGTCTAAAACGTCACCTCCCGGCCGGCATGCAATGCTCTGGTGGTGCCACTAGGCGGCGCTTGGACAGTGAGTTAACACGGAAGTTCACAGGTGGGGGGGAACAGCACCTGTGAAGACAGAGAAGCAGGCATTGGGCAGCATGGAGGCATGTGGGAGACATAACCTGCTGGTAAGTACAAGTCTGTCTCTCCAACCCCCCATCCATTCCTCTCACGCCCATCCCCCCTTCTTCCTGCACTCCCATCTCTCTCTCCCCTATCCCTGCTGCACTCCCGTGTCTCTCTCTCTCTCTCTCTCTCTCCCCATCCCTCCTGCTCTCCCATCTCTCTCCCCCCCTCTCTCTCCCCAGCACTCCCGCTCTCCCATCTCTCTCCCCCCCTCTCTCTCCCCAGCACTCCCATCTCCCCCCCATCCCACCTGCACTCCTATCTTTCCCTCTCTCTCTCCCAACTCGACGTCAGACGCAGCACATTTGCAGCATGCATTAGGTTTTTTTGGTCTGGCTGACTGTACCTATCATTTAATTTGAATTAATTTTGATTCCCATATTTCCCTTTTTGTTCTACATCCGTTTAAAAAAAACCGGACCGTGTGGTGTCTACAGTATCTTCCGTCAGTACGTCCGTCCGTTGTGCATGGACGCAAAGTGCGTTCAGAATGCATTCATCTGACATTAGCCCAAGGGTGGCACACACCTTCTTAAATGTTATTCTTGCTCCACGAGGCCAATGCAATGTTGGAGCCTCCGGTCCTTTAGGCTGGCCATCCACTGGCAATGTAGTCGGGCGACCGACTTGGTCACCAGACTACAGACAACACCATCGGCAGATCAGGGTCACCCACTGGAAAAATCTGTGACCAACCCAGATCGGCCACTGGACAGGCCACCGGTTGACAAAAAAAAAAAAAAAAAAATAGAGTTTCAGCATCAAGGATTGCCCCGTACAGTGCAGCCGGCTCGCAGTGGGGAAACAAAAGTCGCCACGCTCCAGGGGGGGGGGAATAACCCCCCCTCCCTGGTGCTGAAAAAGTTTCAGCACAAGGGAGAGCAATGCTGAAGCCAGCTCACAAAGAAAAAAAAAACATTAAAAAAGAAAAAAGCCTCGTCTTTTTTAAAAAAAAAACAGAACCAAGAAGTTCATAAAAAAATCCAGAAAAATACCTAAAAATCCTAAAACATCAATAAATAAAAAGGCTTTTTTTGCTGCAGATTAAAAAATAAACGCTTGAATAAAAAAATTTTAAATGTTAATATTTTTCCATTGAATCCTATGGGCTTCTCACACGGCGGTTTTCCTATACAATGCATCTTTTCACGGTTCCCCTGCACACGGCGGTTATACTATAAAATACATCTTTTTCTGTAACCTTGTACCAGATCGTCCCAGCATCGTCTGACAAAATCTATTGAAATTGAAAGGATCGCCCATCTGTTGTAAACGTATAAAATTACTCTGTAGCAGAGATGGTTAACCCAAACAAACTCAAAGTAGTTTTAGGATGACGGATCTTTATGAGAAATGTAGGTTATAAAGGCTTTTGCACACAATAGAAAGACATTAGTCTAGAAAGACACACACACACATACATATCCATTCACACCCACCCAAAAAATTCATAATACATATTCCATACGCCTAAGGCTGGTGTCAGACGAGCGCAGTGTGAACGTCCGTTTTTGCGCACATAATAACGTCCGTCGCAGCATATAATAATCGCCAATGGAGCCCCCCACACGATGTGCGTCCGCACCGAACTGGGGGCGCACAACGCACGCGGAAAACGGACGCAAGTTAGGCTAGGGTCAGACTAGCGCCCTTTAAACGTGCGTTCTGGCGCACTTAATTACGGCCGCACTAGCAGCAAATGACAGGCAATGACGGCCAATATACGAAGTACGGTCGCACGAAAGTCCGGCCGCGCAACGCAAGTGGCAAACGAACGCATTTTGTCGAGAACGTCAAACCGCTAGTACGGTCGTACAGAGTGCGCTGCGGCCGCTAGCGGCGTGTGTGCGTGAATTGGAGATGTCAGACGCTACTAATGTCCGGCCAACATAACGTCCAGATGCAAAAAGTGTTTTATTGATGATCCGTACAAAATCACGAACGCAAATGCGCATCGTATGACCGCTATCGCGTACTCCGTGAAAAAATGCGTCCATTCGTTCGAACGCACTTTTTCACAGACAACGCGAAAATGCGTTCGTCTGACCCTAACCTAAGGCAAGAACGTAAAACCGCTAGAACGGACGTGCGGAGTGCACCGCGTCCGCAACATCCGCATAGCTTTGTGTGTGAGTGATGAATGAGGTCAGACGGACTGCATTTATACGTCCAGCATTTTTGACGGACAAAATGTTTTTTCATTTTAATTTATTTTCCCTTCTACATCCGTCAAAAAAATACGTAATTGTGTGGCCACTACTGCGTCTCCCATCAGAAAGTGCGTCCATACTGTGCGGGCGCACAGTCCGTACAAAATGCACTCGTCTGACACCAGCCTGAACATACATACCCCCCCAAACATACTGTACATACACTCACACACACATATTCACACACACACACACACACACACACACACACACTCTGGTTATGTCTGCACAGCTAGCCCAGAAAAAGAGACAAAGATGGCTCCACTTTGTTAAATCTTTGGTGTTTTATAAAATCCACCATCACAATACCAAACAAAGCTGAGCAAACCCAAATTCACATATTCCTCACATACCGTACATATCCTCTCACATGCTACACACACCGGTATGTAGCGCGCACACTCCTCACGCACGTCTCTAATCTCTGTGTGCCACAGTGACACAGCGTGACGTAGAGACATAACATGTATGTGATGTGCATTTGTTTGTCTGGTCCTAGGGCAGCGAAATAAACATAAAATACGTCACTGTTAAAAATGTATAACTTTGTATACGCGTAAGCATTATATCAGGCAGTATGAAGTATCAATGTCCCCTCCTGTTTTCAGCTTTTTAATGGTTAATGGAGGGTTTGATTCCCACTTCCACACTTTTTACACTGACTTATTGCATTAGAAAACAGACAGTTACGTAGACCTAAAGCTTGTGTTAGTAACAAGTCCATAGTATCAGCGAAAGAAAGTGTTACCTATCAGGAATCCGAGGAGAAGAAATCCCAAGGCCCCGAGGGCCAACCACACCAGGGTGAGGGAACTAAAGCCTTTCAGCCCTCTGCCCGGGTCCTGGTCCTCACTGCTGAGAAGCCTCAGCATTTTCTGCTCTTCAGTGAAGTGTGTCTGCCAAGTGAGGCCTTGGGCAGGAAGGGAGGAATCCTCCGCATGCCTGCATACTGCAGGCCTTAAATGACTGCCCAAAGAAAATAACCTAATTAACAGTGATCCCTCCCTTTCTCATATGTATGCCAGGCCAGGGGGGTCAAAGTTCTTTGCTGAGTGCCTTTATTTATTAACCATGGAAGTGCCGCGAGAATACGGTAAAATGCGGCTAATGATCAGGGCCGGATTTACATCTCAGGGGCCTGTAGACACAGAAATCTGGAGCGACCCCTACCCTACCCTAGCCCGCACCTCCCCCTGCAAAAAAATTAAATCAAATTTTGGGGGAGATACTAATTCAGTTTTTTCTGTTATTAGGTTATCTAGATCCAGCCAAATGGCAGCAGTTTTCTGGGAAAAAACCTCTGTCTTGCTAAAACAAACAACAAAAATTATTTGTGTGCACAAATGCATTAAAAATATACAGGGTTATTCAGAGAGATCCGAAAAGTCACCGCACATTCGGTGACTTTTCGTTTCCTGCACTACGGGGCGAGTCGGCGATTCCTAGTTTGCCGACCCTGCGGTGTATTCAGCAAGCACCGCATGGCCCCCGTAGTGCAGGGAATACTCGCCGCAAACCCGCCGAACACTCAGCAAACACTCACCGAATACTCCCCGACGAACACTCACTGCATACTCACCGAATACTCACCGAAAACCAGCAGAAACCGCCGCAAAGACCAAGCCTTTGACTGTTCGTTTCCTGCACTACAGGGCGAGTCGGCGATTCCTAGTTTGCCGACCCTGCGGTGTATTCAGCAAGCACCGCATGGCCCCTGTAGTGCAGGGAATACTCGCCGCAAACCCGCCGAACATTCACCGAATACTCACCGAAAACCCGCAGAAACCGCAGTAAGACCAAGCCGAACACGCCGGAGAAATTGAGCAGCCGCCGATCACAGCGCCGGAAAAAGCCGACACGCAGACGAACGGGGTGAAAAAAAACAACAAAACTGTTTGCTTGAAAGTTTGAAATTTGAAACGCTGTTTGCAGATAAACTACTGAACGAAAATGTCTGGAATTTACATATAAGATCCAATGAATGATAATAAAAAGGGCTGTTACAGAAAAAGAAAAAACGATTTAAAAAAGAAACGGAAAAAAAAATGACAACAAAATCCCACAAAATGCCTAAAAAAAATCTATAAATAAAGAGACTTTTTACTGCAGAATATTATAATAGACAGTCTATTAGATATTGAATTAAAACGGGAATATTTTGAACATTGAAGCCTATGGAATTCGCCTGAATAAACCTGCCGAATGAACCCACCGAAAAGCAGGGCATTTCGGCAACTTTTTTCTGCTTTTACGTGTTTTCTGCATAGATTAACCATTGCTTCTCTATGGGGATTTCACTGCCCTCGAACAGGCACCGTATGTGCAGGCAATTCGCCAGAATTAGGCGAACTGCCTGCTCTCTGAATAGCCGAATGGCCCCGAAATGTCGCTGTACGCTGAAATTCTGTGTCCAGTTACATATCAGCCTCTAATTGTGTTTTGTTTCACACGGTATAATGGGAATAAGCGCAGATGACATTTTTTCTCCTTGTTATGTTTTATACATGTTGCTGGGCTGGGTACATTTGGTGGTTGCAGCCGCCCCATCGGGGAATAGGCGCTACCCCACCCCTCCTGTACTATGTATGTTTTAATGTACCTCCAGCAGGTCATCATTGCAGCATGTTCCGCTCCGTGTCTTTGTTTTTTGATCACAAGGTGGATTTGTTTCTGGGGGGAGCATAAATACCGGCTGGGTGGAGTAAAGGTAATGTCACCGCTCTGCATGGAGAGAGCCTGTGGAGTTATGGGTTCGATCCCAGCGAGCAACCTCTCCAGTAAGTGTCCTTGGCAAGACACCTAACGGTACATACTCGCCACCCAGGACATACTTGAAAACAAGAGAAATCTTAATGTATCCTTCCTGGTAAAATCCTTTCAAAAAAATAAATAAATAAATAGGAGCCCACCAGTCTACCTCATGACTGAAAAGCAGCGTGAGCAGTGATGTTTCGCTATACAGCAGCCTGTGGTTTCATTTTTGAATAGGACTCACCCTCACTAGAGGTGCCTTGACGTTGGCGGGTGAGCTTACACTCTTAATGGCCATTAATAGAATCCAAGTTTTATACATGTTGCTGGGCTGGATACATTTGGTGGTTGCAGCCGCCCTATCGGGAAATAGGCGCGACCCCACCCCTCCTGTATTATTCAGAAAGTGCCTGTGTTTGCCGAAGTTGCAAACAATGGCGAAAAACGCCTTAATTTCACGAAAAGAAAAATCCAAACCGCTGCAGGAGAAGCTTCACCGCTATACTTCTCCCACAGCTGTTCGGATCCTTTTTTCTTTTTTATGTGGGAAACGCGAATTTCACTGGTAATTACAACTTCAGCAAACACAGGCATTTTCTGAATGACCCCCTTAATAATTATATGTAAGTGGTAGATGCTACAACATTTTCTTTTCTGCCTGTCTTTACCCGCAAGACAAAAATGCAAATAAAAAAAGAATAGCGGGCAGGATGCCGAATGTGTAGCTGTTTTTTTTTTAATATAACAAGTTTTATTAGGTATCGCTGAGCATAGTACAACGTAGAATCACTTGTGCTGCATTATGAGCTATGCAGGGCCAGTAATCACTACAATTTACAAGGGCACATATAAATATCCATTCGGAATAAACAGTACATGTTATTCACAAATCATAGTAATAAGGAAACATTCGGGGAAGCAACACTTGAAAAACCTCCGAGACATACGCAGGAAGATCAGCCAAAATCACCGCCTCCGGAACGCCGCGAATTCGAACATTGTTCCTTCGGGAACGGTCTTCGATATCAGCAACCTTCAAAGCCAGAGCATCTGCAATCTGCTGGTTGAGGAAATAGCCAAAATGGCAATGAAGAGGGAAGTTATTATCATGGGGGACTTTAATCTTCCTGATGTGAACTGGAAAACCAAAACAGCTGGGTGCACCAGGAGTACAAATATTCTAAACTCCCTACTGGGATTATCTCTAACACAAGTAGTTGAGGAGCCGACCCGTAAAGAGGCCATATTGGATTTAATACTCACAAATGGAGGTTTGGTATCGGACGTTGTTGTAGGTGAAAATTTGGGATCTAGTGATCACCAGTCAGTGTGGTTTAATATAAGAACAGGGATGGAGCCGCACCACACAAAAACAAAAGTTTTAGGCTTTAAAAAAACAGATTTTTCTAAAAATGAGATTTTGTGTGAATGAGTCATTATCAGACTGGAGGAGTTTAAAGGGAGTCCAGGAGAAATGGGATTATTTAAAGGAAGCATTATTGAAGGCCACAGGAAATTGAATTCGGCTTGTTAGCAAAAACAAAAAAGGGAAGAAACCACTGTGGTACTCTGCAGAAGTGGCCAAAATAGTGAAGAACAAAAAGACAGCATTCAATAATTATAAAAAAACTCAGAGTGAAGAAGATAGGCAAACCTATAAAATTAGGCAGAAAGAGGCAAAGCAATTTATAAGAGCTTCCAAAGCACACGCAGAAGAGAAAATAGCTCAGTCAGTAAAAAAGGGGGACAAAACATTTTTTAGATACATAAACGAGAAAAGAAAAGTAAAACAAGGATTAGTTAGATTAAAAACAAAGGAAGGAAGGTATGTAGAAGAGGATAAAAGTCTCGCTGACTGCCTCAATGAATATTTTTGTTCAGTCTTTGCAGAAGAAAAGGAAGGAAAGGGACCTCAGTTAGGAGAGAACACTAAAGAGACATTTACATATGAGTTTAAAGAGGAGGAGGTTCTACAGCAGCTGTCTAAAGTAAAGACAAATAAGTCAATGGGGCCTGATGGGATCCACCCTAAATTATTAAAAGAGCTCAGTGATGTAATAGCAAAACCGTTAACAGATTTATTTAACCAATCCTTGTTAACGGGAGTCGTCCCAGAAGACTGGAAATTAGCAAATGTTGTGCCCATTTACAAGAAGGGTAGTAGGGAGGAATCGGGGAACTATAGGCCAGTTAGTCTTACGTCAGTAGTGGGGAAATTAATGGAAACCATGTTAAAGGAAAGGATTGTTGAACATCTAAAAACACATAGATTACAGGATCAGAAACAACATGGGTTTACCTCAGGGAGATCATGCCAAACTAATCTTATTGATTTTTTTGATTGGGTAACAAAAATAATAGACACAGGTGGTGCAGTAGACATTGCTTATTTAGATTTCAGTAAGGCTTTTGATACTGTTCCGCATAGAAGGCTTATCAATAAATTGCAATCTTTGAGCTTGGATTCCAATATTGTTGAATGGATTAGGCAGTGGCTGAGTAACAGACAACAGAGGGTTGTGGTAAATGGAGTTTATTCGGCGCAAGGTCTTGTTACCAGTGGGGTACCTCAGGGGTCAGTACTTGGACCCATTCTCTTTAATATTTTTATTAGTGATATTGCAGAAGGTATTAATGGAAAAGTATGTCTTTTTGCTGATGACACAAAGATTTGCAACAGGGTTGACGTTCCTGGAGGGATCGGCCAAATGACAAATGATTTAGGTAAACTAAAAAAATGGTCGGAGTTGTGGCAATTGAGTTTTAATGTGGATAAGTGCAAGATAATGCACCTGGGACGTAAAAACCCAAGGGCTGAATATAGAATATTTGATACAGTCCTAACCTCAACATCTGAGGAAAGGGATTTAGGCTAGGGTCAAACGAAAGCATTTTTACACGCGAACGTAAAAAAGTGCGTCTGAACGAATTGACGTATTTTTTCACGGAGTGCGCGAAAACGGTCATACGATGCGCAAACTCTTTTTGCGTCTGGACGTTATGTAGGCTGGACATTAGCAGTGTCTGACGTCTCCTAATCACGCACACACGCCGCTATGCCGCAGCTGCGCACTCAGTACGTCAGTACTAGCGGTTCGGCGTTCTCGAAAAAATGCGTTGGTTTTCCACTTGCGTTGCGCGGCCGGACTTTCGTGCGACCGTACTTCGTATATTGGCCGTCATTGCCCGTCATCTGCTGCTAGAACGCACGTTAAAAGTGCGCTGGTCTGACCCCAGCCTTAGGGGTTATTATTTCAGAGGATCTAAGGGTAAGTAGTCAATGTAATAGAGCAGCAGGAAATGCTAGCAGAATGCTTGGTTGTGTAGGGAGAGGTATTAGCAGTAGGAAAAGGGAAGTGCTCCTGCCACTGTACAGAGCACTGGTGAGACCTCACTTGGAGTACTGTGTGCAGTACTGGAGACCGTATCTCCAGAAGGATATAGACATCTTAGAGAGAGTTCAGAGAAGGGCTACTAAAATGGTGTACGGCATGAAGGAGAAAAGTTACCAGGAAAGGCTTAATGATCTTAACATGTACAGCTTGGAAAAAAGACGAGACAGAGGAGATATGATAGAAACATTTAAATACGTAAAGGGAATTCACAAGGTAGAGGAAGGGAGTATATTTAAAAGGAAACAAAGTAGCAAAACAAGAGGACATAGTCTTAGATTAGGGGGCAAAGGTTTAAAAGTAACATCAGGAAGCATTATTTTACTGAGAGGGTGGTGGATACATGGAACAGTCTTCCAGTTGAAGTGGTAGAGGCCAAAACAGTAATTGAGTTTAAGCAGGCATGGGATAGGCATAAGGCTATCCTAAACAAAAGATAAATCCAGGTAAAGTATCCATGTAATTGGGCAGACTAGATGGGCCGAAAGGTTCTTATCTGCCGACATTTTTCTATGTTTCTATCGTGGGCTATCTGTAAAGCTTCATGACTGTCCACTAAATCATAGTGAGCTAAGCAGATATTGCCAGACGAACACGGGATTAACGTCCGTGTTGGCGCACAGTTTAACGTCCGCCGTAGCATAGAATCGTAATGTCACGGTTCCCGGATCCCACCACGCAGTACTTAACCCCCAACACTCCACAAAACTCAGAAGCTACCAACAGTGTAGCTGTGAATGATCCCTATCTGTCTGGTCCTTAGAATTGGCCAGGTAAACTAGCTAGACAGAAAAGGGTTAACAATACGGAGAGGAGTCAGCCGAGCCAGAATCAGGAATACAGAGTTCAGAATGGTCAAATGGAATAGCCGGGTCGGTATCAGAGCAGTAGCGTAGTACAAGAAAATAGTCTAGGGCAACAGAAGGCAGAATGGTCAGAACACAAGCAGAGGTCAATAACAGGTTAAATCAATTTAGCAGTCAGGTAGAAGGCGCTCAGGTATGGATAACCACGATCTGGCAACTCTGAAACTATACTGAGGGTTTTTAAAGACCTTCACCAGACCACGCCCCCCACTCAAGCCACACCTCATGCAATCACCTCCCTGCCTGTCTCCATTTAAACTGGGCAGTGGTCAGCGAGCAGCATCAGACTTGCTGTCCTCAAGCACACAGGTAGGGCTGGAAGCCCCCAACGTTACACATGATCAATGGAGACCCACACACGAAGTTTGTGCGCACGCACAACGCACGTGGCAAACGGACGCAAGTTAGGCAAGAACGTACGGACGCGCAGAGTGTGCCACGTCCGCGTAGCGTCCTGTGCGCGTGATGATACGAAGACAAACGGACTGCATTTGCGACGTCCAGCACAAAATGGCTTTTCATACCATGTACCAATTTGTATAATTTTTCATATTAATTTTGTTTCCCATAATTCCCTTTTTTTTCTGCGTCCGTTAAAAAAAACGGACCGCGTGGTGTCTACAGTATCTTCCGTCAGTACGTCTGTCCATAATGCACGCGCGCAGAGTGCGCTCAGACTGCGTTCGTCTCACCCTAGCCTTAGACTCATTATTGTCAGTTCGCGAACGTCCCGCCTCAGCTCCTTCAGCGCCTCTTTAAAAATTGGCTTGCAAAGTAGCGCGGAGTCCTTGCAACATGGCATGCATCGTTCTCTCAGACGCCGGGGATGTCTCTGACAAGTGGCGCGGGCACAGCTCCTCCGGATCCAGTCCAGATTGGGAAGAGCCAGACGTCGGGGAGTCGCCATCTTGGGCCTTCTTGCGGCCTTTCTCAGATCTGCCAGAGCACAAGCCGTCCTGCTGCCGCTGGACGTTTGGGGTAGCCATCTAGGTACAGGTAATATTAGGGCCCTGAGGGTGGTGAAGTGAGGCCGGTGTGACCCCTGTAACTGCTGCTAGACTGGGAAAACCAAGCGCTGATCACATAGCTCCTACTCCATGCGACCGCTCGTGCCGCCGGCTAGCCACGCCCCCTCATGTGTAGCCATTTGTAAATGCAGAACGTAAATAATTATTTACTTTATAAAGTTTGAATCCCGCCGGAATGGATAATGAATAATGAAAACAGACGTGTTTGGTTTGTGTGCTCATTCCGTCGAAACCTGAGAAAAAGAAACAATTGCCTTCAGAAGTTGTATGAAGAGCTGAATAAAGGCCGTTCCCGTGCAATAAATAATGTCTCGTGATCTCAAAAGGAAATACATCTGAGATGGGATTTCTCTAAAGAGATCTGAGATCTGCTTTTTCAAAAGGCAACAAAAACCGTCAATGAGCTGTCAAAACAACTCCTGGATAAAGCTCTGAAAAGGGACAAAATATTTTGGTATTTTTTACATATATATAAAAAAAAATTCAGTCTTTAAAAATAAATAGCACAAAGCACAGCTAAATTAACTATACGAAATTAAATAACTATACAACAAATTTATTGCACACTGTGCTTCTGTCTCCAGATTATTGTTAACCAAAACACTGTGACAAGATGAAAAAGCAATTAGTCCGAGAAGTAACCAAGGGGCAAATGGTTAACTACGTTAGAGATCTATTCCTGATGAAGAATAACTATCTGTGAGAAGACTATAACCTGGACTCCTCTTACATCGTTATTTTATATATTTTATTTTTTAAAAGCTTTTTTTTCCTCACGTTTCCGATTAATCCCCTCCTTACCAATAAATACAGGATAAGATTATAATTTTGCATAGAGATTGTCATATTCTGAAGTTGTGAGAATATTAAGAAAATGTAAATTTGATCATTTTAAATTTTTCATGCAGTCATTCATGTTTACACAAATATTACTGGGATAAAAAGTTCTAAACACTAGATGGTATCCCTTATCTTATACAATATCACACAGGCTCTGCCTTTGCAGGATATAGGCAGTAATTGCCTTTGTGTCAGAATACAGTAAAGATAGATAATAAAATGGTGAGATCTCCTGTTTATGGGGTTTAGTAGTGATCATAATGAGATTATTAGCAATGCAAAATCTGTATGTGCTGCATTATGCCTGTGTATGGGAATTACAGCAACACCTTGTATCTGTATGTGCTGCATAATGCCTGTGTATGGGAATTACAGCAACACCTTGTTTCTGTATGTGCTGCACAATGCCTGAGTAACACCTTGTATCTGTATGTGCTGCATAATGCCTGTGTATGGAATTACAGTAACACCTTGTATCTGTATGTGCTGCATAATGCCTGTGTATGGAAATTACAGTAACACCTTGTATCTGTATGTGCTGCATAATGCCTGTGTATGGAAATTACAGTAACACCTTGTATCTGTATGTGCTGTATAATGCCTCTGTATGGAATTACAGTAACACCTTGTATCTGTATGTGCTGCATAATGCCTGTGTATGGAAATTACAGCAACACCTTGTATCTGTATGTGCTGCATAATGCCTGTGTATGGAAATTACAGTGCACCTTGTATCTGTATGTGCTGCATCATGCCTGTGTATGGGAATTACAGTAACACCTTGTATCTGTATGTGCTGCATCATGCCTGTGTATCGGAATTACAGCAACACCTTGTATCTGTATGTGCTGCATAATGCCTGTGTATGGAAATTACAGTGCACCTTGTATCTGTATGTGCTGCATCATGCCTGTGTATGGGAATTACAGTAACACCTTGTATCTGTATGTGCTGCATCATGCCTGTGTATCGGAATTACAGTAACACCTTGTATCTGTATGTGCTGCATAATGCCTGTGTGTGGGAATTACAGTAACACCTTGTATCTGTATGTGCTGCATAATGCCTGTGTATGGAAAATACAGTAACACCTTGTATCTGTATGTGCTGCATCATGCCTGTGTATGGGCATTACAGTAACACCTTGTATCTGTACTGACAAGGATTTTCAGTCATCATATAAGCCTCTGAATCCTATCCATGTGCTTCTGTACCTGCCATCTCCCTGGATGTTGTAATGCAGCAATAAAGTTTGTTGAGCTTTATGTTAGGGTGAGAGTGGAGCTGCTCCTTGTAATTTATTTATAGTAATACAGGGTGGCAGGAGTAAGATCTCACAGAGATTTTCAATTCTTTCAATTATTTTCAGAGGGAGCACAATAATTGGCAGCAAAAATTGTCCCATAAAAAAGCAATGGTTACTCTATTCAGAAAACGCCGGACTGCACCGAAATGTCAGTGAAATGCCTTGATTTTTGGTGATTCAAATCGACAGATTTAAGCAGACGAATCCCATAGGATTCATTGTAAAAAAAAGTCATATATTTTTAAATTTTTTAAAAGACCATTTATTATTTGGCCACTATTCTATTCTCATCCTGCTTGACCTCTCGGCTGCTTTTGACACTGTTGACCACCCCCTCCTTCTACAGACCCTCAACTCTCTGGGTCTCGGTGACACTGCACTTGCTTGGATTGACTCCTATTTATCCAACAGGTCCTTCTGTGTGTCCTTTGCTGGTAACTCCTCCTCCTCATTGCCTCTATCTGTTGGTGTACCTCAAGGCTCTGTCCTTGGTCCTCTGCTCTTTTCCATCTACACCTCCTCCCTGGGCAAAATCATCAACAGCTTTGGCTTTAATTACCACCTCTACGCTGATGACACTCAGATCTACCTCTCTACCCCTGATCTCTCTCCCCCTGTCCTTTCCAAAGTCAGTGACTGTTTATCTGGCATCTCCTCCTGGATGGCCTCCCACCACCTAAAGATCAACATGTCAAAGACTGAGCTCCTACTTATTCCTCCCTCTAATGCCGCCCCACCTCCTGACTTCTCGATCACGGTGGAGGGTATCACCATCTCCCCATCAAACCAAGTTCGCTGTCTTGGAGTTACACTTGACTCTGCTCTTTCCTTCATCCCCCACATCAAGTCTCTTTCCTCCTCCTGCCGATATCAACTGCGTAATATTTACAGAATTCGGCCATTTCTTACCGCTGTCGCCACAAAACAACTCATACACGCCCTGGTAATCTCCCGACTCGACTATTGCAATAATCTCTTATCTGGCCTCCCTCTGTCCCACCTCTCCCCCCTACAATCCATCCTGAACGCCTCCGCCAGGCTAATTCACCTCACCCGCCGCTCTGTCTCTGCCGCTCCCCTCTGCGAGTCCCTTCACTGGCTCCCCATCCACTGCAGAATTAAGTTCAAAATCCTTATCCTTACCTACAAAACCCTCACTAACTCAGCTCCCCACTACCTGTCCTCACTAATCACCAAATACACCCCAGCCCGCTCCCTAAGGTCAAACAGTGACCTGCGCCTAGCTTCTCCCCGCATCACCTCTTCCCATGATAGACTGCAGGATTTCTCACGCGCAGCCCCCACTCTCTGGAACGCTCTCCCTCGTACTGTCAGACTTTCCCCTAACTTCTCTTCCTTCAAACGCTCCCTGAAAACATTCCTATTTAGGGAAGCCTACCACCCAACTCACTGACGCAACCATCAATCACTCTCACCTTACAGTCCTCTCCTCCTGTTTCCAACCCCAACCCTCCCAGATTGTGAGTTCCTACGGGAATAGGGCCCTCATCTCCTCCTGTACTGTTTGTCAAATGTTGTTCAATGTATTGTAACCCTGTCTATACTGTGCTTATTGTACAGCGCTGCGGAATATGCTGGCGCTTTATAAATAAAGAATAATAATAATAATAATTATTTGTTTTTTTGCAATAACCCTTTATATTTTTGTATGTTTGTATATTTTTTGTACTTTTTAGGCTTTCTGAGCGTACTGTGCGTCCGTGCACAACGGACGTACGTACTGACAGAAGATACTGTAGACAGCACACGGAATTATGGGAAACAAAATTAATAGGAAAAATTATAACATTTGAAAAGGATATGAAAAGGCATTTTGTGCGTCAAGGTGCCGGACGTTGCAAATGCGGTCCATCTGACATCTCCTAATCAGCATAGGCGTGCGCACGGGGTGCGCAGGCCCGCGGAACACTCTGGGTCCCGGCTGGCTGCATCCAACGGATAGCCTCTGGGACCCTTCAATTCCGCAGGAATCCAATTCCGGCATCCAATGGATAGCCGCCGGGACCTCTCACCCACGCAGGCCTAGAGGCAGCCTCCGCTTCCCTGGTGGTCCGGTGGATGTGGGTGCTGCACCGCGATCTGTGCTTACAGTCCGCAGTGCACTTCCCACAGCGAGTGACTGGCCACGAGCTGAGCGCCGGCGATTGCTGATGACTTGTCATCTGACTGCCGGCGCGCTTACTGAATGTGTCAGAGTGCCGGCGGTCAGGTGACAGGGCACCTGCAATCGGGCGCTCAGCTCGAGTCCAGTCACTCGCTGTGGGATGTGCACTGCGGTCTGTAAGCACAGATCGCGGTGCAGCACCCACACCACCGGACCACCAGGGAAGCGGAGGCTGCCTCCAGGCCTGCGGGGGTGAGAGGTCCCGGCGGCTATCCATTGGATGCGGCCCAGCCGGGTTCCCCTCTTTGATCCCCCTCTGGACCAAAATTCAACCCCTCCTGCAAATGAAAAAAAAAAAAAGCAGGAGAGGGGGCAACTTTTATATATTATAGGCGCCGCACATTACATTACTGGGGGTTTATTGCTGTGGATTTTGTGGTACGCTCACACACAGCACATTACTGGGGTTTATTTCTGTGATTTTGTGATATGCTCACACACACAGCACATTACTGGGGGTTTATTGCTGTGGATTTTGTGATACGCTCACACACACAGCACATTACTGGGGTTTATTTCTGTGGATTTTGTTATACGCTCACACACACAGCACATTACTGGGGTTTATTTCTGTGGATTTTGTGATACGCCACACACACACAGCACATTACTGGGGTTTATTTCTGTGGATTTTGTGATACGCTCACACACCACAGCACATTACTGGGGGTTATTTCTGTGGATTTTGTGATACCCTCACACACACAGCACATTACTGGGGGTTTATTTCTGGATTTTGTGATACGCTCACACACACAGCACATTACTGGGGGTTTATTGCTGTGGATTTTGTGATACGCTCACACACACAGCACATTACTGGGGTTTATTTCTGTGGATTTTGTTATACGCTCAAAACACACAGCACATTACTGGGGTTTATTTCTGTGGATTTTGTCATACGCTCACACACACAGCACATTACTGGGGGTTTATTTCTGTGGATTTTGTGATACGCTCACACACACAGCACATTACTGGGGGTTATTTCTGTGGATTTTGTGATACGCTCACACACACAGCACATTACTGGGGGTTTATTTCTGTGGATTTTGTGATACCCTCACACACAGCACAATACTGGGGGTTTATTTCTGGATTTTGTGATACGCTCATACACACAGCACATTACTGGGGGTTTATATCTGTGGATTTTGTGATACGCTCATACACACAGCACATTACTGGGTGGTTTATTTCTGTGGATTTTGTGATATGCTCGCACACTCAGCACATTACAGGGGGGTTTTATTGCTGTGGATTTTGTGATACGCTCACACACACAGCACATTACTGGGGGGTTTTATTGCTGTGGATTTTGTGATACGCACAGCACATTCCTGGGGGGTTTTATTGCTGTGGATTTTGTGATACGCTCATACACAGAGCACATTACTGGGGGGTTTCATTGCTGTGGATTTTGTGATACGCTGATACACAGCACATTACTGGGGAGTTTTATTGCTGTGGATTTTGTGATACGCTCATACACAGCACATTACTGGGGAGTTTTATTGCTGTGGATTTTGTGATACGCTCATACACAGAGCACATTACTGGAGAGTTTTATTGCTGTGGATTTTGTGATACGCTCATACACACAGCACTTTGCTGGGGGTTTTATTGCTGTGGAATGTGTAATACGCTCATACACAGAGCACATTGCTGAGTTTAATTGCTGTGGATTCTATGATATGCTCATACACGTTGCACATTACTGTGAGTTTTATTGCTGTGGATTCTGATACGCCCATACACAGCAAACATTTCTGTGAGTTTTGTTGTGGATCTCTGTGACATGCTCATACATACCGCACATTACTGTGTGTTTTTATTGCTGTGGATTCTCTGCTACGCTCACACACATACCACACACTACTGGGAGTTTTATTGCTACATACCCCCGGGGTGTAGGGGATATATAGTTATGTGAACGTATGGCTGTGTGTAAATGCAGGTATTTTTCTTTAAACAGGCTGCTGTGTGCAAAATTCGGCACCCGTGTCCTTGTCTCAGCCCGGCGTTGCCCCCTTGCCCTGCATCCAAAAGGCTGGTATTGCTGCTAGAATCGCTGCTATATCTTCTGCCTGCACTGCACAAAGTAAGAATAGTGAATAAAGCATCGTGAGATACAGGTAGGAGACTAAATATTGGTGCTTGGCAACAAGACCTTAACCTCCCTGGCAGTCCGATTTTGACATTTTTATACGTCAAAATCAGTGCATTTATTCAGCCCCTTGGCGGTTTTCCCGCATGTGGCTCGCGGTTAAATTTCAATGCTGAAAGCAGTAACCCCGAGCCACACCTGAGCTGTTACATACCTGTCCCTGCGTTCCCTCGCTGTCCTCTCGCAGTCACCTCCGGCCGATCGCGGCGTCCTGGTTCCTGTTGCGAGTGGCTGATTCCCTGCACCTTGGCGGCCCTGCGGTGAATGGTGAATTCACCGCAGGGTGGGGCAATTTGATTCCCCGAAGTGCAGGGAACAACAGTCGGCGACATTTCAACGCTCTGTGAATGACCCCTAGAGTAATGATATAATTTGGCTGAATGCGTGCGTGTGTGTCTGTGTATGTTTGCATAAGGGTGCGTGAATATATATATATATAAATGTGTGTGTATGTGTTTGAACTTTTGGGTGCACACCCTAATGCAATAGGCTGCGCACGCCTATGCTAATCAGTCACACAGAACGCTACGCGGACGTCGCGCGCTCCGCATGTCAGTTCTAGCGGTTTTACAGTCTTACCTAACTTGCGTCCGTTTGCCACGTGCGTTGTGCGTGCGCTGTTCGGTGCGGACGCACTTAGTGTGTGGGTCTCTATTGCTAATGATTCTGTGCTACAAAGGGCGTTAAACTGTGCGCCGACACGGACATGATCATTGAGTTCATCTGACACGGGCCTTAGACAACATTTTAGTTTTTTTTAATATTTTTAAAGACTTTTTCTATTTTGTTACAAACCCTTTTATTATTTTTTAAAGGACATTTTTATTAGTTGGACACATTATTACGATATAAGCTTCTTATAGGAGAATAGGAGACTTCTTTCTTTTCAGTTTGGTGTAAGTCGCTAACGCCATTTCGCATATGCAGAAGATGTACTACTCACATACTTGATTAGGTCCACAGCTGGAGGAGGTCATCACATCAAGGCCTCAAGACAGCAAAATATTGAAGAAATCCAGCACAACGTACCTTTGCATAGGTTTATACCGTTTATTCCATCACCAACAGAACCAATGTTTTGACCTCACAAGTACTTGACAAAGACCTATGTGAGGTCGAAACGTCTGTTCTGTTGGTGATGCAATAAACCTATTTCTAATATACCACGTTGTTCGGGATTTCTTCAATACTTTTCTGTCATCTTTATGGCCTGTGTGACCACCTCCTTCCCGGTGCAATCCCACTGTTGCTAAATGTTTCATTCAGTTGATGTTGGGTTGTGTCACGTCCTCTGCGCCGGGCGCCCGACGAATTTGCTGGCTGGCCGGGGGCCAAGTCTTCCGGCGGGCGGATCGGCGTCTCAGGGGGCGGGTCCTCGAGTGGTCACGCGGGGACGCCGGTTTTAAAAGCAGGGCACGAGTATCTGCTCGTCGCCCTGACGTGGAGTGAGTTCCCACATCGCCTGCTAACTTGCTATACTATTTTTGATTACCAGCTGCCGACCTGCTTTTTTTTTTTTACATTCAAATTTTTTTTTATTTTGCAAATAAGTTAACAGAAGACAAATATGACAAATAAGAGTGGTAGACAGCAAGGGTTCACAAAGGTAACACTCCTAAAAGTGAGGAAAGGGTAGGACACTTCAAATTTCTCAGGGTGGCAGTACCAGGGAGGCAGTTATATCAGCAGGTAATCAGTGGACGGGACACCGGGACAGGGAGAGAAAAAGGGGGAAAGATGGTGGATCGCCCAGGAAAAGCGGCATTCCCGGTGCACTCCAAGAACCCCGCAAGGGACTGGAGGCAGCGGAAGAGGCCACAGGGCCGGGTGAGCTAGGGCCAGAGGAGGTAATCAGAGCCATGGTATCCACCTTCAACGGCTCGCCCAGCTCAATCCAATGACCCGCACACCTAAAATAATAATAATAAAAAAAAAAGGAGGGAAGGGGAAGAATAGTCCCAGTCCACTACAGAAAAGCCACATCTCCGGTAAAGTAGCCAAAGTCCGCCAAAGAGTGTCCAACACGGGGACCCACGAGGTCAAATCTAGTCAGCAGGGCACAAAAACAAACAAAATAAAAACAACAATCATCAAAAGAGGCAGCATGTCAGCAGAGGTATCATGGTGGGGGTTGTCGAAGATGGGAAATAGGGGGACAACAGCAATGGATCAGCAGCTAGAAAGGTGAGGCGATCAGGCCATGGTGAGTCAGCCAGTGTCCCACAAGAGAGCGAGGCACGTAGCCCCCTCAGAGAAACATCCAGCAGGGACACATCACATCTCTGGGCTGGGATGCATTCCACATCAGCAGTGAAACCATCCACTGACTTCCCCATCCACCACCGTCCCTCTAGCAGGTACATCCCGTCTGGTTCCAGCAGCTCCTCCAGTGGCTGAGCAGCCGATAGAAGTGCGCCTCCCGGAACACCATACGCAATGCTCTGGTGCCCCACGCTCGTCGAGGCATCCAGGCTGTCTCTCAGCAACTCCAAAGGAGACAACTCAGCCCCCACAGTGACGGTCGACATCCGCAGGACTACAATGCTGGGCTCAAACTGAAGGCCTGGGTCTCCCACCACCGCATCCTCCTGAAGTCGCCCCTCCGCTACATTACCTTCCACTCGCGGTATCAGCCATGGGGCATCATCCGGAACATCCTGCAGGACATCGAGGAAGCGGCGCAGGTCTCCCCGGTTTAGCGGCTGGTCGTCATTGGAGGACCCCGTCAGGGAGAGCAGGTAGTCATCCAACCTCTGCAGCGCGGCACACAGAGTCCCGGGGGGAGGGAGGAGGACCACGCCAAACGGTGTGTCGGGGGTCCCTCCGCCGGACAAAGCATCACCCCCATCATCACCTCCAGAGTCATGCGGGAAGGCAGCAAAGAAGACGTGGAGGACTGCACCACACTCGAGTTAGGCGTCTAAAATGGCCGCTGGCCGTAGGCCCAAAACCACGCAAACGCTCCAAATGGTCCCCAGACGGAGCGGGATGGCTCAGAAACAAGTCAGCAGGTTGCCAGGCATGCACCCCAACAGGATATACTCAGCAGGCGACAGTGGGTTGCAAGGTTCAGCGTAAATTAGTCAGAATCCCGGGAGCACAGCCAAGTGCGACCTCGCTGTTCAACAGTCAGCTCCGCCCCCTGCTGACCTGCTTTTGTACGAGGACCCTGTATACGTTTTGACCCGGCTATTCCAATTGACCATTCTCTTGATATCGCCCATTGTACTTTTGTTTGAGCGTTTTGGTTCTTATGTGCATCTTTTGCCACATGTTTTCTTTTTACTATTGGCTACAGTCTGTTTTTGAGTCCTAAAAGGCGTCCACTTGTGTCTGTTAGTTCATAAGTAGGGATGAGCTGTTCGGGTTCGGACAGTTCGGAGTTCGACCTGAACTTTGGCAGTTCGAAAGTTCGCGAATTTCGAACTTTTTGGGCGTGTTCGGTTCGGGTTCGAAAAAAAAAAGAAATTTTGAAAAAGTATAGAAAATGCTTAAAAAAAATACAAAAAAATCTAGAAATAAAGAGACTCTTTACTGCAGAATATTATAAGCAACGGTTTATTAGATATTGAATTAAAAACTAATGTGTACTTGGAAAGATTATCAACTCTAAATGACCTCTGTTCACAAACGGGCATAACACCAGGTGTTTTCAGTCTGGTAATCAATTTGATACATTGTACAATATAGTGAGGGGGTGGGGTGGTGTCTGTTTCTGATTGAGATTTGAGAATTAATTTCCCGCCTAAAACATCCTAATATGCTGCATTTAACCCTTTCGCTGCTGAGGCTTTTCACACCTCTGTGCTGAGGTCATTTTTACCGCTTTCGCTCATCATGTTTAACCGCATTTTGTAGCCATATTTTGATATATGACCCAGACATATTATATATCGTTCTTTCCGGCAGACTTGGCAGATTCATAATATGTCATTATTATATGTATACGTTATGTCATGTCTGTATATTATAACAAAAAATGCAATAAAATTAGAATTTTCAATAATTTATTATGTGTAAAGTGTTTTTTTCACATTTTAACATGCGATCGTTTGCGGTTATATTTTGTATGGGGTGCGCTTGTTAAAAAAATTAGAAATGGGGTCTCGTTACATTTTTTTTTTGGGGAAAATTTAGCTTTTTTTTTAGGAACCCCCTATCTCCCGATCCGTGGCAGCTAGAGGTTAATGTTTATTAATACCAAACATGACCATTAATACCAAACATGACCATGTAAAAAGTTTTGTAAAAAAAAATTTAATTTAAAATAAAACTAAAAAAATATATAAAAAATAGTTTTTTTTGTCTTTTTTGTTTTGTTAATGCAGCAATATTGTTCCCATTTCAATTATAATGTGAACAATGATGCTGCACTAACAATTTTTGTATGCGGTGCGTTTGTTAAAAATCGCGTAATTTTCCCCCAAACAAAATACGGTTCCGTCACAGTAACGAGTCCCCATTTCTAATTTTTTTAACAAGCGCACCCCATACAAAATATAACCGCAATTGCTCGCATGTTAAAATGTGAAAAGAAACACTTTACACGTTGTAAATGATTGAAAATTCATATTTTATTGCATATTTTGTTATAATATACAGACAGGACATGACGTATACATATAAAAATGACATATTATGAATCTGCCGAGTCTGTCGGAAAGAACGATACATAATATGTCTGGGTCATATACTAAAATAAGGCTTCAAAACGCGTTTAAACAAGATGAGCGAAACAGGTAAAAATGAGCTCAGCACAGAGGCGTGAAACGCCTCAGCAGCGAAATGTTTAAAGGGTGTCCTTTGCATCCTAAAGCCTCCAGAAAGTAAACCTGAAAGTAATCCTTGCTACATTTTATCAATGCATGAAACGAGCAATAAAAAAGTATATTTTCAACTGAATGTTCTATTTACCAGATAAAACTGGGTCAAACGTACAAAAATAAGCGATTGTTATTTATCAAGCAGCGACTCACACAAGTATAGAGCGACCGCAGTTTGATAAACTTGTCCCAGTTATCCTAATGATAAGTAATAGTCTCCCGAGCAACATTTAGGTCATTGTGTTTGTAATTCTTTCAGTGCCTGCACCGTCCATTGTGTTTCACGTACCTTTAGGAAACATAAGGATATGGTTATTCTCTGGGATATTCGGAAGAGCCTTTCTGAGACGCCAACACCAATGTAAAAAGCCATTTTACTTACATCGAATCTGTCCCATTTGCCCAATGAGAACATTGTCTCGGAAAACATGATAATGTCTTAGTTGTTTGTACATATTTTATGTAATGCATGTATGCTTTGTTGATTCCTTTTTTTATAATTGCTCTTTCTGTTACAAATAATATTTTACAAACCAGTTTTATTTTTAAAGTGCACTATACAGCCCAAATGCAACAGGGGGTGGTTTGGTTGTAAAGCTCAAACTGATATGTCATCCCTTGATAAGATATCAGAGTTGCTGCTTGACCAGTTCTGGTGCTGGACGTCGCCATGCTTTGCCCTCTTTTGGGCCATTGTACGGTCATACATGATTGGCCCTCGGAGGTTACATAGGCTGCAAGAATGAGCTCAGGGCTGTCTTGTAGTTGAAGCCGTCTAGTGTTGTCATTTACCGCTTGTCTGTTGTTTTTACCGTGGTTTATATGTTTTTACCGTGGTTAGAATTGCCGACGTATATTTACCAGATTGGTATACATCAGTAACACAACGATAAATGGAGAATAGCTGCATTTTATGCTCTTCATGGAAGAATAATGGCAGTACCTTTGTTCAGCGCAGTTCAGTGCTTGTCATGCGGCCTGTGCATATTATGCAGGTGAGAGTTCAAGATGCAGTGAAACAGGAGATCAGGCAGGTTGCATGGCAAAGCAAGGATTTTTATTATAGATAAACTGTCACGTTTCCATTGGTTCCAGCCCTGCCCCCTGGGGCTGAGAGCGATGCAGGCCAGCTCTTCCCTATCTGGGCTAAGCCATTCTGCCCTGTGCCGCTCCTGGATTCCCCTGCGGCTGGTCTGGACTGGGATCACATGTCCTGTCTGCTCAGTCCTGTTTCCTATATATATGCAAGTAGCACATGGGCTCCTTGCTCTTGCATGGGTCTCTGTTCCTGAGGGTCTGTTTCCTGATAACATTGCTAATCCTGACTACCCCTTCTGTGTATGACTTAAGCCTGGCCAAGACAACTCTCTTGTATGCTCCCTGTGCTCTGTATATCACTAATCTGTGTACCAACCTCTGCTTGTCTGACCTGCTCTCCTGGCTCTTGACCCCTGGCAAACGGCTGACACTCTCTTCCTGGCAATTCTGACCTCTGGCATACGGCTGACACACTACACTACCCTGGCATTAAGACTCTCTTGCATTCCTCTGACTCTTCTCTTGTTAATGTCCTGTATCCTGTTCTGTGTATTCATTAGCATTAGAAGGCCAGTATAAGGACCTTACTCCAGATCAGGCTTTCCTCGTGTGTGCTATAGTGTTGCCAGTATCTTGATTAACCCTCGCCCTTCCTGTTTCTGTGTATTTCTTGTGAGGTTCCCTTTAGAGGCCATTGCAAGGACCTTTATCCCAGAGTTAGGGTTCCCTTTAGTTCTGTTCTCCTGTCATTTCCTGTTGTTCCAGTTCTGTCATTCTCTTCTCCTATATCTGTGCTGTTGTCTGTTTATGCAACCAGCAGCAAACCTGCCTCAAGGGCTGAATATCCATTATAGAGGGCCCACCTTGGCTCACGCCGGGTACCCCTGTGACATAAACAAAGCAGAAATAAACAGGAGAAATTAACCAAAGCCATGCAGGAGACTTGGCGAGACAGGCAATAAACTTAAGCAGAGAGGAGACACAGGAAAAGGGCTGAACTGAGGAGAACTGAGAATAGTGGGAGTAGTGGTAGGAAACAAAATACAACTGGAAGCTAAGGACAGGGGGAAGCAAACGGCACAATTAGAACCTAGAAACATAGAAGGAACAAATAGAGCAACTAAAAGGAAACTAAGATTAATGTCCATGGCAGAGGTTTCAGGCTGGGAGCAGGCAATTAATGTGGTTATAGTCCAGAGCAGGGGTCTTGGCAGGCGGCAGGCAGGAGAATGGTCAAGTCTGTGGCAAAGGGGTCTGGTACACAGGTAATCCAAGCAGAGTAGGGAACAGAGGGGTACCTTCATCCTCTGTGGTTGTGGCTATAGGTGTCCAGATAGGGTAACTCGGTAGTAGGGTCTCTCGGTAGAAGGAATCAACTTGATAGGGGTGTCAGTAGGTATCAGGAACAGGGGGGTTTTAGGAGGCAGGTTTGGTTTGCAGCACAGGTCAGACTTCAGTGAGGGAGCTCTGAAAAGGGGGTGTTGTTCCTCTTAAGGAGAGCTTATCAGTGTGGAAACAGATGAACCTGAGGCCTCCTGGAATCAGCATAGAATTCAGATAAGTCGCCAGGAACCTGCATATGTATACGTTTTGCAGGGGAATACAGGAAGAGACACCGCAGGATTTGGTCTTCTTGCGGCATCTGCAGCGAGGGGCATGACAGTGTTGTTCATCCACTTTTCATTATTTCCAGTATGTGGTGAGTAGGGATGAGCTGTTCGGTTCGATCTGTTCGGAGTTCGCATTGAACATCGGGCGTTCGACAGTTCGCAAAAAGTTCGAAATGTGTATATTTTTAGCAAATTTATAGGGGAAGGTAAGAGCAGGAATGCTATATATATATATATATATATATATATATATCCAGACTTGTATTACACACACATTTTCACATTTTGCCCCCCCCCCCCAATTTGGCTGATCCCTCCAGAGGAAATGTTGAACCCGATAGAGCAGAGAATAATGTATATATTCTCTGCTCTGTCGGGTTCAACATTTCTTCTGGAGGGATCAGCCAAATGGGGGGGGGGCGCATTTAGTTGAGATTAACCACATGCCACCCCCCAAGGTTAAAAATCCCTATACGTCTGCATTTGAACCAAGATGATTAAAAAAAACCTCTTAATACCAACCAAAATATATCTAGTATATGTTTACAAAATACCCAGATTTTCAGAGATTCAGTTCGAAACGCTTAAACAGGCGAATCCCATAGGATTCAATGTAAAAATAAATATATATATACAGGTTTTATAAATATTCTATTCAACTGTTCATTCTTTTCTGTTTCAGCAAAAAGCCTTTTTATTTCATTTAGATATTTTTCTGGATTTTATAGGCAAAATTTTTGATTCCCATTTTTTTAAATGCCTTTTTTTTCTGTAAATTCTGTATTCTGTAACAAACAGTTTTATAAATTTTAAAAAAGGAAATTTTTTATTTCCACACATTTTCATACATTCTTATTGTTTTTAAATACCAGAGGTTTTTTTTACCAGTTCGGTAACTGATCGGCTTTTTCAGCGGTCAGTTCAGCAGCGTTCGATGGATCATCGGCTTTTTTTTGGCGACATTCGGCAGTTTGCGCCGGCGTTCGGTGGGCTGATCGGCAAATCATGTTCGATGAACTTCGGGGACCCTGCGGTGAATAGGGACTTCACCGCACAGTCGGCGAACTGAAATCACCAAAGTGCACCAAACGCCGAATTTTAGTAGACCCTCTACAAAATCGCAAACCTTTCAGGAAAAAGTGATTCTGATATTTATTTATTTATAAAGTTGTTTTTTTTGGAGAAAGTATTTTACCAGGAAGGATACATTGAGATTTCTCTCATTTTCAAGTATGTCCTGGGTGGCGAGTATGTACCTTTTAGGTGTCTTGCCCAAGGACACTTACTGGAGAGGTGCTCTTGCTGGAATTGAACTCAGGTCTCCACAGGCTCTCTCCACACAGAGCAGTGATGTTACCTCTACTCCACCCAGCCGGTACTTTGATGGAACTTTCCTGGCTGACGTTTGATTTTTGTCAGTTGGATAGTTACAACAATGATGATTTTGACCATTCTTTTCACCATTGGTGAACATCCGCGTTTAGAGCCTTTTAATATTTGGGAGACACTTTTTTTTGATCTTGGCATTCTGTTGGGAAGGGTGTTAATGTGCTGTCCACCCATACTTGGAAATCACATGCACCCATTGCAAATTCTATTTTCTACTAATGGTGGCCTCTCTGAGATCCGATGAAAGGTATCTAACCTGAAACGTTTACTCTGACAAACCTATGCTGTAAATAAATGTAGATGATACCAGTGCACCTTTCTACAAACACCAACTCTGTATCCTTTCCCCTGTTTGGTACTCTTATTGATTAACCAATCAATGTGGCGATCTGCCATCCGTACCTCCACCACTCCATAAACATTGGGTTGAAAACCAGAGAGAATGTATCATCACTGGACATCATTATTGAGTTTCTTAAGGTGAAACCTCCAGTAGAAGAGGGGCCCTATTTAAATGTTGCAGTTGAGAGCGATGTGCTCTTTCTTTTTAACGGCATATTCCATCTGAGATGCAAGCTGTGTTTGTGTCTCAGATGTAGAGCCAGGTTACTGTATATTAGTGTCTCCTATACTTTATATGGGAGATGCTAATGTGGCTCCAGCAAATGGAGAACCAGCAAATTCAACCAGCTTGCTCTCCATCTGCGTCTGACATCATTCTGAAAAGAATAATGCCTTTCAAACCCTGGTGTTAACACAATGATTTAACCCCCTCCCATTAAATCCCATACTCGCCTCAGATCCCTTGGAGGTGAGAGTGGCACTCCTCTGCCGCCCGGCCGATTCTCAGTCTTGAGTTGTCACATGGAACCTCCAATAAGTGGCGATCGCTCGGCAGCTAACAAGACGTTCGATGGTTGTAAATTAGCCATGGATAGAATCCTGTGCTTGCGGGCTGCTTTACCCATGGAATGGACTCTGCAAGTGAAAGCATTATCTTCAGAGCATGAAACAAGGGAGCAAATTTAGAAGCTTTACCCAAACCACATTAAATTAGGTCCCCAATGACTCACTGAGTCCGTCTGAAGTATGTTAGAGATGTCCCTTTGCTCCACAGCAATACAACTCATAATATGTCTTTAAACCGCAGCAAATGTGCCTCAGCAACATATGTTGAACCATCTAATCTCTATAATGGAGTCAAGAATGAATTAGTTTTCTCAATTTCTGCAGTTCAATTAGAAAATCGTTTACATTAGATTATTATTACTATTGGATCACAGGGGGCATCAGAGATAAGGAAGGTTGAATAGGATGGTCTTAAGTCTTTTTTGTGGAAACATAACACCCCCCCAGCCAGCGTAAGTCATAACATTCCAATGGATCGGTTGGGAGGACCATACAGTGCGTAACTTTAATGCACATCACGACGGACGTTGATTCTATCTCCCTGTCAAAGCACAAAGTGCAAGCCTCCATAAATGTAGATGGCCACATGGGCATCTGAGCGAAATGAAAGTCCACTCTCACAGACATTCTTTCCGCACTCCTGTACGTCCGTGTGGCTCCAGCCGTAGATTTATGTACAGCACCACTCAGATTGTGGCTGCTCAGTGAAATCGCAAATGGTCTGCTCCAATTTCTAGAGCATGATGATTGATGAAGAAAGGAAATACAGACACTCCACTCTCGGTATAACAGTAGCCTTTATTACGATGACTTGAACAGCAATGTTTCTACAATCAAGGTGTTGACAAAGGCCATTTTGATGGCCAAAAGATTGCTGTTCACTTCACCCTAATAAAGGCGACTGTTATACCGAGAGTGGAGTGTCTGCAGTAAGTGGAATGTCTAGATTCCCGTCTTCTTCTTACTTTGAGCCTTGTTTGTAGCATATTTTACGTGTGGTTGCTTGACGTTCCCCTGTACCGACCAGGTGCACTTTGGCTACAATGTCCCATCAGTAGATACAGATATCGTTGGTCTTAGAGATCAATGTGATTTCTCATCCCTTGATGCAATATGGCCACCAGTAAATGTCTGGTTCCACCAAATTTCTCCTTCTGACTGCAAAGCATACCAAGGACATTGCATAGCACTGTACGACTGTTCCTCAGTGGTAACACTGGCGTGCCGATTTATCCCTAAACACACTGACAGTCGATGGGATGCGCGGAGTGAGTGAAGCACTGTCCTGCAGGACGTTTCTTCTCTCACAGCTGTCTCTCGACCCGGTGGCATGCCACCAAAAGGGAATGACAGCTACATTTTCTTAGGGAATTCCTCAATCTTTAAAATTACATGTTTTAGCAAAAAATACTAAACACATATTTGGAAGATTTCCCTACTGAATGAGCCCAGCGTCGAGAGGGCACGAACCAATCACGTTAAATGAAATATATGACCCTTCTCGACTTATTCAAGCCCTCACAGGGTCAGCAAGTGTCATGGCCTATGCGGGTGCCATGGGTTAACCAGAGGAAGAGCCGTGGCAGAGCTGGAACAACTGTGGTGTGATCCGGGCAGCCTCTTTTGTGTCACTAAATTCCAGACCAGGTTTTAAAGTAGCCTGGGATTCCATCCCCGATCTCAGTGGATACTCCTGGTCTTTCTTGTCTCAGCATGCAGATAGTGGTGTGCGCAGTGAAGCACTGACTGGTTCCCTGCAAATGGCGGCATCACCATTCAGTCAGTGCTTCAGCATTATAGTCCTGTACCTCTCACAGTGAAGTCTCCTGTGTACTGCTGCTCCTGCCTGTCATTTCCCTGCACCTCCAGACGCTTCCCTCAACCTGCTCCTCAGTGTCCAGAGTTCCACATGTCCTCCTGTCTTCTGCGCCTCCTGTTCCTGTCAGCCTCCGTGTCTCCCGTTCCTGCTGGTATACCATTAGCCCCTTTCCTGTCCTGCCCCTCGTCATCAGCCTAGTGGTCCCATCTCGCCCCATCGCCTTATTACACCTTGTACTTGTACACTTGCTTAATAAACCCTCTGGACCTGTATGCACCTATTCCTTCTTTGTGGTGTATCTACATGTTAGGCTTATACCAGCATACCCGGTACACCCTGGTACCAATTCCATGACAGCAAGTCATCTGAAATTGCCATTAATGTGGTACAACACCCTCTAAGATAAAATCTATATGTCTTTGGTTACGTGTAAGGCTAGGGTCAGATGAACGCATTTTTCGAGTCATCCGTGAAAAAGTGCGTTCGAACGAATGGACGTATTTTTTCACGGAATACGCGATAGCGATCATACGATGCGCATTTTACGTGCGTGATTTTGTACGGATCGTCAATAAAACCCTTTTTGCGTCTGGACGTTATGTTGGCCGGACATTAACAGCGTCTGACATCTCCTAATCACGCAAACACGCCGCTAGTGGACGCAGCGCACTCTGTACGTCAGTACTAGCTTTTTTACATTCTCGAAAAAATGCGTTTGTTTGCCGCTTGCGTTGCCCAGCCGAACTTTTTTGCAGCCGTACTTCGTATATTGCCCATCATTGGCCGTCATTTGCTGCTACTACGGCCGTGATAAAGTGCGGCTGCACGCGCATTCGCACTGCGTTCGTCTGAGCCCAGCCTAAAAGTTAAAGTATTTATGCTGACACCAAACCTTCACTTTTTTTTTTATCTACAGACACAACGATCTCCGGGGGCAACGCGGCATTACGAGAAACCGCGGATATTCTCCATCTCCAACAAGGTTTACAGCGTCCGAATAAAGTATTCATAAAAGTGAAATGTTCTCCGACAAAAGTAAAAAAAAAAAAAAAAATGATGGTTTTTGGCACTCGTGAAATCCCTGCTGATGTCTTTGGAATGACTGCAGATCCACAGCTCTTTCGAAAAATACCTGAACGGGAACAGATGAGGCACAATCGCTTCTGCGGATAGCAATAAACATATTTTAGTACCTTTCTGCAGTCTGTGGCTTCGAGCAAAGTCTGTGCAGCGATCCTGTTTTGCATACTAATTCTTCTAAAGCACCGGAAGCGCAGCGGCTATTAAAATCTACTCGTTCTGCAACGTACTATGATCATTTCAACATCTTTATAAGCGTAAGCTACAACGACACTCTGTGCGCAATGACACACAGCCTGCAGGGGCTGATCATGCTCAGTGACTCTCTCGGGATCATTATTATTACTATTATCATCATTTATGTAGCACCAACAGTTTCTGCAACACTTTACAGTAACCAATACGGAATAAATGAAACGTATAAAAGAATTTAGGTTCCTGAGATAAGAGGCGTAAAGGTACCTGCTCGCAGGAGCTTACAATCTACATTTACAAATCAGCTATCTCCTTTTCGTTTCTCTTTTCTTTTTCTCTCTACAACCTCTGCTATCCTCTGCATCAGGTATCCATCTCTCTCAACCACTCTGGGTCTACGCGCAATCACGAATGTTCTATGGTAAATAATAGTAAATATATATATACAGGGTTCATATTCAAAGAGCTCCGAATTGCTGGAGAAAGGTAACTGAACAGTGACATTCAGTGTTCGGTTACCTTTCCTGGACATTCGGCTATTCAGAGAGCAGGCAGTTCGCCAAATGTTGGCGAATTGCCGGCACTGTTCGGTGCCTGTTCGAGAGCAGTGAAATCCCCATAGAGAAGCAATGCTTCGTCTATTCAGAGAACACAAACCAGCAGTGAAAAGTTGCCGAAATATCCTGCTGTTCGGTGGTTTCATTCGACAGTTTTTCTCAGGCGAATCCCATAGGCTTCAATGTTAAAAATATTCCCCTTTTAATTCAATATCTAATAAACCATTCATTATAATATTCTGCAGTAAAAAGTCTCTTTATTTTCTAGATCTTTTAGGACCTTTTAGGCATTTTTTAGGATTTTTTTGCAAACATTTATTTTTCTGTTTTTTTAAAATTGTTTTTCTTTTTTCTGTAACAGCCCTTTTTATTATCATTCATTGGATCTTATATGTAAATTCCAGACATTTTCGCTCAGTAGTTTCTTTGTAAACAGCGTTTCACTTTTCAAACATTCAAGCGTACTGTTTTTTTTCCCCCACTCCTTTTGTCTGCAGTGTCGAGTTTTTCCGGTGGCTGCTCTGTGATCGGCGGCTGCTCAGGTTTCTCCGGCATGTTCGGCGAGGTTAATCCAGATGTTTTTGCGGGTTTCGGTGTGCGTTCTCCTGGTTTTGCTGTGAGTGTTCGTCGGGTTTGACACGGCTTTTACCTGCACTACAGAGGCCCTGTGGTGCTTGCTGAATACACCGCAGGATCGCCGAAATGGGGTCGCCGAATCGCACCGAATTGAAGAGAACGAAAAGTCATCGAACATGCAGTGAATTTCGATTCTCTTTGAATAACTCTGATAGTATGATAAATTCTCTGTGGAATTCTCTGCCTGTTGAGGTGGTTGGGTCAGAGTCTGTACAGACTTTTAAATAACGACTGGATAACTTCCTGCAAAAACATAATATTAAGGGTTATAATATTTAATATGTGGGTAAAAGCTTCTTGATCCAAGGAGAAATCTGACGGACATTCTGGGGTCAAGAAGGAATTTTTGGCATATTGGCGAGTGCTTCAGACTGTTTTTTTTTTACTTCTTTTGGATCAACAGCAGTAGGTGATGTGTGAAAGGCTGAACCCGATGGATGGGTGTTTTTTTTCAGTCTATGCAACTATGTAATAAATGTACACTGCCTGGACAAAAAAGTCCCCACCTGGATGTAACTAAGCCAATAGGTGCGAGGCTTCCATTTGATAATTACTGCAGTGATTAATATGTTTCACCATAAAATGAGGTCATGTGACTTCCTGAATATACTGAATGAGCAGGTTTTTCCATCAATGGGTTTTTCTCCCCTGATGGCACAGCGGGCATATTCCAAGATGGCAATGCCAGGATTCATCGAGCTCAAATTGTGCAAGAGTGGTTCAGGGAGCATGAGACATCATTTTCACACATGGATTGGCCACCGCACAGTCCAGACCTTAACCCCATTGAGAATCTTTGGGATAATGTGCTGGAGAAGACTTTACACAGCGCTGCGACTCTCCCATCATCAATACAAGATCTTGGTGACAAATTAATGCGACTCTGGACGCAAATAAATGCTGTGACATCGCATCCCAGATAGCAGGGATAACTTGCCACAAACTTGTGGCTCGTTTGAATTGTAAGTCTTGCAAACTCACTGCATATTTTCGCTGGCGAGTCGTTAACTCACAGTATACTTGCAGGCTGCAGCACAATTTCTAGTTGACACTTTTTCAATTTGTAGCAAATTCGCTTTGCAAGTCCACAGCAAGAGCTCTGCAATTAAGCTTCCTTTTTACATGCAATTACTTCAAAGGAAAAAAAAACAGCAGCATGTGTTTTATAAAGTGATAAAGCACAGAAACGAAGTAAAACGCACCATTAGATTTTGGTAAATGTTGCATCATGGAAAAAATGCACACGATGGAAACAAGAGATGAAAAACCTAAGTTTATTTTTCCTTTTTAAATGAAAATACTTCAGAAAAATAAAAAAGCAACCAGCAGCATGAGTTTTATAAGGTGCTTTGTTTGTAATGCACTACTAATCTAGTTACAGCTTATGTAAATGGTAGTGTCCCTTTAACCCCTTAACGATGGGCGGGTGTCGCCCATCAGGGGTGGGTTAATGCTGGCGAGGCATACAGGTACACCTCGCCGACAGGCGCCACTGATTTTTGGACCGCCCCACAGCCGACATGCATCATTGCCTGCAGTGGAAGACAGCCTGTATTCAGTCTGTCTGCAGCCAACCACGCGCGGCGCGTGCCGGCTGCGGGGAGGGGCTGAGACGGCCCATTGAAGACAGAGGGGTGTACATGTTTGCCCTGTGTCTTCAAAGCCCTCCCGCCTCGAGGATGTCATAGAACGTCCAGCAGCAGCAAGTCCAAACATATACAGTGAGTGTCCAGATTATTATGACCACCCCATCAGTACTTGGTTGGGCCACCTTTTGCCTTCAATACTGCGGCGATTCCTCTTGGCATTGACTTCACGAGATGTTGAAAGGTGATGAGAGGAATCTGACACCATGCCTGATGAATAGCACTGTCCAGTTCTGTGAGATTTGATGGTTGTGGAACCAGCCGCCTGATGGCTCTTTCAACTTTATCCCACTAATGCTCAATTGGATTGAGATCTGGTGATTGTGGGGGCCACCTAAGCAAGGTAAATTCTCCCTCGTGTTCTTGAAACCACTCCTGCACAATACGAGCACCGTGGCATGAAGGCGCATTGTCTTGTTGGAAGAAGCCATCTCCATTGGGATACGCCATCAACATGATAGGATGAACTTGATCAGCAACGATACTTTGGTAAATTGTGTTATTCCGACGTAGTTCCACGTGAATTAAAGGGCCCCAAACCATAACACTGACCCCACCAGCTTGAAGGGTTGTACTCATGCATGTTGATTGCTGCTTTCATGCTGTTTCTGCCAAATTCTCACCCTGCCATCTGCATGATGCAACTGGAAACGTGATTCATCCGACCACATGACTTTGTTTCCAATGCTCGACTGTCCAATCCGTGTGTTCCTGTGCGAATTGGAGACGTTTTATCTTGTTAACTGAAGACAGCAAAGGTGTTCGAACAGGCCTTCGGCTTCCATATCCCATACTATGCAGTGTACGGCGAACAGTGCGTTCAGAGATCATTTGCGAGGATCCCTGATTAAGATCTGCAGTAATTTGATGCACTGTTGCCCTTCTGTTGTCTTGTACCAGTCTTACCACTCTCCGTTCTGCTCTAACATTGACTAGTCGCTGACGGCCACAATTCGCACGTTCAGACCCAGATTTTCGGCTGACAGTCCAGTCTTTAAACACTTTAACAACAGCTGCTCTTGAACATTTAACGAATTCTGCTGTTTTGCTGATACTCGCTCCATGGCTCCGAGCGTCAACAATCATCCCACGTTCAAAGGCTGTTAACTCGCGTTGTTTACCCATATCTTAAGAAAAAAATCACTTCTACTGTCGTGGTAAACAACCTGCTTCCCTATTTATAATGGTCTGGCCCTCGAGCAACTTCAAGAAATTATAGCTAATTTGCCGAAAAAAGTCAGGTGGTCATATAATAATCTGCCCACTCAGTGTATAATTAAGACTGTACAATATCGTTAGACTGACCAAGGGTTTGGAGTGGAATTCTATAAAACCAAATCATTTAATCGCGCGGTGCCGTTGCAGTTATGAAAACGTGAGAAGAAATGAGGAAACCACTAGATGGCAGTGATGAACCGAGCCACCGCTGCACAAACGGAAGGGATTTTGTGATATAAATACATGGTTAGGAGAAGCCAGGTTGGCTGTAATGGTAAGACGTAAACACAGTCAAAGTTACATTTTTAACAAATCACCATTTTCAATATTATTTGAACAAAGACGAAAGCGGTGCGGGCTCTGGTGACCATATACAGGGGAGCATAAAGGTTCCACAGACAAACTGAGAGGGCCACAAATATAAGACTAAGAGCAACAACCTAACACTGAATCAGTTTAGGACGAGAGCAGATGCGATTAAGCAGCGGGGCTGTAATACTTAATGGCTCACTCCGTAACCATAACCGTGGTGGAATAGAGACCTACTCTATTACTTTAACATTTATTTCTCAGTACGAATAGCCTCCAACATAAAATATATCTGTCGTTTAACTGACCACTGGGGGGCAGTCAGGTGCAACTGTATCAAATCACTTGAGATATATACAGAGGGGCCCAATAAATGTATACACACGTCAACAACGTGAAAAATATATGCATAAAAAATGTATTCGTAGGTCAAGTCCTGGGGAAAAAAAGTGAGGGAACTCACTCAAGAATTCCACTACCCCATTGCCTGAAGAAAAAAAACGCCAGTGTGTATGTGCTCCGTCACACTGACAATTACCACAGACATGTCAGTGTGACTTTGCTTGTGCATTTAGTGGTGTGGAGCGCATCTGTATTGTGTTGTTTTGGCAGTGAACATTGTATTATAAATATTAGTAACATTATAATAATATTAGAATTATTAACCCTTTTCCCTGTGAAGGACGTATGGGGAACGTCCTCATTGACCCCCGCTGTATGCGGAGGACATTCCCCACACGTCTTCCGCTCGCCGGGGGGGGCAGAGAGATACTTACCTCTCTGTTCCGGGTCCCGTGACGTTCTGACGTCCTTGAAGTCAAATGCCACTTTTATAGACCCTCCCGCCGTAATGCCGGCATCGCGTCGGACGCGATGACACCATTTCCAGGCGGCCCCCCGGCAGAAGCCGAGAGATCGCCTGAAGGGAGGGGGGATCCGTTCGGATCCCTCTCCCTCCCAATCGGGAGGGTCTACAACCAAAAGCCAGACAATGTCTGCCCTTCAAAGCGGTGCCTGGCTTTAACCCCTTAAATGCCGGACCTCGATCTAGCGCCATATTGCGACCTAGATCTGGTGGGGGCCACCATCTTGGATGGCGGCTCCACATCCGGGTCCCCCCTCAGCAACAGACGTCATCGTGCATGGCGCGATGACGACGGTTAGCCGGGGAACCCCTAGCTGCCCCGGGATTTCCCAAGGAAATCCCCTGGTGGAGAGATGGGGTTCCTTTGAACCCCCATATCTCCCAAACGGTGGCAAGTAGGGGGGTCATGTTTGGTATCATTCAAAGGGCCTTTCAAATGATACCAAATATGACCATGTTTAAAGTAAAGAAAAATAAAATAAAAAGAATAATAAAAAAATAAAAACGTGTTTTTTTTTGTGTGTCTTCTATTAATGCAGCAACATTGTTCACATTTTAATTATAATGTGAACAATGATGCTGCACCAATGATTTTTTTCTATGGGGTGCGTTTGCTAAAAATCACGTAATTCCCCCCCAAAAAATGTAACGGTCCCAATTTCTAATTTTTTTAACACCCCATAGAAAATATTGACGCAAAAACTCGTATGATAAAATGTGAAAAAAAAAACACTTTACACGCTGTAGATAATTAAAAATCTACTTTTATTGCATTTTTTATTATAATATTCAGACAGGACATGACGTATACATATAAAAATGATATATTATTAATCTGCTGAGTCTGTCGGAAAGTCCGATATATAATATGTCTGGGTCATATAATAAAACATGGCTTCAAATCGCGTTTAAACATGACGAGCAAAAGCGGTAAAAATGAGCTCAGCACACAGCGGTGAAATGGCTCAGCAGCGAAAGGGTTAAGTAAATAAAAAAAAACACTTTTATTTCTTTTTTAAAAAGGTGTTATTTCCTTAATGCGGAATGCGGTAAGCTCGAATTTGAATCTCCTGATCAAAATGCAAGCGAATAATGTGACCGAATTAAATCGAGCCTTGAATGAGCGCTGCAGGTCAAGATAATTCCATAATTCATTCACAGTGCAGTGTGTGAATAGGAATGGATTTTGAATATGGATTTTGGTTGTGGTTGATTGCCGTAGCGGTATGTCCACTTTCATTTTTCTTTCACATTCATTACCGTTAACCTTTTTCCTCGCTTTTTACTGATTGTGAAAGCTACAGAGCGGAGACGTGTGTGATCGCTGTAGCCAGACCAGTCCTTCACGAGTCCTTTGTCTTGCCGGGTCTCCCAAGACCTCTCGCACGTGAGTAGTTTCCTCTTAATATCCCCGCAGAGAGGCTACATAATGTACAATCAATATTTGACATAAAAAGCGTCGAACATGTAATCTATACAGCGGGGCAGTTGGATATTATTAGCTGCAGTTGTTTACGTTGCAGAATCTATAAGATGCCGAAGCAACAGAGTATTTATGATATGGATTGTTCGCTCAGTTTATGGCTGATACTAAATGTCTGTCATAACTGTGTATCTCATGGTGATGCATAGTCACTCGCTGGTTTCATAACTCTATTCTTATTTATAAATATATTTGCTGATTTAGATTTCAGTAAGGCTTTTGATACTGTTCCGCATTGAAGGCTTAACAATAAATTGCAATCTTTGAGCTTGGATTCCAATATTGTTGAATGGATTAGGCAGTGGCCGAGTGACAGGCAACAGAGGGTTGTGGTAAATGGAGTTTATTCGGCGCAAGGTCTTGTTACCAGTGGGGTACCTCAGGGGTCAGTACTTGGACCCATTCTCTTTAATATTTTTATTAGTGATATTGCAGAAGGTTGTCGGATATAATCTCTGCACGTGAATACAACACGTTTATATATATTGGATTTATCAGCCAAGCCTCCAATATGTCTATATTGGACTTACTGGACCTACCTCGGCAGTCGCCTCCAATATATCAGGGATTATTATTTCATAAGAAATTTATACGAGACACAAATATCAATCGTCTATATCTCTTAGAAATTATCCTGAATTCTTTTAATTGTCTGTGTTTTGCTTTAAAAAATACAATAATCAATAATCGGATAAAAATATATATATATTTATTACGTATACAAAAAAAGTTTCAAATCTCATTTCATAAACAAAAATTTATAAACCACAATCCAGCATATAAAAACTAGCTTCACAATATATGTATCTCCGGTTAGTAACTGCATATATGATTAATATCATTTATTTTCTCAGTTAGTAACTAATACACAAATGGTTAATAAACATTTCTGCTTAATACAACATGCATTTCCCAGCAAACAATGTTTAACCAGCCAGCTCTTATAGATATATATATCTCTATGCTACATGGATCAACAAAAGATGAGCTAATTTAATAATAAGTAATAAAAACTTATTTAGTGAATCCTCCCCTAATCTCGAGAATTAAACTTCTAATCTTCTGCTTTTTTTTTGTAGTTATATAATTCCTTGCTTATTAATTTTAATCACAGTAATTTCCAAATTCAATATATATATTGGTATCAATCTTGCAACATTTCTTTAGGAATAAATCCTTATATCCACTTCTTCATATTTCTATCTGCAGAATAGAATTACTTAGAATTTGGATTTTAACCGTATCCGAGAAGTCTCAGTCTACGTTGCAAAAATCTCTACAAATATATTTTTACATTAATTCCTTATTTCATACATTACCTGTCCAATTTGGATGTTGATGAGTCTGCCTTGGAATTTTCTATGTGATGCTTTGTTTTGGAATATGTGAAAATTATCGATATGATAATCAATGCATGTGAGTTAGAGATTTGGTGAGAATATTAATTGCCTCATGTCTTGGGATCTGAGTGCATGGTGATGTGAGTCTGATGTGAGTCTCTGTCTGTTGGAATCTCTGACTTCTCAGAATGTCATGTATAATGAATGTCTGAGTGCATGGTGATGTGAGTCTCTGTCTGTTGGAATCTCTGACTGACTTACAAAAGAACCTTTGCCGCCTAGTATACCCAATTTGACGTCATGGTTAATTATTTTTACTATCCTCTAGAGGGCAGTATTGCACTTCTTATATTAATTCCACCATTTCTTTTTAATAGTCCTATCTCGGGTCAAAGGTCAGACTAACTTAACAAAGAGCCTTGTCTTTTAACTAGACTGTCTCTAGACACAGTGTCTGTCGTCTGATTTATATTCTCACTCCCTTTTGGTTGCTTAGATCAGCTAAATTCTTTCCTGGTTAACTCACAGAATATATTCTTTAGTAATTTTTATTATTTACCAATTATATACTTTCTACAATATTTTGGAGTATATATTTCATCCTGTAATTATAATAAAATATACCTTGATTATAAACATATATTTTGTGAATATAATTCTATATTACAGAATGCTTTAACTCTTATTCCTATACCCAAAAGAAACAAAATCTCTTTTGTTTTAAAAACTTAGAATAGACCAATAAATTTACTTATGACACGTCTTAACATTATCTCACATTCATTCATTCTAGGTTCCTTCATGTCTGGATAGACTTCACCCAGGAATGAACTTTGTTAAAAAAAAACCTCGTTCATTTCTAAACCTAGAGAATATTTTGAAAGAAAAACTGTCTTTAAAACAAAATGGCTACAAGCATCCATTTTAAATCTCTAATATACCCGACAGAACCCCCCTTTGGTTTCTTGGATATTTATTTATTAATTAAATAAATTTTAGGAAAACATACAATATCTCCCCCCTTTACCAACTAGGCTAGGTCTCCACCTTTCGCAACACGTTTTTCTTCTTTCATCCATTTAATAATTGAAGATGCAGTGTTTTTAAACTTCAATGTACGTACTTTCTTTGTTAGTACAATCATCCAGACAGTTAGAAACATAATTACTATACAAATCACAATCTCTGTAATCTTCGGCCCGTTATAAGCAGATAGCAATTAATGATCAATCTGTGAATACATTGGAGCATAAATTGTTAGATTATTTTTTTTTTATTTATTAGAAGTTCAATAGTATGGTCATGCTAGTTCTTTAGCAAAGATTTCAAATCTGGATTCATGGGTATCTCTTGCCCTTGGAATACGACAACGATTTGTTCTCGTCATACCAGACTTCATTTATAAAAAAAATAGCTTCTCGATAACAACTCTTGATTCTTTAGAAACTTTCACGAGAATCACTGGTGTGGGTATGAACACTCTCTTGTTTTGTACCAGATTCTTCCGGTAAACATTTGCTTCTCTCTCTGTATCGAACAGCGGTTGCAATAAAATATGCAGCAAATCTTTTTCTTTCGGTGGTTCTTGTACATAGCAATCAACGGTATCCTGGCTGTATCCCGCATGTCTTTCAGGCTTGCATGAGCTTGATGCGCATGGGACTTTAGCATTCTCCTTGGAATTGTGCGGAAAACCGTAGAATTTCCAGATAGTCGCAGTCTTTGGTGGTCCGATTCATCTTTGCGGATTAAGCGTCGCAGTTCGGATTAACCATTTATCTCAATTTCTGTTGAAAGAAAGAGTATAAATAACCATTCATAGACTAGCAATTTCACTCAATTTCCCTATAGATACTCTGATCTCTGATTAAATTTAATTAACCGTACGGATCTATTCTATCTACTAAACATAGAAACATAGAATGTCGGCAGATAAGAACCTTTCGGCCCATCTAGTCTGCCCAATTACATGGATACTTTACCTGGATTATCTTTTGTTTAGGATAGCCTTATGCTATCCATGCTTGCTTAAATTCAATTACTGTTTTGGCCTCTACCACTTCTACTGGAAGACTGTTCCATGTATCCACCACCCGCTCAGTAAAATAATGCTTCCTGATGTTATTTTAACCTTTGCCCCTCTAATCTAAGACTATGTCCTCTTGTTTTGCTATTTTGTTTCCTTTTAAATATACTCCTTCCTCTACCTTGTGGATTCCCTTTACGTATTTAAATGTTTCTATCCAATGAGTTAAACATCTGAATGCTGGGAAAAAGAATCACATGTTAATTTAAACATCACTTCACATGATACCAGTTAAGTGTCTTCTGTTGGTCCATCTTCACATATCCTGAGATAATCTAGAATGACAATCATGCAATTGAGCTTGACAGTTTTATTTCTTCTAGAAATATATAACATAACTTCTACCAATAACATTAGGACTGTCTCCGTTATTATCTAGATCTGTTATCCACTCATCTTGAGGATTTGGGTATCTGATCACTTCAGGGTCACTATGCCCATTTGGTTCTGTTTCCCTTTTGTGGAGATGAATAATTAGCACGTCGTCTTCCAGACATATATCTCGAATTCTCTCGGGGGAAACACATATGGTGTTATCCTCCTGCTCTCCTGTAGTCAGGGGCTTTGGCCTTAAGAAAGAGATATCAGGTGTCTGGCTATTTCTGAAATGGACTTCAATAGAATCCGGCCTTTCCTCAATCACGTGGCAGTTACGCTGAGTGTGATGGGATTGGGATCTTTCATAGCTGATTGGAACATTTACTTGGGACCAAATAACCTCATTGATAAAATCAATGATTGGATTTAACCTTTTGAGAAGGTCCATTCCAATAATTAGGCGATTTTGGGGCAGATCCACAACAAGTGTTGGATGCCGAATTACTTTATTCCCCAATTTAAAATCCAATTTAGCCGTGCCCAGAACTTTCAGAGATGTGCCACTCACACTCACTAGATTAGCATTAGATTTATCTAATCTAGGCTTCCTGGAGGACAGTTCTTGGACCTGTTCAAAATAATGAGCTGATATTAACGTAACTTGGCTTCCAGTGTCTAGCAAGGACGGAATATGTGGTAAATTATCTTGTAATTCTACATTCACATAATATCGGTCTTCAATACTATGCAATTTACAGAGAAATTTAGAGTGAGATATGAAATTAGGTTTTGGATAGATTTTACCAACTGATTTTTCTCTCTCAAACGTGCTTTTGGCAGCTGTGCTTTCCATTTCGGATCCAGTCTTCTCAGCTTGCTCGCACTTAGTCTGGGGAGATAAAATACATTTTCCTTCTCTTTGCAGGGAAGGGTTTAAATCGTCAACCATACAAACATTTGTATTAATCATTTCATCATCACTTTCTGGTAAATTGTCATGGATGCTGGTTACTTCATCAGAAACATCATCTAGTCACTGGTTAGGTGGGGCTGCAGGTATTGCATCGCTTACAACCTGACCAGGGTTATTTCCAGTCATTAACTGAGTGATCTGATCCAGTTTTTCTGTCAGCACACGGAAATCTTCCTGCATTTGACCCATACGCTGGCGTACATTATATCTCCGCTTTCTATTCGTCCTTGGGGACGAAGCTTGCGCATTATCAGACGCATCAGATTCAGTCTTACCTCTGGTTGCTTCCTGTCTAGGTACATTTTCCCTTGATTTAACCCACTGACTTCTAGGTACCCATTGCTTCCTAGATTGAAATTTACTTCCTGAATTTTCTCTGGCAAACCCTTTTTCCTGATCTGGCTTGGATTTTTCCCTTTGGGGTATGGAGTCACGCAATATTTCCGCATAACTCTTTTTGTGGGACTCAAATTTAATATCGCCCTTTTTAGCGTGAATTTCCGCTATTTCCTCAGGTGAGTTTTTCACTCTTTTCCCCTGAGTTTCTTCACTATATTCAAATACAGTAAATAGGGTCATACTTTCTTTTAGTACCCAATCCAAACCATTTCTCGGGTCATAATCTCTTGCCAAAATAACCTTTATTTTATTTGGCAATGCGTCATAAAATAATTGGATAAATTCAGGGTTTTCAAAATCTGGGTTTCTTTCAGCCAAGCTGTACGCATTTTTAAGGACTGAAAGAAATTCACGGGGGCTTTGATTAGGTCTGCATTTTAGAGTTAAAATTGCTCTTTTCGCAGCTAGACTGGTACGGTGAGGCCCAAATTCAGATTTGACCTCAGAAACTACTTTACTCCATTTCCTTATACCAGATTCTTTCAAAGACTGGAAAAAATACCTATGTTTACTTTCAAAGACCCATGGGATCAACTCAATTTTCTGAGCATCTGAATTTATTCCCATTATTTCCACAGCTTCTTCAAACATCGATAAATGATTTATTATTTGTGATGATGCCTTAACATCAAAAATACCTACTGAGGTTTTGAGAAAATTAATAATTTTCGTTAAATCATTCACTTTATGATATTTCTTAATAGGCTGTGGCTGGCTAGAGTGATGTGATTTGAAATACTCCTTGTAAGAGGTTTTACTCTTTTTTCATCATGAGATTTAGTTTCACTTTCACATTCGCTCTGCTCATTCTGGCTTTTCAGATAAACAGAGCCGTCATCAGGTCTTATCAGTGATGTATGGCTTAAAGCTTTCAAAGGGAACTTCTCTAACGAAGAATCTTTAACCCTTCGAACATCAGTTTCAACCTGACGTAACTCATCAGCGAATTTCTCATGTTCGCGTTTCATTCTCGCCAATTGTTTGTTTAGCTCCTTATTTAATTTGGATAATTGAGCAATCTCATCTTGCATTTGATCTTTTTCTTTGCACACACTTTTAATTCCATTATTATTCGTTCTGACTCATCTTTTAATTTATTTACGGTTTCATGCAAGTCACAATTTTTATTTTCTAATCTGTCTCTGGTTTCTTTGTCATCATTCAATCTCTTGTTCATTTCTGCGATCAAGTATATGCATTCAGGCACAATTTTTAAAACAAACATTTCTTTGTCCTTTTTATTTGTGGCTGCACTTATCTTTCGCAAACACTCAAGAAAATTTGATTGATCTGACCAGATTGAATCAATATAATTCGATATATTTGATTGCAATTCTTTTATCCATTCAAATAAATCGTCTGTGACGTGTAACTTGTCCTTTAGATAAGACATAACATCTATCAATATTATTTGATTAGTATGTATCTCTACATCTTCCTGAGTCTCAGATTCTGACTCTGACATTTTTACACTGTTTAGTAGATAACCGTAAAAACCACAAGTCAAAATACAACAAGGAATCAAAATATATATATATATATATTTTATCTCTGTCTAATCAGACAATACTGACAATTATATTCCAAACAAAAACTACAATCTCGGACAGTGCCTCCAATTTGTCGGATATAATCTCTGCACGTGAATACAACACGTTTATATATATTGGATTTATCAGCCAAGCCTCCAATATGTCTATATTGGACTTACTGGACCTACCTCGGCAGTCGCCTCCAATATATCAGGGATTATTATTTCATAAGAAACTTATACGAGACACAAATATCAATCGTCTATATCTCTTAGAAATTATCCTGAATTCTTTTAATTGTCTGTGTTTTGCTTTAAAAAATACAATAATCAATAATCGGATAAAAATATATATATATATTTATTACGTATACAAAAAAGTTTCAAATCTCATTTCATAAACAAAAATTTATAAACCACAATCCAGCATATAAAAACTAGCTTCACAATATATGTATCTCCGGTTAGTAACTGCATATATGATTAATATCATTTATTTTCTCAGTTAGTAACTAATACACAAATGGTTAATAAACATTTCTGCTTAATACAACATGCATTTCCCAGCAAACAATGTTTAACCAGCCAGCTCTTATAGATATATATATCTCTATGCTACATGGATCAACAAAAGATGAGCTAATTTAATAATAAGTAATAAAAACTTATTTAGTGAATCCTCCCCTAATCTCGAGAATTAAACTTCTAATCTTCTGCTTTTTATTTTGTAGTTATATAATTCCTTGCTTATTAATTTTAATCACAGTAATTTCCAAATTCAATATATATATTGGTATCAATCTTGCAACATTCTTTAGGAATAAATCCTTATATCCACTTCTTCATATTTCTATCTGCAGAATAGAATTACTTAGAATTTGGATTTTAACCGTATCCGAGAAGTCTCAGTCTACGTTGCAAAAATCTCTACAAATATATTTTTACATTAATTCCTTATTTCATACATTACCTGTCCAATTTGGATGTTGATGAGTCTGCCTTGGAATTTTCTATGTGATGCTTTGTTTTGGAATATGTGAAAATTATCGATATGATAATCAATGCATGTGAGTTAGAGATTTGGTGAGAATATTAATTGCCTCATGTCTTGGGATCTGAGTGCATGGTGATGTGAGTCTGATGTGAGTCTCTGTCTGTTGGAATCTCTGACTTCTCAGAATGTCATGTATAATGAATGTCTGAGTGCATGGTGATGTGAGTCTCTGTCTGTTGGAATCTCTGACTTCTCAGAATGTCATGTATAATGAATGTCTGAGTGCATGGTGATGTGAGTCTCTGTCTGTTGGAATCTCTGACTGACTTACAAAAGAACCTTTGCCGCCTATTATACCCAATTTGACGTCATGGTTAATTATTTTTACTATCCTCTAGAGGGCAGTATTGCACTTCTTATATTAATTCCACCATTTCTTTTTAATAGTCCTATCTCGGGTCAAAGGTCAGACTAACTTAACAAAGAGCCTTGTCTTTTAACTAGACTGTCTCTAGACACAGTGTCTGTCATCTGATTTATATTCTCACTCCCTTTTGGTTGCTTAGATCAGCTAAATTCTTTTTCCTGGTTAACTCACAGAATATATTCTTTAGTAATTTTTTATTATTTACCAATTATATACTTTCTACAATATTTTGGAGTATATATTTCATACTGTAATTATAATAAAATATACCTTGATTATAAACATATATTTTGTGAATATAATTCTATATTACAGAATGCTTTAACTCTTATTCCTATACCCAAAAGAAACAAAATCTCTTTTGTTTAAAAAACTTAGAATAGACCAATAAATTTACTTATGACACGTCTTAACATTATCTCACATTCATTCATTCTAGGTTCCTTCATGTCTGGATAGACTTCACCCAGGAATGAACTTTGTTAAAAAAAAAACCTCGTTCATTTCTAAACCTAGAGAATATTTTGAAAGAAAAACTGTCTTTAAAACAAAATGGCTACAAGCATCCATTTTAAATCTCTAATATACCCGACAAGGTATTAATGGAAAAGTATGTATTTTTGCTGATGACACAATGATTTGCAACAGGGTTGACGTTCCTGGAGGGATCAGCCAAATGACAAATGATTTAGGTAAACTAAAAAAATGGTGGGAGCTGTGGCAATTGAGTTTTAATGTGGATAAGTGCAAGATAATGCACCTGGGACGTAAAAACCCAAGGGCTGAATATAGACTATTTGATACAGTCCTAACCTCAACATCTGAGGGTTGGGATTTAGGGGTTATTATTTCAGAGGATCTAAGGGTAAGTAGTCAATGTAATAGAGCAGCAGGAAATGCTAGCAGAATGCTTGGTTGTGTAGGGAGAGGTATTAGCAGTAGGAAAAGGGAAGTGCTCATGCCACTGTACAGAGCACTGGTGAGACCTCACTTCGAGTACTGTGTGCAGTACTGGAGACCGTATCTCCAGAAGGATATAGACATCTTAGAGAGAGTTCAGAGAAGGGCTACTAAAATGGTGTATGGCTTGAAGGAGAAAAGTTACCAGGAAAGGCTTAATGATCTTAACATGTACAGCTTGGAAAAAAGACGAGACAGAGGAGATATGATAGAAACATTTAAATACGTAAAGGGAATCCACAAGGTAGAGGAAGGGAGTATATTTAAAAGGAAAACAGTAGCAAAACAAGAGGACATAGTCTTAGATTAGAGGGGCAAAGGTTTAAAAGTAACATCAGGAAGCATTATTTTACTGAGAGGGTGGTGGATACATGGAACAGTCTTCCAGTTGAAGAGGTAGAGGCCAAAACAGTAATTGAATTTAAGCAGGCATGGGATAGGCATAAGGCTATCCTAAACAAAAGATAAATCCAGGTAAAGTATCCATGTAATTGGGCAGACTAGATGGGCCGAAAGGTTCTTATCTGCCGACATTTTCTATGTTTCTATATGATTCTGCTATTTTCTGCTGTGCATCATAATGCATAATCAGCGTGATCGATATACAAGAGGGAGGTTTCTGAGGGTCGGGTAGAGGCACAATGGGCATGATGAAGGACCTTCTTAGAAGAGATTACAGTCTAAAGCAGTGGTTCACACCCCTGGTCCTCAGGTTCCCCTAACAAGTCTGGTTTTAAGGATCACCTTGAGGAAATGCAGACTGAATCCAGCAATCACTGAGCAGCAAATCATATCACCTGTGCCGTGCTTCAGATATCTGCAAACCTGGCCTGGTAGGGGAACCTGAGGACCAGGGTTGGGAACCACTAGTCTAAATGATTGTCGTTCGGTAACAAAGCATGAATTAAAACGGCAAATGATGGTATTTTTTTCCAAACAGTGAATAAAGAATCAAAATTTCTGAAATATCCACAAATTTTTATTTTCAAATTTTTTATTTCAAAGACAGTGCAGAAATCCAATTTTCCATAAGGAAACAAGGGTACATGAGTAATATCGTCATCAAACAGCAACATCAAGTAGACCAGAAGTAGAAAGGCGGGTGGGAAGGCTATCAAGAAGGATAGTAAAAACAGCGGAGGGCAAGGGAGACTATCGGGAGAGGAAGGGTGAAAAGGGTGGGGAACTGCCCAGAGAACGTGGCATTCCTGTCTCACTCACACACACAGAGTCTGAACAGAGAACCGGCGGCCGTGGAAGAGGCTACAGGGCCAGGAGACCTGGGGCCATTAGAAACAGAGAGGGCCTAGGTGACCGGTCTAAAAGGCTCGTCCAGGGCAACCCAGTGTTCCGCACAAAAAAAGGAAAAAAATATAAATCCCGAAGGCTTGGTGTCCAACCCTAAAACAAGGTCAAGAGGTGAACAGCATAGAAATATCTGCAAATTAACCATAGTTTCTGCTCAATCTTAGGATTGTTGTATGATCCGATTCGCCAGGTGTAGACCAGAACCTTGTTGAGGGGGGGGGGGAGAAAAGAGCCACGATAAGGCCTACTGTTGACCTTTACAAAGACCAGGAATAAAAATAAAGGTGTGTGAAGAGAACACGTCTAAGGCTGGGGTCAGACGAACGCAGTGTGAACGCGCGTGCAGCCGCACTTTATTACAGCCGTAGTAGCAGCAAATGACGTCCAATGACAGCCAATATACGAAGTACGGCCGCACGAAAGTTTGGCCGCGCAACGCAAGCGGCAAACGAAAGCATTTTTTCGAGAACATATAACCGCTAGTACTGACGCACAGATTGCGCTGCGTCGGCATAGCGGCGTGTGTGCGTGGTTAGGAGACGTCAGACGCTGCACATGTCCGGCCAACATCACGTCCATTTGTTTTTAATAGCTCCTTCAAAAATCACGGCCAAAATTGCACGTCGTATGACCGCTTTCGCGTCTTCCGTGAAAAAATACCTCAGTGCGTTCGGATGCACTTTTTTTTCGGACGATGCGAAAAATGCGTTCAGTTGACCCTAGCCTTAAAGAAGCTAAAGTCAGCCCAACGGAGATATCAATCATGCCAAGGACAGGGAAACCAGAGAACAATGAAGATGTACTTACCTGAGACTGAGCTAAAGTAACAAGTATTTCAGTAGGAAAAGAGCTCACTGGAGTCAGGGGAACAAGAAAAGGCACAGGCGTGAGGTGGTATATGCTAAAGGGACACCATAGGTGTGAGCACAGGGTGTGCCTGATGTCCCTAGGCACACCCTAATGTTGGGTGAAGGCTTCATCTTTGACGCCTTACATAGATATTCTGCATGCACGTAGCTGGTTCATGATAAATTGTATGATTATTGACTGTATCACTTCCGAAACATTGGTTATTCCTGACTAAAAATAACTGTTTTGTACAAAATTATCCAAGCATAGATATAAAAATAATAAATATTTCATGGGTGCACACACCTTTGAGGGACACGATCACTTACATAAGCTGTAACTAGATTACTTGTGCATTACAAATAAAGCACATTATAAAACACATGCTGCTGTTTTTTCCTTGAAGTAATTGCATGTAAAAAAAAGTAAAAATTAAGTAAGTTTTTTTTTATATCTTGTTTCCGTTTTGTGCATTTTTCCCATGATGCAACATTTACCAAAGTCTAATGGGGAGCTTTACTTTGTGACTGTGCTTTATCTTATACAGTATTTAACAGTTGAGGCAGCAGGGGATGTATTGCGTTCTCCAGGCTACCTGAGATAAGAGATGGCAGATGAATGAGATAAGACAGGGAGCTTAAAAGACTTCTAGTCTACTCCCCTGATGATGTCCTTTGAATACATCCCACACGTTACAATGATGTGAGTCAGTAACTGACCCATAGACTCCATTCTATGGCCAAAGCCACACAGTGAGGAGCAAGTGATGTAAAGATACCGGGTGGGGGGCAGTTTGCAACACAAAATATCACACAATGGATGCACCCAGTGACACATATAGAGGAAAATTGTTTCTTAACTAAACATACAAGAGAAAAACAAATCACATGTAAGATATCAGCAACATAAATAAACACAATAAGGACATTTCATTTTTTTTGTGGTAAAAAAACTCCTCTCAGGAGTAAAACGACTTTCAATGCATGGAATGTCCACCAGAAATTAGTCGTGCACCGAAATGTAAATTTTCGGCCAATACCAAAACCAAAAATTCGGGATCGGTTTGGCAGGAAACCGATACGAAACTAAAAATCAGACATGAGAACCTGGGCCTGGAGGACGGGTCGAGCCGGGGGACTCGCCTGATCCCGAAGGCCGGCCGAGCAAGCTGCTCGGCCGGCCTCCAGGCTCAGACGAGCCTCCGGCTTGGCTGGGCCTTGAAGGCCCAGCTGAGCTAAAGGCTCGCCTGAGCCTGGAGGCCGGCTGAGCAGCCTTCTCAACCGGGCCTCCATGCCCAGGTTCGAATGGCTGATTGGTTGCACCTACATACTCACCTACATCTTCCTACTTTGGCCCTGAGCTCCAGCGGTGGCAGCCCCGTGGTGACAGTCCTCCGTCAGCCAGTTCCCACTCTCCATCAGACGCAGGGATGACGTCGCAGAGGTGGAAGCCTTTGACCCTGCAGACAGCCAGGTCAAATGCTTCCGTCTTTGCAACGTCATCCCTACATCTGACGGAGAGTGGGAACCGGCTGCCGGAGGACTGTCACAATGGAACTGTGACCGCTGGAGCTCAGGGCCGAAGTAGGAGGATGTAGGTGAGTATGTTGCCTACACATACTCACCTGCATCGGCCCTGAGTCCTCCACCAGTGGCAGTTCTCTTGCATCCATTGTCCGCTGTCTTTGTCGGTCGCCGGGATGACATCACGGAAGCCTTTGACCCAGGGTCAAAGGCTTCCGTGATGTCATACCGGTGACCAACGGAGAGAGGACACTGGATGCAGGAGGACTGCCACCGCTGGAGGACTCAGGGCCGATGTAGGTGAGTATGTGCAATGCTCTCACCCCCCCCCCAACAAAATCTGTCACCTGGGCCTGGAGGCCCACCCAAGCCCCCTGCTCGTTTGGGCTTCAGAGTCAGTTGAGCCCCCTGCTCGGCTGGGCCTCTGGGCCGAGCCAGGGACTCGCCTGAGTCTGGAGGCCAGCCAAGCAGGCAGTTCGGCCGGCCTCCAAGCTCAGGCAAGCCCCCGGCTCGGCTGGGCCTCTAGGCCCAGGCCAAGCCGGGGTCTCTCCTGAGCCTGGATGCTGGCTGAGCAGGCAGCTCGGCCAGCCTCCAGGTTCAGGCGAGTCCCTGGCTCGGCCGGGCCTCCAGGCCCTATTTTGAAAGGAAAATTTTCGGCTGATTTTTTTCAGCTGAATTTTCCATTTTGGCCGAAATCGAAAGCACCATTTTTGGTTGTGTGATAAGGTGAGGAAAATTGTGTGCGATGGTGTGTACATTCCCTCTGTGTTTTTGAGAGGGCAGTGGGCTGTTTAAACCCAGAAGGAAAATATGTGTTTTAAATTGTTCCTCTCTGCTGCAAGGTCTCCACACCTGCTAATTAAAAGCCCTTAAATGTTTTCTGGGTGTGAGGAACCAGTGAGAGGTTGAGGAGATTGATTAATTTTGAGAGAGAGACACAGACAAGCAGCAGAGCTGGTGAAGTGCTAAGGTTGGCAGCGTCCCAAAAGAAAAGGTTAGCAAAGAGTTCCATTATTTTGTTATTTACCTGCGTTAGTAAGGGACATATATTTTGTAAGTAAGACTCAGACGAGTTAGCCTTTGATTTCTGTTTTATTTTGTTTGTATGCTGGAGTGCCACAATAAAGCTCAGCTATAAAGAGACCGTTTCCGTGACATACTTGCCCTAGAGGACCGCACTATAGCACCCCCGTGTGACAGTTGATAATTTCGGCCGAAATCTCGGTGCATCCCTACCAGAAACGGATGATTGCATCACCAGGAAACATAAAAATTCTCAGTGGTTCAACTGCTGAGGCCCCAGACCAATGCCATGAGTGACCCCAGCCACAGGTATGGAATGACCAAGCTGTGAGAAAAGGAGAGGCTACACATGATTTCCAATGTGCAGGTTACTTCAACATGGCATGGTGTGATAGACCTGTCTTCATATCTTCATAATATTCCCTCTCCTAGAAAGGGCGTGGTGTAAGCAGAGCTTCCATCTGATATCTTCCATTACTGAACTATTTGTCGGGGCTCCAACCGCGTCCTCCCTCAGAATGCCCTTCCAACTGCCTGTAAGCACAGAAATGTGGAGCACCACTACCCAACCCCCCCCCCCCCCAAAACCAAAATAAAGAAACATGTCTAAATCACTTTTGACATTTTCATTTTGGGGCATACTAAAATAATAAAAACATTAAAAAAATCGAAAAGCGGTTTCTCTCTGCGTCAAATCAAGAGAAGGGCAGAATCTGTTGCCTTAGTGCAGTGGCATTGTTTGTTTTATATGTAAAAGCATTTATCGCCTCTTGCGAAGAACCAGAGAGAAAAATACATTTTGTGTTTACTTTTATAAACTTTTTCATTTTTACACATTACATGGTCATGTTTGGTATCATTCTAAAGCCCAGACTCTGTCCTTTCCAATGACACCTCACTTAACCTTGTGCGCTGTGCAATTCAGAGATGCAGTTTCCAAAACCCCCCTCTCTCTCCTTACTGCAGTGCCAGGTCTAGGTTGCTGATAAAACAATGCATTGCAGCATCAGCTCCACACTTTCTGGCACTGTGGGAAATGAGCAGGTGAGTTAGCCCAGCGTTACAGTTACAAGTATTTATAAAGCGCCAACAAGTTCTGTAGCACTGTACAATGGGGAGACAGAATCACAAAAATACACACGCTTTGCATATACAGAGCAGTAGGAGAGAGGACCCTGCTCGAGAGCTTACAATCTGATTGTAATTGTAAACTGAACGATACTGCTGCGTTAGAAAAAAAATGAAATATTAATTTATTTGATATTTTATTTTTACATAAACCTAACCTATATTTGGTATCACTGTCATAATCTGGCCTTTCCAATGATAGCTCGTATGTCCCTCTAGCTCTTAGGGATCCAGAGATACAGTGCTTTAAATGATTGCAAATTAAAAAAATAATTAAATAATTATAGAGCAAGGCGCCCCCTTGTTGCAGGCACCTGTAGGCACATGCCTACTCTGCCTAGTTATAAATCCGGCCCTGCATACACATATAAATAGACACATAAACAGAAATGCCCAGCAAGCCCAACTAGTGTTTCACATGCCCCCAGACCAAAACATAGGTAGACCCACACCCCTCAAGCGCCAAAACAGCTGTCATCAGACCCCAAAGCAGGAGTCTCCATTCCCCCAAGGTTCCAAGAATGAGGTTCCATGCCCCCCTGAGGCTTAAAAACAGGATAAAACTAAGGGCTTCATGCCCCAAGAGAGAGGTCTCCAAGCCCCCCTAGTTCCCAAAAAAAGGGGTCCCCATGTATCCATGACACTAAAGCCAGTGCCCTCAGAGTAAGTGGCCCTTGCCTGCCTTTCAGTTTGTGTAGAATCATTCATCCTATGAGTGAGTGCTCCTATCTCCCTTCCCCTAAAGTGAGAGGTCCCATTACGCCCTCCCTTCCTAAGAAATCAACCCCATTCATTAATTTCATAGATATAAAGCAGGGATCTCAAACTCTGCCCCCCCCCATATGGTGCTGAATCCCAACTCCCATGATTCTTTGGCCATCTACTGCTTTCAAACGATTTCTAGGAATTGTAGGCCATACTGGGGGGGGGGGGGGATTATGATATGTAAATGAAATGACACAAATTGACACATTTCACTAATTGAGGCAATACATACACATTAATGTGTTGTGATGTATACAGATAGACTGACTATTCTTTCTTTTTCTCATTATTCTGTAAATGAGTCAGGTAGGTCTCACACGGTGCTGCCGTTTGCATGAGGTGCTATAAACATAATTAACAGCTCTTTAGCGATGGGTTTTTTTCAGTGACTGGTTTTGTTAAAAATAGCATGGACTCCGGAGGAAATGTATCGGAACCTGACTCTGTGTACCAACATCGGTAATGCGATAATATTAAATTGAATATCTCCATTCTATGCATTTTTCGATCGGAGAATAGATATGACATGTAGCTGCGGTCTGTGACTTCTCAGCTCTGGAAATGTGAAATGGGCATGCGATGACCTAGCTGCTTGAAACCAAAACAATATAAAATAATGTTAGCTTTATGCACATGTTTTCTTCCTAAGCGTGGCCTAGATCAGGGATCAGGGATCTAATCTCGAACATTCCTTAAAACGCTGCCTGACCAAAAAAAGTCTCCACTTGGATGTAACTAAGCCAATTATTATTTATTATTATTATTGTCATCGTTTAAATAGCGCCAACAGTTTCCGCAGCGCTTTACAATAATCAAAGGGAACGAGATAAGCAGACATATGATGGAAACAACAGGTGTAGAGGGCCCTGCTCATAGGAACTTACAGTCTAGAGAGATTGGGGTTGAGGAAGACAAGAGGAATTTTACAAGATAGCAGGATCATTAGTGCCAGTGGTTTGGGAATGGTGGGGCCATAGAAGCAACTTCAATCATGTGTGAGTCGACCTTAAGCAAGGGGATGAGTTGCGTCAGTGATGTGGTATGCTAATCTGAAGAGATGGGTTTTGAGGGTGTCATGCCCCATGACTCAGGGTTTATTTGTATATTTTAATGTTATGTGTTGCATCTGCCTTTTGCTGATTGCAGCTATTATTTCATAGCTATTTTGTTCCTGCTGGGTTCCCTTAGCCTTGCTGTATCCAGCTAGCTCCACCCCTTTTGGTTCAGTCTAGTTCTGAGGTACTTACTGGTCACCTAGCAGCCATCTTTGCTCAATGCTGGACAGAACTAATGTCTTTTCACCTGCATTGCTGTACACTATTACAAAGATTGTCAGTCTAATCATTAAAGTTTTCAACTGGATTTATCTATTTACGTGTCAGTTTTGCTGAGTTGACACTGTCTGCTGAACTTTCATCGTGTGAGTACTGGTCAATACAGACTTAGTTAGTCTCAAGCACCCACGCCTCACAGCTTTGCTAGGGAGGCAGAATAGAGGGATTTATTGAAGGCCTGAAGATTAGGGGAGAGTTTGATAGGGCGAGGTAAGTCATTCCACAGGACTGGTGCTGCCTGTGAAAAGTTTTGGAGGCGAGAGTTGGCCGTGCGCATGTAGACAGATAACAGGAGTATTGCCAGCTGTGTGTGTGGGGGAGTGGCACCACTGAGTAAGGCCAAAGGAGGATGTAATGGAGAGAAGTTGCGAGGCACCTGAGCTATGTGGCGAGTCAACAGGGATGTTATAGTCGCCAATAATGAGGGATGGAATGTCAGAAGACATGAAATGCGTGAGCCAAGAAGAGAACTGGTCAAGGAAGAGAAGAGGTTGGACAGGGGGTCGGTAGATAACAGCAATACGAGCAGCTAGAGGCTTAAATAGGCCGATAGTATGGACCTCAAATGTGGGGAAAGTAAGAGATGGGCACGGGGGAATGTCCTGAAAGGAGCAGTGGGGAGAGGGTAAAAACCCCATGCCACCACCTTCTTTTCACTCAGTCTAGGGGAGTGTGTCAGTTGGAGACCCAATAGGTGTGAGCCTTTCATTGGATAATTACTGCAGTGATTAACCCCTTCCTGACTGCTGACGTACATAGTACATCCTGTGGGGAAATCCTCTTAATGACCACGGACATACTATGTACGTCACGGTTTCCTAACCTCCCTCCCTCCCTATACTCACCTGCCTGTCCGTGCTCCCACGGTGGTCTGGAAGGCTGGAAGTCTGCCCTGCCTATTCAGGGGGCCCAGCAGTCACGATGACGTCATCAACGTGTGTCATAACTTCATAGCCAGGTGCCCCCCGGTGCCTGTATAGAAAAACAGGAAAGGGGAGTGGGCTCCTTTTGGATCCGTCTCCCTCCCAACCTGCTCAATGCAAAAAAAAGGAAAAATACCACTGAAAAGGGAAGAGTCTCCCTTTTTCAGCGGCACCAATCGGGCCCGAATCGCAATTCAAACCAGGAAGTGGCTGACTTCTTGGATGTCAGCCAAGCCTCCGGGTCACCCCTAACCCACTGACATTGTCACCATACGTGTGATGTCAGTGGGCCAGTTAACCCCCTAGCTGCCAAGTGAAGATAAGGGGATCCTTTGGACATGATTGCAGAATGTTAGAGTTAGGATTAACCCTAAATGTAACCCTAACCATAAAACTAGCACAAATAGTAACCTAATCCTAATTTCTAAATTTAAGTCTAATTTCTAACCCTAACTATGGAAAATGGTGCTTCATTTAGACCCGGAGCATCCAATTTGACTGTGGTTAAATTGAAAGAGTCCAAATTCTGCTGTGTCCGAATTGGAGTGTCTTTTTTAAAGACGTGACTTTTTTATTGCATCATCTCTTCTTCACTTTTTCTTCTATGGGTTTACTATAGTAAACTATTTAGGCTCCATACTGGGGATCGGAGAGGGCATATCACACTAGTAACTAAAGTCAACGTCTCACCAATGAAATAGTTTTACATGTGGACCTAAAAAACCCAAGAACCTAGTGTCATGATTTCAGACCTGAGCCCTATAGGAGAGCTGATCCGGACCGGTTCTTACCCTTGTCTAGTCCACCCCTCTACAACGTCCGCTCCAGGATTTTCCTGCAGCCTGCTAGGTCCTTAACCACCTGACTCACAGCACTGGCCTACTCCCTTTATAAGCCAATCACTCCCATTCATTAGTGCTCATTCATAAGGGTCTATCTTCTGCCTGTTATTTTGTTCCTGCTGCCAGTATTTCTCTCTGTTGTTTGCCCTTTGTTTAGTTGGTTCACTTTATTTTTGGTTCCCTGTTTCCCTTGTCTGGTGTTCCTGTTTGCCTTGACCTTGCCAGATGTTTATTTTGGTTTATCCTGATCTGTGCGTTTCTTGTCCGTGGTATCTGGTATACCGTATATGATTCTGGCTTTGTTCCTGACTACGCTCTGGTTATAACCCTAGCTCTTTGACTTTCTTGTGTACCGACTCCTGGCTTTGTCTGATTGTCCGCTCTGGTTCTGAACCCTGGCTTTTTCTCACTATCCGTTCTGGTTCCTAACTTTGGCTCTTGTTCTGTCACTACATCTCTGTAATTTCCTTTCTTGTCCTGTTTTATTCTATATGCTTCACCCAAAAGTACTAGTACGCACCCTTAGTTTAGAGACAGCCATCTAAGGCCCGGCGTTTAGGTTTTCCTTGTGTGCCACTGGGTTCCTGTGTATTTGGTTGTAACCTTAACCCTTGCCCTTCCTGCTGTTTAGTGGTGTGTCCTTTCTGCTGCTTTTCTTGTGCAGTTAGGTGGTGCTTCATCTCCAGTCTGCCTGTTTTGCAGCCAGCAGCACTCCTGCCTTCTGTGCTTTCAACTCAGAATATGGACCCCACTTCGGCTCACGCCGGGTGCACCGTGACACAGAGGCCTCAGCGTCCTGAACAATGTAATGAAGCCTCTGCAGTTTGTGTAGACATGTTAGACAAAGACAAATGGAAAACTGCAGAGGACATCACAGGCCATGGGCACCAAAACACTCGACTGGTCATATCGCCCGTAAACTGCAAATGAGGATCCCTAAATGCCACCTCAGAACTTTGATTTTTAAATTTAAGTAAAGATCCTTATACTCCATGCATGGGAAAAAGCCAGATCATTAGAGCATTTTATGGATGTATTTCCATATCCTGGTAAAATACACTTTATGTAATATCCACTTCCTAGAAGCTCTAGACTCCACATACCATTTTCTTCATATTACCACTCATTTGCACAATAGACGTGACTCTTATCTTGCTCGTCTCGTATAATCAAGCTTCGGTTCTTGGGGAAATGTCTTTGTATATTTGTATGAATGAGGCGTAGTATCTCTACACTCAGCTTTCTTCAACATCAGGTTTGAACTGTTAAATTAATCATTTCATTCGGGTTTCAAAACCCCAGTCTGGGACTTCTGAATAATTAAACTTGCAGCTAAAGAGATGTGTATATACACGCAGATATGTTATAATCGCTGATGAGTTACAATGTGTCTGGAATATCATACATCTCTCACAAGGTCATTTTTCAACCAGTGTGTCCACGCTGAAACAATATGTAAATGCATTATTAAGACAATTAAATTGAAGTAGGACCACGCAGCTGACAGGCTCTTTCCAAAACGTTGGGGACATGGCCATCCAGAGGGGCTGTGAGTGGGACAAAGACCCCGGAGGTTCTGTGTTGAGGATAAGCAATCCTCATGTGAGCGTGTAAGTACAGAAACCAGAAAATACACAACCCGGCACTTTTTGCACTCGCTTGCAGTCGGGAATGAAAGAATCATTACCAGCTGCTAAAACCTGGTGTTAAGTGATTTTACTATTACTATTAAGTAAAAAGACAAAAACACACCGTAAAAAAAAAATCCATACTTATCACTTATCCAGCAATGGAGAGGACAACGCTATCAACTGCCACCTTGCCATAGACAGGAGGGCATTGGGAACACCACCCTGCAAGATGACATCCATGCTGTCACACTAAGGGTTCACGCAGGTACTATGGACTCAAGGAGAGGATATCAGCAGCGCTGCTGCTGGTAACACATCACGGCACTCTAATGTTAGGAATTAAAAAAAGAATCTTGACACTCTTTACAAATTATTATACTTTATTTTAGTTTTATAATTTTTCTGGAAAAAAAGACAACTGGTGGAGCGCTGAAACAGCTGCCCATTGGACGAGCCTCCACCACCAGAGATCATTAAAATAAATGTCCAAAGGCAATGATGGGATGTAACCATGCATGCATGACGCGGCCATGTGGACGTGACTGTGTTGTATAACTGGGCTTCTCTGTGGCATCTGAGGTTCTTTAATTAAAAAAAAAATGTTAATTGAGTCTCTGTCTGCAGGTTTCACTGTAATCTGGTAACATTGTAGTTATGACTAGAAAGGATAAAATCAATTACATGTGGCCTGTGAGTACAGCAACATGAGCTTGCAGGAGAATTTTCTTGCATCTGCCATACAAGTTTTCAATGAGAAGAAGAACATAGCACAGACAATGTTAGGTATTTCTTTCATGAACGCTATACAGTAGAAGCTGAAAAGCCTAGCAGACATGTCCTGCAACAATACCCATTCTTCAGTCCTCGTCATTAGGGATGAGCCGAACAACCCCGAGTTCAGTTCGCATTCGAACTCGAACTTTTCAAATGTTCGGATTCAAACTCGAACTCGAACTCAATGCAAGTCAATGGGACTCAAAATTCGATTTTTAGAGTGCCCTCCAAGAGGGCATAAAAGCTAGATATTTGCCATAAAAGGTGTATGGGGGTCCAGGTAGTGCCCTGGGGGACAGGAAACAAGGACAAAAAGTAAAAAAAAAACGTTTTTAAAGGGACAGTGAGTTTTCCATGAAATAAGGGTTAAAAATAAAAATGAAAAATTCCTTCAAATATCGTGCCTAGGAGGTCCCAATAACCTGCCCATGAAGTGGCGGATTTCTAGGATGTATAGAAATATGTAAAAACCAAAAAAATGACATTTCAAATGACGGTAAATAGTTTTCCTTTTAATCTATCCATAAACAACTGCTTGGGGCTGCAGTCTGTATGAAAAGAGGAGACATTTTCGGACACGCAGAAAAAGTTTAGTGATTTTCTTTTGGCTAAATTGTGGTGAAACGTATGCAGGCTTTGGATGAAAATAACAATAGGTGCTTTAAAATTGGGCCTTTAGCGTCGGCAACAGTGCCGTCACACAGTAACCCCTCTGAGGATATGAATCTGATATAGGCGTCAGTGGCAGTGCACCCAAATATTGTGCCTTTGGTGCCAGGCCAGCAAGTACCATCATACAGTAACCCCTCTGTAGTATTGTGGAAGAATGCAGGGTTGGACCCTGTGGTTCAAAAAATTAAAATTACATAAATCTGGCACAGGCGTCAGTGCAGCCAAATATTGTGCCTTTCATGGCAGCAAGTGCATTCACACCGTAACCCTTTTGTGGTATTGTGGAAGAGTTCAGTGCTGGAGGTTTTGTGAATGCAGAAGACATCCCCGATCTATTCCGTTATGTCAGCAGCAGAGGATTGATAACTGCTGATCCAGGACGGATTCATTTTTATAAATGTCAGCCGGTCTACAGAGTCGGTGGACAGACGCACTCTTTTGTCTGTGACAAAACCTCCAGCGGCACTGAACGTCCTTTCAGAAAGCACGCTAGATGAAGGGCAACCTAGAAGCTGCATAGCATATTGGCTAAGTTCTGGCCAGCGATCCAATCTCAACAACCAGTAAGCCAGTGGATCATCTGCTGAAAAGGTATCCAGGTCTGCCCTTGCCCCTAGGTAGTCCTGCACCATATGGTGAAGACGCTGGTAATGGGTGCCTACATTTGACGTCCCTGGGCGTCGAGGACTAAAAAAATTTAAAAATGCATCAGTCAAGTGGCCCTGGCCTTCACCACTATTCCTCTGATCATCCGCAGCCTCAGAAGCACGTGTGTCATCACTTGGTAACCTACCAGTGCCTGGAAAGGTGTTACACAAGTGTCGCTTTAGAGCGTTCTCAAATTTTTTCATCCTGTGCTCCCTCTGTGCGGGCAGGATGAGCTCTGCAACTTTCCCCTTGTATCGTGGATCAAGAAGGGTTGCCAACCAGTAATGATCCCTCTCCTTGATAGCACGAATCCTGGGGTCCTTTAGCAGGCTTTGCATTATAAGGGAACCCATGCAGCGTAGGTTGGAGGTGGCATTAGCTTCCGAGTCTTCCTGGTCAATGAGGATGACCCCCATCGTGCACTTCCTCCTCCCAGCCACGCACTAGCCCCTGTGTTTCTGGGCACATGAAACCCTCCCTTGAGGAATCCCCACCTTCAATGCCCCCACTACTTAAATATTCCTCCTCCTGTCTGATCTGAGTAGGACCCACTGGAATGCTGTCTGCGGAAAGACTGGGGCCTTCAGAGCTAGGAAAGGCCTCTTCTTCCTCCCGCTGCTCTGCCTCTACAGCCACATCTATAATTCCCCGCAGAGTGTGCTCCAGCAGGAACACTAAAGGAATTGTGTCACTGATGCATGCACTGTCCCTGCTCACCATCCTCGTTGCCTCCTCAAATGGTGACAGTACAGTGCATGCATCCTTGATCATCAGCCACTGCGGGGGGGGGAAAACCAAGTTGACCTGAACCTGTCCTTGTGCCATACTCGCACAGGTACTCGATGGCCCTCTGCTGCTTGTGCAGACGGTGCAGCATTGCTAATGTCGAGTTCCACCTGGTGGGCATGTCCCAGATCAGACGGTTTGTGGGAAGGTGGAATTCTCTTTGAATTTCTGCCAGGCGAACGCTTGCTGGGAATGGCCGTCTGAAGTGGCTGCAGACTTTTCTGGCCTGTCCGAGAAGCTCTGCCAGCCCTAGGTACTTGGTTAGGAACCGCTGTACCACTAGATTTAGGACGTGTGCTAGGCATGGTACATGCGTCAATTTACCCTTGCGTAGGGCGGAGAGCAGGTTGCTGCCATTATCACAGACGATCATTCCCAGCTGAAGCTGGCGTGGTGTTAACCATCTCTGCACCTGGCCCTGCAGAGCTGACAGAATTTCTGGCCCGGTGTGGCTCCTGTCCCCTAAACAAACGAGCTCAAGCACAGTATGGCTTCTTTTTGCTTGAGCCATTGCGTAGACCCTGTCAGGTGTCGGTTTAACTGCCACTTCGCCAGAGACAGAGAAGGAAGAGGAGGAGGAGGAAGAGGAGGAGGAGGAAGAAGAGGGAGAGGTGGTGGTGGAGCAGACAGACCTCATACAAGCAGCTTTCTGGAGGCGTAGTGGATGAACAAGCTCCAGCACAGAGCCCCGTCTTGGATCCCTCCCAGCTGCAATCAGAGTTACCCAGTGTGCCGTGAAGGAAATGTAACGACCCTGTCCATGCTTGCTGGACCACGTGTCTAAAGTCACATGCACCTTGCTGCTGACTGCCTTTCCCAATGACTCGATAACATTGTCTTCCACGTGCTGGTATTGTGCTGGAATGGCCTTGCGTGAAAAGTAATGGCGTTTTGGAACCTGCCACTGTGGTACAGCACATTCAGCAAATTCACGGAAGGGAGCAGAGTCCACCAGCTGGAAAGGCAGCAGCTGCAATGCGAGTAATTTTGCTAAGCTGGCATTTAGACGCTGTGCTTGGGGATGGTTGGGACTATATTTTTTCTTTCGCTGCAGCAGCTGGGGCAACGTAATCTGACTGTGGAAATCTTCAGCTGATGGGATGCTGTCACATTGTGAGGGAGGACCTGGTACATCCATTACTGTAGCATCATCCCTGTCAGTGGAGGTTGTAGCAGGCAATGACATGGCAGGACATACATTGGGGGTAGAGACAGATGATGAGGAGGAGGAGGACCTACGCAAAGTTTTGCGCCAACAGGATGTGTGGCAGGAGGTCATATGTCGCCTCAAGCACGTGGTACCCAAGCGTCCGGTGTCTTTCCCACGCTTGAGCCTCATCTGACATAGATTACAAATCGCACCGGTGGGGTCTGCTGCACATTTCTTAAAGAACTCCCAGACAGCAGAGTTCCTGCATGTGTGCTTTGAGACAACAGCGCTCTGCACCAGAGCAGCTCTGACATCTGATTCCTTGGACTGGCTAGTGCTACGATTGGTCATGGAGGATGTTGTGCCTCGTGTTTGCTGTGCCTCCTCCTCCCCCTCCTCCTCACTTGATTCCTCTGTTCGATCTGGCACCCCGGTGGAGTCAGTGACCTCATCATCATTGTCATCATCACCCCCTATTTCCTCGTCACTGGAGCCAACTTGGCAGTATGCTACAGCTGCTGGGGCAACATGAGTGCCAGTTATTTGTGTGTCATCACTGGCACCCCCTTCCTCTGAGGTTGAGGAAGGGAGTATAATCAACCTAGAGATTGAATCAGAGCACTTTACTTGCTGCGCATTCTCAAGCAGCATGTCACTCTCATTGTAGTCAAACAATTCAGCTGACTCCTCCGTGTGTGATAGCGAGGCTACGGGAGGAGTAGCTGTGGACATGGAGGCTGCATTAGATGCTTTGGCAGCTGAGGTGTACTGTAAACCACTAGAAGCCTGGCTGGCAGAGGACTCGGAGGATGAGGATGGCCTGGTTAGCCAATCCACCAAATCCTCTGTATGTTGCTGCTGCTTAAGACAGCCAGCACCAGTTAGAAAGGAGTTAGCAGAGGATGCACCACGTCCACCACGACCAGAGGCACAGCCTCCCGACACGGGGGCTGCTTGCCCTCTTATCTGTGTCTGGGAGCGTCTGCCTGTCCTTTTTGTTCTTTCAGACATGGTGAGTGATATATAGATTAACATATACAGAACTCTGATTCAACTCTGGTATAAAGATTTTACAGAACTCTGGTATAACTCAGTGAGACACCCTGATAGCTGGCAGCCAGTGACAAGACACAGATTACAATTCCCAGAAACCTCCTATAAATCAGTGTGACCCCCTGATGGGTGGCAGTGAGAAGACACAATTTGCATAAATCTGCTAGAAGTAATTTGTATGTGGGACGCCCTGATTGCTGGCAGTGAGAAGACACAGATTACAAGTCGCAAAAACCTCCTATAAATCAGTGAGACCCCATGATGGGTGGCAGCCAGTGAGAACACAAGGATTATAACAATTCCCAAATATTTTGTAGAAATTACTGACGCCCAAAATACTGCGTGGCACTGGCTGTGTGACAAGACACAGATCACCTCAATTCCCAAATGCTTTGTAGAAATTAGTGACCCCCAAAATACTGCGTGGTACTGGCTGTGTGACAAGACACAGATCACCTCAATTCCCAAATGCACAAAGATTACAACAATTCCCAGATATTTGGTAGAAATGAGCCCCCCCAGACCCCCCCCCAGTAGCGTTGCAGCCCGGCAGTAAGAACACACAACAACAATCTCCTATGAAATCTCCTCTCAAATGCTTGCAGAAGCGCTGCGTGGAAACCTTATATAGTGTGCTGCGGGAATTAGCTCTGTGAGCCCATGATTGGGCAAAATTCGCCCAATCAGGACTCTGAGCCGTGATTGGCATACTGTTGAACCGGTCTTGCACCAGACCTGTGGTCAGGTGCAAGGCTGTAGCCAATTATGAGCTTCAGGCCAGTGGAAAAGTGCATTGTGGTCCGTTGTGGTGCATTGTGGGCAAACACGCGGTGAACACCCGGAAAAGTACGTAGTTCGTGAACATGCTTACAGGCTATGTTCGATGCGAACTCCGAACCGAACAGCTCATCCCTACTCATCATGTGAGGAGAATAATAAAGCCCAAATCAAACTACTGACAGTATGCCCGTATCTTCCCACCATAAAACCATTCATCTGTTCTATTTTCCCCTCTCATTGACTCATACACATTGCAGTCACTTTGCCCCTTTGTTTTCAGTGGCAACATATTTCTGTCACGTTGCCTCTATGCAATCACTGCTCACATATTGCTGTACCATTTCTCAACAGCCTAGATTCACTAGGCTCTAAACTGCCCCGCATTGCACCAGACAGTGTTCAGTGCAATTTTGGGCCAATTTGTCTATTTACTAAACTGTCAGTTCTCCAAAAACAGGCATATTGACAGTCCTATGGACTCCAGGAGGTGGTACTAGCGGCGAAAGCACTACCGCAAGTATCTGGGACAGACTGTTGAAGTATTGAGGAGTTGTTCCATGCTCTATGGATGTTTTCTTCTTGTGGGAGATTCTGGATATACTGGATTAGAGGAATACCCTCTGGATAAAGTTCAGGAGCAGATGGGGCACAAGAGAGCCAAAGGGGGCTCTAAAGAGCATGAGTAAGATCCAAGGAGACCGTGCCATATTATCATTGTTTCCATTGGTCATTCAGATGTGTTGCCCTATGATATTGTTTTTGTGTAAAAATAGAGCCATAAATTAAAGAACTTCTGAGACACCCTTCATCCTGTGTATGTACTGTCAGAACATAATAATTATCCAAGTGAAAGATAAAAGAAGACTGAAAATATCATTTGAATCAAATAATAAGCTCTGCAACTTTACCCTTGTATAGTGGATCAAGAAGGGTTGCCAACCAGTAATGATCCCTCTCCTTGATAGCACGAATCCTGGGGTCCTTTAGCAGGCTTTGCATCATTAGGGAGCCCATGCAGCGTAGGTTGGAGGTGGCATTAGCTTCCGAGTCTTCCTGGTCAATGAGGATGACCCTATCGTGCACTTCCTCCTCCCAGCCACACAATGGCCCTTGTGTTTCTGGGCACACGAAACCCTACCTTGAGGAATCCCCACCTTCAATGCCCCCACTACTTAAATATTCTGCCTCCTCCTCATCTTCATCCTCCTCCTGTCTGATCTGAGTAGGACCCGCTGGAATGCTCTCTGCGGAAAGACTGGGGCCTTCAGAGCTAGGGAAGGCCTCCTCTTCCTCCCACTGCTCTGCCTCTAGAGCCACATCTATAATTCCCCACAGAGTGTGCTCCAGCAGGAACACTAAAGGAATTGTGTCACTGATGCATGCACTTTCCCTGCTCACCATCCTCGTTGCCTCCTCAAATGGTGACAATACAGTGCATGCATCCTTGATCATCAGCCACTGCGGGGGGGGGAACCAAGTTGACCTGAACCTGTCCTTGTGCCATACTCACACAGGTACTCGTTGAAGGCCCTCTGCTGCTTGTGCAGACGCTGCAGCATTGCTAATGTCGAGTTCCACCTGGTGGGCATGTCACAGATCAGACGGTTTGTGGGAAGGTGGAATTCTCTTTGAATTTCTGCCAGGCGAACGCTTGCTGGGAATGACCGTCTGAAGTGGCTGCAGACTTTTCTGGCCTGGATGAGAAGCTCTGGCAGCCCTGGGTACTTGGTTAGGAAACGCTGTACCACCAGATTTAGGACGTGTGCTAGGCATGGTACATGCGTCAATTTACCCTTGCGTAGGGCGGAGAGAAGGTTGCTGCCATTATCGCAGACCATCATTCCCAGCTGAAGCTGGCGTGGTGTTAACCATCTCTGCACCTGCCCCTGCAGAGCTGACAGAATTTCTGGCCCGGTGTGGCTCCTGTCCCCTAAACAAACCAGCTCAAGCACAGTATGGCATCTTTTTGCTTGAGCCATTGCGTAGACCCTGTCAGGCGTCGGTTTAACTGCCACTTTGCAAGAGACAAAGAAGGGAGGAGGAGGAGGAAGAGGGAGAGGTGGTGGAGCAGACAGACCTCATACAATGGCCTTGCGTGAAAAGTAATGGCGTTTTGGAACCTGCCACTGTGGTACAGTACATTCAGCAAATTCACGGAAGGGAGCAGAGTCCACCAGCTGGAAAGGCAGCAGCTGCAATGCGAGTAATTTTGCTAAGCTGGCATTTAGACGCTGTGCTTGGGGATGGTTGGGACTATATTTTTTTCTTTCGCTGCAGCAGCTGCGGCAACGTAATCTGACTGCGTAAATCTTCAGCTGCGGGGATGATGTCACATTGTGAGAAAGGACCTGGTACATCCATTACTGTAGCATCATCCCTGTCGGTGGAGGTTGTAGGCAATGACATGGCAGGACATACAGTGGGGGTAGAGACAGAGGAGGAGGACCTACGCAAAGTTTTGCGCCAACGGGATGTGTGGCAGTTGTTCATATGTCGCCTCAAGCACGTGGTACCCAGGTGTCCGGTATCTTTCCCACGCTTAAGCCTCATCTGACATAGATTACAAATAGCAACGCTGCGCTCTACTGCACATTTCTTAAAGAACTCCCAGACAACAGAGTTCCTGCATGTGTGCTTTGAGATAACAGCGCTCTGCACCGGAGCAGCTCTGACATGTGATGCCTTGGACTGGCTAGTGCTACGATTGGTCACAGAGGATGTTGTGCCTCGTGTTTGCAGTGCCTCCACCTCCCCCTCTTCCTCACTTAATTCCTCTGTTCGATCAGGCACCCAGGTGGAGTCAGTGACCTCATCATCATTGTCATCATCACCCTCTATCTCCTCGTCACTGGAGCCAACTTGGCAGTATGCTGCAGCTGCTGGGGCAACATGAGTGCCAGTTATTTGTGTGCCATCACTGGCACCCCCTTCCTCTAGGTTGAATATACTCCCTTCCTCAACCTCAGAGATTGAATCAGAGCACTGTACTTGCTGCGCATCCTCAAGCAGCATGTCAATCTCATTGTAGTCAAACAATTCAGCTGACTCCTCCGTGTGTGATAGCGAGGCTACGGCAGAAGTAGCTGTGGCCATGGAGGCTGCATTAGATGCTTTGGCAGCTGAGATGGACTGTAAAGCACTAGAAGCCTGGCTGGCAGAGGACTCGGAGGATGAGGATGGCCTGGTTAGCCAATCCACCAAGTCTTCTGTATGTTGCTGCTGCTTAAGATGGCCAGCACCAGTTAGAAAGGACAAGCGTGCCCCTGCAGAGGATGCACCATGTCCACCACGACCAGAGGCACAGCCTCCCGACACAGGGGCTGCTTGCCCTCTTATCTGTGTCTGGGAGCATCTGCCTGTCCTTTTTGTTCTTTCAGACATGGTGAGTGATATATAGATTAATATATACAGAACTCTGATTCAACTCTGGTATAAAGATTTAAATAACTCTGGTATAACTCAGTGAGACACCCTGATAGCTGACAGCCAGTGACAAGACACAGATTACAAGTCTCAGACACCTCCTATAAATCAGTGAGACCCCTTGATGGGTGGCAGTGAAACCTCCTATAAATCAGTGAGACCCCTTGATGGGTGGCAGCCAGTGAGAACACACGGATTATAACAATTCCCAAATGTTTTAAAGAAATTAGTGAGCCCCAAAATTCTGCGTGGTACTGGCTGTGTGACAAGACACAGATCACCTCAATTCACAAATGTTTTAAAGAAAGTTGTAAACCCCAAAAAAACTTGCTGGCACAGTGACAAGACACACATCACCTAAATTCCCTGATATTTGGTAGAAATGAGACCCCCCCCCAGTAGCGTGGCAGACCGTCAGTAACAACACACAACTATCTCCTCTGAAATCTCCTCTCAAAATGCGTGCTGTAGCTATGCGTGGAAACGTTATATAGTGTGCTGTGTGACTTAGCTCTGTGAGCCCATGATTGGGCAAAATTTGCCCAATCAGGACACTGAGCCGTGATTGGCATACTGTTGAACCTGTCTTGCACCAGACCTGTGGTCAGGTGCAAGGCTGTAGCCAATTACGAGCTTCAGGCCAGTGGGAAAATGCATTGTGGTCCATTGTGGTCGAACATGCGGCGAACACCCGGAAATGTTCGGTGTTTGCGATCTAATCGAACAAGCTAAGTTCGGGTCAAACTCCGAACCGAACAGCTCATCCCCAATGTCAACCCGCACCTGCAGACCGCAGCGATCAGCTGAAATACCGGCCGTTCGCTGCTGCTAAGACAGGAGCCTGCACGGAAAGCCCGTTCAAGAGGATGCACTCAGCGCGTCCATAGCAGCGAAGCGGTTAAGTTCTGGAACTTGTGTGCTTTTCCAAAGGAACGCTAGCAACCTTCTTTTCTAACTCACATTTTATGCATTCACAAACTGTAACCTTGACATTGCTTTTCATCAAGTTACTGTACATTATTTAAAAGGAATATAATTGTCTTATGTAACATGTTACATAGAAACCCGTATCCTTGATATAACAATCCGTGCTCATCAACAATTATATGCTACAAATAAAGGTTGCCAACAGAGAAAGACCCTTGAAGTTGGTGCAGGGAAATTGTAAATATAAAATTCGTAAGAGCGAGAGAGAATTTCAAACTAAATTATAGCTTTTAATACGATAAAATAATAAAATCCTTTTATGTGGTCATTCTCTTGTATAATATGCATATAAATATTATATAATATAATAATATTTTGTCATTAAGAATAAAAAGTAGAATGAAGAGAAATGGAAAATGAGATTAAGAAGAAGAAAATACTATATCGGTACGTTATTAATGGTTCTTAGGGATGAGCTGTTCGGTTCGATCAGTTCGGAGTTCGATTCGAACATCGGCAGTTCGAAAGTTCACGAACTTTGAACTTTTTGGCATGTTCGGCTCGAGTTCGGAAAAAAATTTTTTTGAAGAAAGTATAAAAATGCTTAAATCTAGAAGTAAAGAGACTCTTTACTGCAGAATATTATAAGCAACGGTTTATTAGATATTGAATTAAAAACTAATGTCTAGGTGCAAAGATTCTCACCTCTAAATGACCAGTGCTCTCAAACGGCGTAAACAACAGGTGTTTAGTGTTTGGAAATAACATGTGCTTCTAATTAGTCCGGTCTCATGAATTTGATACATTGTATGCAGAGTGGGAGTGCTAGGTGTCATTTGTGGGTCTGTGATGGCGATGTTTCCATACATCCTATAAATCCGCCACTTCACGGGCAGGTTATGGGGATCTCCTAGGCACGATACTTGAAGGAATTTTTCGTTTTTATTTTTAACCCTTATTTTATGGAAAACTCACTGTTCCTTTAACCCTTTCACTGCTGAGGCATTTTACCGCTGTGTGCTGAGCTAATTTTTACCGCTTTCGCTCATGTTTAAACGCGATTTGAAGCCACATTTTATTATACGACCCAGACATATTATATATCGTTCTTTCCGGCAGATTCATAATATATCATTTTTATATGTATACGTCAAGTTCTGCCTGTATATTATAACAAAAAATGCAATAAAACTTGAATTTTTAATCATCTGCAGCGTGTAAAGTGTTTTTTTCACCTTTTGTCACATGAACATTTGCGGTTATATTTTCGATGGGGTGCGCTTGTACAAAAATTAGAAATGGGGACTTATTCAATTTTTTGGGGGGGAATTATGTGATTTTTAGCAAACGCACACCATAGAAAAAAATCATTAGTGCAGCATCATTGTCCACATTATAATTGAAATGTGAACAATTATTGCTGCATTAATAAAAATAACACCCAAAAAAAACCATGTGTTTTTATTTTTATTTTTTTACTTTATACCTGGTTATGTTGGGTATCATTCGAAAGGCCATGCTCAGGCCTATCGATTGACACCCTCCATGACCCCCTAGCTGCCGGTTCTGGAGATATCGGTGTTCAAATGAACCCCCTATCTCCACCAGGGGATTCCAGGCAGCTAGGGGTTCCCCGGCTATCTGATGTCATAACGCTATGCGTGAGGATGTCAGGCAGTGAGGGGGGACCCGGGGGTGGAGCCGCCATCCAAGATGGCGGCCCCCACCAGAGCTAGGCCACACTTCGGCGCCGAAGTGCGACCAGGTGCCTAAGGGGTTAAAGCCAGGCACCGCTTAAAAGGGGAGACTCTCCCCTTTAAAGCGGTGCCTGGATTTTTTTTGTGGGACCTCCCGATCGGGAGGGAGAGGGATCCGAACGGACCCCCCCCTTCCAGGCGATCTCCAGGCATTGCCGGGGGTCACCTGGAAATGATGTCATCGCGCATGGCGTGATGACGTCATTTACATCGGGAGGAGCTTGACTTCGGCGTCTGAGGATGCTGAAGTCAGAACGCCGTGGGACCCCGGACAGAGAGGTGAGTATCTCCGGTGGGGGTCCCGCAAAGCTAATGACGCGTGGGACACGTCCTCCTCAGCATACAGCGGGAGTAACTGAGGACGTGTCCCACACGTCGTCAGCAGTGAAGGGGTTAAAAAAGTGTTTTTTTAAAACTTTTTTTCCTTGTCTCCTGTCCCCCAGGGCACTACCCGGACCCCCATACACCTTTTATGGCAAATATCTAGCATATATGCCCTCTTGGAGCGCACTCTAAAAATCGAACTTTGAGTCCCATTGACTTGTATTGAGTTCGTGTTCGAGTTCGAACTTTTGAAAGTTCGAGTTCGAATGCGAACTGAACTCGGGTGTTCGGCTCATCCCTATTCTTAACATTAAGAGCTAAGCTAGGTGGCTGGCTCGTAATTGAGTCAACGAAAGCCCAACGGAAGACCAATTTCACAACACAGACAAGAATCAAACCTCTTCCACTGCCTACGCCTTCCATCGGATGACTTTGTGTGACTACAAGTCTACAACAGACTAGCGATCTTTCCCATTTGAATGGGATTTGTCAGACGAAGTCGGGATGATCTGGTACATTTTACATTGAAAACAGATGAATTGTATAGTTAAACCGCTGATCAGCGGCAGAGAAATTGTCCCAAAGAGAAGTGATTCCTTTAGACAGGTTAACCCTTTCGCTGCAGAGGACGCGCTCAGCGTGTCCACCGCAGGTAGCGTTGCCTGCTTAGGACACGCTGAGCGCGTCCTCCCTTTGCGGCCAGCGATCGGCCGGATTCCGGCAGATCGCTGTGCCCCCCGGTGCGGGCTGACATCCTCGATGTCAGCCCAGCACCCGGGACCGCCGCCGGCACCAGTTAGATGTCATCACGGCACGCGATGACATCTAATTCAGGCGCCCCCGCATGTGCGGAGGAGGCGCCTGAAAGGTAGGGGGGGAGGTCTCCCTCCCGATCGGCAGCTGTCACAGAGTTAAGGCAGGCACGGTTTGGAAGGGCACAGCCCGCCCTTCCAAACCGTGCATGCCTTTAACCCCTTGGGTGCCGGATCACGATTCGGCGTCGAAAAGCTCCAAATCGTGATCCTCTCCCGGAGCTGGCCGACATCTTGGATGTCGGCCAAGCTTCCGGGAATGCCCCCTGAAGACTGGCGTCATCATGCATAGCACGATGACGCCAGTCCTGGAGTTAACCCCTAACTGCCACCAATGGTGGAGATAGGGGGTTCCAATGAACCCCCTATCTCCCGATCCTTGGCAGCTAGGGGTTAATGTTTGGTACTGTTGGATCAGCCAGAGCATGGCCTTTCCAACGATACCTAACATGACCATAAAAAAGTTTTTTTTAAAAAATACAAATTAAAAATAAAAATAAATATTTAAAAAAATAAATAACTTTTTTTCTTTTTTTTGGTTTGTTAATGCAGCAATATTGTTCCCATTTCAATTATAATGTGAACAATGATGCTGCACTAACGATTTTTGTATGCGGTGCGTTTGTTAAAAATCGCGTAATTTTCCCCAAAAAAAAATGTAATGAGACCCCAATTCTAATTTTTTTAACAAACGCACCCCATACAAAATATAACCGCAATTGCTCGCATGTTAAAATGTGAAAAAAAAACACTACACGTTGTAAATTATTGAAAATTCTAATTTTATTGCATTTTTTGTTTATAATATACAGACAGGACATGACGTATACATATAATAATGACATATTATGAATCTGCCGAGTCTGACGGAAAGAACGATATATAATATGTCTGGGTCATATACTAAAATAAGCCTTCAAAACACGTTTAAACAAGATGAGCGAAACAGATAAAAATGAGCTCAGCACAGAGGCGGGAAATGCCTCAGCAGCGAAAGGGTTAATCCCATAGGATTCAATGAAAATAATATTTTCGATCCCATTTTTTTATTCAACCGTTTATTCTTGTTATTTGCAGCAAAAAGCCCTTTTATTTATTGATGTGTTTTTAATTTTTTTTATTTCTGTATTTTTTTAAGCAGAATTTTTCATTCCCAATTTTTTTTTTAAAAAAAGGCTCTTTCTTGAAAAAACAAAGACCTGAAAGAAACAACAAAGCGCTGCAATCCTGCAGAGGTGGGAACTCGTAACACTCGATCTGCCGAGTCACTGCCAAAAGGACACCGGAATCCCCAAAGTACAAAAATAAAGAGATTGCGATGAAGTAGTCAAGGGGAAACTAACTGACTGCTGTCCCTGGAGATGAAAACGGCAGCGTTCGGTGTTCCTTTTTTCTTCCCTCTGGTTTGACGGCTTTCGGCGGACTTTCCGTCGGTCTCTCTGGGTCATCCATATTCATTTCCACTGAATGACCCAGATCATTCGAAAAGTTGTCAATAGTTGGAAGGCCAAGTCGGTCATGCGCCTACGGACCCAGTGGACTGCCAGCCTGAGAGTCTTTTAAAGACACACAAATTAAATCAACAGGTTTCCAGGTACTTTAATTGTAATTTAGAGTAAAAGAGGAGATTTTCACTTTAAATATAATTTCTGGGGAAATGACTAAAATAATCTTTTTTTTTTTAACGCAAAAACGTATTTTCTTAGTAAATGCAACGGAGCTTTTAACCAAGGAGACCTGCCTGGGCGTTGTGACTTTAAAGAAACGTACAGCTGGTTTAATGTAACCAAAAGGTAGTTGTATAATCATCACATATGGGAATTTGAAAATACTTTGTTCTCATATAAAAGACTTCAAGGATAGAATTATTAAACACCCACATAATATACACTTAGATGTTCTAAGAGAATGATAAAGAAGTCTCCTGTCATTACAACGTGAAATTTCATCTCTTCTTCAGCTCCATAATGTAAGAAGCACAACTGTTAATAATAACATGTTTTCTCCCATCTGGCTTCTCTATGGATATTTTGTAGTTTCTGTGATTTGTTGAGATTTTTAACTCCTCCAGCGCTCATGGAATAAGTTCTACAGAGGAGGTTTGCAACAACCAATGAGTATAGATGTAGGGCTCTATTACATTCCCCGCGCAAATTCGTACGAGCAGCACAATTTGTTTTGCGCGCAGTGTTAAACGTTAACGCGCGTAAAATAATGTAGGTATTACGATCCGAGCGCATTTTTTCAACCGTCAAAAAAATATCGCGCGTAAAAAAGATGCGCAAAAACGCACGCGCATTAACGTTGCGCACAGTAATCGATTTGCAATCAGAATTAAGAACCACAATTGTCTCCCGTTCAGTTTTAGCGCCTGTCAAAATCAGAGTGTATATGCTGCAGCAATAATTAAAACACGCAAAACCTCTCTATTTTATTGTTTGGGTATGTGTAGAATGTGTAACTATACTGTGCTGTATATTTATTTATTTTTTTATTGCTGGTGTATTTAGTTTCGGCCAGAACGTTCAGATTTGCAGTTACCACCAGCTTTTATAAGACGTTAAAATTATGCGCGCAAACGTCGTTTGTAAAAAGTTGCGCATCGATTGTAATACTATCCACGTACCAGCGCACGAACGTATTTGTGCTCACAATGTTAAGTATGGGATGCGCGCACGAACTTGCGTTCGCGCAGGGTTCGCGCAGGGTCACTCGCGTTAGACGTTAACGCGCATCGTATGCGCGAAGGGTTTTGCCCCTCACGTTAATGCGTCTTTGCGCACACGCACATTTTTGCGCAAACTTTGTAATAGAGCCCATAAAGTAAACAAAGCTTGATCGAGTTAACTCAATCTCAATGTATTCAGGAGGCAATAAAGCTATTGTTAAGGTTATTGCAAGCAAATTTCATTTGCAAATGGGCCTTCAAATAAGTCCCTAAAGTCACACATACCATCTGATACACTGGAGCACCTTAAAGGGACACTAACACCTGCCCAAATTGTAACCAGATTACTTGTGTATTACAAATAAAACCACTTTATAAAATACATGCTGTTGGATTTTTTTTTGCTTCAAGTAATTGCATGTCTAAAGCAAACATTTATTTAGGTTTTTTTTATCTCCTGTTTCCATTTTGTATATTTTTTCGCATGATGCAGCATGTACCAAAAGCTTTGTGGCTCTTGTTCATTCAATCTACAATATTTAACAGTTAATGAGGTGGAGGAGGGAATGTGTAGATAATGAGGCAGACGGGTATAGTTCTCCAGGCTAAATGAGATAAAATATGGCAGCTGAATGAGATAAAACAGGGAGCTTAAAAGACTTCTAATCTACCCCCTGGTAATGTCCTTTGAATACATCCCACACAATACAATGATGTGAGACGGCTGCCTGACCCCAAATACTCTATTCTATGCTTAATGTGATACAGTGAGGAGCAAGGGATGGAAAGATATATTGTGGAGGGGAGTGAGTTTACAAAAGATCACACAATGGATACATATAGAGTAAAAAGTTAAAACATGTAAAGATTGGGTATTTATAAACGCAGGACAAAATTTTGGAACTATTTGGCATGGGTCTTTAGATTTTGGGGGTCAAAGCTTAAAAAAAACTTTTTTTTCCCACATTTTTTAGTAGATGGAATGTTTTTAGGATATACTTGAATCCTATGGTGATTTAACCTGTTTTTTTCCCCCAGCGTTTCAATATTGTAAAAGAATAACAAGCATTTTCCCCAAGGATGGAATAAAAAGCTTGGGCAAAAACTGCTAAAATAACCTTTTGAATAATATATTATTATTATCATCATTTATATTGTGCCAACAGCTTCCGCAGAGCTTTACAATAACCAAAAGGAACGAAATACAGATAAACGGACACAGGATACACACACTAGGTGTAGAGGGCCCTGCTCATAGGAGCTTACAGTCTAGAGCAGGGATGGCAAACCTTTTTGAGCCCGAGTGCCCAAACTGGATCGCTGAACCAACTTATATGTCTCAAAGTGCCAAACCCACAATTAGACCTGAATACTGATTTATTTTAGAAAAAACACTTCACACGACTGTTTGAACTAATTATGTGCTTAAGTCTTAGAAGATGAATATATTTGCCCCAGCTCACACATGAATATATTGCCCCAGCTCACACATGAATATATTGCCCCAGCTCACAAAAGGATATATTGCCCCAGCTCACATTTATATATTACCCCCAGCTCACACATGGATATAATTGGCCCCAGCTCACATTTATATATTGCCCAGCTCACACAAGCATATATATTGCCCCCAGCTCACACAAGGATATATTGCCCCCAGCTCACACATGGATATATTGCCCCAAGCTCTCACATGGATATAATTGGCCCCAGCTCACATTTATATATTGCCCCCAGCTCACACATGGATATATTGCCCCAAGCTTACACATGGATATATTGCCCCAAGCTCACACATGGATATAATTGGCCCCAGCTCACATTTATATATTGCCCCAGCTCACATTTATATATTGCCCCCAGCTCACACAAGGATATATTGCCCCTAGCTCACACAAGGATATATTGCCCCTAGCTCACACATGGATATATTGCCCCCAGCTCTCACATGGATATATCTGCCCCAAGCTCACACATGGATATATTGCCCCAAGCTCACACATGGATATATTGCCCCAAGCTCACATTTATTTATTGCCCCCAGCTCACACATGGATATATTTGACCCCTAGCTCACATTTATATATTGCCCCCAGCATACACATGGATATATTGCTCCAAGCTCTCACATGGATATATCTGCCCCAAGCTCACACATGGATATAATTGCCCCCAGCTCCTACATGGATATAATTGCCTCCAGCTCCCACATGGATATAATTGCCCCAGCTCACACATGGATATAACTGCCCCCAGCTCACACATGAATATAATTGCCCTCAGCTCACACATGGATATAATTGGCCCCAGCTCACACATGGATATAATTGCCCCCAGCTCACACATGGATATAATTACCCCCAGCTCACACAGGGATTTATATTGGCCCTCAGCTCACTTGCCACTCCGAGCATCTTCCTCCCAGTGCACGCGAGCAAATTATGCTGCCCGGCCATTCGTTGATGTCCACCAACCATCTCAGAGATCGCGGCTGGACTTGCCAGGCAGCATAATTTGCCCGCGCGCGCTGAGAGGAAGACGCTAGCTGAGCGTCAGTGGTTTAAACTGTATCCTGAGACATACAGGAAGCCAATGGAGGGGCCGGCAGAGGGGGGAGGTACGCGAGGTGCATCTGGTGAGAAACCTAAGCCTGGCACCTGCATTCATTAGATTGCAAAGGAGCAATATGGGATTGGGGAGGCCAATATGGAGCGAATTGCAGTAATCAAGCCGTGAAATGACAAGAGCATGAACCAGCACCTTTGCGGTATCTTGCATCAGAAATGAATACAGTATGTACTGTATGTGTGTCCCCTTGTTGCACCTTTTTGATAGATTTCTATAACCAATACATTGTGATGTATCCAGTGCCTTTGTCCTGTTTAGTATTCGATGATTATTCACCAGGAAACCTACTCTATTGTATTTTTTTTTAACATAGTATAATATGGCTTGACAAGTGCCAGCTCCATGAAACCATGCCCAGTTTCCAATTCATCCTATAATATATTCTTACATTTCTCTTGCCAGAGCACCACCCAATGAGACGCAGATGTCAGCTGTATTTGTAACGATCCAGCCAAGGTTTTCAATCTCAGAATGCCTCTATGGCATCAATAACTAGATCATTGCAAACACATTGTCTCCGGGAGCTTTCAGATGGGTATTTTGTATCGGTGTTGGGTTTTATACAACTGTTTACAACCCGCTGTTTTGTTTTTATAACTCGGATATTACAAAATTAAATTGGATAAGCTCACGCAACCCTGGGGTCCTCGGAGACACGAGGTATCTCGGATATAGCAGTCAGATTAAATGGGTAGCAATAAAGTCTATTAACAATTCTTTCGAAGCCATCTCCTGGGAAAATGGGTATTTTGATATTTTGCTGTTTTCCATGGTCATCTGTTCTAATCATGATGGAATGTATATTTATTATATTTTTAAGTTTTTCTCCTTTCTAATGTTAATTTAATCGACTAAAACTAAATTAAAATTAGTCCCTCCTTAACATTTTTGTTTAGTTTTTATTAGTCGACAAGCATGTCAATATAATTTCATCATCGCTTTAGTCGTTGACTAAAATGACAATGAAATTAAATGGCATAGTTTTGGCCATAACTTAGTTGACCACAATTTTACAGGGACGAAAATTTGACTATAAAAAAAATCTTTGAAAAAAATTATTAGTCGAGGATAGATGAAAATATCCAACTGAACTGGAAGACAATAGGCAATCAACGCTTAAAGGGGAACCTCTATTGTCAGCATAGGAACCTTGACCTTCCTTTGTTGATACACCTATGAATTTGCCTGAACCTTATCTGGGCCCTGTGACTTCTGGCATTGGCCCACTGCTGAATGTTTATGTGTAAGATTCGGCCTCCACAAGTGTTCTGTTGCATAGTTTATCTGAATGTTCTGTATCTAAGGAACAGGCAAGTTATCCAGGATCCATTATGCCATCCCCTATTTTTGACCCTATTTTTCTGACCGCCATATTTTTGCAATTCTATTTTATTTCTGCCTTTATTTTAAACCTCCCTCCATTTCTGTTAGAAAAAACCCTTTGTTCCCGCCCTCCCCCATACATGGTAGCTCAATGTGCTTTTTCACATAACCTTATTCTCTCTTCACAGCACACACACAGACTGAACTGCTCCTTACCCTCTGCTTTCCCACCCAATCCTCCCCATCCACCCTTCCACCCAGAACAGGTCCCTAATTTCAGGTCTCCTTTCCAGCTGTCTCCACTTCTCTCTCTAACTACTCTCACTAAGCCCCGGATCTGGTTCTTCCTATGCTGCCCTGCTAACCATCTTCTCTATGCTCCTATCTGTTTCACCTACCCCAGTCCCTTAGATTGTAACTCACGGAATGTCTGACTGAGCACTTGGCTAAGTGCTGTACTACCTGGACAGTTATCCTACGGGCAGGGTAATTTTTTCATCATGTATCATGTACGTCTCCTGTTTGCACTCACCATGTTAAGTATAGTGAGTGTAGCGCTCACTCCCGGAGGAGCCGCTGAAATTGAACCACGGGTCAGTCTCCCCGCACTAGGGAATAAATATACTCCAACACAGTTGTGAGTTTTTATCATTTAAATAGTTTACTGAAATATTTAAGCAGATGTCGAGACACGGTATTCACAAATATTATTACAGTATTTTCGTATCACGGTAAAACGCGTAGCGGAAAAGAAACGAAACACGAGGCTTCGTATTTCGGAAAATAAAATATTCGCAACCGAACATAAAAGCAATGCAATTTCCCGATAGTTCAGAAAAGGGGACACGTAGCAAAAACCCCAAATATACAATCCCTTCGTATTACGGTAAACGCGCAGCGGAAAAAGAGGAAAAATATATTCGGAACGTATCTTTATCTGTAACCCCTGTTCCGATTCGTAAAAGGAAATGAGTCCTGCACAAGTTAAGTCCCAGAATGTGAAAGGTGTATATGTGTGTGTGGTACCCGGGTACTGTTCAACTGGCCAGTGAGTTTATTAAAGGAAGGTCTTCGACTAGTCAGTTGGGGCCCTGTGGACTTTAAAAAGAAAACAGCATAGCGTCCTTTAATCATAAAACAGCCTTGTAGGCCTCTCACCCATCCGACGATTGCTTTAGGCTCCGCTGACCCAGGACGTCTCTCCACCAGATTTTGACTGGGGATACTAGCGGCCGGATCCGTTGTCTGACTTCATGCAGCTTGTCCAGCTCACCGCCTGCTCTCCGTTCGATTCCGCTGGTCTGCAGCAATGTCTGGGCTCTGGCAAGTCTCCTTCTCCTCAGGTTGAGTGACCCAAACAGGAATAACAGGTCTCCCTCGGGCTTTGGCCTAGGTTCTCCCTCGATCTCCTCAGTGCGTCTGCTTTCTCCTGTTCCCTGGCGCGCTCTGGAACTTTCTCCACGAGGCAGAGGATGTAAGTCTCCAGTCCCCATCCACTTCCTGTCTTCTGGCAAAGCATGCCGGGCATTGTAGTCCCAATGTCCAGTATCTCTGATCGCGATAGTCTCCATCTTGTGGCCAAAAATAGGTACTGCCACAGCAAGATTTTTAACACAGCGCTACACTCTCCCCCTCCTAGAACTCTTGGGTCTCTCCAAGGAGGTACAACAGTTACATTACATTTACACCATATTTGAATACAGTTTACATAACATGTACAGGTTCAGCAGCATACAGGCAGTGGGTTAGGAACACTTCCTCAAGTTGACTCATATTTTGGGCTACCTCAGCTAGCATAGCAGACACTTCGGGCAACCTCCGCACCATGGTGATGGCCTCTTCAGTGCTATGTCCTGGTGAGTCGTAGGTGAGTCGTTGGGGCGGTCGAACAGAGCGTTTTGGTTCTGGCTCAATCAGTTCCTCTTCAGGTGGAAGTACTATAGGCGTTGGCTCAGTTCTTCTCTCTATCACTGGAGCAGACGTTTCTTCAGAGTATGCATTGAACTATAATCACCTGAATAAGCCTCCGGAGCTACCGGGATCCCCACAGCCTCAGGGACTTCCAACTGAAATTCAAGAGGCTCAGGGATATCAACAGTCTCAGGGACTTCCAACAAGAATTCAGGAGCTTCAGGCCTCAAGTTACTCTCCCACCGTTCAGGGACAACGACAACCTCTTCAGGCTCCGGCGGGCGCATCCAATCTAGACAATAACTCTCTTCTTCACTGTCTCTTTCGCTCTCTTCGGCAACCCGGGTCTGTTGAGACCGAGTAACAGGAGGTAAACATGGAACAGGCGGATTTGGCCGAGGCAATTCGTCCCCAACTGGCATCCTTACAGCCTCTCTCAAAGGTAACAAATGATTTCGGTGCCAGTTCTTAAGAGGCCCAGCCTTTCCATCTGGGCAAATCTGATACACTGGTAAACCCGGCAGTTGTTTGCAGACAATGTAAACCTGGGAACTCCACCTATCCGCCAATTTGTGTCTCGCAGCAGCACCCAAGTTCTTCAATAGAACCCTATCACCGGGTTGCAGATCTTGTATTCGAACTTTCAGGTCATAGTTCCTTTTGTTTCTTTGCTCCCTGTTTCCCGAGGTCAAACGGGCCTGTTCAAACGCAGAAGCCAGATTCTTTCGAAGTCTATCCACGTAGTTTCTATGGGAAGCTACTGATGTCTGGTCTAGGGATAACCCAAATGCCAAATCAACCAGCAGTCGAGCCTCCCTTCCGAACATAAGACGGTACGGTGAATATCCAGTTGCATCGTTCGCCGTACTGTTATATGCATGCACCAGAGTAGCTATGTGACGACTCCAACTCTGCTTCGCCACATTCGACAAGGTCCCCAGCATGTTTAGCAGTGTGCGATTAAACCTTTCAGGCTGAGCATCACCTTGAGGGTGATATGGTGTGGTTCGGGTCTTTTGGATTCCCAACAGCTCTAACAACTGCCCCACCAGTCTGCTTTCAAAGTCTCTACCCTGATCAGAGTGTATCCTCCTTGGTAGTCCGTAGTGAACAAAGAACTTTTCCATCAACACCTTGGCTACAGTCGGAGCGCGTTGATCTTTCGTGGAAAAAGCTTGGGCGTAACGAGTGAAATGATCAGTCACTATTAGAATGTTCCCTTGCCCACTAGCATCCGGCTCTAAGCACAAGAAGTCAATGCACACCAAATCCATGGGTCCCTGGCTCTGCAGATGGCTCATTGGAGCAGTTCGGGTCAGTAGAGTCTTTCTCTGAATACACCTCAGACAGGAATGACAATAACTTTCTACTTCAGCCCTCATACAAGGCCAATAGAACCTATCTCGCACCAGCTTAAAAGTTCTCTCTGCACCCAAATGTCCATGCTCATCATGTAGTGATCGCAGCACACTCTCCCTATGTTTAGTGGGGAGGAATAACTGTTGAATCTCTTCAGCGTTAGTTGAGGGGCCCCTTCGGTAGACCACCCCATCCAACATCTTTAACCGCTCCCACTCTTTGTAGACCAATCTGGCTCCACTCGGGGAGTTGGTTAACAAAATCTCTCGCTGGTTTGCAGACAGGGCCTTTATGGTCAAGGCAATTAAAGGGTCTCTGGCCTGATCCGCTTTCAGGTCCTGTCTCGAAAAGGTAGGTAAACTTCCATCCCTTAACTGCGTAGGGTTACAGTAGAACTCAGGAACAGCCGCAGCCATAACTCCTATGGCCTCTGCTTCAATCCCTCCTTTGACCCGGCGCTCTGTTCCTTGACACAAAGCTTGCACCCCGTCTGGAGTCAACTGAGTCCATTCTGTAGTGTAAGGTCTTCTCGATAACGCATCAGCATCTCGATTATTCACCCCAGGGCGATACTTCAGGCTGAACCGAAACCCTGACAGAGCGGCCAACCACCGATGTCCCGTTGCGTCCAGTTTTGCGGTAGTAAGGATGTAGGTAAGAGGATTGTTATCCGTCTTGATCACGAACTCAGCTCCATACAGATAGTCTTTCAACTTGTCCACCACTGCCCACTTCAAGGCTAGGAACTCCAGCTTGTGAGTAGGATAGTTCTTCTCTGAAGGCGTAAGGCTCCGGCTCACGTACGCCACAGGCCTCAGCAATCCACCATACTCCTGATATAGGACTCCTCCCAGACCTTCTCGGCTGGCATCCACATGTAGTTCATACGGCTTGTGAGGGTCCGCATAGGCCAAAACAGGAGCTCGGGTTAGACTCTCTTTCAGCTTTACGAAAGCTCCTTCACATTGACTGGTCCATTCACCTTGTATAGACTCTCGAGCTTTCCTTGGCCCCGGAGCAGACGGGTTTTTGTCAGAGACCTTGCAGCCTTCTTCTGTGGTTTCCTTCTGCAGGAGTTTGTTCAGTGGTTGAGCTATTTTCGCGAATCCTCCCAAAAATCTTCGATTAGTATGAACAGAATCCCAAGAAAGATCTAAGCTCAGTGACGTTTCGGGGTCTAGGCCAAGAAGCTACGGCCTCCAACTTCCGAGGGTCTGTTGAAACACCTTCTGCTGAGACCACATGTCCCAAATACGTAACAGACGGTAGACAGAATTGGCATTTCTCTAGAGACAGTTTCAGCCCCTCTTCATGGAGCCTCTTCAAGAGCTTCTCTAAACGTTGCTCATGTTCTTCCAGAGTCTTCCCAAACACAATTATGTCATCCAGGTACACTAATACTTCGATTAGATTCATATCCCCGACTGTCTTCTCCATCAACCGTTGGACGTGGCTGGAGCCCCCGTAAGGCCTTGAGGCATCCTGTTGAATTCAAAGAACCCCAGTGGACAGATGAACGCAGTTTTCTCCTTGTCTTCAGGATGCATCGGTATCTGGTGATACCCCTTCGCAGGTCTAGTACACTAAACCACTTTGCTCCAGACAAACACTGTAGGGCATCTTCTATCCGAGGAGTGGCATATTGATCGGGGATGGTTCTCCGGTTCAATGTGCGATAGTCTATGCATAAGCGGACAGAACCATTTTTCTTCCGGACCAACACTATGGGAGATGCGTATGGACTCCTGGACTCTTGAATCACCTTGGTTCTTTGTAGACATGTGCACAGCACAAAATTTCGTTTTGACTATGGATTAGTCCTAAAATGCAATTTATTTAGTTGCTAAAGAATTCGTTTTCAGTTCTTTAGTATGAAAACTAATTTCAATTCATCCGAAAACCAGTGGATACAATTACTATTGTAGTGGCTCCTCAGAGGGCTGAGATCGCTGCTTGTTACAGTATCTCTCACTCTCAGCACAATGTGGTCCATATTACATAGATGGTGCTACTTAACCAGAGCTGTTTGTAAACTTCCCAGAAGCCATTAAAGCCTATGAAGGTTTCAGTTTACACAGCTCTGGTTAAGTTAGCACCAACATTGTAATACTGCCCCGTGTCAGGCAAAGCTGTTACAGTAACTGACTGCTGCTCATCACAGCGCTCAGAGTTTCAGTAAATAATAATAGTAAAATAGAGTAAATAAATAGAGTAAATAGAGTAAATAATATTTTTATATATAAGAGGTTAGAACAATATTATTTCCTTGTTTTACTGAAAATGAGCGCTGTTACAGTCAGTTACTGTAACAGCTTGAGCCTGATACATTGTATTGAGAGATAATGTAACAAGCAGCCGATCTCAGCGCTCACAGCCACTGGATTTAAAGGGCTAAAAAAAAGGCTCCTCTCTGTATAATGTATAGAACATCCTCCAGCATTATTAATACCCCTCTCTGTATATATATACAATCACCTGCATTAATTAATACCCCTCTCTGTAAATGAATAGAACATACTCCTAAATTTATACCTTTCTCTGTATAATGTATATAACATCCTCCTGCATTATACCCCTCTCTGTATAATGTATAGAACATCCTCCAGCATTAATTAATACCCCTCTCTGTATATTATATACAACATCTACCTGCATTAATTAATACCCCTCTCTGTATAATGAATAGAACATCCTCCTCAATTTATACCTTTCTCTGTATAATGTATATAACATCCTCCTGCATTAATACCCCTCTCTGTATAATGTATAGAACATCCTCCTGCATAATTAATGCCCCTCTCTGTATAGAACATCCTACTGCATTGGCATGTGGACTGTGCAGAACTTCGGATGATGCGATGTTGCGCTCTTCATTGCTGGTCTCCTTCACTCAATGAAATCACAAAAGGACTGAAACTAAAATGTAGTGCATTTTATTTTAGTTTCTTTCGTTTTTTGTACTGAGCAGTTTTCGTTTCTCTTGAGTCATACTAAACTAAATTATCCCAAACTCGACTAAATCATTTAGTACTAAAACGAATGCACATGTCTAGTTCTTTGTAATTCGTTCAGCTGCTCTCGCAGATCATCTAAGTCTCCTAGCGGAACTCGCCTTGATCTTTCTCAAAACGGCTTATCTTCTTGTAACCGAATGCGGTGCTCAGTACTCTTAGCTAGGCCCACATCGAACTCATCTTTTGAGAACAATTCCTTCCACTTTAGGACTTGAGACTGAAGACGTTTCTTCCACTCAGGTGAAATGGGAGCGTCCTTGGGGTAGAATCTTTCATCTGGAATCTCTTTACCCACTCCCCCTCCTGAATCGGTAGAGAGGGGTGTAGCAGACTCTACTTGCCAATAGGCATTCGTGCTTTAAGGACTACTGGAGAATCCGTCACATTGCATACGCTGACGCGAGACTCTTCCTCGTGTTCTCTTCAGAGCTTTGGTGGAGATTATCTCAGGAATTACTTCGACTCCGGTTTCACTCCCATGATCAAAAATCGGTTCCCAGCACCACATAGGGGCCTGGTTGCGATCCATTCAACTTGACTGAAGCCCGGAAACTCGCTACTTCTCCTGCTTGCAGAACCTTCTCTGTTCCACCCAGTCTCCACAGTCTTCCCCCTCGGCAGGTGCCTTTCGTTCTTCGACCATCCTCTGATAGACCGGACGTAACATTGGGTGTACTCCTTGAGTTGAACCTTCTTCCAACACGATAGGTGTCAGGAGACGCCGGACTAGGTCAGTATTCGTCCCCACTATCAGGGAGCTTCTGTTTGCACCTGAGGGTCGAGGACACACAATAGCCAATGCATCACAACCCCCAGACTGCCCGATGACTTCAGATCCGATCTCCAACTTCACTTGCAGGTACCCGTCATAAGGGAGTTTCTCAGTGCCGATACCCCATATTTCCAAATCCTTCAACTCTTGCAAAGGAATGTGCTTTAAGTGTTTCTCATAGAAGTCTCTGTAGATCAATGTCACTTGAGCCCCTGAATCTAACAGGGCTTTGGTGTAGACTCCTTCCACTTGGATTGGCACAATAGGAGAAGGACCTATCAGTTGGTCAGGAAACTTAGTGGCGGTATCCGGACGCTTAGACCCAGTTTGCTGTACCCTGGCCTTTTTCTTGGCCGTGCAGGTTTTGGGTGTGCATTGCCTCCCCATGACGTAGACCCGGATGCTAAGGGAGTGACTCTTTCAGTCCTGGCAGGCTCTACAGTTGGCTCGGCTTTGGGCCTTCTCGCCTCTTAGTCTTTGCTTGGTTTCTGGAGCGGGGTTCAACCCTCGGGCACTCAGGTTGCTCCTTTACTGGTGCCCACTGGCGTTTCCCGCTGGTGAGGTAGATAACAGTCCTTCCAGGGCTTCCAACAGTCCCTTGACTCTATCCTTCTCAGGCTTTCGGCCCTTGCACTGTGCGCGGAAATGGCCCATTTCTCCACACCCGAAACATCTCTTCTTAGAGAGCGGAGACGTAGTTGCTTGTTGAGATTTGATTAAAGGATTTGGACCAGACGCCACAGCAACTCCCGTCGTCTGCATACCTGTGAGGAATTTCTGCATTTCTGCCTGCATCTTTGTCACCTTCATCAATACCCGGCACAGTTCCGCGTGCGCTTGTTGCAATTCAACTTGAGCTTCCTGAACTTTCTTGACGGTTTTGGACAATTCACCCCGTTCAGGGAGGTTCGACTCTTTGGCAGCCTTCTCTGTAGATTTAAAAACGACTAGATGTTCTTGTTCGTCCTCGTCAGATCCATAGGTATCTAGAGAGTCGCTTTCAGGTTGCAGGCCGTCATTATGTCTCACAGGTTGTGCATAAGCCCTTTCCCCCCGCCTGAAAGATTTCTCTTCTAGTAAAGCCTCTTCCTCTCGTACAACTCGGATCAGTTCCAGGTACTTTAAACTCTTGGTTACCTGCTCTGCTTCTCAGCTGCATCATCACTGGATCTAGAGGTTGAGAGCCCCTCAGGATCTGTTTTATTCGGATCTTATCTACTTCGGCCGGTTCGGCCCCTTTCTTCAGGAGTATCTGATGTAGAATCTTATCCAGGCGCCTCATGTACTCGGTCATCCTTTCACCTCTTCTCTGATAGGTGTGTTCGTACTGATATACCAATTCGGCCGCCTTTTCAGTTCGCCCAAAAACTTCTTCAAGAACGTTTAAATAATCTAAAGCAGTACAATCTTTTCTACTCAGTTTTAGGTTTCTCACCGCTTCTGACGCAGGTCCCTTTAAGCTCTCAGTGATCCTTTGTTTTTTCTGGGCCTCAGGGACATCCCACTCATCCAGAGCCTGCATCGCCTGTTCCACCCATTCTTCAAAAGTTTCTTCTCCCGCCGGAGTTGGTACGTTTCCTGTAAAATTTCTTAACCGTCGATAACCGAAGTTAGTGTGAGGAGGGCTTGTTTTCTGACATTTAGCCAGTAGATCTCCAATAGCCACGATAAATTCAGGCCCTATCATGGCCAACGGACTAGGCGCGGAAACACTTGCGGATTCGCCACGTGGCGTACTTGGCTTAATTAGTTGGACTTCCACCTCTTCGGCCAGTTTCACGCTCGTGCCCTGAAAACATGGCGGAACACCCTTTCTCCATTCGAGAAGAACATACATGTGAGAAGTATCTGGTTTTTTTTCAATGTCCAGTATTAACCCCGATGATCTGGTGCTAGCGTGGCCACGGCCTGGCGAATCTGATCTTCAGCCCAAGTGTCTGCTGGAATATCCATAACTATACAACATTCTGACTGGCTACTGTGCTCCCCACACCACTCGGCAACAGTGTCTGGATCCATATTTAACCCTTTAGATGCGGTTTTTCCAGAGACTGGATCCCGGAAACGAGCCCCCACGTGTAGCGCTCACTCCCGGAGGAGCCGCTGAAATTGAACCACGGGTCAGTCTCCCGCACTAGGGAATAAATATACTCCAACACAGTTGTGAGTTTTTATCATTAAAATAGTTTACTGAAATATTTAAGCAGATGTCGAGACACGGTATTCACAAGTATTATTACAGTATTTTCGTATCACGGTAAAACGCGTAGCGGAAAAGAAACGAAACACGAGGCTTCGTATTTCGGAAAATAAAATATTCGCAACCGAACATAAAAGCAATGCAATTTCCCGATAGTTCAGAAAAGGGGACACGTAGCAAAAACCCCAAATATACAATCCCTTCGTATTACGGTAAACGCGCAGCGGAAAAAGAGGAAAAATATATTCGAACGTATCTTTATCTGTAACCCCTGTTCCGATTCGTAAAAGGAAATGAGTCCTGCACAAGTTAAGTCCCAGAATGTGAAAGGTGTATATGTGTGTGTGGTACCCGGGTACTGTTCAACTGGCCAGTGAGTTTATTAAAGGAAGGTCTTCGACTAGTCAGTTGGGGCCCTGTGGACTTTAAAAAGAAAACAGCATAGCGTCCTTTAATCATAAAACAGCCTTGGAGGCCTCTCACCCATCCGACGATTGCTTTAGGCTCCGCTGACCCAGGACGTCTCTCCAATAGATTTTGACTGGGGATACTAGCGGCCGGATCCGTTGTCTGACTTCATGCAGCTTGTCCAGCTCACCGCCTGCTCTCCGTTCGAATCCGCCGGTCTGCAGCAATGTCTGGGCTCTGGCAAGTCTCCTTCTCCTCAGGTTGAGTGACCCAAACAGGAATAACAGGTCTCCCTCGGGCTTTGGCCTAGGTTCTCCCGCGATCTCCTCAGTGCGTCTGCTTTCTCCTGTTCCCTGGCGCGCTCTGGAACTTTCTCCACGAGGCAGAGGATGTAAGTCTCCAGTCCCCACCCACTTCCTGTCTTCTGGCAAAGCATGCCGGGCATTGTAGTCCCAATGTCCAGTATCTCTGATCGCGATAGTCTCCATCTTGTGGCCAAAAATAGGTACTGCCACAGCAAGATTTTTAACACAGCGCTACAAGTGCAAAGTACAGTAAGCTCACGCTGGAAAGTGTTATTACCGATGTGCTAACGGATTTTTTAGCCCGTTAGCAATCTGGATCTGATTTGGGTGTCCTGCTATTATTACCTCTTTTAACCTAGCAATAAAACTCACATACGAGAGCACTAGCATTAAGGAAGTTATAGAGCCCTTTATTTCTAAGGCAGAGGTATTAACTCTTTTGCTACTTCTCCTTACAGTTGACTAAATTAGTACTACTCCTTTCTTTATATCATACAGCATTTTTTAATGATTAATGGAATATGGTAATTTTTAATGATAACTATTTTATATCTGAACCCAGGACTGGTGCAAGGATTTCTGCCACCCTAGGGAAAAAAACATATTTTGCAGCCCCTCCATTCCCAAGTGTTTCCCACCAAACATTGTCTATGCTTCCCTAATAAATATTGTGATCTTGTTGGGTCTAGACAAGGGCACAGTAATCTTGCTGATGATGAGACTGCAGGCTATCAGCTGTTCTGGGCTAATGGCTGCAGGGGGTGCTGCAAGCTCCGCAGCAGAGCAAAATAGACAAACCATAATCTCTGCCAGAGTGCTCGCTATGTTAGCTCATAGTGTGCTTCCCCTTCTAGCAGAGCCTTAGGCAACTGCCTAGTTGGCCTAATAGATGCACCATCCCTCTTTGAACTTAATAAAACGGCAAAGAAATGGGGTACAACGCTCTACGTAAGGCATAAATATGGTACCCAAATATATGTAGGTATATTTAACTCCAACGGTATCTTCTACGCAATTAAGGGTGTTTGGGAGGACACAGATGTAAAGTTCTAGGGGTAGTCAATAAACCTCAAGATAACATAGATATAAACATAGCATAATATTGCATAAACATAAAGTGAATACAGTATTCAATGTGCAGTTCACTCACACATCTGAGCCTGAGTGAGGCTTATGCGGAAGTTGTTTGTGGGTCATTGATTAGGCCACCTATCAGCCCTTCAGGATGTTCAAAAATCTCCACCGCAGTGCCTCTTCAATTTCTCCTGAACAGACCAATGGTGCAACTCCGTATGTGCAATAGTTTATAGATTGGTGAATAAAATTATCCACTCACGTTTTTAAGAGCCCGACCTGGCTCTATGTATGCGCCCAGGGGTTGTTTCTAGTAGGTACAACTCGCGAAAAAAACCTTGGTTAAAATTCCTCGATTTGGAGTATAAATTTATTTATTGCTTCAATAAAATAACACTTAAAACAATTAGGCAAATATCATCCAAAGCTCTTCCACTGAAGGAGCGCTACTTGGTCTTTTCAATGTTCTTTTAGATCGGATGGCCTCAAAGAAATCACAAAAATATATAGAGCAAAACTGTTAGACATACATGGTTTCACAGAATTAAAGGAAAATCCCACTCACGTGGTTAAGAGCCAAAGTCTGACAGGCTCAAATCTTAGCACTTTTGGATCTGTACAGGCGATTCCCCCCTTCTTGTTCTTTACCTTCCCTCCTATTCTTGGAATCTTCTCACATAGAGAGAATTCTTAGTGCAGACAGCCTGGATCTTAACAAGGGGTGCAGAGTACAGAAAACAGCTACGACCACCTCTTCAATTAGTTCCACGGACATGATGTTCATTTTAAAAAAATTATGCACAAGAATTAGACATAAAAAATAATTAAAACATTTTGGGACCTATTACATTCTTCGCGCATTAGTTTGCGCCCGCGCAAAAACACATTAACGCGAGGGGCAAAACCCTTTGCACAGAACGTCGTATTACAATGACAGCGCAACAAACACGCGTATACGTCTACCGTGGGTGCACCTGCACAAACGCTGCACGAGCGCACTGTACTTCACGCGTCCTATACTTAACATTGTGAGCGCAAATATGTTTGTGCTCTGGTACGTGGATGGTATTACAATTTATGCACAGTTTGTAACGCACAGCCTTTGTGCGCATAATTTTAGCAACTCTTAAAGGCGAATCTGAATGTCCTGGCCAATACACCAGCCCAAAAAAAAAAAGCAGCAAGGAATACTTACACATTCTACACATACCAAACCAATAAAATGGAGAAGTTGTGTGTTTTTTTTATTGATGCAGTATATATGCGCAGATTGACTTTGACAGGCGCAAAACCTTAACGTGAGACAATTGTGGTTCTTAATTCTGATTGGCTGAATCGCGTGAAAAAAACAGTCCGCACACCGATTTCTGCGCGCAACGTTTAGCATTGTTCCAGCATTGTTTTACGCGCATTAACGTTTAACGCTTTGCGCAAAAATTCACACGTTGCGCGTGCGTTTTTGCGTGAAGAATGTAATAGGGCCCTTTATGTCTATTTCTTATGAATAATTTTTTTTAAATGAACATCTTGTCCATGGAACTAATTGAAGAGGTGGCCGTAGCTGTTTAGAGGTCCAGTGCTCTCTCAAATCACTGGCTGCCTGCTACAAAGTGCCGGGACAGGCACTTTAACATGTGAGTAATCCACTTTTCTGTACTCTGCACCGCTTATTAAGATCCGGGCTGCCAATTGTACATCAACTGGCATTAACCAAGGCCGACCAGGGACACTAAAAGATGTCACTAGTTGGTCTATCTAAGGTTCACAATGTTTTAACAATCTTTTATTAAGGGGCATCACACAACTTTCATAAATGTGAGTAGGATCTTCTATCTTTACTTGCAGGTCTTGGTTCACAGTCCATTGACCTCAATGGCGTATGAACCAATGGTCAACCAGGAATACCAATGGATGTCTCCAGCTAGTCTAAGTTCGGAGGACCTCATGCAACTTCTCCCAAATGAATCAGAGTGACTGGATCGAGATTTTAAGGATCCTGCGACCTAGGCCTGGCCCATCCCTCACCATACACATATCGAAACAGGTTTAGGGTGCAAGATTAGGGATTCGGTGGCAGGAGTAGGAAAAGGACAGATTTGTAGGGGGCAAATTTAAGAGTCCAGGATCAGAAATAAGAGCAAGAACAAGATTAAGGGGTCAGATTAGAGGGGTGGAACAGAGATAGATTTAGAAGTGCAGGTTTATGGGTGCCGGGACAGAAATCAAAGCAGTGAAAGTTTTTGGGGGCCAGGTTTAGAAATGCAGGCACTGGAAAATGGACATGGTCAGGTTTTGAGGAACACAGTCTAGGAGTACAGAGACAGGTATGGAAAAACTGGGTTTAGGACACATTTGTCATTGTTACGGTACGCGTTTTGGGGTATAGTACACATTTATGGGTGCAAGGCCAGCTTTCAGTTCAGGGTGCCAGTAACACACTTTGAGGAGAATGATAGGAATTACATAGGCTGAAAAAAAGACATGCGTCCATCGGGTTCAGCCTTTCCCACATCACCTACTGCTGTTGTCCCAAGAGAAGCGAAAAACCCTGTGTGAAGCGTTCGCCAAATAAGCAACATTCTGGGAAAAAAGATTCCTTCTTGACCTCCAGTATGGCATCTGATTTCTCCCTGGATCAAGCAGCTTTTACCCACATATTAAATATTATGACCCTTAATATTATGTTTTGCAGGAAGCCATCCAGTTGCTGTTTAAAAAAGTTGTAAAACTGTGACCCAACCACCTCAACAGGCAGAGAATTCCACAGCTTTATTGTTATCACTGTAAAACAACCCTGATGATGGCAGCTTTGTTTGAGTGGCCATGGGAACAACACCTCTTGTAGAAGTCCTCTTGTACCCCACACTGGCCATTCGGTACCTTATGACATGTTGGCAATGGAGCCATCATCTTGCTGTTTGCCCTACTCAGAGATGTGTTTCCCAGGTGGATGGACTACTTAGGAGGGACTGGAGGTTTATAGTGAGTGACACGGTGAGATGAAGCACTGTTGTCGCTGGATCCAAAGTAACTGTTGTCATTATGATTAGGAGCATGAAATAAAGTAGATAATGCCTGCATCACATACAAATTGTTTATTATTTTCCATCAAAATAATCATTCGATGATGTCCATTCAAACTAAATGCCATAATTCAGTAATATATATATATATATTTAATCTATATTTTCCCCTATTTCTGACACCTCTGCCTCATTGTAATTGCTGTTACGTCCTTGACTGCTAGCTGCATTAATCACAAGATAATTGCATTTATTTTTATCTATCTTTCAAACTGACACTTAAAACATAGTTGAGTCACCGCAAAGCCTTTAAGACTGAAATGTGCATTAATGATAGAAAACAGCTTCTTTTATAATTTCTAGAATGTAGATTTAATGGATCGCCTGTGATGAATGCCTTTCACTGTATATGAAAAAAATATATGTACATATCTATATATGGTTTTTTTTCCCTCAATCACTATGAAAATTAAATATATAAGTTCATTCTTTGTGCGCTCACAATGTAGTTTGGTATCCATGGTGACACTATTTTTCAAGGCTATCGATTGATAAATAAATAGCTTTCTAGAGAAAAAGTATTATTTGTGTAAAAAAACAAAAAAACAATAATCTAGAAATCTACTAATACAAAAAAATAAATATATAAAATTATATAATAATATAATGTTCTCTTTGGTAAAAAAAATATATATATTTTTTGTAGTTGTCACAATTATTTATTTGACATTTTAAAGTTATTAATGTGCTGAATTCATTCAGAACTGCCTACAGTGAGCGACCATCGATTTTGTATCTGTAAAAAATAAAGTTTTGTAAAATGTAAAGTTAACACTTACAGGGTTATTCAAAGAGAATTGAAAAGTCACCGCACCTTCAGTGACTTTTCATTCTCTTCAATTTGGTGCGATTTGGCGATCCCATTTCGGCGACCTGCGGTGTATTCAGCAAGCACCACAGGGCCAGCGTCATGCAGGGAAAAGTTGCCGCAAATCCAACGAACACTCACCGCAAAACAAGGGCGAACGCACACCGAAACTCGCAAAAACATCTGGATCGGCAGGGGCCAATCAGAGCGCAGAGCAGCCGCTGGAAAAAGCCGGCGGCACGCAGGAGAATGGAGTGAAAAAAAACAGTACGCTTGAATGTTTGAAAAGTGAAACGCTGTTTGCAAAGTAATTACTGAGCGAAAATTTCTGAAATTTACATATAAGATCCAATGAATGATAATAAAAAGGGCTGTTACAGAAAAAAGAAAAAACTATTTAAAAAAAAAGGAAAAAATGTTTGCAAAAAATACCAAAAAATGCCTAAAAAATCTAAACATAAAGAGACTCTTTATTGCAGAATATTATAATCAACGGTTTATTAGATATTGAGTTAAAACGGGAATATTTTTAACATTGAAGCCTATGGGATTCGCATGAATAAATCTGTCGAATGAAACCACCGAATGGCAGGTCAATTCGGCAACTTTTCACTGCTGTTTTTTTTTTCTCTGAATAGCCGAAGCATTATGGGGATTTCACTGCCCTCGAACAGGCACCGTTATGTGCAGGCAATTCGCCAGGATTTGGCGAGTTGCCTGCTCTCTGAATAGCCAAATGGCCAGGAAAGGTAACCGACCGCTGAAATTCAGCGTTCAGTTACCTTTCTCCAGCAATTCGGATCTCTTTGAATAACCCTGTAAGATATAGAAACTGGCTATAGCTTTCCCCGAATTCAAACATGGGGCTGAAAAAGAGCCAGAGAGGTTTAATAAAGTCAGAGATGATAACACGAGGCGTTTTTGGGCAAAAATAAAGAAAACGTTTGACGGCATTGTTTTGGCCACAAGTAGTCAATTCAGCGACTCTTCCACCTCAGTTAACTACCCGTACGATTCATACCTGGTTCATGATGGCTTCTGTTGCATTTTATTAAAGTAGAGCAGGGGGTCAGCAGCAACCTTGGTCCTCCAAGGGATCCATTATATATTTTGCGGTAATACGGCGGCGCTAGGGAGAGAAAACTGCGCACAGTTTTCTCCCTAGCGCCCCCGTTTTACCTCGAAATTACAATGCAGGCGCTTAAAAAGCTGCCTGCATTGATAGCGGGGGCTAATCCCCGTGATGCGCGCGGCAGCACTAAATTCCGCCGCGAGCATGCTCTCAATGGAGTCCATAGGACTCCATTGACACAGACTGCGGCGGTCACATGACCTGCCAGATCTCGCCTCGCGAGATCCGGCAGGTCGGCGTAGTGATCTGCAGGGAGAGACTGGGGGACTTTTTCCCCAGTCTGTCCCTGCTCCCGCCGGACGGAGGAGGCGGACAGAGCCGTGGTGTTCGCCGTGGGATAGTAGGTGAGTATCTGAATTTTTTGGGGGGGATTTCTGCTGGTTCTAACGGATTCTGCAGAAGCGGAATCCATTAGCACCAAGTACAGGCTGTGGTTAACATTTTGTAATTTGTAGTGGCCCCAGATGTTTTGGAACTACATTTCCCATGAGGCTCAGCAACTCTAGCGCACTATCATCTGCCCTAAGCTAAAATGAGGACGCTAAGGGGAAATATTTGCACTCACAAATTTCCCCTTAGCGTCCCTGTTTTACAAGCATATTGCGAGGCAAACGCTGAATCCAGCAGCCTGCCCTGTAGCGGCCGCACGCCTCCGGGATGCTTGGGGCTGCACTGACGCGCCGTCGCGAGCATCCCCTCCTGGAGTCAATGGAGGCTTGTGCTGCCGGGTCAGCTGACCTGCAGGATTTCGCCTCTCACGAGATTATGCATGTTGACGGAGTGATTCATCCTCGCCGCGTGATGAGAGGTGAGTGATATTTTTTTTTTCTTTGGGGGGTTCCGGCTGCTGACTGATTCCGCAGAAGCTCTAAGCTGTAGCAAACTTTTTCAGTTAGTGACAGCTGTATGTAACTAGCGTTAGGACTTTGCAATTGCTTACATATTGTGCCCCCGTGTTAATTATAGGGAGTGCAAAGTACCGAAAACTCACACTAAAAAACCTTAATACCGATTCGCTAATAGGTTTTTGAACCCGTTAGTGATCGGGAGGTGATCTGTGCGTGACACTATCACCTCAATTAACCTAGCAGTAACGCTCATTTTTGTGAACGCTAGCGTTAAGGAGGTGATAGGGCCGCCAGTGAGTAGCTAAGCATCATGGGAGATGTAGTTTCAAATAAATCTGGAGGGCCAATGTTGCCAGTAGAATATACAGTGATTCAGGTGACCTATTTCCGCGATATTATTAAGATCTTGTTGGAGCCAAAGAGCAGGCTTCTCCATAAGCTCCATTTACTTTCTGGGCTGAGACGGTTTGGAATTTACCTTTCCCGGCCTATTGTATCCGCTAGCTTCGAGAAAACCAATAGCTAAATATCAGGCAGATTCGCTTGATTAATTGTGCCTTTTCCCTGAACGTCTTTAGTCATCGTGGGCCACTGAATTATTAAAAGTGCGGCGTTACAGTTATTAGTCACATTGTCCTTCGCTGTCACCTATTTTTGGCCACTGAGGAGGAATATTGGATGATTTAATTAAATATAACTTCATTTGGAGAAATTGCGTGTTATAAAGCAAGTGCAAATAACTTATTAGCACGGAGGCGAGTCAAAAATTAAAAAAAAGACGCTCAACGTTGCCATTAGCTGAAACAGATTAAAAAGTTTATTATGTATGCGCCGACGGTTCACTTGGCTCCCTCGATAAAAAAACAGCGGTATCCATCATTTCTGCATTTAGTTGTTCAGTTCCGCTAACATTACATTTATTTATGAAGCGCCAGCATATTCTGCAGTGCTGTACAATAGGTAGGACAAAACTAGGGCTGAAACAAATAATCGACAACTGATCGATGGTGAAAATAGTTGTCAACTGTTTTCATTATCGATTAATTGGTGTGGATTAATCGTCTTGTGTACAGCACACATGGTTTAGAGTCAAACGGAGTTAAACGTAAATAACCTCAGCTTCGGAGCTGATTGGAGAAGACGCGCCGCTGCTTTAATAGGTGTTATTTAGTTTTTATTTCATTTACAACAGTAACAGAACTATATCACACAGCATGGGATACTGCCACTGGGTGAAAGAGCTGTTTATCTGTGTTTTTTCCCTGAAGCTGGAGTCCTGTACCACCACTCCACCCTCCCTGCTACACCCTCTTTGGTCAGAAACTGCCATTCCCTCCCTTTCGTCTGGTCCCACTCCCTTTCCCCAAACTCCCTCCCACACTCAGATCCGGTCTTTTGTACATACCCACTCCCTCTCACACTCACTCAGGTCAAGTCACTTGAACAAAGTCACTCCCTTCCACCTCCAGTCCCTCCGCCCACTCAGTTTGTTCACGAAATTATTTAAAAGGGAAACTCTACGCACCCTGACCACTTTAGCTTTTTAACCCCGATTTTCACACTGTCAACATCATCTATGACTAAGTCCTTGTAGCTGCGTTCATATGAGGAGAAAGCAAACATGGGCTTAAGGTGCGCATACAGCATCAACCCATCCCTCTGACGAAGCACTCGCATACCTTGTGTGTGAAAGTACCCAAGATACGCAATTTCCGTATGTACGTACGAATGTTATGTACACTACACAAATTGCTTATGAAAAAAGAAGGGAGGGGTTGCGGTTATTTATTTATTTTTTTACATACAGGGTTATTCAGAGAGGTCCAAAATGTCACCGGACACTGAAATTCAGCGAACGGGGACATTTCGGGACCATTCGGCTATTTAGAGAGCAGGCAATTTGCCAAATTTTGGCAAATTGCCTGCACGTACGGTGCCTGTTCGAGGGCAGTGAAATCCACCATAGAGAAGCAATGGTTAATCTATTCAGAGACACCGAACAGCAGAGAAAATTTGCCAAAATGCCCTGCTGTTCGGTGGTCTCATTCGACAGGTTTATTCAGGAGAATCCCATAGGCTTCGATGTTAAAAATATTCCCGTTTTAATTCAATAACTAATAGACTGTTTATTATTTTATTCTGCTGTAAAGAGTATTTTTATTTATAGATTTTTATTAGAATCTTTTAGGTATTTTGTGGGATTTTTGGGGCAAAATTTATTTTCCGTTTTTTTCTTTCAAATCGTTTTTTCAATTTTCCTTAACAGCCCTTTTTATTATCATTCATAGGATCTTATATGTAAATTCCAGGCAATTTCTTTCAATAGTTTTTTTGCAAACAGCGTTTCAATTTTCAAACTTTCAAGCGTTATGCCAGGATTCATCGGACTCAAATTGTGCAAGAGTGGTTCAGGGAGCATGAGACATTATTTTCACACATGGATTGGCCACCGCACAGTCCAGACCTTAACCCCATTGAGGTTAATCTTTGGGATAATGTGCTGGAGAAGACTTTACGCAGCGCTGCGACTTTCCCATCATCAACACAAGATCTTGGCCACAAATTAATGCCACTCTGGACGCGAATAAATGCTGTGACATTGCGTGAGCTTATCGTCACGACGCCGCTGTGAGAGCACAATGACAGCAAAAGTCGACACAACCAAATATTACAGTGTGTGACTTTTTTTTGCCAGGTTTATACATATATATATATATTTCCATTTGTTAAACGATGTAGCGATTGAACAATGTAAGTGAGAACACGGTAGAAAAGAGTCAGTATATCGGTTATTACCAGGTGCAGCCATGTGAGAATTGGTCTGTGCAGCTGAAATAGTTTGGAAACCTAAATATTGATCTCATATAAGACATTGCAACAACAAAAGGGAAATATAAAAATCCCCATGTACAAGATGAAGTTGCCAAAACAGTCTCCGGTGAATCTCAGTGACTGGCTTAGAGGCAACCGAATCAAGAAAGCAGAAGCCAATTAGTCAGACAGCGCAGCTTAACTCAATATGTCTCCGCAAAAACCATATCCATGGAGATGCTTGGCTAGTCACACTTTCAACTTCAAACAGTTCCTCCCGGGCTCTTCAAAACATGTTTTGATTTTATTCATATTTGTAGAAATACAAGTAAATCAACTAGGAGAGAAACGTTTAGAATTTTCAAGCTCCCGAGTAAATCATTGGGTCTTACTGCTAGCTGCATCCGATTCATTAATACCTGGTTTTCCAAGCTTGGAAAGTTGGTGGAAACGGAGTTGATTTTGTTTTAGGGATCAAACCTGTTACTAGACACTGGAGCTGGTGCATTAACCACCGAGTCACCTCGTTCACTTTAACATGGGTGTCCGATCCACTTGAAAAATAGAAGGGTTAATTACTAACCACGACTCTTTCACTGACAGAATGGTGGTTTTCCTTTGGTGGATGAAGTATGATGAAACCAAGGTGAACTCATTATTTAGGGAACTTTCATGCTAGTTCATCATACTCTTCATTGTTCTTTCCACCGTAGTTTCTGAAGTTGTCTAGTGTAGTTCTCAGCACTAATTTCGTTGTGGTTTCCACCAGTGATTCCATTATATTCCTGATGAAGTCCCGCTCTGTATTGGAAGGGGCGAAACGCGTTGAGAATATTAACAAATATCTCATTCCATTTTATGCTACATGTTTTTTACATGTTTTATTGAATAAACGCATATTCATTTCACACCTGGACTGTTGGTGTTTGATTCCACGCACAAAGGTTCATCTGGCTGGAAACCCTTGGAGAGGAGAAGAGACTGACCTTTCCTGACATTGGAACCTGGCTCAGATAAGCATGTTTTCTTTGATCTCTGGTGCACAGTTCTAAATATCTCTTGCACGACCGCTTATATGATACAGTGTGCACTATATGCAGTAACTTTTCGTTCCCTGCACTTTGGGGCGATTCGGCGAGCCTATTTTGCCAACCCTGCGGTGTATTCACCAAGCACAGCAGGGCCCCCGTAGTGCAGGGAAAACCCGCAGCAAACCCGCCGAACACTCACCGCAAACCCGCCAAATACTCACCGAACAATCACTGAAACCCGCAGAAACAGCTGGATTAACAACGCCGAACACGCTGGAGAAACCCGACTAGCCGCCGATCACAGCGCAGAGCAGCCACCAGAAAAAGCCGACACGCAGATGAACAAGGTGAAAAAAAAAAAAGCAGTACGCTTGAAAGTTTGAAAATCTAAACGCTGTTTGCAAAAAAACTACTGAACGGAAATGTCTGAAATTTACATCTAAGATCCAATGAACGATAATAAAAAGGTCTGTTACAGAAAAAAGTAAAAAATGATTTAGAAATAAAAACCGAATAAAAAAGTTTGCAATTTTTTTTCCAACAAATGCCTAAAAGATCCTAAAAAAATCTAAGAATAAAGAGACTTTTTACAGCAGAATTAAATAATAAACGGTCCATTAGATATTGCATTAAAAAGGGAATATTTTTAACATTGAAGCCTATGGGATTCGCCTGAATAAACCTGTCGAATGAAACCACCGAACAGCAGGACATTTCGGCAACTTTTCCCTGCTGTTGTGTTCTCTGAATAGACGAAGCATTGCTTCTCTATGGGGATTCACTGCACTCGAACAGGCACCGAACAGGCACCGTACGTGCAGGCAATTCGCTAGTATTTGGCGAACTGCCTGCTCTCTGAATAGTCGAATGGCCCCGAAATGGCACCGTACACTGGATTTCAGTGTCCGGTTACATTTCGGGGCCAGATCGACTCTCTTTGAATAACCCTGATAAATTTCCCAATAGTTTCCACCAGTGATTCAGTCAATGTTGCAATGATATTATTAACAATGTTATTATTGCCTTTGTTCTAGGCATTGTAAAGAGGTCGCCACTTTAAAATCTCCTAAGTATATTCAATGGCTTTAAAAACAATGGTGAAACAATGATGAATGGAGAAGAGAGGCAATTTACTAATTTTACATGATGGTGGTGTCATTGTTCAGTGTTCTGCGCAGAAACTTCACTTGTCGGTGTTGAATTTTTACTTCGCTAGATGGCCGATGTTCTCCATTGTTACAACAATGAAGAACCTTGGCAGATAGTGAATTACGCTTTATTGTTGTTTTGTTTTTTTCATTGCTGTGAAATATGTCACGTAAATTACAATGCTTTCATTTGGGTAAACTATGTCCATGGCTTTTTTTTCTGCCCAGCAAGTGAAACGCTGCCTCATGGTACAGTAACTCCGCAGACATTCATTCATTTTAAAATAATAACATCAGAAATGTGACAAGAGTTGGCTGAGATACAGAGATTGTGATAAATATGTAAACTGTGCGCTTTCTGGTCGAACGTTTTTTTTTTTTCCTGAAGTCGAGTAATAGATGGTCTGTGGGAACGAAACAGATGTGTTCAATATATTTAACTTAGAGCCCTGCTGGGAATATCACCGGTGAAATAGGACATTGCTAAATTTAGACGTGATCGTGTGCAGGCAGCGGGTATAAAGAACAAAGAATCAAAAGTTCGGAAGGAAAATAAAATAGCGTTCCCAGATCATCTTCCCCATCAGATTAACTGCTGAGAGAAGAGCAGGTCACATCTGTTACAATTATCAATATAAAATGAGGTGTATTATTTTTTTATTAATTATTATCATCATTACTATAGATAGATAGATATGGATGAATAGAGGTAGATGGATTTATAGATAGACAGATATATAGATAGATAGAGGTAGATGGATAGATAGATAATATGGATGAATAGAGGTAGATGGATAGATCTATAGATATGGATGTACACAGGGCCACCATCAGGACATTACGCCCCATGCGTAAGTGGCCCAGACGTTTACATTAAAAAAAAAAAAAATATCCCAAAAAATGCTTAAAATATCCCCAAAAAAAATCTAAAAATGAAGAAACTTTTTACTGCAGAATAATATAATGGACGGTTTATTAGATATTGATTTAAAACGGGAATATTTTTAACTTTGAAGCCTATGGGATTCGTCTGAATAAATCTGCCGAATTAAACCACCGAATGGCAGGGCATTTCGGGAACCTTTCACTGCTGGTTTTTGTTCTCTGAATAGACAAAGCATTGCTTCTCTATGGGGATTTCACTGCCCTCGAACAGGCACTGAATGTGCAGGCAATTCGCCAAGATTTGAAAATTGCCTGCTCTCTGAATAGCCGAATGGCCAAGAAAGGTAACCGAACACTGATTTTCAGCGTTCGGTTCCCTATCGGCAGCCATTCGGGTCTCTTTGAATAACCCTGATAGAAGACTATAGAAACAGAGATACAGCTATTAGATGGGCTCAATATTAGATAAATAGATGGATAGATAAATAGATAGTTATGGAAGAGATAAGGGATAGATAAATTGATAGATATATGGATATGGGATAGGTATGGGAACGATAGATATATGGAAAGATAAATACATAGAAAGATTTATCAATATTAGATAGATAGATAGGTAGGTAGAAAGATAGAGTTAACAGACATTCTATTAACCATGACCACTCTTAAACTAATTTATAAGGTTATCATGTGTCCATAGCGTTCACTGCCCTCCCTGTGGCGATCTCTAAGCATTATGAACGACATTCAAACTGGAGCTCTTCCCAACCACACTGAAGGGTTCACTAGAACCAGAATTTACAGTAGCCCGACTGCCAATTCAACCAGCTGACTCCATGATGCCTCTCAATCCTCCTGCATTCTTCTCACAAGTAATTAAGGGAACTATAGCCAGCACTAAAGAGAGAGATATAGCTAGTGAACAGTCACCAATCAACCAGATCACCAAGGAACAAGCTCCCCATCCAAGAACACAGCAGGTAAATTATGTGGACCCTCATTTGGAGAACATCGCACCCCACACCATTTGTGAACCAGTGCCTCCCAATGACTTTGTGTGGCCATGTCTAAATATGTCTCCATAACTTGGCTCTGACATACAGATTTATTGTGAGACTCGCACCCCTTTTCCTTCTGTCTCTCCTGTTTGTTCCGTCTCACATTTATTCCATCCCACCTTTTCCATTCTCCATCTCCAGACTTCTCCCACTCCATCTCTTTGCTTCTCCCATTTCTGTATTCTGATTTTCCCACCGGTCCAACCAGTCTTATATTATGGTCACTCCCTTTAATCCCTGCCCTCTCATTTTGTTATCCTGTTCCCTTCCCTTCTGTCTGAGGATCAGTGAGCTCCCTCATTTAAAAGTGGAGACAATACTTTGGTATCCAACTACCGCCCAATATCACTGCTCCCTGTAATGTCAAAAATTCTGGAAAAATGTGTCTACACTCAATTACGTGATTATTTCAGTATCGGAACTATTTAGCCACAGATCAATCAGGCTTTCATCCAAATCATTCAACTACAACTGCCCTTTTAAAAGTTTGTAATTATATCCAAGCTGGCATGGAACAAGGAAACCTAACTGGAGCATCTTCCTTGATTTTGCCAAGGTCTTTGACACAGTAGACCATGGCATCCTATTACAAAAACTTAAAAACTCCGGTATTGGTGATAGGATTGAAACCAGGTTAACGTGCTATGTGTCTGATCGGTCGCATTATGTGTCCATTTCTGGCAGCTTCTCCCGCCCCCTCCCAGTCACAGGCGGTGTACCCCAAGGCTTGATACTCGGCCCCCTGCTATTTACAATATTCATAAATGATCTGCCCAATGTCTGCAAAGCCTCAACTGTACACATGTACGCAGACGACACTCTAATCTATACCAGCAAACCAAATCTCCCGCAGCTGGAGGCCGTGCTGCAAGAACAATTCACAGAGGTAGAAAAGTGGATCAAATCCTGACAAAACTGTTACAATGCTCTTTGGAACAAGACCTAAACTACACAAATTGCAGAATCCCCATCTATGTGTCCGGACAAGATCAAATGAAACGCTGACTACAGTCACTTCTCTCAAATATCTAGGTATGTGGTGGTTAGACCCAAATCTATCCTTTGGCCCCCACATCGGAAAACTCTCATCTAAACTTTACCTCAAACTAGGTGCCCTGTACAGAAACAAATCCTGCCTGAACCCTGCGGTAAAAAAGCAGATTGTACAACAAATGCTTATGCCAGCCATTGAATATGGAGATGTAGTGTATGCAGCTGCCCCTCAAACACACCTTCAGAAACTTACTACATTGTATAACTCATTCTGACGCTTTGTGCTACAATGTAACAACATGACCCACCATTGTGACATGTTAAAAGAACTAAACTGGCCATCACTGGACTCTAGACGCACCCTTCACCTTTCCAACCTGGTGTTTAAGAGCTTTGCTGGGAAGCTACCACCCTACCTGAATAGGATGCTTGCCCCAGCAGTTCCCTCATCCTATAACCTCCGATCCAGGACCAGCACCTTACTTGCAATACCACAATACAAAAAGACAGTGGCTCGATCCTCATTTTCCTACAGAGCACCGCAATTATGGAATAACCTCCCAGACGCCATCAAATCTTCCCCCAGTCTAAAGTCCCTTAAGAGCTCCCTATTAACATACCTCAATACGGAATGCACCTGTAAACATGTAACATAGTGACTATATTTCCTACATATTTATTTTTCTGTTAATCTGTATATTTGGCTTTGTGTTAATATCTTGCATTTTACTATTTTGTATTTCTGTAACCACTCAATGTTCTTGAACCCCGGACATACTTGAAAACGAGAGAAATCTCAATGTATCTTTCCTGGTAAAATACTTTATAACAAGAAATTTATATTTATTTATAAGTTTCCTGTTTGTGCTTACTCCAGTCTGAACCTACATTTTGTCTTATTTCTCTTAGTCCTGTCTAGTATTTGGTGTATTTCTTTCAGTCCTGTTTGTCTTGATTTTTGTCTTAGTACTCTGTTTCTGCTGTGCGATAACATCTTGCCTGCAGTTACTAGCAAATTCCACCCACGCTGTGTCCTCCTCAGGGGCGTCGCTAGGGGGGGGGGGCGGCCCGCACCACGTGACACCACCCCCTAGGGTAACTCACATATACATATATATATAATTTTATTTATTTTTTAAACACAAAAATATTTTACCAGGAAGGATACATTGAGAATTCTCTAATTTTCAAGTATGGCACTTTCCAGGGGGTGGCAAAAAAAACACCACAAAGAGGATATTCACAGAGCACCGAAATGACGCAGACATTTCAGTGTTCTGTTGTTGCCCGTACTTTGGGGAATCAAATTTCCCTGGTGAATTCACCACAGGGTCCCTGAAGTGCAGGGAATCAGCCACCGAATGCTGCCGCAAACCCATCGCCTGCTGTTTTAGAAAGAACTACTGAACGAACATATCTGGAATTAACATATAAGTTCCTATGAATGATAATAAAAAGGTCTGTTACAGAAAAAAAAGAAAAAAACGCTATTAGAAAAAAAAATTGAATTTTTTTGAAAAATGCCTAAAAGATAAATAAAGAGATTTTTTACTATGGATTAAAGGAATAAACGGTTTATTAGATACAGTGGCAAGAAAAAGTATGTGAACCCTTTGGGATTACATGGAGTTTTACATGAATTGGTCATAAAATGTGCTCTGATCTTCATCTAAGTTACAACAATTTGAAAAACACAGTCTGCTTAAAATAATACAACAAAAACATTATATGTTTTCATGTTTTTATTGAACAGAACATGTAAACATTCACAGTGCAAGGTGTAAAAAGTATGTGAACCCCTAGCCTAATGACTTTTCCAAGAGCTAATTGGAGCCAGGAGTGAGCCAACCTTGAGTCCAATCAGGGTGATATTATTGGATGTGTTGCTGAAAGCTGTCCTGCCCTTTAAAAACACACACCAGTTTTGGGTTTACTGGTTTCAAGAAGCACTGCCTGATGTGAACCATGCCTCGCAGAAAAGCGCTCTCAGAAGACCTATGATCAAGAATTGTTGACTTGCTTGAAGCTGGAAAGGGTTACAAAAGTATCTCCAAAAGCCTTGATGTTCACGTGTCCACGGTAAGACAGACTGTCTACAAATGGAGAAGGTTCAGCACTGTTGCTACTCTCCCTAGGCGTGGTCGTCCTGTAAAGATGACTGCAAGAGCACAGCGCAGAATGCTTAATGAGGTAAAGAAGAATCCTAGAGTATCAGCTAAAGACTTACAGAAATCTCTGGCACATGCTAACATTTTTGTTGACACATCTAGAAACATAGAAACATAGAAAAATGTCGGCAGATAAGAACCTTTCGGCCCATCTAGACTGCCCAATTACATGGAAACTTTACCTGGATTTATCTTTTGTTTAGGATAGCCTTATGCCTATCCCATGCTTGCTTAAATTCAATTACTGTTTTGGCCTCTACCACTTCTACTGGAAGACTACAATAAGGAAAACATTAAACAAGAATGGAGTACATGGGAAGACACCACGGAGGAAGCCATTGCTGTCCAAAAAGAATATTGCATCACATTTGAAGTTTGCAAAAGAGCACCTGGATTTTCCACAGCACTACTGGCAAAATATTCTGTGGACAGATGAAACCAAAATTGAGTTGTTTGGAAAAAACACAGAACACTATGGGTGGAGAAAAAAAGGCACAGCACACCAACATCAAAACCTCATCCCCACTGTAAAACATGGCGGAGGGAGCATCATTGTTTGGGGCTGCTTTGCTGCCTCAGGGCCTGGACGGATTGTTGTCATTGATGGAAAAATGAATTCCAGAGTTTATCAAGACATTTTGCAGGAAAACGTAAGACCATCTGTCCGCCAACTGAAGCTCCGCAGAGGATGGGTGATGCAACAGGACAATGACCCAAAGCATACAAGTAATTCAACAAAAGAATGGCTTCAACAAAAACAACATACGCCTTCTGGAGTGGCCCAGTCAGAGTCCTGACCTCAACCCGATTGAAATGCTGTGGCATGACCTTAAGAGAGCGATTCACACCAGACATCCCAAGAATATTGCATCACATCCGGTGCAGAGCGCTGTTGTCTCAAAGAACACATGCAGGAACTCTGTTGTCTGGGAGTTCTTTAAGAAATGTGCAGTAGAGCGCAGCGTTGCTATTTGTAATCTATGTCAGATGAGGCTTAAGCGTGGGAAAGATACCGGACACTTGGGTACCACGTGCTTGAGGCGACATATGAATAAGTGCCACACATCCCGTTGGCGCAAAACTTTGCATAGGTCCTCCTCCTCCTCATCTGTCTCTACCCCCACTGTATGTCCTGCCATGTCATTGCCTACAACCTCCACTGACAGGGATGATGCTACAGTAATGGATGTACCAGGTCCTTCCTCACAATGTGACATCATCCCAGTAGCTGAAGATTTACGCAGTCAGATTACGTTGCCGCAGCTGCTGCAGCGAAAGAAATAATATAGTCCCAACCATCCCCAAGCACAGCGTCTAAATGCCAGCTTAGCAAAATTACTCGCATTGCAGCTGCTGCCTTTCCAGCTGGTGGATTCTGCTCCCTTCCGTGAATTTGGTGAATGTGCTGTACCACAGTGGCAGGTTCCAAAACGCCATTACTTTTCACGCAAGGCCATTCCAGCACTATACCAGCACGTGAAAGACAATGTTATCGAGTCATTGGGAAAGGCAGTCAGCAGCAAGGTGCATGTGACTTTAGACACGTGATCCAGCAAGCATGGACAGAGTCGTTACATTTCCTTCACAGCACACTGGGTAACTCTGATTGCAGCTGGGAGGGATCCAAGACGGGGCTCTGTGCTGGAGCTTGTTCATCCACCACGCCTCCAGAAAGCTGCTTGTATGAGGACTGTCTGCTCCACCACCTCTTCCTCCTCCTCCTTCTCTGTCTCTGGCGAAGTGGCAGTTAAACCGACGCCTGACAGGGTCTACGCAATGGCTCAAGCAAAAAGATGCCATACTGTGCTTGAGCTGGTTTGTTTACGGGACAGGAGCCACACCGGGTCAGAAATGTTGTCAGCTCTGCAGGGGCAGGTGCAGAGATGGTTAACACCACGCCAGCTTGAGCTGGGAATGATCGTCTGCGATAATGGCAGCAACCTTCTCTCCGCCCTACGCAAGGGTAAATACGCATGTACCATGCCTAGCACACGTCCTAAATCTGGTGGTACAGCGTTTCCTAACCAAGTACCCAACACTGCCAGAGCTTCTCATCCAGGCCAGAAAAGTCTGCAGCCACTTCAGACGGTCAGTCCCAGCAAGCGTTCGCCTGGCAGAAATTCAAAGAGAATTCCACCTTCCCACAAACCGTCTGATCTGTGACATGCCCACCAGGTGGAACTCGACATTAGCAATGCTGCAGCGTCTGCACAAGCAGCAGAGGGCCATCAACGAGTACCTGTGTGAATATGGCACAAGGACAGGTTCAGGTCAACTTGGTTTCCCCCCCCGCAGTGGCTGATGATCAAGGATGCATGCACTGTACTGTCACCATTTGAGGAGGCAACGAGGATGGTGAGCAGGGACATTGCATACATCAGTGACACAATTCCTTTAGTGTTCCTGCTGGAGCACACTCTGCAGAGAATTATAGATGTGGCTCTAGAGGCAGAGCAGCGGGAGGAAGAGGAGGCCTTCCCTAGCTCTGAAGGCCCCAGTCTTTCCGCAGACAGCATTCCAGCGGGTCCTACTCAGATCAGAAAGGAGGAGGATGAGGAGGAGGAGGAATATTTAAGTAGTGGGGGCATTGAAGGTGGGGATTCCTCAAGGCAGGGTTTTGTGTGCCCAGAAACAGAAGGGCTAGTGCGTGGCTGGGAGGAGGAAGTGCACGATACGGTCATCCTCATTGACCAGGAAGACTCGGAAGCTAATGCCACCTCCAACCTACGCTGCATGGGCTCCCTAATGATGCAAAGCCTGCTAAAGGACCCCAGGATTCGTGCTATCAAGGAGAGGGATCATTACTGGTTGGCAACCCTTCTTGATCCACGATACAAGGGGAAAGTTGCAGAGCTCATCCTGCCCGCACAGAGGGAGCACAGGATGAAAAAACTTGAGGACGCTCTAAAGCAACACTTGTGTAACACCTTTCCAGGCACTGGTAGATTACCCAGTGCTGACACACGTGCTTCTGAGGCTGCGGGTGATCAGAGGAATAGTGGTGAAGGCCAGGGCCGCTTGACTGATGCTTTTTTAATTTTTTTTAGTCCTCGATGCCCAGGGACGTCAAATGTAGGCACCCATTGCCAGCGTCTTCACCATATGGTGCAGGACTACCTAGGAGCAAGGGCAGACCTGGATACCTTTCCAGCAGATGATCCACTGACTTACTGGGTGTTGAGATTGGATCACTGGCCAGAACTTAGCCAATATGCTGTGCAGCTATTAGGTTACCCTTCATGTAGCGTGCTTTCCGAAAGGACGTTCAGTGCTGCTGGAGGTTTTGTTACAGACAAAAGAGTGCATCTGTCCACCGACTCTGTAGACCGGCTGACATTTATAAAAATGAATCAGTCCTGGATCAGCAGCTATCAATCCCCTGATGCCGAAGTAACGGAATAGATCGGGTATGTCTTCTGCATGCACAAAACCTCCAGCACTGAACTCTTCCACAATATCACAAAAGGGTTATGGTGTGAATGCACTTGCTGCCATGAAAGGCACAATATTTGGCTGCACTGCCACTGACGCCTGTATCAGATTCATATCCTCAGAGGGGTTACGGTGTGACGGCACTGTTGGGGATGCTAAAGGACCAATTTTAAAGCACCTATTGTTACTTTCATCCAAAGCCTGCATAAATTTCACAATAATTTAGCCAAAAAAATCAGTAAACTTTTTCTGCGTGTACGAAAATGTCTCCTCTTTTCTTACAGAATGCTGCCCCAAGCAGTTGTTTATGGATAGATTAAAGGAAAAGCATTTACCGTCATATGAAACGTCATTTCTTTGTTTTTAAGTGTTTCTATACATCCTAGAAATCCGCCACTTCACGGGCAGGTTATGGGGACCTCCTAGGCACGATATTTGAAGGAATTTTTGGTTTTTATTTTAACCCTTATTTCATGGAAAACTCACTGTCCCTTTAAAAACTTTTTTTTTAAAACTTTTTGTTCTTGTTTCCTGTCCCCCAGGGCACTACCCGGACCCCCATACACCTTTTATGGCAAATATGTAGCATATATGCCCTCTTGGAGGGCACTCTAAAAACCGAATTTTCAGCCCCATTGACTTGCATTGGGTTCGGGTTCGGGTTCGGACCCGAACAAATGGGAAGTTCGGGTTCGGGCCCGAACCGAACTCGGGGAGTGTTCGGCTCATCCCTATTTAGCTGTATCTCTATTATTGGAATCTTCTGTTGTGTTTCTGCTTACTGTGTATTGTATGCCTTCAATATGCCTATTATTATTTTGCTTACAACTACGTCTCCTGAGACCCCCAGTGCACCGGTAAATAAAAACTAAACCCATAGTTTTCGCCATGGCTCCATCCTGGCTGGGCCTGACATTTATAAAAAGCAAGTATGCCCTATAAATGAATCCTCTGGTCCTCTAGTGACCTACGCCTCGAACGGAATAGACTGCGCGACATGAAAATCAGGCGTTTTTCCGTACGATTTTCATATGATGATATCGCGCGACACCACTGTATGTCTCTCAATGCAAGTTGCAGCGAATCGTGGAAAAAAAGGATCACGTACCAGCGAGGAGCTACAGCGACGAGCTACAAGCGACATCGAGCAACATTGAGCTGTGAGATGTGAACAGCTCCATTGAAATGCATTGGAGAAGCTACATAGAGCGATATCGAGCGGAAATATGAGCGATATCGCTGCAAAAAACGCTCAGTGTGAACAAGGCGTAAGGGTCAGCAAGCATGGTCTTCCATATGTTTTGGAACTATATTTCCTGCATATCAAGTTAACCTTAAGAGAGGCTGAACATCATAGGAGATGTAATTCCAAAACATCTGGAGGACCAAGGTTGCTGATCCACATTGTACACCAACGATCAGCAACCTTGGGACCCCAAGATGTTTTGGAGCTAAATGTCCCATGATGCTCTGCCACTCGTTACGTTGGCTTAGTCTCATGGGAAATGTACTTCCAAAATATCGAGGTTGCTGTCCCTTGGTGTACACCTTACAAACAGCACTGAAATCTATTTTATAATCACTATATAACGATCATAGCTGGGCACGGGGGGGGGGTGCCGGGTGTAGAGGCCCGCTTTTTTTTTCAAACAAATTTAGGAAAGTATTTTACCAGTAAGGATACATTGAGATTTCTCTCGTTTTCAAGTATGTCCTGGGTGGCGAGTATGTACCGTTAGGTGTCTTGCCCAAGGACACTTAATGGAGAGGTGCTCTTGCTGGGATTCAAACCTGTGTCTCCACGGTTATAGAGCAGTGATGTTACTCCACCCAGCCGGTACACCTCCTACATTGACATTTTAGACGTTCCTTATCTGGTTCATCATGAAAAACATAAAAACTGACAGTATCTCTGATTACAGGTTTGTTATTTCTAATGAAAAATGTGCATTTTGTGCGAAATCTTCTAAACCTAGCTTTTCAGTAAATAAATGTTCCATAATGTAAGGAGCTGCTCAGGCTAGTGATAACCATAAAGTTGTCCACTCAGACGACTCACGTTCAGAGAAGTTTTAAGTACCTTGGGGAGATATCGTTGTTTCATATGTAGAAATTAAGACACTGCAAGCTGCTTGTGTGAGGAATCATGTTGGATTATAGAACTGCTTCCAGGTCAGAGGTCAGAACAGGAAAACAGGAAGTATATAATCAATACATAACAATCGTCTCAGTTTGCTCGGTCTAGTGTCAGACCAAATACAGTTTGTACAGATGAAATTGCCAAGATGCAACGGTTCCTTTCAAGTCTGCATTGAGTCAAAGTGATTTTTACGGGCGAGGGCTGGATAGACTTTAACACATTTTGACAAGGAGGCCTTAATTAGGATCCTCATTTATGAAGCCCGTCCTGCTGTGGTTTTGACTTTTGGAAGCACAGCTGTGCGGTAATTAAAATGCACAATTCACGACACATTCTTGTGTCTGCTTCCTGTCATTAGAGACTTGGGCAAAATTGCAATGAAAGGAATGAATGCATAGTCAAAAACGAGCTAACACAGGGCTTTTTATATATGCTTTTCATCGTGGGACCCCAGACAGCATTCATCTTTAATTTAAACTTGCAGGCGTTACTTGCAGTCTAGTACTGGGAGACAGAAAGTCATTTTGAGCACTTTTCTTCCAAATACCAACATACCTGTATAAAAAATAAATACATCAAAAAGTATGTGTATCAAACCTAATACTTAAATTATCGGTCCTCATGTTTTCACACTTAGCCGCCATAAAGACGAACATTTAGTTGGGTCAGGACCTTATAACAAATGTCACACTGGAGATCCAGAACCCAGTAATGCAGTATCTAGTTCTGTAAATCTGGGGAGAGGTATCCGAAAAAGGGCAAATCCAATAAACATAAAGTATCAGCAAAAAGTCAAGGCAGGTAGAGTTCGTTCAAGGTCAGAAATACAAACCGCATGGTGAGTATTTATTTATAAAGGATTTTAGCAGGAAGGATACATTGAGATTTCTCTCGTTTTCAAGTATGTCCTGGGTTCAAGAACATTGAATTGTTACAGTCGTTACAGAAATACAAAGTAATAAAATGCAAGATATTATAAAACAACACAAATATACAGATTAACACAGAAAATAAATATGTAGGAAATATAGTCACTATGTTACATGTTTACAGGTGCATTCTGTATATAGTCACTGTGTTACATGTTTACAGGTGCATTCTGTATATAGTTACTATGTTACATGTTTACAGCTGCATTCTGTATATAGTCACTATGTTACATGTTTACAGGTGCATTCTGTATATAGTCACTGTGTTACATGTTTACAGGTGCATTCTGTATATAGTCACTATGTTACATGTTTACAGGTGCATTCTGTGTATAGTCACTGTGTTACATGTTTACAGGTGCATTCTGTATATAGTCACTATGTTACATGTTTACAGGTGCATTCTGTATATAGTCACTGTGTTACATGTTTACAGGTGCATTCTGTATATAGTCACTATGTTACATGTTTACAGGTGCATTCTGTATATAGTCACTGTGTTACATGTTTACAGGTGCATTCTGTATATAGTCACTATGTTACATGTTTACAGGTGCATTCTGTATATAGTCACTGTGTTACATGTTTACAGGTGCATTCTGTATATAGTCACTATGTTACATGTTTACAGGTGCATTCTGTATATAGTCACTGTGTTACATGTTTACAGGTGCATTCTGTATATAGTCACTATCAGGGTTATCCAAAGAGATTCAAAAAGTCACCGCATGTTCGGTGACTTTTCGTTCTCTTCAATTCGGTTCCTTTTGCCGATTGCATTTCGGTGACCCTGCGGTGTATTCAGCAAACAGCACAGGGTCCCCGAATTGCAGGGAAAAGCTGCCGCAAACCTGACGAAAACTAACCGAATGCACGCTGAAAACAAGCAAAAACATCTGGATTAACCTTCGAAAAAGCCGAACAGGAGCCGAACAGGAGCCGAATCACACAGAGCCGACGTAGAGGAGGCAGTGAATAAATTAGCAAAACCATTTGTATGAATCTGGGAAAAAGATACGCTGTTTGCAAAGAAACTACTGAGCGAAAATGTCTGAAATGTTCACAGGAGGTCCAGGGAATGATAATAAAGAGGGCTGTTACAAAAAAAATAAGTAAACTGAAAAAAATCAATAAAAAAAAATCGGACTTTTAAAAAAAAAAAAAAAAAAAAAAATGCTTAGAGTATCCTAAAAAATCTATAAATAAAGAGACTTTTTGCTGCAGAATTTTATAATGAACGGTTTATTAGATATTGAATTAAAACGGGAATATTTTTAACATTGAAGCCTATGGGATTCTCCTGAATAAATTTGCCGAATTAAACCACCGAATGGCAGGGCATTAGGGGAACCTTTCACTGCTGGTTTGTGTTCTCTGAATAGCCGAAGCAGTGCTTTTTCATGGGGATTTCACTGCCCTCGAACAGGCACCGAACAGGCACCGTATGTGCAGGCAATTCGCTAGGATTTGGCGAATTGCCTGCTCTCTGGATAGCCGAATGGCCAAGAAAGGTAACCGAATGCTGATTTTCAGCGTTCGGTTACCTTTCTCAAGCAATTCGGATCTCTTTGGATAACCCTGTATGTTACATGTTTACAGGTGCATTCTGTATATAGTCACTATGTTACATGTTTACAGGTGCATTCTGTATATAGTCACTATGTTACATGTTTACAGGTGCATTCTGTATATAGTCACTGTGTTACATGTTTACAGGTGCATTCTGTATATAGTCACTGTGTTACATGTTTACAGGTGCATTCTGTATATAGTCACTGTGTTACATGTTTACAGGTGCATTCTGTATATAGTCACTGTGTTACATGTTTGCCGGTGCATTCTGTATATAGTCACTATGTTACATGTTTACAGGTGCATTCTGTATATAGTCACTATGTTACATGTTTACAGGTGCATTCTGTATATAGTCACTATGTTACATGTTTACAGGTGCATTCTGTATATAGTCACTATGTTACATGTTTACAGGTGCATTCTGTATATAGTCACTATGTTACATGTTTACAGGTGCATTCTGTATTGAGGTATGTTACTAGGGAGCTCTTGAGTGACTTTAGACTGGGGGAAGATTTGATGGCGCCTGGGAGGTTATTCCATAACTGCGGTGCTCTGTAGGAAAATGAGGATCGAGCCACTGTCTTTTTGTATTGTGGTATTGCAAGTAAGGTGCCGGTCCTGGATCGGAGGTTATAGGATGAGGGAACTGCTGGGGGAAGCAGCCTATTCAGGTAGGGTGCCAGCTTTCCAGAAAAGCTCTTAAACACCAGGTTGGAAAGGTGAAGAGTGCGTCTGGATTCCAGCGTCGGCCAGTTTAACTCTTTTAACATGTCACAATAGTGGGTCATGTAGTTACATTGTAGCACAAAGTGGGTACATTCTATTAGACCGCATCAAATGAGCAACTCTGTAAGGAAACAACAACTCAGCACTCCACTGTTGGTCAGGTCAGTTTATACAGGGAGCGCCACCATTGCCACACCCAATGGGGGAAATAATACCCATGGGTCCACCACCAGAGGTTAGCGAAGAGATGCAGTCAGCCTCAGGCCCAACTTCCCCTTCACACCAATGGAGACCACGTCCCTTTGAGTAAAACATGTGTTTGCAGCCCCTTAAACCCCCCAGCAGGAGAATACACACTCGAATGGGGCACAGTAACCGAGGATGCAGAGGTCTAAAAAAAAACATTAGTGTTTCGGAGCTTGCGCTTTTCTGCGCGAGGTTACTGTTCTTTACGCTCCCTATGCTTAACATGGGGAGCGCAAAGTGTTAATTAGCGTTAAGATTACAAAGTCCTACAGCTAATTACCGTCCTGCTGCGGTTAACTCAAAAGTTACTCACAGCTAGGACCTGGTGCTAACTGATACGTCTTCTGCAGAGCCAGTTAGCACCAGCTGAAACCCCAACCCAAAAATCACATACTCATCTCCCATCCCACGGCGAGAACAGTGGCTTGATACGCCTCTTCTGGCCGCCGGGAGCAGAGAGAGAGACTTGGGGGAAAAAAGTCCCTCAGTCTCCCTCTGCGAATCACTACGCCGACCTGCTGGATCTCGTGAGGCAAGATCCTGCAGGTCATGTGACCAGCAGCGGAAGCCTCAATGGAGTCCTATGGGCTCCATGGAGGGGATGCTTGCGGCGGCGCTTAGTGCTGCTGCGAGCATCTTAAAGCTTAGCACCATGTTACAATACAGGCTGCTGGATTAGCGCCTGCACCGTAATATCACTCTAAAATGGGGATGCTAAGGAGAAACCTGCAGGGACAGGTTTATCTCCTTAGTGTCCCTGCGTGATGATTTTAATAGTGCCCAATGTCTTTTATATTTGAAAGTATACAATGCAGGCTGAGATCTATCCTGTGAAACGGACGCGTTGCCCAGAATCCATTGAAGTCCGTCTGAGACTCTCTACCTTACTCAAACAGGACCTCCTATCATGCTGGCGAGATGTTGTATGGAACTCAAATGGTGATACTTTCTACTTGTTTATTTTACTCACAATAAGTTGCTTGATTTATTCTATTTCGTAATAAATATTTTATATCACTTTCAGCTGTGTGATTAATTCTTATCATCCAAAGCACCAAATGAAACAAGCACAGAGAACATGACTAAAATAAGGAATAAATACAATATTAAACTCGCTACGGCTAGTAGACTGCTGCAAATAAAAGTTCAATCCTATCGGTTACTTTATGTTAGACTTGTGCACCGATTTTTTTTTCGGTTTGATTCGGTTCGGTTCGTTCGTATTTTGTAAATTTTCGTTTCGACCGATTTCCGTATCGACTTTTTTTTCGTAATTTCGGAAATTTTCGTGTTTTTCGGAACGTCTGTTCTCCTCGTTTCAAAGTGTCTATTCGTTTTGACGTAAACTAATGGTTTTTCGGATCCGATATTTCTGTCGATACGATAATTCTGTCGATACGATAATTCTGCCATTGAGATTTCTCATGTTTTACAAGAAGGATACATTGAGATTTCTCTGGTTTCACAAGAAGGATACATTGAGATTTCTCTGGTTTTCCAGGAAGGATACATTGAGATTTCTCATGTTTTACAAGAAGGATACATTGAGATGGGAATGATACAAAATTACAGAATCAGCGATATAACCAAAAAATACGTTGTCTGAAATTACTGAAATGGAACCGAAATCAGGAATGGAGCCGAAATTACGAATGGAACGAAAATGATTTTCAATTTTACACTTTTCTAGTCCATTCGAAAATTCCGAACAAATTTTCGTTTTGTTTCGTAAATTTTTTCGGATCTGCCGTTTTCGGATCTGAAAATTTTCGTAAAATCGGCCGAATCTGAATGCCCAAATCGGGAAATTTCATGAAAATTCCAAAACCCGAAACGCACATCCCTACTTTATGTTCTTTTGATCCATGAAAACATCCCCATCATTCGAATCCTCGCTCCAGTGCCCATCCAAAACAGAAATGCTTAGATTTTTGTGATCAGTAGGATTGCAGCACATTCCAGTCACCTAATGTGAATGATGAGAGTGAAGCAACACAAAATGCCAATTTGTCAGCCGTGTGGTCACATTCCTTCATGCGGAGGGTGATGAGGACTTAGTGAAACCTCCCAGCTCATCCAGGAATGTATGGATTCTGTGCACGAGTCAGTGTAATAATTATACCTCACTGAGCGTAACCCACAGGAGGCAAGTCCCATCACGTATGAACATTCAGACACATCACTGAACAGACTTTGAAAGAAAATTCTTAAGAGCAGTCATTCCTGCTAAAATGATAAATAATACCCAGCTTTGCCAAAATAATTCACCACCTCCTGTATAGGCCTGTTAGGATCTGGGGTGGCTTCAGCTGGTCAGGTCTAGGTTCAGTAACGTTATTTGCCCAAAATAACGAGGTCATGTGACTCCCTGAATATACTGAATGAGCAAGTTTTTCCATCATTGTTTTTTTCTCTCCCCTGATAGCACAGCTGGCATATTCCAAGATGGCAATGCCAGGATTCATCGGTCTCAAATTGTGCAAGAGTGGTTCAGGGAGCATGAGACATCATTTTCACACATGGATTGGCCAACGCACAGTCCAGACCTTAAACCCATTGAAAATCTTTGGGATAATGTGCTGGAGAAGACTTTACGCAGCGCTGCGACTCTCCCATCATCAATACAAGATCTTGATATATAGTTAAGTATCAACAACATTTTGATGTCTCCTAAAAACAATGTGATCAATGTAGAGCAAAATGGCAAAATTGTTCTGGTCCAAAATGCATAGCAAAGATGAACAGCCTTGGTCCTTAAGGGATGAAGCAGAATGGGCTCCAGAACATGCACCTAAAATTTCAACACTTTGGATGAGACAGCCATGTGTTGAAATTATTTGAAAAGCTTTGAGATCCGTTTTTCCTTTATGGACCACGGAGCCCAAGTAACAATGTAAATGTGTAGCCTTTTTTGGCCATTAGAGGGAGCCCTATGCCTGTCAAATAGCGATTGCCTACAGCAGTGGTTCTCAAACGCAGTCCTCAAGTTCCCCCCAACAGGTCAGGTTTACCAGATAGCTCAAGCACAGCACAGGTGTGAGGTTCACTCGCCTGTATCGCTACCGCACGAATCCAAGATGGCCACCGGCAGGCTTCCGGACATAGACGGCGCCCAAGCTCCCTCCTCGCTCGCATCCTGGAACGAAAATGATCTGCGTATGTGCACACGCAACGCACCGCGGCGCTCCATGCGTCTGACGTCATCCCACCAGCCAATCAGCTAGAACCTGGGATCCCTCTATAAGAAGCCGGCTGTTTGGTGAGTGCATTGCTAGTTTGTCTAGTCTCTCATATGATACATTGTGTCTGACCTACTGAGCCTGCCTTGCTTTTGCCGTGTATTGAACCCTGCTTGTATTACCGATTCTGCTGGACAGTTCTACACACCTGATTCTACCTATCACCCATTCACTATTGTGGATAAGGTTGTATATTTCCATCCAGCCCTCCACATAGTAGATGAGCCGAGTTGGTATACCTTGCACATCGGTTCCTATCGTCGCCTAATTCTGACAGAACAAACTAGCAAATTATGGAACCAGCAAGTATACCAGAAGCCTTGACCACCATTTCACAGCAACTCAACATGCTGACACAGTCTGTTCAAGTTTTGGAAGCCAACCAGGTGGCTATGCAGAGAAACCTAAACTGCTTGGAACAAGGAGCAACTGGTGGTGCTGCCGCCGGTGGAACAGCAGGAGTCACCGCATCTCCGCCCGATGTAAACACTACGGGACCCGAATCATACGTGGCTCCCCCAGAGAAGTTTGGTGGCGACCGTACTCAATTCCGATCCTTCATAACATCATGCCAACTCATGTTTTGTCTGCAACCACTGACCTACATAAACGACTTCGCCAGGGTCAGGACTACAATATCGCTCCTAACAGGTAGGCCCCAGAAATGGGCGCATCATTTAATAAGTACCAACAGTTCTCTATTAAACAGTTGGGATGTCTTTTCTAAGAAGATGGAAGAAATGTACGATGACCCCCACCGGTTGACTAACGCAGCTCAGGCCCTAGAAAATTTACTAGATTTCAAACATCTCGCCCTGGATTCCGAATGGAACGAACCGGCCCTCATAGCCAGGTTTAGGAAAGGATTGTCAGAAGCCATCAAAGATGAGCTCGCAAGAGCCGAGAAACCTAGAACTTTGGAGAAGTTTATGTCCCTAAGCATTGAAAATCGACCGTAGACTGCGTGAAAGGAGGGCAGAACGTGCCGGCTCTCACCCCCCAATGCCGGCCAGGAGAACTCTTCCTCCTCTACCGGTGAATGCCCCCCTAGCCGGGTTAGACGAGGAAGAACCGATGCAAGTAGGGGCCGCAAGGGGACCTCTCACAGAAGCCAAAAATACGAGGAGACGTTCCTTAGGCCTATGCCTCTACTGCGGTCATGCCCGCCACCACGTTCAGGAGTGCCGAGAGAAGCCTGGCAATCACATGGGTAAGCTGCTAGCTCTCCCAGCTTTTATTTCGGTCAAAAGTGTCTGCAATGCCATGTCTACCCATATGATTATACCTTTGTCATTACAGTGGAACAATCACGCCATGAGCATCAACGCCATGCTTGACTCAGGAACAAGCAGCTGCTTCATGGATTGTAACCTGGCTCAATCCTTGGGGATACCCACCGTGTACAAAAAGCAGCCTTATCCGATCCAACTCCTGGATGGTAGTTCACCACTATATGGGCCGATTACTAAAGAGACCATACTGTTACCTGCTAATATTGGCGAAAGCCACAATGACACCATTGTCTTTGACATTGTCTCATCACCTGTGTTCCCAGCCGTCCTTGGCCTGAATTGGTTGAGGAAGAATAACCCGACTATAAACTGGATCAATAGCACTATAACCTTCGACCAAGAAGAACCAATAAACACCTTGAGCACTATCCTACCGCAAGTACACATGGTAGCAGTGTGTACCGCAATTCCCAAAGTCTATCAAGACCTTCATAAGGTATTCAAGAAAAAAGGAGCAGATACGTTACCACCCTCCAGAACCTATGACTGTCCTATAGATTTATTACCTGGGGCCCCTATCCCTCATGGACGAATATACCCGCTGTCAGAGCCCGAGCTAAAGACCCTTAAGGAATATGTAGAGGAGAATTTGCAGAAAGGGTTTATTCGACCGTCTACTTCGCCTGCAGGTGCACCCATATTCTTTGATGGGAAAAAGGATGGGGGACTCAGGCCCTGTGTGGACTACCGTGCCTTGAACGCCATCACCATCAAAAACAAATATCCCCTTCCCTTGATAACTGAACTGATGGACAGACTAAGAACTTCTACGATATTCACTAAACTCGACATATAATCTAGTCAGGATACGAGACGGGGATGAATGGAAAACTGCCTTTCGGTCCAGGTATGGTCATTATGAGTACCTGGTGACGCCGTATGGTCTATGCAACGCCCCGCCACCTTCCAAAAGTTCCTCAATGATATTTTTAGGGATATATTAGATCAATTTGTAATCATATATCTGGATGACATATTGATCTATTCAGACACAGCCGAGTCCCACGAGACCCACGTCTGGACCGTATTACTAAGATTGCTGAAACACCATCTGTACGTCAAACTAGAAAAATGCCTCTTCCATACGAGATGTATCGATTTCCTAGGATTCATCATCAACCCGGGATATATACAGATGGATCTGGCTAAGGTTAAGGCAGTCACCACATGGCCCACGCCAGCTAACAAAAAAGGGGTTCAATGTTTTATCGGATTCTGCAATTTTTATAGAAAATTCGTAAAAAATTTCTCTGCCATAGTACGACCTTTAACCAACTTGACCAAGATACAGACTCCGTTCCGGTGGTCTGAGGAAGCCCATAAAGCATTCCATCAATTAAAAGAAACCATAACTACAGCACCTATTTTAGCAATACCCGACCCTGCATTGCCATACACTCTGGAAGTGGATGCCTTAGCTTTTGCCATAGGGTCAATTTTGTCCCAGAGGAGTGAGAAAGATGATATCCTACGTCCGGTGTCCTTCTTTTCAAAAACTCTCACCCAGGCGGAAAAGAACTATGACGTAGGCGAGAGAGAATTACTCGCTATTAAACTGTCATTGGAAGAATGGCGTCACTTACTTGAGGGGGCGCAACACCCTGTGGTCGTCCTCACAGATCACAGGAACCTCGAATATCTCCAACAAGTATGTAGGTTGAAACCAAGACAAGCCAGATGGGCACTGTTCTTTAGTCGATTCCATATGGTCATCACTTACTGACCTGGTAGCAAGAACGGGAAAGCTGACGCCTTGTCCCGAGCAAAAGAAAACCCTCCTGAGATCAACAACGACCCTATACTACCCAAAACGTGTTTTACGGTTATCAGGCCGTCACTGGGATACAATCAAACAACACACAGATCCTCTGTAACAAATGGACCCGTCCCTGTCCTTATGTCAAGACGGATTTCTGCTATATAAGCAGAAAATATTTGTACCCACTGCCGCAATCTTGTCCGTACTTCAGTACTGTCATGACTCCCTCCTAGGTGGTCATGGAGGAACTCGTAAGACTACTGATCTGATTAGCCATTCCTTCTGGTGGCCACAGATGGCCGAAGACATAATGTCCTATGTAAAGAATTGTCCGGTGTGTACCCGTGCAAAAGTACCTCGTAGACGCCCCCAAGGGCTGCTACAACCATTACCTGTACCACAAGCTCCTTGGGTGGCTGTATCCATGGACTTTATAGTGGAGCTTCCTAGGTCTGCCGGTTACGATACTGTAATGGTGGTGGTAGACAGTTTTTCAAAGATGGCCCATTTCCTACCCCACAATGGTATACCTACCGCCGCACAAACAGCGTCCTTATTCATCAGAGAAGTCTTCTGCCTGCATGGGCTACCGTCCACCATCACCTCTGACAGAGGAACCCAATTCACCTCGAGATTTTGGAGAGCCTTCTGTAAGAACCTACATATTCAACAGAACCTGTTTACCGCGTATCACTCGCAGACAAATGGCCAGACGGAGAGAACAAATGGCACACTGGAACAATACTTGAGATGCTTTGTCTCCCATCCACAAGATGACTGGTACGATTTGTTACCCACTGCTGAATTTGCATATAATAATCAAGTTCACCGTTTCACGTGAATTATGGTCAACACCCTACAATGCTACCAGGATCATCAATTCCCAGCAATGTTCCTTCATTGAACCAACGTATGGCGCAGATTATCGAGGGTTACAAGAAGGTTAAGGCCTCCTTGTTATCAGCTCAACAGTTGTACAAACGATTCGCAGACCGGCACAGAGGTCTAGCGCCACAATACGTGGTAGGAGACTCAGTATGGTTATCCTCAATCCATCGGGGATGATGAGTACGAGGTTCAGAGGATCCTAGATTCTCGTTTCTACCGCCGTCGTCTCGAGTATCTGGTTCGATGGACCGGTTACGGGCCCGAGGAGGATTCTTGGATCGCGGCCACTGAAGTTCGTGCACCCACTCTTGTCTGGCGTTTTCACGATGATCATCCCACTTGCCCCCAGAGTGGTCGCCTTGATGGGGGGCACTGTGAGGTTCACTCGCCTGTATCGCTACCGCACGGATCCAAGATGGCCGCCGGCAGGCTTCCGGACACAGACGGCGCCCAAGCTCCCTCCTCGCTCGCATACTGTAATGAAAATGATCCGCGCATGCGCACACGCAACGCACCGCGGCACTCCATGCGTCTGACGTCATCCCACCGGCCAATCAGCTAGAACCTGGGATCCCCCTATAAGAAGCCGGCTGTTTGGTGAGTGCATTGCTAGTTTGTCTAGTCTCTCATATGATACATTGTGTCTGACCTACTGAGCCTGCCTTGCTTTTGCCGTGTATCGAACCCTGCTTGTATTACCGATTCTGCTGACTGTCTTTAACCCTCGACCTTCTGCCTGGAAAACGTTTATGCTGCCTGATTTAACCCTTTTGACCCCGGCTACTATTATTGACCTCGCTGCTCGCCTTAACCCTGGAACTCGGCTCTGGACAGTTCTACACACCTGATTCTACCTATCACCCATTCACTATTGTGGATAAGGTTGTATATTTCCATCCAGCCCTCCACATAGTAGATGAGCCGAGTTGGTATACCTTGCACATCGGTTCCTATTGTCGCCTAATCCTGACAACAGGTGATATGATTTGCTGTTCAGTGATTGCACGATTCAGTCTGCATTTCCCCAAGGCGATCTGCAAAATCTGGCCTGTTAGGGGTACTTGAGGACCACGGTTGGGAACAACTGGCCTACAGTGATCATATGAAGAGGGATGTCTCTAAATATATTTACTGCGTTGGTACAGAAGTTCAATTTCATTAAAAACGGTAAGTCTCACCAGTGATTTTATGGAAAAGTCACTTGGTAATGAAGGAGTTTCGTACTAGCTACAATGCCGTACAGAAACACGTTTGTGTAATGGCATATTTTTTATATATATATATATATATATATAAAAGACCTTGGTGGGCATAATAATCTTGTTCTCTACGTTTGCAAAGAATACAAACCAGCATGAGATCTATTTAAACACAATCAATTACAGCAGCAAGTAATTACGCAGAGACAGGGATAAATTGTATGTTTTAATAAGTAGGTCTCCTGTGAGAAGAACATCTTGTGCGAAGAGGGGCGAGATACAAAAGATTTTGGAAGACGCTGAATATGCATAGACATCAGAGTTACATAGTTACATAGTTACATAGTTACATAGTTATATAGGCTGAAAAAAGACATGCGTCCATCGGGTTCAGCCTCTCCCACATAACCTACTGCTGTTGATCCAAAAGAAGGCAAAAAACCCAGTCTGAAGCGCTCGCCAATATGCAACATACTGGGAAAAAATTCCTTCTTGACCCCAGAATGGCAGTCAGATTTCTCCTTGGATCAAGAAGCTTTTACCCACATATTAAATATTATAACCCTTAATATTCTGTGTCTGCAGGAAGTCATCCAGTCGTTTTTTTAAAAGTCTGTACAGACTCTGACCCAACCACCTCAACAGGCAGAGAATTCCACAGCTTTATTGTTCTCACCGTAAAATAACCCTTCCTATGCTTTAAGCTAAATTTTCTTTCTTCCAGTCTAAATGGATGACCCCTTGTCCTGTGTATAGTCCTGTTAATGAATAGGTTATCAGACAATGGTTGATAATGGCCCCGTATATATTTATATAAGGTTATCAGATCCCCTCTAAGGCGCCTTTTCTCTAAACTAAACAGGTTTAAGCTTGTTAGTCTTTCCTCATAACTTAACCCTTCCATCCCCCTTATTAATTTAGTTGCCCGTCTCTGCACTTTTTCTAACGCTATAATATCTTTTTTTAAGACAGGTGCCCAAAATTGCACGGCATATTCAAGGTGCGGCCTGACCATTGATTTATACAGAGGCAAAATTATGTTTTCATCCCGTGAGTGAACTCCCCTTTTAATGCATGCCAGTACTTTGCTGGCCTTGGCGGCTGCTGTTTGACATTGCACATTGTTACTTAGTTTGAAGTCTATGATTATTCCCAAATCCTTCTCCTGCTTGGATTTCCCTAACTCCGTACCATTTAGGGTATAAATTGCTTGTGTGTTCTTCACTCCAAAGTGCATAACTTTACATTTATCTAGATTAAATTTCATCTGCCATTTAAGTGCCCAGTCCCCAATCTATCTAAATCCCTCTGCAGCGAAGTAACATCCTGCTCACATTGTATTACTTTTCCTAGCTTTGTGTCATCTGCAAATACTGATACATGACTTTCAATGCCTATCTCAAGGTCATTTATAAATAAATTGAATAGTATTGGTCCTATAACAGACCCCTGAGGGACACCACTTACCACTGGTGTCCATCTTGAAAATGTACCATTTATGACCACTCTCTGTACCCTATCTTTTAGCCAGTTTTCTATCCAAGAACAAGTATTTTCATCTAGACCATTTTTTCTTAATTTAAGTAGTAACCTTTTGTAAAAGTGACAAAGTGACAAACTAAAATTAAGACGAGCTCCTGTGTCATGTAAAGACCAGAAAAGAGACATCTGGCGCGTATATATTTATTCATTGATTTGGAATATAAGATTGGTGTCGAGAATTTTAACTTAACGTCAAACCGAGGCCTCGATTTAATTCAGCCCAACAGTCAAAACCAGCACCTTTTCGGCTGCAATTCGGCCACTTTCCGGTTGGGGAGATTCAAATGAAAGCTTATCGGCATTTCGATTCCTGAAAAAAGTTTTTAGACCAGATATCGGTTCTCGCAGCGATGCTTTTCAATGGAAATATCGTCTTTAGCGATTCAAAATCAATTTATTTACTGAATAAATATCAAATGCTGAAAGGTGTTGATAAAAGACTCTTCAGATGCTTGTTGTGTCTTTTATTGTATAGGTCTAGCCCTTACTGTACAGACATTCGGCGTTGCACATTTTAGGCTGGGGTCAGACCAGCGCACTTTTAACGTGCGTTCTGGCGCACATAATTACGGCCGCACTAGCAGCAGATGACGGGCAATGACGGCCAATATACGATGTACGGCCGCACAAAAGTCCGGCCGTGCAACGCAAGTGGAATTTGAACGCATTTTTTTGAGAACGCTGAACCGCTAGTACTGACGTACTGAGTGCGCAGCTGCGACATAGCGGCGTGTTTGCGTGATTAGGAGATGTCAGACACTGCTAATGTCCAGCCTACATAACGTCCAGACGCAAAAAGAGTTTTATTGACGATCCGTACAAAATCACGACCGAAAATGCGCGTCGTCTGCCCGTTTTTGCGCATTTCGTGAAAAAATACGTCAATGCGTTCGGACGCACTTTTTCACGTTCGCAGGGAAAAATGCTTTCGTCTGACCCTAGCCTTAATCTTAAGGGGTTATTCAGAGAGCACTGAAATTACAGTGGTCTCTCTTTCGGCGATCTCAACTTCGCCAACCTTGCGGTGAATTCAGCAATCATCGCAGGGTTCCGAACAACCCGCCGAATGCATCTGATTAACCTCCGAATCGATCGGAAAAAATGCCGAATGCATCTGAAAAACCTCTGAATCAATCCTCATAAACTGTCGAAAAAACACAGAATTGATCCAAAAAAATGCTGAATTGATCCGAAGAACTGCCGAATGCAGCCGGAAATCTGTGGGATGAAGCCGACGAATCGCAGAACGACTCCAACCAGCCGCCGAACACTGACGGAAAAAAGCTGACCAGCCGCCGAACAGTGTAAGAAAAAAAATGCAACTTTTAAAAGGAGTTTTAAAAAAACCTAGAAACAAAAATACAAAAGGCGCAAGAACAGATGGTAATTAAGAGAACATATACCTCTGGAGTACCCCAGATACAGTTGGGTTACTCCTAACTTGCACAGTGGACCAGTTGTCAGAACACACACTGCTTCATGTTGATCTGTACATGCTGTACTAGAAACTAACAGAGAAAATATATTGTGCAGTAGTTAAATACAAAAATCTTTAAAGCACAAGGTTAAAACAAACTCACAAATGTAGAGCACATAACAAAATGTGCATATACGCATTCGCCACAATGGCCAGGACCTCCCGATATCTTTGACAGCGTAAATCTTAAAGGACTAAAACCTCCAAAAAAATGAAATGTTCTTTTGTGTTTATTTGATGTTACTGATATCTTACATGTGGTTTTTTTTCTCTTTTACGTTTAGTCAAGAAAATATTTTCCTCTATATGTGTCACTGGGTGCATCCTCTGTGTGATATTTTGTGTTGTAAACTCCCCCTCCCTCCACATTATCTTACATCACTTGCTACTGGTGGCTTTGGCCATAGAATGGAATCTATGGGTCGATCAGTGACTGAAATTATTGTCTTGTGTGGGATTTATTCAAAGGACATCACCAAGGGGTAGATTAGAAGTCTTTTAAGCTCCCTGTTTATCTCATTTAGCTGCCATCTCTCATCTCAGGTAGCCCGGAGAACATAATACAGCCTTCTATAAACCTTCCCTCCTCCACTACATTAACTGTTAAATACTGTATAGGATAAAGCACAGTCTCGAAGTAAAACTTTTGTACTGATTTTGGCAAGTGTTGCATCATGGGAAAAATCCACAAAATGGAAACAGGAGATAAAAAATATTTTTTCCTTTTCACATTGAATTACTTCAAAGTAATCTAGTTACAGCGTATGTAAGTGGCAGTGTCCCTATAATGTAAAGAGGTTGCAGTTTGAGGGTTATACTGTAAATGTGAGTCTTACTGTATTGCCATTGTGATTATCGTAAAAAAATGAGTCTTATTGTAGGGTATGGCACCTTACGTTAGTCCAGAATTCAAGTTGTTACAGTTATAATGCGGACGTCTGTACATTAATATTTCACTGTTACAGTCCAACATGCATTTCCCTGATTAACAGTAAGACTCGCAAGTCCAATTTTACAATAAGCCAGTGTAACATGGACAGCATCTCCGTACACACATATTACACTCTGTATTCAGGTTTTTACAGGTCTGACATTTTATGTAAACGGGGGCATTTTTCTGAATTAAACTTGGGCCTAATTCTTTATTTTTTTTTCAACTGACTCCTTCCAGGCTTCAACATAGAAGTTACAGTGTGTATCTGACCCACCTGCTGGTGCATCTGAGATCCTGCTCTTCTGCCGTGTGATCCACTGAGTATTAGAGATGTGCATGCCATTTTTTTTTCATTTTGTTACGTTTCTTTTGTTTTCGGGTCATTTTTTTTCATTTCGGGTCGTTTCGTGATTTCGGACCTATTTTGCATTCTGATCGATTCAGAATTTTGGATCGATTCGGCATTCTGTTTCAATGGGTTATTTAGTTTTTTTGGGTTTTTGTGAGTAATTTTGTATTGATTTGTATTTCATTTTTTATGAGTTATTTAGTTTTTTATTGGTTATTACAGAATAGGAAACAGATTATTACTACCAGTACCAATAAAATGAAAGTTCCTTACTTATTTATATTTTGTAAGATTTTTTTGGCATTTTTCAGGAATTTTTGAGTGAAAGCTTAGGTTTCCTAACTTATTTTAAAGAAACAAGGCTTTTTTCCACCATAGTTTTAATGTAAAAATAATCGTGTTTTTATTAAATATTTATTAAACTGATTATTATTTTCAATTGCAGCAATTGTTTATTTTTTAGGATTTTTTTTGTAATTTTTAGGGATTTTTGGGTTGATTTTAAGGTTTCATAATTTATTTTAAATGTTATAGCGAGGCGTCTTTTTTTCTTTGCTGAACGCAGCTGTACTATTTTAACACAGTCTGCCTGCGTTCAGCAATGAATTGGATGGATACATTACATTATATCAGAACCACTGAGAGCCCAGAGCGAGCTCTCCTTGGTCCTGTAACTGAAACAACATACAGGGTTATCCAAAGAAAACCGAATTGCTTGAGAAAGGTAACCGAACGCTGAAAACATTTCCTGGCCATTCGGCTATCCAGAGAGCAGGCAATTCGCCAAATCCTGGCGAATTGCCTGCACATACGGTGCCTGTTCAGTGCCTGTTCGAGGGCAGAGAAATCACCATGAAAAGCACTGCTTCGGCTATTCAGAGAACGAAAACCAGCAGTGAAAGGTTCCCGAAATGCCCTGCCATTCGGTGGTTTAATTCGGCAAACCTTAAGCATTTTTCTTAATTTTTTTTTTTAAAAGTCTGATTTTTTTTTGATTTTTTTTAAGTTTACTTATTTTTTCTGTAACAGCCCTTTTTATTATCATTCCCTGGACCTCATGTGCAAATTTCAGACATTTTCGCTCAGTAGTTTCTTTGCAAACAGCTTTTCACTTTCACATTCATACAAACTGTTTTGCTAATTTATTCACCTCCCTCTGTCTGCGGTGTCGGCTTTTTCTCGGCTTTTTCCGGCGGCTTCGCTGCGTGTGATCAGCTCCTGCTCAGGTTTTTCCAGCGTCTAAGGCAGGGGTCAGACGAGCGTAGTATTCACGTCCGTGATTGCGCCTAAAAGTACGTCCGTGGTAGCATGACAGCCCATTGGAGCCTGACACATGAAGTACTTCCGCACTGAACTGCGGACGCACAACGGCCGTGGCCCACGGACGCAAGGCAGGCAAGAACGTACAACCACTAGAACGGCCGCACAAAGTGCGCTGTGTCCGCAACGTCTGCATAGCTTTGTGTGTGAGTGATGGAACGTGGTCAGACGGACTGCATTTATACGTCCAGCATTTTTCACGGACAAAATGGTTTTGCTTTTTAATTTATTTTCCCTCCTACATCTGTCAAAATATACGTCAGTGAGTAAACAGACTGTGTGGCCACTACTGCGTCTTCCGTACTGACGTACGTCCGTGTGCACGGACGTACAGTCCGTAGAAATCACGCTCGTCTGACCCTAGCCTTAGACGGGTTAATCCAGATGTTTTTGTGGCTTTTCGGCGTGCATTCGGCAGGTTTTGCAGTTAGTTTTCGTCAGGTTTGCGGCAGCTTTTCCCTGCAATTCGGGGACCCTGTGGTGCTTGCTGAATACACCGCAGGGTCCCCGAAATGGGATCAGCAAAAGGAACCGAATTGAAGAGAACGAAAAGTCACTGAACGTGCGGTGACTTTTCGAATCTCATTGGATAACCCTGATAGTATACTATTATGTTTCACTTTCAGGAGTTCAGGACCATTGGTTAAGGCTCGCTTGGAGCTGTCTGTGGTTCTGATACAATGTACAGTATCCATCCAATTCATTGCTGAACGCAGACGGACTGCGATAAAATAGTACAGCTGCGTTCAGCAAAAAAAAAACACGCCTCTCTAAAACAATTAAAATAAATTATGAAACCTTAAAATCAACCACAAAAAATCCTAAAAAATAAACTAACAAAATGGCTTCTTGCTGCAATTGAAAATAATAAAAGGTTTGATAAATATTTAATAAAAACGTGAATATTTTTTTACATTGAAAACTATGGTGGAAAAAAGCCTAATTTCTTTAAAATAAGTTAGGAAACCAAAACTTTCACCCAAAAATTCCCGAAAAATGCCCAAAAGATCCTAAAAAATAAACAAAATGGCTTATTGCTGCATTTGTAAATAATAAACGGTTTAAGAAATATTTAATAAACACGGGGATTTTTCTTAACATTGAAACATATGAGATTATTTTGGTACTGGTTGGTATTTTTATTTTAGTATACCAGCTGTATTTATTCGTTTAAAATAATTTGGTTCTGTATTTTTTAGTTTTAAATCTTTTTTGTTTTTTTTCGTTTCAGACTATTTGGTTCTGTTTTTTTTTTCATTTTAAACCAGTTTGTTCTTTTTTTTTCATTTCAGATCATTTGGTTCCATTTATTTCGTTTTAGATCATTTTGCTACAAAATTTATTCATTTTTGATCGTTTTGTTCCATTTTTTTGAGCATTTTGTATAATTTTTGTTCCGTTTTTTTCGTTTCGGGTCCATACCGAAATGATTTGGTTTGTGTTGTAAACATCGATTCGGATTTCGGAAATTCGGACGGACAATATTACATTTCAGAAATGCTCCCAAAAATACGAAAATGGTGAATTTCTTACGAAATTCAATTCGGAACGAAACAAATTGCACATCCCTACGGAGTATCCTGCCTTTCAACCCACTGAGTATCCTTCCTGGAAACCCACCGGTACCTTCAACAGTTCCTATCCTGTTTTCCTGTATCCGTACCTTGCTCATTTGAACTCCCTTTGTAACGAACCTTTGCCACGGACTTAATTAGGTTATCTGCCAGCCGCCTGCCAAGACTCTTTGCCATGGACTTAACTATGTTATCTGCCAGTCGCCAGCCAAGACCCTTTGCCATGGACTTAATTACGTTATCTGCCAGCCACTTGCCAAGACCCCTTTGCTATGGACTAACCACACTTACTGCCAGCTGCCTACCACAAACCTTGTCTCTTAAGCCCTCTGCTGCTTCAGCCCCTTGTCTTGTCTTCGCCCATCCATACCTGTGTCCTGTAAATTGTAAGTCTCCTTGTGTCCTGTTTCTCCCTGTGTCTCAAGATTCTGTTGGTATCTGTTCCCATACGTCTACAGTACATTACCCACTAATCTTAGTCTTCCTGTTTTCCTAGTCAGCTTTTTTCCTGTCTTGCCCTTGTGCCCAGCCTCTCCTTTGTCTCTATCCTCTGTCCAGGGAATCCTTTGTCCAGCTCCCTTCTTGTCTTGCTCGTATCCTATGTGCCACTTTCCAGTCCTATTCCTGTCCTGCCCAGCCACCTTTTTATTTGACCCTGTCTCCTGTCTTGCCTTTTACCTTAACCCTGGTTGTATTTTTGTCAATAAACCTCGTTTCTGAGCCCTGGTACCTGTCTGGCCTTCCTCTGTATTATCCCATACCGGATTCATACCCGCTAACCCTGCACACCCCTGACAACGCCTATGGTAAGAGTTCCCCCTTTTCTAGAGATGATGAGGTCTAGACACACTAACGCATAAATCACCACACAGACCTTGCTTTCCTACGTGGCATTAGCAGGTCTGTGTTGGCATTTACAATTTATTGTAGCAGGGATTTGACTATTATAACAGAACAATCAATGTTACCAGTAGACTTCATGCCAAAAGATAATGTACTGTCGAATCCCAATTGATGATGATGAACTGCACCTTTTTTGATGCTTTTTTCTGTCTCAAGGGTCAAGACTAAACAAGAAAGCATCATGGGAGTTGCGTTTCAACTCTTGGGAAGCTTACTTTTTTTGGCATACCATGCCATGAAAAATTTGTGGCACTTTAAGGTTGTGTCTATCATGCCCATTGGAAGTCAGGCTCAATTAAAAGGGAATTACTCCAAATATGTGTTGGAATTTGTTGGCCAACACAATATTGAGAAATATTTGTAATTTCCTCTTAAATTTTAACTCTCACTCACTTCCAGTGGCGTTCCACAGGGTTCAAGTGACATCTGTAAGGGATGTGGCAGCCTACAGGACAGCCCTCTGCTGAGGGTCAATTGTGCAGCGACCCTCAAGGTACACCAAGAAGAGATCATTAGACATGTGAGACACTGAAAAATTCCACTCCATTCGGTTGAGATTGTTTCGGAATTCAAAGCTATCGGATTCGGAAATAGTTGAAATCAGCCGATCCAGTATTTTTGAAGCATCTGATATTTCGGTATTGGACTAATTCAGAACATGGAAAACATCCAAAATATTTGGCTTTTTTTCTGATATTCTGAACCTTTATGTATAAAAAGGTTTTGAAAAAATTGGTTAGGGGAGCTAGGGTCAGGGGTTATTTTAGGATTAGTGCTAGGGTTAGGTTAGGGCTAGGCTTAGTGCAACAGTTTCTGTGTGTCATGATTAGGGACAGGGCTAGGGTTAGGTTAGGGCTAAGGTTATCAAGTTTTTCTATTTTATTACTATTCTGATTAAGTCCAAATTTTTTCAAGTATAATCGGAAAAATTCGGATTGATTTAGATTTTTTTTACTTGGAAAGTGATTCGGTTTGGTCATTGGTAATTTGGATCAATCCGAATTGCTGATATTTTGGACCATTTCTGAATAGTTCCAAACCAAACTGCACATATATAGAAATCATGGCGGCAACCAATGCTTGAAGTGAGCAAGTAGCAAATGCAGTATATTGTCTAGGGATGACATATCTTATTGATCCATCCCCTGATGAAATATTGCAACTGGCCACTCCATAGATGCCCATTAATGTACTTCTGGAGAAAAGTATTTTACCAGGAAGGATACATTGAGATCTCTCACGTTTTCAAGTATGTACTGTTGGGTGTCTTGCCCAAGGACACTTACTGGAGAGGTGCTCTTGCCCAGATTCAAACCTGTGCCTCCACAGTTATAGAGCATTGATGTTACCTCTTCTTCATCCAGCTGGTACTTATCTACATAATAGTCTTATTATATACATGTAGGGTTTTCCAAACTGGTATTTTTAGATTGGATGAATCGTGTCTTTATGTTCTTATCATATACTGTATGAATTGAAGGAGTGGAGGCAGCACAGATAAGGGATGGGTTTCTTTGATGACCTTTTTTCCTTTTTTGAATGCGAAGGATGAGATCCTGACTGTACGGTTTGCCCGCTGTTAGATCCTTTCTCAGTAAACTTAAATATTCACCGTCAATTAACGGTGAATTCAACAAAAAGGTCCCTGGAATCTAAATCGAATTGCAACCGATCTTCATGTTTTCTGAAATATTGTGCTTTTGCCTGAGGTGCAGCTAAAGGCATTCCGCAAACTAAGGTAATGGCAAACCAAGCTTAACAGTGGTAAACTGTGACAAAGTCATCTTAACTGATCTACGGAGCCCCGCTGGTGTCAGGATGGTAAAAAAAATCAACTCATGCCCACGTTTATGTAAGGTCGTGGGGACTATCTAGCAAATCGTGACCATGAGTTAATCTATTTTTTTCAATTGCGTGCGCACGAGTTACCTGCTCCGTGCGCACGCATACTCAGACGGACAGTCCCTTCCCTGAGCTCTCCTTCCTCGGGGCGGGACCGCAGCCTCCCGCAGCCTTCCTTAGCCAGCTTCTGGGGCGGGGATTCCTCATTAGATAGATATCTGCAGATGCTTGTCTGTGTCGGTGCTGTGACTCAGCTGGTAAAAACGCCTGTCACATAAGCAGGAAGTTCCAAGTTCAAACCTCTGCTGATCCTGTGATTATTTTTTTTTGTTTAAGCATCTACCTCTTCAAGGACAATCATAATAATATTATTTTTATAATGCAGCTATTACTAGTGTATTATTATACTGCTGCTACTATTAATACCTCAATAATAAGAGCAGCAGCATTGAACCCAGGACATACTTGAAAACGAGAGAAATCTCAGTGTATCTTTCCTGGTAAAATACTTTGAGCTCTATTACATTCTTCACGCAAACGTTAATGCGTACGCAAAAACGCATTAACGCGAGGGGCAAAACCCTTTGCGCAGAACGTTGTGTTACAATACGCAAAAAATGTGCGTTAACGTCTAACGTGGGTGGATCTGTGCGAACCCTTTGCGAGCGTAATGTACGTGGCGTGTCCTATACTTAACATTGTGAGCGCAAATGCGTTTGTGCGCGGATGGTATTACAATCTTAGCGCAAAATTTAACGGACAACGTTTGCGCGCATAATTTTAACGTCTTTTAAAAGCTGGTGTTAACGGCAAATCTGAACGTCCTGGCCGAAACCAATAAGTCGCCTACTGATGTCCGAGTCGCACGCAGGGAGACAATAAATACTCAAAAAATACACAAACACATAACTGTGGAATAATATATATATTTATTATATATACAGGCCACAGCTAAAAACTCCACACAATAACCCACCACCATGACATAACCATTCCCATAACAAAAATAAAACAATAACCCAGTGCTGAAAGAGGACTCCACACAACCACCACACACCTCCAAACCAACCAACCACAAAAAACTTCCCAACTCCCAACCATCTGACCAAACTGCCTACAAGCCCCCGCCGTGACAAAGGAGCCCAACAAAATTACTATACTAACGAAAAAAAACAACCCAACCTGGAATTAAATAAAACAGGGGGGGAGGGTGGGGATTTTTCCAGCTCTACCTCAGGAGAAAAAGGCGCGCAGAGCCTCTCCACACGTGCCTTAAGTACCCTCCTGGTGACTCCTCCCACACCTCTCCCGCTCAAACCTCCACACACGCTGTAAACACTTCTAGAAAAATCCTCCCTGCGTCCTGGCATCAGAGGCAACTTAAGGGCCCTACGCCTTAGGTGCTTCAGGCCTTCAATATACCAGCCCAAAAAAATACAGCACAGTATAGTTACACATTCTACACATACCCAAACAATAAAATAGAGAATTTGTGTGTGTTTTTATTATTGCTGCAGCATGTATACTCAGATTTACTTTGACAGGCGCAAAAACTTGAGTCAATTAAGGTAAATTGATGTCAATTAAGGTTCTTAATTCTGATTGTCTGAATCCGGTGAAAAAAAACAGTCCACACACTGACTTCCGTGCGCTACGCTACTGCGCGCGTATTACTCTTAGTTTTGCGCGTCGTTTTTACGAATGTTATTTTCGGACGGATGAGAATATGCGTTCGGATTGGAATACTCCACTAAGTTTCGCGCGATAACGCCGGAGAAGTTGTGCGTGTTTTTATTATTGCTGCAGCATATATACTCAGATTGATTTTGACAGGCGCAAAAAGTGAACAGGAGACAATTGTGGTTCTTAATTCTGATTGGCTGAATCGCGTGAAAAAAACAGTCTGCCCACCAATTTCTGCGCGCACCGTTAGTGCGCGCGCGTTTTTGCACGTCTTTTTTACGCGTGGTATTTTTTGACGGATGAAAGAATGCGCTCAAATTGTAATACCAGCATTAATTTACGCGCGTTAACATTTAACGCTGCGCGCAAAAAAATAGGGCTGCGTGAGCTTTTTTACACGGAGAATGTAATGGAGGCCTTTTGTAAATAAATAAATAAATAATAATATTAATAATACACTAGTAATAGCTGCATTATAATATTATTATTATTATTATTGTAGAGGTAGATGTTTAAATAAAAATTTGACTGTGGCCCCGCACTGAGAAAGGAGAGCTTGGGGAGGGGACTAAGATAATGGTACGTATCTGGCGGCGCGAAGACAATCGCCAATTGGTAGCTGATGGTTCCCTTAGTTCATTACATCCATATGGGGTATATGAAAGAAAATAAACAGTATATAGTGCAGATGGTTTTAACACATAGAATAAATAGTTGTATGCTGTTCCACTCACAAATTACAGAGCCCAAGCACTGGCTCTGAGTGGGTCAAAGCTCTTGGGTGCTTAACTTCTCTGCTTCTAAAGGTGACCCACACCTTATAGAAATTGTAGTAGGACTTGCATAGGATGGATATGAAAAGATAGCAAGACAATTTCCTTGTGCAGATCTTCCACAGATCAGCTACCAATTGGCGATTGTCTTCGCGCCGCCAGATACGTACCAATATCTTTGTCATTTTCACTGGTTTGGGGGAGACCACTAAAATTTCTGGTTGGCATTGGTTGGTTGGTGGTGGCACAAGTTTGGGCGCCTGTTCATTTTTTCTGTATTTGATTGTTGGGGAGGGGACTGTCTACCAAAGTGTGCGTGCACGCGGACAGGGTTAGTTCCGCGCAGGCTAATGAAAAAACTAAAATGAACTCATGGCCACTATTTGCTAGATCGTCCCCATGACCTGACACATTGTGGGCACGAGTTAATTATATTTTTTTCATCCTAACTCCAGCGGGTCTCTTACTGATCTCAGAAATAGGAGCAAAAAAGTCATTTGTAAGTCGTCCCCGAGAAGGCGAACTGGCCATTCACCTAGGACTCTTTCTATTTTTTGCATAGAACAGTTGGGTAGTGGGGAGGCACACACAGGACTTAGCACATAGTTGGAAGCTTTCTTGAGACTGAAACTGTCAAAAATTGCCGAAAAAATGCCTAAAATATCCTAGAAAATCTAGAAATAAAGAGACTTTTTACTGCAGAAGAAAATAATAAATGGTTTATTAGATATTGGATTAAAACGGGAATATTTTTAACATTGAAGCCTATGGGACACCCCAGCCCGCTCCCTAAGGTCAAACAGTGACCTGCGCCTAGCTTCTCCCCGCATCACCTCTTCCCATGATAGACTGCAGGATTTCTCACGCGCAGCCCCCACTCTCTGGAACGCTATCCCTCGTACTGTCAGACTTTCCCCTAACTTCTCTTCCTTCAAACGCTCCCTTAAAACTTTCCTATTTAGGGAAGCCTACCACCCAACTCACTGACGCAACCATCAATCACTCTCACCTTACAGCCCTCTCCTCCTGTTTCCAACCCCAACCCTCCCAGATTGTGAGTTCCTACGGGAATAGGGCCTCATCTCCTCCTGTACTGTTTGTCAAATGTTGTTCAATGTATTGTAACCCTGTCTATACTGTGCTTATTGTACAGCGCTGCGGAATATGCTGGCGCTTTATAAATAAAGAATAATAATAATGATAATAATGGGATTCTCCTGAATAAATCTGTCGAACAGGCACCATACGTGCAGGCAATTCGCAAACATTTGGCAAACTGCCTGCTCTCAGAATAGCCGAATGGCCCCGAAATGTCACCGTAGGCTGAATTTCAGTGTCTGGTTACATTTCGGGGCCAGATCGGCTCTCTTTGAATAACCCTGTATATCTTCAATATGCAGGGTGAAGGGAAACATGACATTTGTAAGAGAGTATCACAGAGCTCCACAGCAATAAGAGTGTATCACAGAGCTCCACAGCAATAAAACTCATAGCAATGTGAAGTGTGTATGTGCGTATCACAGAGCTCAACAGCAATAAAACTCATAGCAATGTGAAGTGTGTATGAGCGTATCACAGAGCTCAACAGCAATAAAACTCATAGCAATGTGCAGTGTGTATGAGCGTATCTCAGAGCTCCACAGCAATAAACCTCATAGCAATGTGAAGTGTGTATGACTGTATCACAGAGCTCAACAGCAATAAAACTCATAGCAATGTGAAGTGTGTATGAGTGTATCACAGAGCTCAACAGCAATAAAACTCATAGCAATGTGAAGTGTGTATGAGCGTATCACAGAGCTCAACAGCAATAAAACTCATAGCAATGTGAAGTGTGTATGAGCGTATCACAGAGCTCAACAGCAATAAAACTCATAGCAATGTGAAGTGTGTATGTGCGTATCACAGAGCTCAACAGCAATAAAACTCATAGCAATGTGAAGTGTGTATGAGCGTATCACAGAGCTCCACAACAACAGAACTCACAGAAATGTGCGGTAAGAATGTGAATATCTCAGAATTCCACAGCAACAATCGTTTCACAGACAGACATGGACTGGGATCTGTCTTGTTACTTTTCTAATCAGGCAGTGAAGACAGAGATATTGCATTGCGTTTATTTTACACAGATCCCAGAGATTGTTTAACCGAGTGATTTAAGGTCTGCGTACAGAGCCGCTTGTCCTATTACTAGTGCCATCTGCTTCAGAGAAAATTGCTGAGATTATTGATGACCACACATTGATTGCCATGTTTCCAACTTTAAAAATACAGTTTTCCTGTTGAGCATGCACTTCAGAAAGCTGCCTGCAGCCCGGATAATTCTATCTTACTGAAACTTGACATTCCTGTACTGCGTAAAGCACATCGTGTCTGGAAGTAAAAATCTGATTCCGAGTTACTTGCATTTTTCATTCTGTACAGATTCCATGTGGAATCCTGTAACATCAAGGTCCCTCTGGGCTGTATGACTGGTCATTTATGTTTGTTTCCCTTTGAAACTATAACTACGTTGTTTAATTTATTGCAGATAGAACACTGTGTGCTGGTAAGAAAAGAAGCATCTTGATTGCAGTGACCATCATCGCCTTCTACATCGCTAACAAGGTCCTGATAACTTTGCTGGAATTCTAAACAGCTCACTCTTCAATTCCTGTTCAAAATGCCTGGCTTTTTTCAAGATTCATATAAATAATGTATGATTTTATTCAAGTCTTTATCAAGATACGAAGACAACATTTTGACCTTATTGAGGACTCTTTATTATTTCAGGTCCCCAGGGAATAATTGCTTTTCAGTGTGCACTGTATATCAGTATATCACAGCAATACAACTCACAGTAAAGTGCGGTGTGTATGAGCGTATTATGGAACTCCGCAGCAATAAAACTCACAGTAATGTGCAGTGTGTATGAGCGTACCACAGAGCTCTTCACCAATAAAGCTCACAATAATGTGCGGTGTGTTTGAGCATATCACAGAGCTCCACAGCAGTAAAACTCACAGTAATTTGCTGTGTGTAATATTGCCTCACAGATCTCCACTGCAATAAAACTCACAGTAATGTGCATTGTGCATAAACAAATCACAGAGCTCCACAGTAATAAAATTCACAGTAATGTGCAGTGTGTATGAAAATATCACAGAGCTCCACAGCTGTAAAACTCACAGTAAAGTGCATTGTGTATGAGCGTATCATGGAACTCCACAGCAATAAAACTCATAGTAATGTGCGACGTGTATGAGCGTATCACAGAGCTCTACAGCAATAAAACTCACAGTAATGTGCCGTGTGTTTGAGTGTATCACAGAGTTCTACAGCAATAAAACTTACACTCATACACACCACACATTACTGTATCACAGAGCTCTACAGCAATAAAGCTCACAATAATGTGCGGTGTGTTTGAGCATATCACAGAGCTTAACAGCAGTAAAACTCACAGTAATTTGCAGTGTGTAATATTGCCTCACAGATCTCCACTGCAATAAAACTCACAATAATGTGCAGTGTGTATAAACATATCACAGAGCTCCACAGCAATAATATTCACAGTAATGTGCAGTGTGTATGAACATATTACAGAGCTCCACAGCAATGAAACTCACAGTAATGTGCAGTGTGTATGAACATATCACAGAGCTCCACAGCAGTAAAACTCACAGTAATTTGCAGTGTGTAATGTCGTATCACAGAGATGCACAGCAATAACAGTCACAGTAATGTGCAGTTGTTATGAGCCTATAACAGAGCTCCATAGCAACAAAACTCACAGTAATGTGCAGCGTGTATGAAAGCATATTACAGTGCTCCACAGCAGTAAACACACAGCAGCATGCAGTGTGTATGCGCATATCACTGATATACACAGCAATAAATCCGTGTTATTATTTACTTGTAATTTTCTTTTTTTTATAAAGTATTTTACCAGGAAGGATACATTGAGATTTCTCTCGTTTGAGTATGTGACCACAGACATTTTATGTATTGTATTAGGCTGATTGTCTGTGTCTAATATATACAGTATGTAATTTTCATACAATCTATTTCTTACAGAATTGGAGTCTGTCCAAACTTTTGATAATTTGTTGATTACAAATCACAATAACAAAAAAACTTAACAAAAATGAATTGATCCATAACAATCGATTTGTTTCGTTACTCCGCATAGTATCTAATATCAATCTATAGGAAAAATAACACTGCCTCTCTGTAATGATGATTAGGGTGATATGAATGGAGAGAATTGTACCTCCAGGCTCTCTGTACTGTGCAGACCCTCTGCCATAATCCCTCCTCTTTGTTCAGCATTGTCTGACTGCAAAAGTTATGCACACAGCCCTGGGGTGAGAATAAACTGCTGGGCAACAAAGGGTTACACTTTAACAATACTGTGCAAATAAAGCTGTCCCCCTGCATACAATGTAACTCTGGGACCCACTACCTCTACAGGATGAAAGATACATTGTTGCTGGTTGTAGAATCTTCAAATCACAAACAAAGAAGTGGGAAAGGAGAATTCTCCTCTGACCAGGCTGCTCTGTGAAGTTCCTGTGCAAGTTCTTAATCTGAATCATGCACACTTCCTAAAAAGTTTGCAGCTCAGGACACCAGGAATCCCATTTGTGTCTCAGCTCACTAACCTCACAGATGTATGGGAAGGCTGAGCTAATCAGACATTGTGGTGAGAATATTTAGACATGAAGATCACAGGGGATAAAGCAGGAAGAACATTGTTGCTGGGGGTAGACTCCTGACCACTGTGGATCTCAGAGCAGCTGGATGAAGTCAGAATGGCTTTGTGCTGCAGCTGGCTGTACAATGAGGCTCCAAAGCATCTCTTCCTGGTAGGACTAAACTTCTTTGTTTTCTGCCCCCCCCCCCCCCATGCCCAAAAAAAATAAAACACACCTTATTAACTTTACTGATTCTCAGCAGAGTTCTGGCACAGAAATTCAATAAACTCTTACGTCTGTCATTAATATATATATGTATATATATATATGAATGTATAAGCAACTTGATGCTAAAGGTTATGTGTGTTTATATAACCATTAACATTAAGCTGTACGTTTTGTTGTATGTATGTGTGTGTATGTGTGTGTATATATATATACATACACATATGCACACCAAAACGTACCGCTTAATGCTAATGGTTATAATATGTATTTATATATACATATATAAAATGTAGAAACAAACTGCTTAATGCTAAAGGATGTATGTCTATATATATATATATATTACAGTTGTGGTGGAGGACAAAAAGTGAGATAAAAAGCCTCCACACCATAATAAGTGTGTTTATTATTGCTTCTGCAATAATAAACACACTATATATATATATATATATATATATATATGTATATAAAACAGCTTGATGCTAAAGACTATGCATAGGTATGTTTATATATATATATGTATGTATATATATATATACACATACATAAACAGACAAACATACATATGCATAATCTTTAGCATCAAGCTGTCTGTATATTTTGTTGCTATATACTGTGTAATATATATACATATATATAATATATATATATATATATAATATATATATATTATATATATATATATATATAATCAAGTGTATAATTGTGGAAGACAGTTACACATCCCAGCAATTCAGAGAACTTCTTTACAGAGTTCATGTGTTACATTCTCCATATACAGCAAGGAACTCTGGGAAGGACATGCAAATGAAGTCCACAATATATATATATATATATATAACAACAAAATGTGCAAACAGCTGAATGCCAATGGTTATATATAAAATGTACACACTGCTTAATGCTAAAGGTAATATATATATATATATGTATTTTTTTCGTTCACGGGTGGCTTTAGTTACATTTGTGACGTTATACTATACAGGAAAATTATATTAACTCTTAGTTAAGCAATCTGTTTGTAGTTCTGCTCACGTCAGTCTAAGTTTGACATTATCTAGACATGTTCTTTGTATAACCTTCAGGATATAGACACAACAATTCATTCTTTGTGGACGCAGGCCCCTGAGATCACATTTTTTACAGCACTGAAAAGCTCAGAAGAGGGATGTCTACTTATTAGCAAACAAACACACAATCAAACTTCAGTCAAAATTCTGAAGTTGAAAAGTTGAGAAGAGTTTTGTTGCTGACCCCATTCCTCCTAACCCTCCCCCCCGAGCTAGTGACTTCTATTAATCAATCTTAGTTTATAGGCAGGGCCGGTGCTAGACTATTTTGCACCCTAGGCAAGACCAGCTACTTGCGCCCCCCCAGAAAAAATAGTGAACGGTTGAAATGCGTGGGGGAAACACATACACTGTGCGCGCAAGGGGGCACTGTGCAGGGGACACAAACACACACTGCGGGACACACACACACTGTGCACGGGGGCCGCACATGGTCATTCGGTGCCCATCTTACCCCTCTGCTGGTCAGGCCTGGGATCAGTCTTTGTCTCTTTCTTTCCTCTGCCCTCTGTGCCTCTTTCTTTCCTCTGCCTCTTTCTTTCTTTACTCTGCCCTCTGTGCCTCTTTCTTTCCTCTGCCTCTTTCTTTCTTTACTCTGCCCTCTGTGCCTCTTTCTTTCCTCTGCCTCTTTCTTTCTTTACTCTGCCCAGTGTGCCTCTTTCTTTCCTCTGCCTCTTTCTTTCTTTACTCTGCCCAGTGTGCCTCTTTCTTTCCTCTGCCTCTTTCTTTCTTTACTCTGCCCTCTGTGCCTCTTTCTTTCCTCTGCCTATTTTTTTCATTCTTCTATGACTTTTTTGTTTGACTTTCCTTTCATCTGCCTCTTTCTTTCTTTCATCTGCCTCTTTCTTTCTTTCATCTGCCTTTTTATTTCTTTCCTCTGCCTCTTTCTTTCATCTGCCTCTTTCTTTCATTTGCCTCTTTCTTTTCTTTCATCTGCCTCTTTCTTTCTTTCATCTGCCTCTTCCTTTCTTTCCTCTGCCTCTTTCTTTCTTTACTCTGTCCTCTGTGCCTCTTTCTTTCCTCTGCCTCTGCCTATTTCTTTCTTTTTTCTATGACTTTTTTGTTTGACTTTTCTTTTATCTGCCTCTTTCTTTCTTTCATCTGCCTCTTTCTTTCTTTCATCTGCCTCTTTCTTTCTTTCATCTGCCTCTTTCTTTTTTCATCTGCCTCTTCCTTTCTTTCATCTGCCTCTTCCTTTCTTTCATCTGCCTCTTCCTTTTTTTCATCTGCCTTTTCCTTTTTTTCATCTCCCTTTTCCTTTTTTTCATCTGCCTTTTCCTTTCTTTCATCTGCCTCTTTCTTTTCTTTCATCTGCCTCTTTCTTTTCTTTCATCTGCCTCTTTCTTTCATCTGCCTCTTTCTTTCTTTCATCTGCCTCTTCCTTTCTTTCCTCTGCCTCTTTCTTTCTTTACTCTGCCCTCTGTGCCTCTTTCTTTCCTCTGCCTATTTCTTTCTTTCTTCTATGACTTTTTTGTTTGACTTTCCTTTCATCTGCCTCTTCCTTTCTTTCATCTGCCTTTTCCTTTTTTTCATCTCCCTTTTCCTTTTTTTCATCTGCCTTTTCCTTTCTTTCATCTGCCTCTTTCTTTTCTTTCATCTGCCTCTTTCTTTCATCTGCCTCTTTCTTTCTTTTTCTCTTTCTTTCTCTTTCTTTCTTTCATCTGCCTCTTCCTTCCTTTCATCTGCCTCTTCATTTTCTTTCATCTGCCTCTTCCTTTCTTTCATCTGCCTCTTTCTTTCTTTCTTTCTTTCTTTCTTTCTTTCTTTCTTTCTTTCTTTCTTTCTTTCATCTGCCTCTTCCTTTCTTTCATCTGCCTCTTCCTTTCTTTCATCTGCCTCTTCCTTTCTTTCATCTGCCTCTTTCTTTTCTTTCATCTGCCTTTCTTTCATCTGCCTCTTTCTTTCATCTGCCTCTTTCTTTCTTTCATCTGCCTCTTTCTTTTCTTTCATCTGCCTTTCTTTCATCTCTTTTTTACTTTTCTTCTGCGCCTCTTTTTTCATTCTTTCTCTCTTTCTTTCATGCCTCTTTCTTTCTTTATCTCTTTCTTTCGTGCATTTCGTTCTTCTGCCTCTTTTTTTCTTTAATCTGCCTCTCGTGGCGCCCGCACGTCATATGGTGGGCCTGCGAATCATTATAAGATGCCCACCTTCTGTGCCGCTCGCGGGGGTCCGCGAGCTGATAATTTATGCTTTGTGAGCCACCACTCCTGGCTACATGAGGAACGGGTACAATGATTGAACCCAGGTTGGGGCCGGCTTCGCCCCTAGGCAGCAATGCGCCCTAGGCGGTTGCCTAGCTTGCCTAGTGGAAGCACCGTCCCATGTTTATAGGGATACTTTATTCAAATTAAAGTTTCCTTTTTTGTACATAATTAATTAGAGATCCTGCTGACAGCCTCTGTTCAATTATTCTTATTTATTTATTGGTGATTTCACTCACCTTTTCTCCCTCTCTGCACGCGGCTCCTCCTCTTCGACTCAGGGACTCCAGAACCTGGAAGTCCCTGAAGCTTTCTAACACAGTTTGCACTCCTACTCAACTTGCAAGTTATTCAGCGCTACAGACTTCCATCGGCACTTTATGTGCTCAAGTTCCATAGCGTCTGCTCAGAACGTTGGATTGAAGCTGCGTGGACATGCACAGATCCAATCCATCCCTGCCTCACTGAGACTGCTCACTATTGAGGACGGTCTTAGAGGGCGACGTAAGCATGATCTCTGCAAAATTACTATTCTGCTCTGAAGGTGTAACATGGCACAGGAAACATATAATGAATTATACATGAGCACAGGCGCTATGGAAATTGTATACAAAAGTACGAAAGTTCCGAATGACGTCCAATTTATTCACCTCAACCATTGCAACCATTCACCGCAACATAGTCTCCCTAGATTGTGACCCATATGCTTCTCTTTAACCTCAGGCACCACTAAATCACCTAAAGCAGGGATGTCCAAACTCCGGCCCCCCCAGATGTCCATGAACTATAACTCCCATGCTTCTCCATCCATATAATGCAGTCAGCGATTTCTGGGAGTTGTAGTTCAGGAACATCTGGGGGCCCGGAGTTTGGACATCCCTGAGTCCTAAAGGCTGTGACGACCTCCAGAGGATGTAACATATGACTTCCATAAAACACGGAGCTCCGACTTACTTTTTTTTCTGTATCTCACAGCTTTCCTGGCTCGCTCTCAACTCGTGGCTGTTCTACAAGACATTCGTTTTGTATTATAGAGGTCCACAGTACTATTACTTACACCAGATGCTGGGGGTAAGTCAACACTGGAATAAATGCACGAGGAGGGGGAAGAAATGACAAAAAAGACCATTTACTGAAGGATCTTTAAATACTATCAGTGTTATTCAAAGAGCTCCGAATTATGGCCGAAAGTTAACCGAACGCTGAAATTCTGAGTACGGTTACCTTTCCTGGCCATTCGGCTATCCAGAGAGCAGGCAGTTCGCCAAATGTTGGCGAATAGTGATGGGCCGAACACCCCCGTGTTCGGTTCGCATTCGAACACGAACATTTGAAAAAAATTCGAATTCGAACACGATTTGAACTTAATGCAAGTAATGGGACTCAAACTTTCGAATTTTAGAGTGCCCTGCAAGAGGGCATATATGCTAGATATTTGCCATAAAAGGTGTTTGGGGGTCCGGGTAGTGCCCGGGGGGACAGGAAACAAGGACAAAAAGTAAAAAAAAAAATGTTTTTAAAGGAACAGTGATTTTTCTATGACATAAAGGTTAAGAATAAAAACGAAAAATTCCTTCAAATATTGTGCCTAGGAGGTCCCCATAACCTGCCCATGAAGTGCCGGATTTGTAGGATGTATAGAAACATTTAAAAACAAAAAAATGACATTTCAAATGACGGTAAATGGTTTTCCTTTAATCTATTAATAAACAACTGCTTGGGGCGGCAGCCTGTATGAAAAGAGGAGACGTTTTAGGACACGGAGAGCAAGTTTAGTGATTTTTTGGCTAAATTATGGTGAAACTTATGCAGGCTTTGGATGAAAGTAACAACAGGTGCATTAAAATTGCATGAGCATTAATATTTGCTGCGATGTTCACCGCATATTTGTAACGATTCCCCAGGACAGACCTGGTAGGATCCCTGGTAACAGATCGCTAACCCTCCGATCCTTTGGATGGTCGGGACTCGGGACCACTAAACCTAACCTCTAGCAGCCACACAGGCCAGGGAGGCAGCACCAACAATATACACCACAGACTGAGATCAATATATGTTTGTACTGTGCTATAGTATATGGCAGGATGGAAGCGCGCCAGCAGTAACAAGCAGCGGAATATACCAGACAGGGGCGCAGAGCGAGAGTAGCTGTTATAACAAAACCGGGTCAACAACGTTTAGGCACTTGTACTGCGCTACTGTATATGGTGAGAATCGGCACACACCAGTAGCAACAGGAGGCAAACAGAACAGGCAGGGAGTACACAGAGAGAATAGTCAAATGGCAGGCAAAGCCGGCAACAGATCGGGTCCTCAGAACAAGCCGGGTAAGTAACAAGTATACTTCTGAGAAGATACGCTATTAGTGTAGTGGGGAAGCCGGCTGCGCATTTTGCATCGCTCCCTCTACACTAATAGTGTATCTTCTCAGAAGCTGCACACAGCGCGCCAGTGTATGCAGCGTCTAACAGCGTGGGAGACGGGAGGCTGCGCTTGTTGGTGGATCCAGGAATCAGGTGAGTATTAGAACGAAAGAAAAAAAAAGTTTTATTTTATGTTCCTTGGGGCATTTAAAAATGTCCTCGGATTTTTTTTTTTTTAGAAATGTGTCGCCTTACCTTAGCCTGGTGGTCAGTCAGTGGAGGCTCCCTGGATCCTGGTTGTGGGGGAGGGGGGTCTGCCGTGGCCAGCAGGTGCAGTGACTCCCTCCCTGCGCCACCTCTCTGCCACATGCACTGCCACATGCACCCGGCCGGCCTGCCCGCACAGTCGCAGCTCTGTCATCTGGCGGCCGCATGCTCCTCAAGGGATCCTTGGGAGGCCCCGGCGGGCTGCCCTCTACAGTGCCTGATTAGAGGGCCTCGTCTGCCTGATTTTTTAGCAACAAGATTGTTTTATCCCATAGGCTTCAATGTTAAAAATATTTCCATTTTAATTCAATATCTATTAAACCGTTGCTTATAATATTCTGCAGTAAAGAGTCTCTTTATTTTTAGATTTTTTAAGGATTTTTTTAAAAAAATTAAAAATTATTTTTGTTTTCAAACTTTTTGCGACCGGCCTGAAAAGTTCGAAGTTTGCAAACTTTCGAACGGCCGATGTTCGATGCGAACTCATGTTCGCATCGAACCGCCAGCCCATCCCTATTGGCAAATTGCCTGCACATACGGTGCCCGTTCGAGGGCATTTAAATCTCCATAGAGAAGCAATGCTTTGTCTATTCAGAGAACAAAAACCAGCACGGAAAAGTTGCCGAGATGCCCTGCTGTTCGGTGGTTTCATTCGGCAGGTTTATTCAGGCGAATCCCATAGGCTTCAATGTTAAAAATATTCCCATTTTAATTCAATATCTAATAAACAATCGATTATAATATTCTGCAGTAAAAAGTCTCTTTATGTATAGATTTTTAAGGATCTTTTAAGCATTTTCGGGATTTTTTTGGGAAAATTGTTTTCCGTTTTTTTTTTAAATCGTTTTTTCTTTTTTCTGTAACAGCCCTTTTTATTATCATTCATTAGATTTTATATGTAAATTTCAGACATTTTCGCTCAGTAGTTTCTTTGCAAACAGCGTTTCACTTTTCAAACATTCAAGAGTACTCCATTCGTCTGCGGTGTCGGGTTTTCCCGGCGGGGGATCAGTGGCTGCTCGGGTTTCTTTGGCGTGTTCGGCGGGGTTAATCCAGATGTTTTTGCGGGTTTCGGTGAGCGTTCGCCAGGTTTTGCGGTGAGTGTTCGTCGGGATTGCGGCGGCTTTTCCCTGCACTACGACGGCCCTGTGGTGCTTGATGAACACACCGCAGGGTCGCCAAAATTTTGGTGAACTGCCAGCAAGTACGGTGCTGTTCGACGGCAGAGAAATCCCCCATAGAGGAGCAATGGTTAATCTGTTCACAGACACCGAACAGCAGAGAAAAGATACCGAAGTGCCCTGCTGTTCGGTGGTTTCATTCAGCAGGTTTATTCAGACAAATCCCATAGGCTTCAATGCTAAAATTATTCCCGTTTCAATTCAGTATCTAATAAACTGTTTATTATTTTTATTTTTTTTAAAAAGAGAACTTTTTATTATTATTCATAGGATCTTATATGTAAATTCCAAGCATTTTCGTTCAGTAGTTTTTTTGCAAACAGCGTCTCAGTTTTGACACTTTCGAATCTTTTTTTCCGGCGGCTGGTCTACGTTGTGGTCGACTGCTTGTCATATTTTTCCGGCGTGTTTGGCGTGTACTTTGTGGTGGTTGCAGTGGGATTTTGGCAGGTGTTTGACGGTGTTTAGGCAGGGGATCGACAGGTTTGCGGTGGGTTTTCCCTGCACTCCAAGGGACCCTGCATTGAATGCTGAATTCACCACAGGGTGGGGAACTTTGATTCCCCAAAGTGCAGGGAATGAGAGAGCACCGAAATAAATATATATATATATATATATATATATTTAACAACAATATACAAATTGTATTGTCGGCACTCTCGGTCTTCATTCAAAGTTCAATTCAGTGGTAGAAAATTTGTATATCGTTGTTTATGGAAGCCAGGTGTGCACCGGGCAGTGGAGATACTCAGAGTGCAGGAACCAAGGACTGGTATGTAAAATATATATATATAAGCAGTGGCGTCACTAGGGTTGGTGTCACCCGGTGCGGTAACTTATGGTGTCACCCCCCCCCCGAGTTTTACGGATTTTTTTTTTAACTACTCTTACTCAGTACTCCCATATAACACTGAATGCTCATACACACAGCGCACATTACTGTGAGGTTTATTGCTGTGGAGCTCTCTCATATGCTCACACAACTTTTTGCCAACTGCCAGCAAGTACGATGCCTGTTCGAAGGCAGTGAAAGCACACATGGATATATATTGCCCCAGCAGCTCACCCATGGATATATATTGCCCCAGCTCACATATGGATATATTGCCCCAGTTCACAATTATATATTGCCCCCAGCAGCTCACCCATGGATATATATTGCCCCAGCTCACATATGGATATATTGCGCCTCAGCTCACATATGGATATATATTGCGCCTCAGCTCACACATGGATATATTGCCCCAGACCAGCTCACACATGGATATTGCCCCAGCTCTCATGGATATGCCCCCAACACACATGGATACTGCCCCAAGCACACATGGATACTGCCCCCAGCACACATGGATATGCCCCAGCTCCTCTCATGGATATTGCCCCAGCTCCTCTCATGGATATTGCCCCAGCTCCTCAAGGATTTTGCCCCAGCTCCTCTCATGGATTTTGCCCCAGCTCCTCTCATGGATATTGCCCCAGCTCCTCTCATGGATATACTGCCCCAGCTCCTCTCATGGATTTTGCCCCAGCTCCTCTCAAGGATTTTGCCCCAGCTCCTCTCATGGATATTGCCCCAGTTCCTCTCATGGATATACTGCCCCAGCTCCTCTCATGGATTTTGCCCCAGCTCATGGATATGCCCCAGCTCATGGATAATGCCCCAGCTCATGGATATTGCCCCAGCTCATGGATAATGCCGCAGCTCATGGATATACTGGCACAGCTCATGGATATACTGCCCCAGCAGCTCATGGATATACTGCCCCAGCAGCTCATGGATATACTGCCCCAGCACATGGATATACTGCCCCAGCTCATGGATACTGCCCCATCTCATGGATATACTGCCCCAGCTCATGGATATACTGCCCCAGCTCATGGATATGCCCCAGCTCATGGATTTGCCCCAGCAGCTCATGGATTTGCCCCAGCAGCTCATGGATATGCCCCAGCAGCTCATGGATACTGCCCCAGCTCATGGATATGCCCCAGCTCATGCATACTGCCCCAGCTCATGGATTTGCCCCAGCAGCTCATGGATACTGCCCCAGCTCATGGATACTGCCCCAGCTCATGGATTTTTCCCCAGCTCATGGATATGCCCCAGCTCATGGATATTCCCCAGCTCATGGATACTGCCCCAGCTCATGGATTTGCCCCAGCAGCTCATGGATATGCCCCAGCTCATGGATATTGCCCCCAGCTCATGGATATTGCCCCAGCTCATGGATACTGCCCCATCAGCTCATGGATACTGCCCCAGCACATGGATATGCCCCAGCTCATGTATATAGTGCCCCAGCTCATGGATACTGCCCCAGCTCATGGATTTGCCCCAGCTCATGGATTTGCCCCAGCTCATGGATATGCCCCAGCTCATGGATATAGTGCCCCACCTCATGGATACTGCCCCAGCAGCTCATGGATACTGCCCCAGCTCATGGATATGCCCCAGCTCATGGATTTTCCCCAGCTCATGGATATAGTACCCCAGCTCATGGATACTGCCCCAGCACATGGATATGCCCCAGCTCATGGATTTTCCCCAGCTCATGGATATAGTGCCCCAGCTCATGGATTTGCCCCAGCTCATGGATTTTCCCCAACAGCTCATGGATACTGCCCCAGCACATGGATATGCCCCAGCTCATGTATATAGTGCCCCAGCTCATGGATACTGCCCCAGCTCATGCATATGCCCCAGCTAATGGATATGCCCCAGCTCATGGATATAGTGCCCCAGCTCATGGATATAGTGCCCCAGCTCATGGATTTGCCCCACCTCATGGATAATGGCCCCGCTCACCTCCTGGCCGCGTGTTCACTCCCTCTGAGCGTCCGGCGGTGTGCAGCTTGTGCGCTGGCCTGTGGGAGCCACGTGACCAGCCGCGATTGGCTGGTGACGTGTTTCCCCCAGGCGAGCGCCGAAGCTACATGCTTCGGACGCTCGCAGGGAGCGAACACGCGGCGCAGGGTGAGACACCCGTCCTTAGGGTGACGGTGTTATCCTAAGGGCGGGTGTCACCTGGTGTGGGCCGCACCCCCTTGCCCCCACATAGCGATGCCACTGTATATAAGGGTTGTAGTGGAGGACAAAAAGTGAGATAAAAGGCCTCCACTGCAACTGGTTATGCCTACCTAGGAGTGGCTTTGACCAGTTGCATAAACCTTATCTCTGCTAGAAAGCCACGGTGTGGCATAGAATTGATTTTAGGGTTCTGTGTAATATCAGACCCAGGATGCATAAATGCACATGGATATGCCCCAGCAGCTCTCATGGATATACTGCCCCAGCTCCTCTCATAGATTTTGCCCCAGCTCCTCTCATGGATATTGCCCCAGCTCCTCTCATGGATATACTGCCCCAGCTCCTCTCATGGATTTTGCCCCAGCTCCTCTCAAGGATTTTGCCCCAGCTCCTCTCATGGATTTTGCCCCAGCTCCTCTCATGGATATTGCCCCTGTTCCTCTCATGGATATACTGCCCCAGCTGCTCTCATGGATATACTGCCCCAGCTCCTCTCATGGATTTTGCCCCAGCTCATGGATATGCCCCAGCTCATGGATAATGCCACAGCTCATGGATATACTGGCGCAGCTCATGGATATACTGCCACAGCAGCTCATGGATATACTGCCCCAGCAGCTCATGGATATACTGCCCCAGCACATGGATATACTGCCCCAGCTCATGGATACTGCCCCAGCTCATGGATATACTGCCCCAGCTCATGGATATACTGCCCCAGCTCATGGATATGCCCCAGCTCATGGATTTGCCCCAGCAGCTCATGGATTTGCCCCAGCAGTTCATGGATATGCCCCAGCAGCTCATGGATACTGCCCCAGCTCATGGATATGCCCCAGCTCATGGATACTGCCCCAGCTCATGGATTTGCCCCAGCAGCTCATGGATATGCCCCAGCTCATGGATACTGCCCCAGCTCATGGATTTTCCCCAGCTCATGGATATGCCCCAGCTCATGGATACTGCCCCAGCTCATGGATTTGCCCCAGCAGCTCATGGATATTGCCCCCAGCTCATGGATATTGCCCCAGCTCATGGATACTGCCCCAGCAGCTCATGGATACTGCCCCAGCGCATGGATATGCCCCAGCTCATGGATTTTCCCCAGTTCATGGATATAGTGCCCTAGCTCATGGATACTGCCCCAGCTCATGGATTTGCCCCAGCTCATGGATTTGCCCCAGCAGCTCATGGATTTGCCCCAGCTCATGGATATGCCCCAGCTCATGGATTTTCCCCAGCTCATGGATATAGTGCCCCAGCTCATGGATTTGCCCCAGCTCATGGATTTGCCCCAGCTCATGGATTTGCCCCAGCAGCTCATGGATATGCCCCAGCTAATGGATATGCCCCAGCTCATGGATATAGTGTCCGAGCTCATGGATATAGTGCCCCAGCTCATGGATTTGCCCCACCTCATGGATAATCGCCCCGCTCACCTCCTGGCCGCGTGTTCGCTCCCTCTGTGCGTCCGGCGGTGTGCAGCTTGTGCGCTCGCCTGGGGGAGCCACGTGACCAGCCGCGATTATTATTATTATTATTCTTTATTTATAAAGCGCCAGCATATTCCGCAGCGCTGTACAATAAGCACAGTATAGACAGGGTTACAATACATTGAACAACATTTGACAAACAGTACAGGAGGAGATGAGGGCCCTATTCCCGTAGGAACTCACAATCTGGGAGGGTTGGGGTTGGAAACAGGAGGAGAGGACTGTAAGGTGAGAGTGATTGATGGTTGCGTCAGTGAGTTGGGTGGTAGGCTTCCCTAAATAGGAATGTTTTAAGGGAGCGTTTGAAGGAAGAGAAGTTAGGGGAAAGTCTGACAGTACGAGGGAGAGCGTTCCAGAGAGTGGGGGCTGCGCGTGAGAAATCCTGCAGTCTATCATGGGAAGAGGTGATGCGGGGAGAAGCTAGGCGCAGGTCACTGTTTGACCTTAGGGAGCGGGCTGGGGTGTATTTGATGATTAGTGAGGACAGGTAGTGGGGAGCTGAGTTAGTGAGGCTTTTGTAGGTAAGGATATTGGCTGGTGACGTGTTTCCCCCAGGCGAGCGCCGAAGCTGCATGCTTCGGACGCTCGCAGGGAGCGAACACGCGGCGCAGGGTGAGACACCCGCCCTTAGGGTGATGGTGTCACCCTAAGGGCGGGTGTCACCTGTGCGGGCCGCACCCCCCGCCCCCACGTGGCGACGCCACTGTATATAAGGGTTGTAGTGGAGGACAAAAAGTGAGATAAAAGGCCTCCACTGCAACTGGTTATGCCTACCTCCTAGCTGATGAGGGTCCAACAAACCCGAAACAGCGCTGTCCTAGGAGTGGCTTTGACCAGTTGCATCTCTGCTAGAAAGTCACGGTGTGGCATAGCATTGATTTTAGGGTTCTGTGTAATAACAGACCCAGGATGCATAAAAGTGAGACAGAGGTCATTTGCATATCCTACCCAGAATTCCTTGCTGCATATGGGGAATGTGGCACAGGAGCTCTGGGATGCAATTCATGGAATTGCTGTGATGTGCAGGTGGCTTCTGCAATAATAAACACACCATATATATATACGATCTTCTTTGGGCAAGCACCGTGGCTCTACATTCTTTACCACCTGGAGACAAGAAAGGTAGTTGCTGGGACAAGTTTGTTTATATATAAACAAACTTGTCCCAGCAACTACCTTTCTTGTCTCCAGGTGGTGAAGAATGTAGAGCCACGGTGCTTGCCCAAAGAAGATGGTATATCCAGCGTTGTGAAGGCCGCACACGTGTATAAAAAGTAACTTTTATTTAAACAAATTAAAACTAAACCGACGTTTCGGTTCCAGCGGGAGCCTTGAAAATGGCTCATGCTCGAGCCGAAACGTTGGTTTAGTTTTAATTGGTTTAAATAAAAGTTACTTTTTATACACGTGTGCGGCCTTCACAACGCTAGATATATATATATATATATACATATATGTTCTATATCCCTTAAAAATCACTTTCCAATTAAATCTATCTCAGCATGGATTAAAACTTGAAACCCTAGAAGGTACAGCTCAGGACAGCCTTCCTTGTTTTAATCCATCCCTCAGTTTAATTTGTCCCCCAGCAGGAGATGGATATTTTTGCATTCGCCAGATGTATATGTAAGACGATCAATTCTCCATCAATGCTCAGTGCGATCTTGTTCTCTTTTGTTAAAGTGGAAAAGCTGACAAGCTGCGAACAAAGGCCTCTGTTTGCTTAGTTTGTTCTCCTGGCAGGGTTTGAATGAAATGACAGATTGCCGGTCCCCACCCCCTTACTACACCGGCGCGGTCCTCACAGCGCAGCCTGTGCTGGAATGTAGATTGAGGAAGCGGTGGGGAGGACGCAATTAACGTCCATGCAGGTAGAAAATGAAAAGCGCATGATGTAAAATCCCACCAGAAACTAAAACAAGGGCATTACATCTTAAAGGTGGAATCGGGATCAAAATAGACATTGCAGCTCGTATGTTGTGATGAGGAATTTTTGATTATGTAGCAACATTATTGAAGTTACATTTACAAGCAACATATTTCACAATGGGTAGGACAAAACTAACATAACAATACCCAAATGTTTGACTCAAAGAGAATTATCCCTTACCCCTGATAATGTCCATGGACTTGCCCACTCCCCCCCCCATATATGTCCCACTACCCCCCATATAACCTCCCCATTTGCTTTGGCAATGCTAAAATATATTTGGTCCTGCCAGTAAAGCTTATTTTGTTTTGATTTGATTTGAATGATAGGAATAGAGGAGCCTGCTCCAGTGAGCTTACAATCAAAGAATGACACACAGAGGTGAGGGTAAATAGTAGAAATGATGGGGTGTGTGGGGGCTGTGTGGACGATAGGGCAGGAAAGGTACAAAGGGGGATTATGGAGTGAGCCTATATGCCTCTCTGTAGTAATGTGCATTTAGAGACGTATTGACAGACTGGAGATGTGAGGAGAATCTTAAGAGGGAGAGAGTTAGATAGGGGGCACCTCGGGAAAAGTCCTGAAGGTGAAAGTAAGGGGTACAAGGCGAGGATAATAACTGATCATTGGGCAATTGAAGTGACAGGAATGGACCATGACCGCTGTTAAATGAACAACAAGACAAACAAAGTTAGAAATTAGAGGCAAGAAGTGTAGAGGGCCCAACTCAGATGAGCCTACATAGCCCATTCTATCCTTTCTCTCTTCGCCCCTATTCCTTTCCTGATAAATCAACCCCACCCCGTCCACCAAGTGGACTGATATTAAAAGGCATTCCTTGATAGATCCCTTGGCTGTTCTTGTACCTAATGCTAAGAGTGTTATGTTTCCAGTCAACACAGATTGGCAACAAGTAATCCAGGTGTGGACTCTTTGCCTGAAGTGCCAAGGGCTATACCCTCCCGACAAGGCTGAAAATGAATGGAGGTTGCTGTATCTTTTGTGCAGAAGGAGGCGCTTTTGGCATTTCACTGGCCGCCCTGTCTGGGTGATACCAGAATGATTTGCACACAGAATAGTCTTCTCTGTAATGGCACAATCAGACTACAACTAGACATGTGCAGCACTGAAAAATTTGGTTTGGTTCAGATTGTTTTGGAACCCAAAAATATCGGATTCGGAAATAATCAGATTCAGCTTTTTCAGAATATCGGAGGCTTCAGATATTTCAGTATTGGACCAAAATGGAATATCAGAAATGTCCGATATATATTTGTCAGTTTCTGTTTTTCTGAACCTTTATGTATTATACGTTAAAACATTGGTTAGGGGGTCTAAAGTCAGGAATAGGACATGGGTTAGGACTAGTGTTATTTTAGGGTTAAGGCTAGTGCTAGGATTAGTGCTGGGTCCAGTTCATATGACACACTGAAACTGTCACCCTAAGCAAGACATTGGCAATTCGGAATTCAGATCGATCCAAATTGCCAAATTGCTAGATTTCAGAACATTTCCAAATGGATCCAAACCAAATAGTAAATGTCTAGCTAAGCCCTTACGAGACCTGAGCTCAGGGGGCAGCGCACAGTACGGATGGACACTAGTGTTTTTACCCGTTCTCGGTAATCTCATAAATCTTGTTTTTGCTCAGAACATTTCAAAGCCTACTGTTATAGCTGACTATGCTAAACCTGTGCTATCACTTTAACTAGTGGCTCCGCCCAGGATGACACAGGTCAGAGGGCACGGCAGCCATCTTCAGGGTCAGTTAGTGTGATGCAGTTATGAAGGCAGATGCATGATCCTGTGTTCCTGTAGTTATCCAAGCCTGTATATAACAGTAAGTGTCCTGCAATAAAGCAATGGTGAACCTGACAGCCCAGCCTCATATCTGAACAAGCAGAGATCATAACATCTACAGACATCTAGAATTCCAGGATGGTGACAGCCTCTGGTATGTGTCACTGAGTGGAAGTCAACGTTGGTATTCAATGCTCTCAGTGCCAAGCAGTATAACCCTTTAAGGCCCATATTACATTCTTCGCACAATTGGTTTTGCGTGCGCAAATGCGCATTTGCGCGAGGGACAAAACCCTTTGCGCTGAACGTCGTATTACAACGTTCGCGCAAACGATGCACGTTATTGTTTAACGCGGATGGACCTGCTCGAGCGTGATGAACTGTGCGCTTCCTATACTTAACGTTGTGAGCGCAAATTCGTTCGTGCGCTGGTATGTGGATGGTAATACAATCGATGCGCATCTTTATACGAACGACGTATGCGCGCATAATTTTAACGTCTTTGAAAAGCTGGTGGTAACTGCAAATCTGAACGTTCTGGCCGAAACGAAAAACTACACATTCTACACATACCCAAACAATAAAATTGTGAATTAGTGTGTTTTTTTATTATTGCTGCAGCATATATACTCAGATTTAGACAGGCGCAAAAACTTAACATTAGTCAATTAAGGTAAATCGATGTCAATTAAGGTTCTTAATTCTGATTGTCTGAATCCGGTGAAAAAAAAACTGTCCGCACACTGATTTACGTGCGCTACGTTACTGCGCGCGTATTACTCTTCATTTTGCGCGTCGTTTTTACGAACGTTATTGTCGGATGGATTAGAAAATGCGTTCGGATCGGAATACTCCACTAAGTTTCGCGCGATAACCCGGACGATGTGCGCAAAAAATTTTCCACTGCGCGATCGAAATTGCGCGAAGAATGTAATAGGGGCCCAAGTGTCCAATAGTGTAACCCTTCAAGTGCCAAGTAGGTGCCAGCAATCACAATTTGACTGCAATGTTCCAGTTGTGCTTGTCCATGTTGGCTAATCACCGAAGTAAATGTTGATTTATGAGCTGATGATGAGTACAACTCGATCATTACAAGGATGGTAATGGGAGTTATGATTCATTTGATAAAATATTATCAAAAAAACATGCCCTTGAAAAAACTTAAGGCCAGGAAACTCATTTGGAAAGGACTAGACATCACTATAAGGCAAGCACATTGGTTTATATGTATGTATTATGTATATGTCAGTTAACTCTGCATTTGCCTTCATCCGCAGTCCCTCACCACCACCATTTTCCCCTCGCTGTCCCACCCACCCAGCCGCTGTCCTAATTATATAGCCTCCTTTTCTCAGCTGCACTCAGTTTAACCTCATCATGCCCAAGCTCTTGGTCTATGCAGCGTCTGCTATATTCTCGCTGGGCATTATCTCCACAATCCCCCTGTTCTCTTTTGTTTCACTTGCCTTAGTCCCTTAGATTGTAAGCTCACGGGATGTCTGGCTGAACACTTGTATAAAGTGCTGTATTTCGGGACAATTATCCTATGGGCAGGGCCGTCTGTTCCTTATGTTTTATTTATTATGTCGCCTGTCTGTGCTTCCCCATTGTAAAGCGCTACGGAATCTGTTGGCGCTGTATAAGTACCTGTAACTGTAACAGTTATGGTTTTTAGAATGTTTCTTTGTTCGGTTTTCTAGGATTTTGTGAATATAGGTTTGTACTCCGTACATGCTTATACAGCACCCCCATTGATGCTGGGATCATGGCTTGTATGCAAATGCTGGCGTTGCAGTATTTTCTTATAGAAGGACCACAAGGACTCAGAGGCCAAGGATTCTACATTGATACCACATGGAACAAAACCAGGCTTAGCCTTGCTCTGCGCTCTGGCTGTGTTTAGGATGTGCCTCTTGTCAGCACCAAATCCACGATAAAATTGATGAAGTATTGGAAGCCAAATATATTTACGGTCATTCACTAATGAGTATTCCTGCCGATGTTTGCATAACTGTTTTGTGAACTCCCGGCATTTGGCACTGTTGTAACAACATAGATTTTTTACGGTGTTGGTAACTTCGGCAATCACTTTCCCTTTCCAAATAATCCCTTCAGTTTATTTTATATCACTAAGATAAACAGCACCAGATGTAGAGTATGCCATTAACCCCATCGCTCCCAAAATCAAGTTATCGCGATCTTGCATTGTAACACATTGAAAAGCAGACATTAGCATACCATAACCCAATTCACACTTTGATGAAGCAAGATTAGTGCTGTCAGATAGATTCACTGTCTTATATCTCGCCAATCACCCTGAAGAGACATTAAACAAGCTGAAAATGGGAACCTTAATCCTCACTGTAACAAAATGTTCAAATGCTTTGCTGCTGCATTACAGCAGCAAGGGAGAGGGTAGAACACAGGGAGAGCTCTGACGACGTCACTCACTGCTGTACAGGGATAAGATTCAGGGGGTTATAATAATGACTGAAAATCCCTGTACAGTACAGATGCAAGGTGTTACTGTAATTTCCATTCCATCTCATCATGATCACTAATAAGCAGGAGATATCGCTATTTTATCACTTATCTTTATTACGTTCATGTGAAACAAAGGCCATTTCTGCCTGTTTGCTAATAATGCAGACCCCATAAAATTTTGCCAGATAATAGAAGTCATTTACAGTTTAGAACCTTTCATCCCAGCAACATTTGTGTAACGGATAAATGAATACTTTGTGCATTGCAACATCCGCAGTTTACTCCCTAAACTGGATGAGCTCAAAGCTTGGTGCTTCTATTACAAACCTAAAGTCATTGTGCTGACAGAATCATGGTTAACCCCTAAAGTGCCAGACTCTGCCATAGCAATACAAGGGTATTCATGCTCTAGAAAGGACAGAGCTAAGAGAGGAGGGGGAATTGTTATCTATGTTGACAACTCCATAAAGTTCACCCCATTGCAGAATCCTAGCTCCCCGGCCACATTTGATTTCCTTTCTGGTACTATTGAGATCCCATTCAGTAAAACAATTATTGTTGCTGGATTCTACCGCCACCAAGTTCCCCAGTGCAATCCCTTTCTGACATAACCCAAATTCTTAGTAAATTAGTCACTCAAAACCAAAAAAGCGAACTGCTGGTCCTCGGCGACTTTAATGTTGATTGGCTGAATCCTAAAAACAATAAACACTGCTCACTGTTTAAGGCTTTGCAGCTAACACAATTAATCTCCTCCCCCACTCGCATTAATATGAAAAGCCCTAACCACACCTTGCTGGACTGGATTCTCTCCTCATGTCCTGATCGAATACAGGAGGCAGGCGTTCTCGCTAACAGTTTCAGTGATCACTGCCTAGTGTACTGTGTGCGCAAAATAAGGGCCATAAAATGTCCACTAAAGGTAATAATCACCAGGTCTTTCAAGAAATGTAATCTTGAATCCTTCCTAAATGATCTCAAACAGCTCCCATGGTACAGACTAAACCTAATCCCAGACCTGGACTGTGCAATTGGATACTTTCAAGCCGAGCTCCTGAAAGTCTGGAACACCCATACCCCACTGCGCAAAGTGCGAGTAAAAGGGGCCCATCTCCCCTGGGTTACAGCTGACCTCATGCATATGTACCAGCTTAGAGACTCCCTGTGGTCAAAGTTCAAGAGTATTGGATCCATGAACGATCACTGTGAATACCAAAAATGCCGGAATGAATGCACAAAAGAAACAAAAATGGCTAAAGCCCAATACTTCAATGAAAATTTAAACAATAACATATCAAACCCCAGAAATTTTTGGAAAATCATAAGTAACATACAAGCACCCCCCAGCCACTCCCAACCAGCTGCTTTAAAAGTAAACAACCAAACTGTACAACACCCCCTAGATGTAGCAAATGCTTTTAATAATTATTTTGTTGGATGCGCCACCACCCTGATTGCTAAGCTAGGAAATGACATGCAATCAGAAAGGCCGAACGCAGGTCAGGACCCACCAACAGTGCAAAGACCCCGTAACCCAGAGAAATTCAGTTTTAGGCCAGTGCCTGTCAGTGCCATCACTAAACTTCTCCATAACCAAAAAATGAAATACCAGTCTGGACCTGATCAAATCCCAGCAATGCTGCTGAAAATCAGTGCACCAGCAATTGCAAAACCTGTCGCAACCCTGATTAATGAATCACTGGCGACTGGATACATACCCAAACTCTGGAAGACTGGAAGGGTGGTACCTATCCATAAAAGTGGAGACAATACTTTGGTATCCAACTACCGCCCAATATCTCTGCTCCCTGTAATGTCAAAAATTCTGGAAAAATGTGTCTACACTCAATTACGTGATTATTATCAGTATCAGAACTATTTAACCCCAGATCAATCAGGCTTTCGTCCAAACCATTCAACTACAACTGCCCTTTTAAAAGTTTGTAATGATATCCAAGCTGGCATGGAACAAGGAAATCTAACTGGAGCCATCTTCCTTGATTTTGCCAAGGCTTTTGACACAGTAGACCATGGCATCCTATTACAAAAACTTAAGAACTCTGGTATTGGTGATAGTACATTAACCTGGTTCCAATCATATGTGTCTGATAGGTCTCAATTTGTGTCCATTTCTGACAGCACTTCCCTCCCCCTCCCAGTCATGTGCGGTGTACCCCAAGGCTCGATACTTGGCCCCCTGCTATTCACAATATTCATAAACGATCTGCCCAATGTCTGCAAAGCTTCTACTGTACACATGTACGCAGACGACACTGTAATCTATACCAGCAAACCAAATCTCCCACAGCTGGAGGCAGTGCTGCAAGAACAATTCACAGGGGTAGAAAAGTGGATCGCAAATAACAAACTTTTTCTAAATACTGACAAAACTGTTACAATGCTCTTTGGAACCGCACCTAAACTACACAAATTGCAAACACCCCATCTATGTGTTGGGACAAAATCAAATGGCACGCTGACCACAGTCACTTCTCTCAAATACCTAGGTATGTGGTTAGAACCAAATCTATCTTTTGGCCCCCACATTGAAAAACTCTCATCTAAACTCTACCCCAAACTAGGTGCCCTGTACAGAAACAAATCCTGCCTGAGCCCCGCGGTAGGAAAGCCGATTGTACAACAAATGCTTATGCCAGCCATTGAATACGGAGATGTAGTGTATGCAGCCGCCCCGCAAACACACCTCCAGAAACTTACTACATTGTATAACTCATTCTGTCGCTTTGTGCTACAATGTAAATACATGACACACCATTGTGACATGTTAAAAGAACTAAACTGGCCATCACTGGACTCTAGACGCACCCTTCACCTTTCCAACCTGGTGTTTAAGAGATTTTTTGGGAAGCTACCACCCTACCTGAATATGCTGCTTCCCCCGGCAGTTCCCTCATCCTATAACCTCAGATCCAGGACCAGCACCTTACTTGCAATACCGCAATACAAAAAGAAAATGGCTCGATCCTCATTTTCCTACAGAGCACCGCAAATATGGAATAACCTCCCAGACACCGTCAAATCTTCCCCCAGTCTAAAGTCCCTTAAGACTTCCCTATTAACATACCTCAATACAAAATGCACCTGTAAACATGTAACATAATGACTTTATTTCCTCCATATTTATTTTTCTGTTAATCTGTATATTTGGTCTTGTGTTAATATCTTGCATTTTACTATTTTGTATTTCTGTAACCACTCAATGTTCTCGAACCCAGGACATACTTGAAAACGAGAGAAATCTCAATGTATCCTTCCTGGTAAAATCCTTTTATAAATAAAAAAAAAAAAAAAAAATACACGAAAATTAAAAAATGAGTAAATTTCCATTATTTTAGTTTTTTTAACTATCTCTGCGCGAAATTTCCATTTTACCCAATATTTAATCTTTAGCTTCAAAACCCATGTTTTAAATAAATATTACTATAACATTTCTTTTCAACAAAAAATCACTTGGTAATAAAGGGTTTACAAAAAAAACGAAGCGCCATAGCGAAATGTCCACGAGAAGGTTTGCAATCACAATTAACTTGAAAAAAAGCATTTTTTGAAAAATTCTTTAAGATCTCCTATTTTCTAAATCAGAGGTTACTTTTTGTTTTTCTTATTGTTCCAAAATCAGGATGTGATGTCGTACCTTAGCAAGGAAGAGCAATGACTCAGGGGTTTATTTTTTTTACATAATTAATTAAAATACCAGATGTTTGAATGTTACATTTTAAACAGAAAGTGTTAAACAGTGTTAACCTTTCATGAGCCAGAGATAATTAAAAGACCTATATATGGAGCTGGATAGCAGCAATATTTTGGACCAGATCCCAACTGGCATGTTAATGGGGAGTCACAGAAGTGATATGCAGCCTGCCATTAACGTGTTTATTCCTGCTGATCTTGAGTAGGGATGTGCGTTTCGGTTTTCGGAATTTCGGACTTTTCACGAAACTTCCCGATTCGTGCATTCGGATTCGGCCGATTTCCGAAAATTTTCAGACCCGAAAACGGCAGATCCAAACAAATTTCCGAACTGAAACAAAAACTTTTCGGAATTTTCGAATGGACTAGAAATGTGTAAAATCGAAAATCATTTTCGTTCCATTCGTGATTTCGGCTCCATTCCTGATTTCGGTTCCATCTCAGTAATTTCGGACAACGTATTTTTCGGTTATATCGCTGATTCTGTAATTTTGTATCATTCCCATCTCAATGTATCCTTCCCAGGAAACCAGAGAAATCTCTCAATGTATCCTTCCCGGAAAACATTATAAATCTCAATGTATTCTTCTTGTAAAACCAGAGAAATATCAATGTATCCTTCCTGGAAAACCAGAGAAATCTCAATGTATCCTTCTTGGAAAACATGAGAAATCTCAATGTATCTGTGGTGAGAGCGAGCGGAGTCACATGACAGGAAGGGTGGGGGCGGTACCAGGCAGTGTCTGCTGGGATGCCATGCTAGCTGGACGTACTGTATGTGTCTCTGCTATCCGATGTTATGCTGAATAAATCAACAACTATAAACCAACCCACGGAGTCTACTCTTTTCATAACATGGTGTCAGAAGTGTTTCCCTGCGTATCCATTTTGATCGGTGAAGATGTCTAAGTTCTCTCCTCCGGAACCCTTCGATTTCTCTCAGCCTGCTGCATGGCCTGCTTGGCGCCAAAGGTTTGCACGCTTCAGGATCGCTTCGAAGCTGGATAAGGAGCCTGGTGAGGTGCAGGTTAATTCCCTTTTATACGCTATGGGGAGAGACGTGGAGCCGATTTACGGTACTTTTCAGTTCGGCGCTGGGGAAGAGATGGACTTTGATAAAGTCGTGGATAAGCTCAGCGCCCATTTTGTGCCCAGAAGAAATGTGATTCACGAGAGCGCCTGCTTTCACAAACGCGCCCAGTGTGAGGGAGAATCTGTGGAATCATTTGTGCGCAGCCTTTATCAGTTGGCAGAGTTCTGTGAGTTCGGCGTTGCGAAGGAGGAGCAGATCAGAGACAGACTGGTTATCGGAATTGCAGACTCGGAAGTTTCACTTAAGTTGCAGCTGGAGTCTAAGCTGACACTGAATGAGGCGATACGGATTGCACGTCAGAGTGAATTGGTGAAGAAACAAAGTGCAGACTTAAGGTCAGAAAACAGGGTGGAAGAAATACACCAGCCACAAAGGGTTAAAAGCGGCAGACAGCAGGCAGCGGACAGACCCAGGAGCGGTTGGACACCGTGTTCCCGTTGCACACGCTGTAACCGCCCTCACGAGTTGAAGACGCGGTGCCCTGCTATAGACAAGAGGTGCAGGAAGTGCAACCGTGCCGGCCATTTTGAGGTGGTTTGTAAATCAGAGTCTGTGAGAGAGATGTGTCTGGACAGTGATCAGGAGACGCCAGAACTGTCCTTCATAGGATCAGTGACTGAACAGTCCGGCTCTGTCGAGGATTGGCGTGTTACACTCACGATGTTGGGTGAAAGAGTTGCCTTTAAGATTGATACCGGAGCAGACATTACAGTTATTTCCTTTGTGACATTCTCAAAGCTACCTCGACGTCCGGAGCTGGAAAAGGTTACGATTCAAGTTCATAGTCCGGGAGGTCGCATTGATTGCATCGGCAGATTCCTTGCTGACTGTGAGTACCAGGAGCGGAAAATATCGATGTGGGTGTACGTGATCAGAGGATCGTGTGTGAATAACCCTCTGAGTCGGAAAGCAGCCTGCAGTCTGGGCCTTGTTGCTAGAGTGTACGAAGTCACTGAGGACGTGTTTGGAGACCTGGGGTTGCTGAACTGTGAGCCGGTCCGTATAAAGCTCAAACCTGAGGCTGTCCTTATAGCCTTTCTACGCCTCGTAGGATTCCATTTCCGCTTTTGCCGAAGGTGGAGTGCGAGCTTCTGCGGATGGAAAAGATGGGGGTTATCGAGGCGGTCACAGAAGCTACTGACTGGTGTGCGCCCATTGTACCGGTCGCTAAAAAGAATGGAAAAGTTCGTATTTGTGTGGATTTGAAACGTCTGAACGAAGCCGTTAGGAGGGAGAGATATGTCATGCCGACATTGGAAGATATTGCTCCTCAGTTGTCGGGGGCTAACTTCTTTTCCACGCTCGACGCTTCCAGTGGGTTCTGGCAGATACCCCTTGACCCAGAGAGCCAGAAACTGACGACCTTCATTACTCCGGTAGGTCGGTTTTGCTTCCGCAGACTCCCCTTCGGGATATCTTCGGCCCCGGAGATCTTCCAGAGAGAGATGAGTTCCCTGTTGAGAGACCATAAGGGTACTGTGGTAGTTATGGACGATATCCTTGTGTATGGGTCCACTAAGGAGGAGCACGACCGGCGACTGCTTTGTGTGCTGCAAACCGTCAAGGAATCTGGCCTGAGGCTAAATAAGGAGAAGTGCCACTTTGGGAAACCAGAACTGTGTTATTTTGGCCATATTATTAGTGGGGAGGGGGTTAAGCCAGACGCCAGCAAGGTTCTCGCTATTGAGAAAATGAAAAGCCCTTCCGATGTGAATGAACTGAGACAAGTACTGGGCCTTGTGAATTATGTGGGGAAGTTTTTACCGGAGTTGTCCTCGGTGTTACATCCTGTCACGGAATTGTTAAAGAAAGATGTCGCCTGGATATGGGGACCTCCACAGGAGGAGGCCTTAGCACGAGTCAAGTCCATGCTGGGATCCGCTCTGGTGTTGGGGTACTATGACCCCTGCAAGAAGACTGTGGTTAGCGCAGATGCTAGTAGCTACGGGTTGGGAGCGGCCCTTCTGCAGCTGAAGGAGGGTAAACTACAGCCTATTGCCTATTGTTCTCGCACCTTAACAGCAGCAGAGAGACGTTATGCACAAATTGAAAAAGAGTGTTTGGCTGGAGTCTGCGCCTGCGAACGCTTCCACCGTTATCTGGTGGGTTTGGAGGAGTTCAGTCTGGAGACTGACCACAAGCCACTAGTTCCTCTCATTAATTCTTATGATATCGACAAGGCGCCTCTGAGATGCCAGCGACTCTTAATGAGACTACTTAGGTTTAATGTTAGAGCTGTGCATGTCCCGGGGAAACAGCTGGTGGTGGCAGGTACCCTCTCCAGACTCCCGCTGGCTGCTGAGGGCGATTCGTCGACAGAGTCGGACGTGAAGGTGTATGTGGATTCGATCTTAGCCTCCAAGTCCATCTCTTCGGGGAGATTGGAACAGATTAAGAGAGAGACGCACCTGGATGTTGTCCTTCAAGAAGTTATCAGCTATGTAAGAGACGGCTGGCCGGAGAGTCGTGCTGCGTGGTGGTCTCTGAGTGCGTTCCAGTCCGAGAGAGCATACCTTACTGAAATGGACGGCTTAGTGTTTTTTCAAGACCGCATTGTTATTCCGAAAAGTTTGCGTCAAGACATGCTACGGCGGATTCATGAAGGTCATTTGGGGGTTTCCAAGTGCAGAGAGAGGGCGTCGTCTGCTGTGTGGTGGCCTGGGATTAGCGCTGACATTGCTGATTTCATCTCGAGATGTGCCTTCTGCAGAGAACGTCGACCTACACAGAGACGTGAGCCTTTACTTTCCATCCCCCTACCTGCGGGTCCATGGCAGAAGATAGCTGTGGATCTGTGCGAACTAAAAGGGAGGAAATACTTAGTTGTTGTGGACTACTACTCCAGATACCTTGAGCTTGCGCCACTGGGTGAGGCGACCAGTGCTACTGTGATCGTCTGTCTGAAAAGCATGTTTGCCAGGTGGGGTATCCCGTCGGAGTTGGTGAGTGACAATGGTATGCAGTTCGCCTCTAAAGAGTTCGCTTCTTTTGGGAAGGATTACGATTTCCGTCACACGACTTCCAGTCCGCATTACCCGCAGGCTAATGGGATGGCGGAGCGAGCGGTTCAGACCGCTAAGTTTATTTTGGGGCAGGCGGAACCTTATTTGGCCCTGATGGCGTACAGAGCGGCTCCTGTTCAGGCTACAGGGTGTAGCCCTGCTCAACTGATGTTGGGACGGCAGATTCGTACTACTTTGCCTTCTGTGGATGCTTCCCTGCTGGCTTCTCCGGCCCTTCCAGAGGATATTCGGAGGAGGGACGAGGTGGCGAAGCGGAACTACAGGTTCTTTTACGATAGACGACATTCTACTCGCCCACTATCGGTGCTATACCCGGGGCAGAGTGTCTGGGTTAAGCTAGATGATGAGACGAAGTGGAGAACCCCGGCTACAGTTGTGGAGCGTTCTCCGGAGCCCAGGTCCTACGTGATCCGCACGGAAGGAGGAACTGTTGCTCGCCGCAACAGAAGGCATCTTCAGCCGGTACCCGAGGAGTTGAGTGCTGAGACCTCGACACCACAACAGCCAGACTCTCCGGTTTTACGGAATGGGTCTACCCTGCAGGTGGTTTCTGGGCATGATGTACCGCTGCTTCCAGCGGAGCCACAGCCACCCTCTCAAGGACTTGGTGATGGTTCTTGCAAGATGACTTCGAGTGGTAGAGTTGTGAGGCCTCCGGAACGTTACCGGGATTAATGTTTAGCTAGAGCAGCGACTTGAAGAATGGGCATAATAATCCCAAAGTCACTGCGGACTAGGGTAGTCTACCCCGATGTCCAAGTTAGCATTGTTTATCTACTTGTATCTTTACATTGTTTGTTTTGTATGTTTTACCGTTAAAAGGGGGAGATGTGGTGAGAGCGGAGTCACATGACAGGAAGGGTGGGGGCGGTACCAGGCAGTGTCTGCTGGGATGCCATGCTAGCTGGACGTACTGTATGTGTCTCTGCTATCTGATGTTATGCTGAATAAATCAACAACTATAAACCAACCCACGGAGTCTACTCTTTTCATGACAGTATCCTTGCTGGAAAACCAGAGAAATCTCAATGTATCCTTCTTGTAAAACCAGAGAAATCCTAATGTATCCTTCCCGGAAAACCAGAGAAATCTCATTGTATCCTTCCTGGGAAACCAGAGAAATCTCAATGTATCCTTCTTGTAAAACATGAGAAATCTCAATGGCAGAATTATCGTATCGACAGAATTATCTTATCGACAGAAATATCGGATCTGAAAAACCATTAGTTTACGTCAAAACGAATAGACACTTTGAAACGAGGAGAACAGACGTTCCGAAAAACACGAAAATTTCCGAAATCACGAAAAAGTTGATACGAAAAAACGAACCGAAAACGAACCGAAACGGAAATCGTCCGAAACGAGCAGAAACTTTACAAAATCCGAACGAACCGAAAAAAATCGGTGCACAAGTCTAATCTTGAGACAGGATATTTTTTTAAGTATTCGGTAATACCAGGTGTAGCGCTGAGTGCCACCGTGTGTCTTGGCTCATGGAGTCCATAGTCAATAATTATAAAATAAAATTAAAAAATAAATAAAAAACTGTTTTTTTTTGTTTTATTAATGCAGCGATATTGTTCACATTTCAATTATAATGTGAACAATGATTCTGCACTAACGATTTTTGCAATAAAACTCCCAGCAAACCGAGTGTATATGAGCACACAGCAATTATTTATTCTATATTTACCGGCCTCCGTCTGTGGTAGGGCTGTGTGCAGAGTCAGCAGGGACTGTGTACGGACTCAGCAGGAGGTCCCTCCAGGCCACGTGAGGATCGCAGCTGTGCCTGTGCGTGGAGCCATCTCGTCAGCAGTGAGGTGCCACTGCCAGAGGGTGCACCATGGCTTTGATTCCCTTCCCGGTGGGTGTTCAGTCCAGAATAGAGTGAGAGTCTGTGTTAACGAAAGGGTGGGCAGCTGCGTGCGTGCGTGTCACGTGGTTCAGCAAGTCAGGTGGTACTGGGACTCAATACCACCTGACTGGCTGGACCACGTGACCTACACGCACACAGCCTTACCAGGAGCCAGGCAGCTCAATGACAAATTTCTATCACTGCAGTGCTGGTTAAGGAAAGGTCCACTTTAAACAGCAGTAAGCAGACAGGGCTTCATATTCTGCTGATACCCCCCTTACCTGCCGTTTACTGTCATCTTCTCTCTGCACACAAATCACATCCCCCTCCCCTCTCCTAGAGCTGCTGCAGGGCAGGGGAGGAGCTATGGAGGGAGGAGAGGGGGATTTTTATTCTATTCGATTTTATTCCATATGCAAACGCCCTGCTCCGCTGCTCATTGTTTGAGAACACAGCTCAAAGCTGACACACAGTGACAGTGGCACCTCCTAGTACCCCCTAATGACACCCCAATAATCACTGGTACCTGGGGCGGCCCGCCCTCCACCACTCCCCTAAGTACACCACTGCTCTGTGATATGCTCACACACAAGTTTGGCGAACTGCCAGCAAGTACGGTGCTGTTTGAAGGCAGTGCAAATCCCCATAGAGAAGTAATGGTTAATGTATTCAGAGAACACCAAACAGCAGAGAAATGGCAGTGAAATGCCCTGATGTTCGGTGGTTTCAATCAGCAGGTTTATTCAGGCGAACCCCATAGGTTTCAATGTTAAACATATTCCCGTTTTTATGCAATATCTAATAAACCATTTATTATTTTAATCTGCAGTAAAAAGTCTTTATTGTTTTTTTTTTTTTAGTACCTTTTAGTAATTTTTCTGATTTTTTTGAGCAAAATTTTCCCCCTTTTTTTTAATAGCAGTTTTTCTTTTTTCTGTAACAGAACTTTTTATTATCAATCATAGGATCTTATATGTAAATTCCAGACATTTTCGTTCAGTAGTTCTTTTGAAAACAGCAGGCCACGGGATTGCGGTGTCAGCATTCAGCGGCCGACTCCATGCACTTTGGGGACCCTGCGGTGAAAGGTGAATTCACTGCAGGGTGGGGAAATGTTATTCCCCGAAGTGCAGGGAACTACAGAACACCAAAATGTTGGCGTCATTTCGGTGCTCTGTGAGTAACCCATTTGGTGGTGAGGTTTTTTGCTGCGCCCTGGAAAGTGAAAGCCTAGGCCTTGCCTGCCCAGGACATACTTGAAAATTAGTGAAAACTCAATGGATCCTTCCTGGTAAAATACTTTGCAAAAGTATTAGGCCAAAATACACCACTGGTGGGTATAATGCCCAAAGAGCTAAAAAGGTGTAAAATCAACAGAATGTCAGACATCGGACATTCAGCAAGCTGATACATCATTTGTTGCAGTGAACCTCAGACTGTAACTTAATTTGGCAGAAAATGGCACCATCTATCTACTGGCAACATATGTTTTTACAGTAAAAGATTTGGGAGTATTTTTAAATATATCTTTCACTATAATTAATTAAAAATTATTTTTTAAAACACCACTGGTTCCTGACAATGTTTTTTTGGAAAATCACTAGGTAGTGAAGGGGTTAATAACATAGGAATTATTATTTTTTCTTACTTTTATATGGTGGTTATTTGGGGGGGGGAGGAAGTAGTGTTTGTAATGCACTGAAAGGCACTCATTAGCATAGCAAACCCAATTAGGGTATCTTTTTAAAGCAAGAATTGTGTGTGGAGGAAATAAATTCACTGTCCTATCACTTTTCTATTAATCCCGTAATGCGGTGATTGGTGAACAAGCTACAAGAAGCAGCTCTCGCACTCGTTGTAACAGAAAGTTCAGAAATTTACTGCTGCGTTCCAGCAGCCAGGGATTTGGCAGGATACAGGGAGATCTCTGGGGTCACTCACTGCTGTAAGATTCAGGAGGTTATAATGACTGAAAATCCCTGTACAGTATACAAGGTGTTGCTGTAATGTCCATACACAGGCATTATGCAGCACATACAGATACAAGGTGTTACTGTAATTTTCATATACATGCATTATGCGGAACATACACATACAAGGTGTTACTGTAATTTCCATACACAGGCAATATGCAGCACATACAGATACAAGGTGTTACTGTAATTCCCATACACAGTCATTATGCAGCACATACAGATACAAGGTGTTACTGTAATTCCCATACACAGTCATTATGCAGCACAAACAGATACAAGGTGTTACTGTAATTCCCATACACAGTCATTATGCAGCACATACAGATACAAGGTGTTACTGTAATTCCCATACACAGTCATTATGCAGCACAAACAGATACAAGGTGTTACTGTAATTTTCATATACAGGCATTATGCAGCACATACAGATACAAGGTGTTACTGTAATTTCCATACACAGGCATTATGCAGCACATACAGTTACAAGGTGTTACTGTAATTCCCATACAGAGGCATTATGCAGCACATACAGATACAAGGTGTTACTGTAATTTTCATATACAGGCATTATGCGGCACATACAGATACAAGGTGTTACTGTAATTCCCATACACAGGCATTATGCAGCACATACAGATACAAGGTTATTACTGTAATTTCCATACACAGGCATTATGCAGCACATACAGATACAAGGTGTTACTGTAATTTCCTTACACAGGCATTATGCAGCATATACAGCTACAAGGAGTTGCTGTAATTTCCATACACAGGCATTATGCAGCACATACAGATACAAGGTGTTACTGTAATTCCCATACACAGGTATTATGCAGCACATACAGATACAAGGTGTTGATGTAATTTCCATACACAGGTATTATGCAGCACATACAGATACAAGGTGTTACTGTAATTCCATACACAGGCAATATGCAGCACATACAGATACAAGGTGTTACTGTAATTCCCATACACAAACATTATGCAGCACATACAGATACAAGGTGTTACTGTAATTTCCATACACAGGCATGATGCAGCACATACAAATATTGAATTGCCAATAATCTCATTATGATCACTACAACTAGTACACAAAAAATAAAAATGAGAAAAAGTTACATTATTTTAATCATTTAACCATCACAGAAAAACTATATCTATGCAAAATTTCTATTTCTCCCTATATTTAATTAACTGTGCATCCTGCGTGTCAAATTTTATGATTAAAAAAAATGACAACAAAAAGTTATTGATATTGAACGGGTTAATTAAATAAGCTCCATGGGTGCACACCCTAATTAAATGTGTGAATGCTCTCGAGGGCCAGTAGGGTTTGTGTCAGGTACCAGACGCACACACTGCTGAATATACAGTGCTGCCCTCCTTATCATAAAAGTTTATCTTAAACCAATCTTAAAATATTTTAACATTTCATAGGATTAAGATCACAAGCAGTCATCATGCTGACTGGATCGTCAAGTCAGAATATTTGGCAAGAAGTCAGGCTCGGCTGTAACAATGGGCAACTAGAAAGTTGGAAATAATTTTTTTTTTTATTTTTTTTTAAACTGTAACAGCTTCTTCTTAATGACTTCATTAAAAGATTAAGTAAATGTTTGCCTGCAGACGTGACCTTAATTTTCTGAAACTCGCAATCTCGTTCTCCGCGGTTAGCCATTACGGCATCGCAGTCACCGAACCTTTGTCATCCAATTTTAATTGCAAAGGCTTGTCATGCGTGAATCCTTTTAAAACGGTACCACGTTTCAACTTCTGCGAACTCTCAAATTTCACCCGCGATAAAGTACCTATTATATCGGCCAGCAGGTGCTCCGACAAGCGGCTGGATGATCTGCGCACTCGTCTGGTTAATGTGCCAACTTCCATATTATTTATTTTCTCGTATAAAATAACTCTGCACAGTGTTCTTTTAATTATTTTATGCCCAATTTTTTTTTAAAAAAACTAGCTAAATAACAGTGAGCTTTATTCCATTGCTGGTGTAAACTTAACCAGAGCTGTTGTAGAGGTCCCAAAGCAATTAACCCCTTCACTACTGAGTGATTTTCCAGACAACCACTGCCGGGAGCCAGCGGGTTTTTGAAAAAATCTCTTTTGCATTAATTATAAAGTGGGGACAGTCTCAATATACATAATTAATGCTTGATTTGCTGTACTAGTCCCATTTTCAGCCATCTGCTGGCCAAAAGGAGATATTGCAGCTGGGACTCTGCGCTTCAGCAAGTGAATATCTCCATGTTACACATACACTATATTGCCAAAAGTATTCGCTCACCCATCCAAATAATCAGAATCAGGTGTTCCAATCACTTCCGTGGCCACAGGTGTATAAAATCAAGCACCTAAGCATGCAGACTGTTTTTACAAACATTTGTGAAAGAATGGGTCGCTCTCAGGAGCTCAGTGAATTCCAGCGTGGAACTGTGATAGGATGCCAGCTGTGCAACAAATCCAGTCGTGAAATTTCCTCACTCCTAAATATTCCACAGTCAACTGTCAGCTGTATTATAAGAACCTGGAAGTGTTTGGGAACGACGGCAACTCAGCCACGAAGTGGTAGACCACGTAAACTGACGGAGCGGGTCAGCAGATGTTGAGGCGCATAGTGCGAAGAGGTCACCAACTTTCTTCAGAGTCAATCGCTACAGACCTCCAAACTTCATGTGGCCTTCATATTAGCTCAAGAACAGTGCGCAGAGAGCTTCATGGAATGGGTTTCCATGGCCGAGCAGCTGCATCCAAGCCATACATCACAAAGTGCAATGCAAAGCGTCGGATGTAGTGGTGTAAAGCACACTGCCGCTGGACTCTAGAGCAGTGGAGACGCATTCTCTGGAGTGATGAATCGTGCTTCTCCATCTGGCAATGTGATGGACGAGTCTGGGTTTGGCGGTTGCCAGGAGAATGGTACTTGTCTGACTGCATTGTGCCAAGTGTAAAGTTTGGTGGAGGGGGGATTATGGTGTGGAGTTGTTTTTCAGGAGCTGAGCTTGGCCCCTTAGTTCCAGTGAAAGGAACTCTGAATGCTTCAACATACCAAGACATTTTGGACAATTCCATTCTCCCAACTTTGTGGGAACAGTTTGGAGCTTACCCCTTCCTCTTCCAACATGACTGTGCACCAGTGCACAAAGCAAGGTCCATAAAGACATGCATGACAAAGTCTGGTGTGGATGAACTTGACTGGCCTGCACAGAGTCCTGACCTCAACCCAATAGAACACCTTTAGGATGAATTAGAGCGGAGACTGAGAGCCAGGCCTTCTCGTCCAACATCAGTGTGTGACCTCATAAATGCGCTTCTGGAAGAATGGTCAAAAATTCTCAAACACACTCCTAAACCTTGTGGACAGCCTTCCCAGAAGAGTTGAAGATGTTATAGCTGCAAAGGGTGGACCGACGTCATATTGAACCCTATGGATTAGGAATGGGATGTCACTTAATTTCATATGCGAGTCCAGGCAGGTGGGCGAATACTTTTGGCAAGATAGTGTATATTCACTTGTAAAAACTGTTGTAGCACCTCTGTCGTGCCTGAGGAGCAAAAAATTTGGGGGCGCCTCATGGAGCTCAACTGAAAACAAAATTAGTTTGCAACAAATTAATTTTATTTGCAATCATACAGCATTGATCCAGATTGTGTTAACTCGATCTTGGACTGATGTGACTGCTCGTGTATACACGATCACGGTTGTGAGCGAGTTAATATGTAATGTGAGGACCAAATATCCATAGGCGGATGGGACTGAATAGTTTAACAACCTTAAGGACCAAGACTATTTAGTCTTTCTGTGTGTTAAGGGCCAGACAGTTTTGCTATGCCAATATTCACCTGTGAGTTTCCACTATCAGGTCTATTCAAAGAAAGGTGAAGGTCTGGAGAATGACTGGAGAGCTGAAAATTCTAGGTTAAAATAGCCAAACCAGAAAAATTCTCCCATTTATCTCACGTTCCGAATTGGCTTTTTTGACCTAGAATTTTTAGTTCTCCAGTCATTCTCCTGCTTTTCACTGCTCTCTGAATAACCCTGTATATTATAAAATACGTTTTTTTTTGTTTTTATTACGACCAATATATATTATCTAATTATTATACAAGAGAAAAATTTTAAGCCCTTCTGACAAAGTGACTATTATATAACACAAAACTTGTCATGGAACCTGATTCTTTGTTGGTTTCCCCCCTATGCTTTTACTTGAAATGGATTGGTCCACTCCCCCTGTCTAGCTCACATAGTTAGTTTTGCCCAGCTCATTTCCTGGACCTTTGGTGGCAGCTAGTGCCTTCACACTGTAACCCCTCTGAGGTATTGTGGAAGACTGCAGGGGTGGACTCTGCATTCAAATATTAAAATGATTAGATTCTGGTACACGCGTCAGTACACCCAAATATTGGGCCTTTGGTCCCAGCTAGTGCCTTAACACCGTAACCCCTCTGAGGTATTGTGGAAGAGTGCAGGGGTGGAGGTTTTGGGAATGCAGAAGAGATCCCCGATCTATTCAGTTACATCAGCATCAGGGGAGTGATAGCTGCTGATCCAGCACTGATTCATTTTTATAAATTTCACCCGGTCTACAGAGTCGTGGACAGACGCACTCTTTTGTCTGTGACAAAACCTCCAGCGGCACTGAACGTCCTTTCAGAAAGCACGCTAGTAGCTCCATAGCATATTGGCTAAGTTCTGGCCAGTGATCCAATCTCAACACCCAGTAAGCCAGTGGATCATCTGCTGTAAAGGTATCCAGGTCTGCCCTTGCCCCTAGATAGTACTGCACCATATGGTGAAGACGCTGGCAATGGGTGCATACATTTGACGGCCCTGGGCGTCGTGGACTAAAAAAATTGGAAAAGGCATCAGTCATGCAGCCCCCCTCATCGCTCTTCCTCTGATAAACAGCAGCCTCAGAAGCACCTGAGTCATCACTTGGTAACCTATCAGTGTCGGGAAAGGTGTTCTACAAGTGTCGCTTTAGAGCGTCCTCAAGTTGTTTCATCCTGTGCTCCCTCTGTGAGGGCAGAATGAGCTCTGCAATCTTACCCTTGTATCGTGGATCAAGAAGGGTTGCCAACCAGTAATGATCCCTCTCCTTGATAGCACAAATCCTGGGGTCCTTTAGCAGGCTTTGCAGGATAAGGGAGCCCATGCAGTGTAGGTTGGAGGTGGCATTAGCATCCGAGCCTTCCTGGTCACTGAGGATGACCCTATTGTGCACTACCTCTTCCCAGCCACGTACTAGTCCTTAGGTTTCTTGGGTTGGGGACACAAAACCCTCCCTTGAGGAATCCCCACCTTCAATGCCCCACTACTTAAATATTCCTCCTCCTCATCCTCCTCCTGTCTGATCTGAGGACCCGCAGGAATGCTGTCTGCGTAAAGACTGGGGCCTTGAGAGCTAGGGAAGTCCTCCTCTTCCTCCCGCTGCTCTGCCTCTAGTGCCACATCTATAATTCCCCGCAGAGTGCACTCCAGCAGGAACACTAAAGGAATTGTGTCACTGATGCATGCACTGTCCCTGCTCACCATCCTCGTTGCCTCCTCAAATGGTAACAGTACAGTGCATGCATCCTTGATCATTAGCCACTGCAGGAGGGAAAAATAAAACAAGTTGACCTGAACCTGTCCTTGTGCCATACTCACACAGGTACTCATTGATGGCCCTCTGCTGCTTGTGCAGGCGCTGCAGCATTGCCAATGTCGAGTTCCACCTGGTGGGCCTGTCACAGATCAGGCGGTTTGTGGGAAGGTGGAATTCTCTTTGAATTTCTGCCAGGCAAACACTTGCTGGGAATGACCGTCTGAAGTGGCTGCAGACTTTTCTGGCGTGGCTGAGAAGCTCTGCCAGCCCTGGGTACTTGGTTAGGAAATGCTGTACCACCAGATTTATGACGTGTGCTAGGCATGGTACATGCGTCAATTTACCCAGGCGTAGTTCGGAGAGAAGGTTGCTGCCATTATCACAGACGACCATTCCCAGCTCAAGCTGGCGTGGTGTTAACCATCTCTGCGCCTGCCCCTGCAGAGCTGACAGAATTTATGGCCCGGTGTGGCTCCTGTCCCCTAAACAAACCAGCTCAAGCACAGTATGGCATCTTTTGGCAAAAGAGGCAAATCTGGCAAATCTGGCAAATCTGACTGCATAAATCTGCAGCTGATGGGATGCTGGCAGATTCAGAGGAAGGACGTGGTACACCATTACTGTAGCATCATCCCTGTCAGTGGAGGCTGTAGGCAATGACATGGAAGGACATTTAGTGGGGGTAGAGACAGATGAGGAGGAGGACCTATGCAAATTGTTGTGCCAACGGGATGCGTGGCAGGTGGTCATATGTTGCCTCAAGCACGTGGTACCCAAGTGTCTGATATCTTTCCCATGCTTAATCCTCTTCTGACATAGCTTACAAATAGCAATGCTGCAGTCTGCTGCACATGTCATGAAGAACTCCCAGACAGCAGAGATCCTGGATGTGTGCTGCGAGACAACAGCGCTCTGCACCTGAGCAGCTCTGACATCTGATGCCTTGGACTGGCTACGGTTGCTCATAGAGGACGTTCTGCCTCGTTTTTGTTGTGCCTCCTCCCTTGACTCCTCTGTTCGATCAGGCACCCAGGTGGAGTCAGTGACCTCATCATCATTGTCATCATCACCTCCTATCTCTTCGTCACTGGAGCCAACCTCGCAATATGCTGCAGCTGCTGGGGGAACATGAGTGCCAGTTCTTTGTGTGTCACTGGCACCCCTCCCTCTAGGCTGATTATACTCCCTTCCTCAACCTCAGAGTGTGAATCAGAGCACTGGAGTTGCTGCGCATCCTCAACCAGCACGTCACTGTCACTGTAGTCAAACAATTCAGCTGACTCCTCCGTGTATGATAGTGAGGCTACGGCAGGAGTAGCTGTGGACATGGAGGCCGAATTAGATGTTTTGGCAGCTGAGGTAGACTGTAAACCACTACAAGCCTGGCTGGCAGAGGACTCGGAGGATGAGGATGACCTGGTTAGCCAATCCTGAAAATCCTCTGTATGTTGCTGCTGCTTAAGATGGCCAGCACCAGTTAGAAATGAGGACAAGCGTGCACCTGCAGAGGATGCACCATGTCCAACAACGACCAGGGGCACAGCCTTCCGACACAGAGGCTGCTTGCCTTCTTATCTGTGTCTGGGAGCGTCTGCCTGTCCTTTTTGGTCTTTCTGACATGGTGAGTGATATATAGATTAAAGATATACAGATTTTGCAGAACAATGCTATACGTCAGTGATACAGCCTGGTTGATAGCTGGCAACACCCAGGTTCTACTCTGAATAGATAAACAGATGAACTCTGATTAAACTGTGTTATTGTATGGTATCTAGAATTAGATTAAAGATATACAGATTTTTCAGAACAATGCTATAAATCAGTGATACAGCCTGATATACTGGCAGCAGCTGGCAGTGCCAACACACAGATTACAATTCCCAGATATCTGATGGAAGTATGTGGGGCCCCCTGATAGCTGGCAGTGAGAAGACACAGATTACAATTCCCAGATATCTGCTAGATGTCTGTGAGACCCCAGGAGCTGGCAGTGAGAAGACACAGAGTACAATTCCCAGATAACTATCTGCTAGAAGAAAGTGAGACCCCAATAGCTGGCAGTGAGAAGACACAGATTACAATTCACAGAATTCTGCTAGACGTCTGCGAGACACACTGAAAGAACAATCTCCTCTCACTCCTACAAAAAAAACACGTGCTGGGGCTGCGGGGAAACCTTATATAGTGTGCTGCGGGACATAGCTCTGCAAGCCCATGATGGGGCAAAATTTTCCCAATCAGGACTCTGAGCCCTGATTGGCATAGTCTTGCACCTGACCTGTGGGCAGGTGCAAGGCTGTAGCCAATTATAAGCTTCAGGCCAGTGGAAAAGTGCATTGTGGTCCATTGTGGTGCATTGTGGGCGAACACGCGGCGAATACGCGGAAATGTTCGATGTTCGCCGAACCGGCAATGTTCGATTTGAACTCATGTTCGGATCGAACCGCCAGCCCATCCATAATCCACAGTGGAAAAATCATCGAACTACCACACTGAGGATTAGCGCTGACGTCACCACATGCCCTAAGCCACACGTCAGTGTGTTTAAAGGCAGGGGTGAAAATGCAGCGAATCATCAGGAGCACGCATGCGCACTGACGTCACCACATGACTTTAAACACACCCCGCTGTGTTTTAAGGGAACGAGGTAAAGCAGCGCAGCGTCATATACGCTCATTGGCACGTACATATAGGCTAATGTCAGATGAACGCAGTCTGAGCGCACTCTGCGTGCGCGCAAAATGGACGTACATACTGACAGAAGATACTGTAGACCCCACACGGTCCGTTTTTTTTAACGGATGTATAAAAAAAAGGGAAATATGGGAATCAAAATTAACTATAATTAAAATATAGGTACAGTCATCAGACCATAAAAACCTCTGAGCGTCAACGTTATGGACGTCGCAAATGCGCTGCGTCTGACGTCGCAGCATAACGCACACAGGCCGCTACACGGACGTGGCGCACTCTGCGCGTCTGTCTAAGGCTAGAGGAATGCAGTCTGAGCGCACTCTGCGTGCGTGCGCAACGGACGGACGTTCTGACGCAAGATACTGTAGACACCACACAGTCTGTTTTTTATGACGGACGTAGAAAAAAATGCAAATATGGGAAACAAAATTAATATGAAAAAGGATATGAACAGGCATTTTGTGCGTCAAGGTGCTGGACGTCGCAAATGTGCTGCGTCTGACGTCTCATCACGCACACAGAACTCTACACGGACGTGGTGGACAAATGGTGCACTCTGCGCATCCGTGTTAGTGGTTTTACGTTCTTGCCTAACTTGCGTCCATTTGCCACGTGCGTTGTGCGTGCGCAGTTCGGTGCGGTCGCACTTAGTGTGTGGGTTTCTATTGCTCATTATTCTATGTTACAATGGACGTTAAACTGTGCTTCAACATGGACATGATCACTGCGTTCGTCTGACACGGGCCTTAGCGGTTTTACGATCTTGCCTAACTTGCGTCCGTTTGCCACGTGCGGTGTGCGTGCGCAGTTCAGTGTGCACGTACTTTGTGTGTGGGTCTATATTGATCATGATTCTATGCTATGACGGACGTTAAAAACTGTGCGGCGACGATGACGTAATCACTGCGTTTGTCTGACACGGGCCTAACCCGTGCACCACCACGGCACCGTCTTAGCACAGTTACACATTTTGCACAGCTTGCAGAATATACCTTTTCTACTGCAAGACGATGCACTCGTCAGTGGTGTATTTAGGTTTTGTGCTGCCCTAGGCCTGACTAAACTCGTGGACCCCCTAATTTAAATTTGACGCACCCCTTCCTGGTTAATCCCCACCCTTCCTCTTTAAGCTCCACCTTTTCCTCTTAGAGCTCCGCCTTTTCCTCTCTTAATATTAAAGGTGGATACCAAGTGCCTACTTGTATATTTTGTATACCATTTCAAATGTATCTATTGAGATAAAGAAAATTATGAAATGTTTAAATTCAAGCATTTTTACAAAGAACAGCCACGCATGTCAAGTAAACGGGATCACAGCCGCTCTAATTGGTTGAACAATAAAATCCACAGAAACGTGCACTGCATATAAACGTATCACAGAGCTGCACAGCAATAAAACTCACAGAAATGGGCACTGTGTATGAGCATATCAGAGCTGCACAGCAATAAAACCCACAGAAATGTGCAGTGTGTATGAGCATATCACAGAACTGCACAGCAATAAAACTCACAGTAATGTGCAGTGTGTATGAGCGTATCCCAGAGCTCCAGGGCAATAAAACTCACAGTAATATGCAGTGTGTATCACAGAATCCACAGCAATAAAACTCCCAGCAATGCAATGTTTGGTGTGTGTCAGCGTATCAGAATCCACAGCAATAAAACTCCCAGCAATGTAATGTGCGGTGTGTATGAGTGCATCAGAATCCACAGCAATAAAACTCCCAGCAATGCAATGTGCGGTGTGTATGAGTGCATCAGAATCCACTGCAGTAAAACTCCCAGCAAACCGAGTGTATATGAGCACACAGCAATTATGCTGTGGAGCCATCTTGTCAGCAGTGGGGTGCCACTGCCAGAGGGTGCACTGTAGCTTTGATTCCCTTCCCGGTGGGTGTTCAGTCCAGAATAGAGTCTGTGTTAACGAAAGGGCGGGCAGCTGCGTGCGTGCGTTTCACGTGGTTCAGCCAGTCATGTGGTACTGAAACTCAGAGAAATGGCAGTGAAATGCCCTGATGTTCGGTGGTTTCAATCAGCAGGTTTATTCAGGCGAACCCCATAGGTTTCAATGTTAAAAATATTCCCGTTTTTATGCAATATCTAATAAATCATTTATTATTTTAATCTGCAGTAAAAAGTCTTTACTTATTGATTTTTTTTAGTACCTTTTAGTAATTTTTCAGATTTTTTTGTGCAAAATTCCCCCCCCCCTTTTTTTTAATAGCAGTTTTTCTTTTTTCTGTAACAGAACTTTTTATTATCAATCATAGGATCTTAGGCTAGGGACAGATGAGCGCATTTTCTGCGGCCACCGTCAAAATGTACGTCGATGCGTGCGCACGCATTTTTTCACGGAATACGCTTAAGTGGTCAGACGATGCGCAATTCTGGACGTATTTCATGACGATGGGGTGAAAAGAAGTCTAGGGAAATCCGGCTGTTTGAACGTTATGTTGGCCGCACACTAGCAGCGTCTGACATCTCCTAATCACGCACACACGCTGCTATGCGGCCGCAGCGCACTCTGTACGTCAGTACCAGCGGTTTAACGTTCTCGAAAAAATGCGTTCATTTTCCACTTGCGTTGCGCGGCCGGACTTTTGTGCGACCGTACTTCGTATATTGGCTGTCATTGCCCGTCATCTGCTGCTAGTGCGGCCGTGATTATGTGCGCCAGAACGCGCGTTCGCACTGCCTCAGTCTGACCCTAGCCTTACATGTAAATTCCAGACATTTTCGTTCAGTAGTTCTTTTGAAAACAGCAGGCCACGGGTTTGCGGTGGCAGCATTCAGCGGCCGACTCCATGCACTTTGGGGACCCTGCGGTGAATGGTGAATTCACTGCAGGGTGGGGAAATTTTATTCTCCTAAGTGCAGGGAACTACAGAACACCAAAAAATTGGCCTCATTTCGGTGCTCTGTGAGTAACCCATTTAGTGGTGAGGTTTTTTGCTGCCCCCTGGAAAGTGAAATTGAAAGTGTAAATTAGTGAAATCTCAATGTATCCTTCCTGGTAAAATACTTTGCAAAAGTATTTTTTTTTTAGGGGTGGGGCCACCCAGTGCGGGCCGCCGCCCCCTGGAAAGTGCCGCCCTAGGCCTGGGCCTAGTCGGCCTAGGCCAAAATACACCAGTGGCGCTCGTGAATGGCTTTATGTACGCATGCGCGTATATAACGTTTCGCTGATTTACTTCCTTCCCTTGAAACTCAGCGGGGTGTGTTTAAAGTCATGTGGTGACATCAAAGCACATGAGCGTTCCTGACGGTTCGCTGCATTTTCACCACTGCCTCTAAACACATTGACGTGTGGTTTGGGGCATGTGGTGACGTCAACGCGCATGCCCTGTGTGGCAGTTCGCTGATTTTTCCACTGCGGATATGGCCAACAGCTGATCCGCGTCACTTCTGGTGATGCGGGTTCGCTCGTTTGGCAAGTTCGCTAGCTGGGCAGAACACCGGCCCTGATTAGACAACAGATTGCTGTTATCTATGAATACATGAATCATACATACTGCAGGGCAGCATTTTTCCTGTGGTTTACCTCTCCATGAAATAATAATAAATAATAATATATTGAGGATTTGGCAATATAATGATTAATTAGCTGGTACTGTCTGCATATTTGAGATCTAAGCGAAAAAAAACGGTTGGCCTAGAGGAGGTCAAACAAGTAGGTAGATAGGGTACAGAAATAAAACTTAACTTTTAATAGTAAAATTAAAAAGATCAGACCTAATACATTCAATGTGATATGAAATAGAACACACTGGGGTGTATATAGTATATCAGTGCCAGCATTGGTGAGCAGCAAGAGCGGAAAGACAAAGCGGAACGTATTGGTAAGTAATTTCCAGAGATGGAATAGAAATAAATTCTCATGCATAGACTGGCCTCTGCTAACCTCTGCGGTTCATGCTGCCTACGCCACCCAGCTAGCTGTTAGGAGTCAAACAATAGAGCCTTCAATAAGGCAAACACCCACAGACATGAGGAGGACATAAAGCAGTTAAAATCTACCACATGAACGCTCGATGCGTTTCCCCGTAAAAACACGGCTTTTTCACGATTGGGTAGGCTTCCTACCTTTAAGGAGTATTTATACTGGTAAACCCATTAGGAATTATTTCTAACCTCCGACCGGTGTGTCTTTTCCAGGGCATACTTTCACATGTCTCAATAGACGTCAGCATCAGATGTCAGCAAGTGGCGTGAATAGGCGCATGCATGTTGAGCAGTCCTATGATAGAAAGACAATAGCTCACTGTGCATGCGCGCCATAGTAGTGTTACCGCCGGTATATCAAGGCAACCAAGGAGTGGGAGACGCGTAGCAATTTAATATCGGTACCTTACGAGTCGCCCTGTGTTTCACGCTGATGATCAGGATACTATCACAACCAGAAGAGGGTGTCTAACGCTCAAATTAGGAAGTAGTCGCCATCGAGCGTACATCTCGCAGCCCAAAAACTGTCATCCCATGGTTAGCCAATATATTAAAAAAGTGTGGGATGAAATTAAAGACGATCGTAAAAGGTGATTCGATCATTACATCTAAGCAAGTTATTACTATTATCAATGATAAATATAGTAAATAAATAATGATGACCAGAAGGGATGTGCATGGCTGAAAAATTTGTTTAGTTTAGTTTAGTTTCGTTACGTTTTTAAATAATTTCGTTTTCGGAATTTCGTAACTAATTGAAATTTCTGATTTCTGAAAAAACTGAAATTTCAAATCGATTCGAATTTCATGTATCAATTCGATAGTTGATATCAATTCAAATTTTGGATCACTAAATAAAACCCCAGTTAATCAAATTTTGCTGTTAAAAGAAAAGCTAGGGCTAAATTTTAAGCTGTGTCACAGATTTAGTATTTGAGTCAAATTAAACAGTGAAACAAAATTAATTTGTTTCATAAAGTCCTTTGCTGACTATTACTTGTATTGTAAGTTAAGATCAAATCGATAGTTGATATCAATTTGATAGTTCATTTCAAATTCAATAGTTGATATCAGTTATTCAAATTTTTCTTTTATGATGATGACACAGTGTAAAACTAAATAAATTCGTTATATACCGTTTCGTTTCGAATTCGTATCGTATCGATTTGTTATGTATTTAACAGATCACAAAAGTTGAGTCGTAATAGCAATGGCTACTCAAACTAGGCGACCTAAATGACAGTGGAGAGAGGATACGGATGACAACTCTCATGATTATAGAGATAGTGCATTAGGGTATTAGTTAGTAACGATCTTATGTACAAAAAGAATATATTACCTTATAGTTAATTTTACGAATATTTTTACATGCTGGAGGTAATTAAAGATATAAGAGCGTAGTAGGGATGACAGATATGGCAGTAGAAAAATTAAAAAGGTAGTGGAGAGCATAGAATCTAGTATAATAGCAAAAGTAAAGAAAGGTGATAGGCTGAAAAAAAGGGTGGTCAAATATAGGAGATAAATGTGAAACCCTCATTGAGGCCAATAGGATATAATGTGTTCAGTTTATGATCCTGAAGGCTTTGCGTTGGCATAATTTTTTTATCGATATTGCCTTTTCTGAGTCCCAAATTGATTTGTTCAATGCCGATGACTTTAAGATTGGTACTTGAGCCTCCATGACATAACTTCAGGTGTCTGGATACAGGCGTATCCGTCAGGTACTTTACGGAACGCAAATTTTCGAGGATACGAGCTTTCAAAGGTCGAATAGTTTTGCCAACATATTTGAGGCCACACTCACAGATCTGTTGATCTATAACTCCACTGAACTTACAATTGAAATTGTCTGATGGGAATTCTAGGGTGTTGTTAAAATTACAGATGGTTTTCCAATTTCGAAGGACGTGCGGACATGCCTTACATTTTCCACATCTATAGGTGCATGTAATGTCCTTAGATAAACAGGTTTTGGTGTTTGTTCTATTTGAAAGTGACTGTGTACTAAGTCAGAGCTCAAAATTTCAAGTCCCAAGCTACTAGTCAGACCTTAAGAGTTACTCGCCACCAGTTGCCCCACCTGCCCTGAACTCCACCCCTAAACACACCCTCTTAAATTATCTTTTGAAATTACACTGTTAAAGGTTTTATTCAGAATAAAGTTACAAAAATAAATAACTTTATTAACCAGACCGAGCCCCCAGATACATGTATACCCAGACATCAGACCCCAGATACATGTACACTCAGACATCAGAACCCAGATACATGTATACCCAGACATCAGACCCAAGTAATATCTTCCATTAAGTACAGACTCCTCTCTCCAACAGTTTTTAGGACCAAATTAATTTGGGGTTTATTCATCCGATATATCAAGGGGAACCGAATACTCTCTTTTAATTGTTCGTATGCCAGATTATCAATAGAAGTTAGAAGACCCCAGCGTCAGTTTTCCCCCTTGGATGCTTATACAGATGAATCCATTAATATTCGTGTGAGATACTTCCATCTACATTTTCTTTTCTTTTTTTTGCTCTTTCTGTATCACTCATCTTTAATTTTGCTGAACCTCAAACGCCTACGCCACCATTTCACCAATTACGACCCCTCACGGGAGAGGTTAGTTCTGCCAAGGGCCCCCTTTAACCCCTTAAGGACCGCTGATGTACCCTGTACGTCCTGTCCACAGGTCTCCCTTAGACCCGCGGACGTACAGGGTACGTCAGCGGCGCCTTATCCCCCTCCCGCCCGATACTTACCTCCCTTGCTGGATCCCTCGGCGATCTGGCAGGGAGGAAGCCTGCCCATGTGATTTACATGGGTAGGCAAGGCTGATGACGTCGCCACGCTGCGTGGTGACGTCATCAGCAGGCGTCCCTATGCAAATCAATGGAGGGGAGGTGGGGCTCCTCTGGAGCCCTCTATCTCCCCAACCATTGAAGCTAGGGAGATGCTTTTTGCACCGCTGAAAAGGGGAGAGTCTTCCCTTTTCAGCGGTGTATGGCATTAACGTTGCCTAATTGGCGCCAAAACGGGATTCGAACCTGGAGGGGGGCTGACATCTTGGATGTCAGCCAAGCCTCCAGGTCCCCCCCCCACCCACTGACAACCTCACCATTTGTGTGAGGATGTCAGTGGGCCAGTTAACCATCTAGCTGCCATGTAGAGATAAGGGGATCCTAAGGATCCATTTATCTCCCGATCCATGGCAGCTAGATGATCATGGCCTTTCCAATGATACCAAACATGACCAGGTTTGGTTTAAAAAAATAAATTGAAAAAAATAAATAAATAAATAATAAAAAAATTTAATAAAATAAAAAAATGGTTTTTTTTAAAGTTTTGTCTGGGGGGGGGGTTAATTAAATAGGACCTAGGCTGTCATCTTAAAATAATTAGCACAAAATGGTCAGAATGAGCGCAGCGCACATAGGTGAACTGGCTCAGCAGTGAAAGGGTTAAAAGGCAAAAACATGTAAAAATTGGGTATTTCTATTCTCGGGATAAAATTTTGAAACTATTTAGCCGGGGTCTTTATTGGTGGTTGTAGATTTTGGGGATTAAATTACGAAAAAGTGTGTTTTTACAATTTTTTCATCATATTTCATATTTTTTTATAGTAAATTATTGGATATGATGGAAATCATGGTATTTCTAGTAAGTCCATTTAATGGAGGGAAAAAGGGTGTATAATATGTGTGGGTTGAATAAACGAGTAAGAGGAAAATTTGACCTAAACACTAACAGCGCAGAAACGTAAAAACAGCAGCGGTCACTAAAGGACGGATTTGTGTAAAACCGCCCGGTCACTAAGGGGTTAATAAATTTCTCTCTCCCCTGTAATTCATTCCTTTCTCCCCCTCCCCTGCAATTCATTTCTCCCCCTCCCTTGCAATTCATTTCTCCCCCTCCCTTGCAATTCATTTCTCCCCCTCCCCTGCAATTCATTCCTCCTTCAATTCATTTCCCCTGCAATTCATTTCTCCCCCCTGCAATTAATTCCCCCCTCCCCTGCAATACATTACTCCCCCTGCAATTCATTACTCCCCCCAATTTATTCCCCCTCTCCCCTGCAATTCATCCCCCTCCCTTTACCTGACATCGCGAGTAGTAGAGTGAGGGGGCGGGGATAATCCCCTCTTCCCTCACTCTCTGAGGCACGCTGAGTCCTCCTTCACACTGTGCCCGGAAGAGGAGGAGCGCAGCGTGAAGGGACATCCAGCGTGTAGCCGTCAGGTCCAGTAAAAGGGGGGTGGGAGAGGGAATTTGCACCCCCCTGTTGTGGCACTTTGTGGGCCAATTGATTCCTCACGCCGGATGTTTTCCATCTCTGGTCATGCTGTCCCCGGCATGCCCTCTGTCTCTCGATGCTACACTCTCACTGATGCTGCTTTTGGTAGACGGGATGAACCTCTTACTGATTCAAGATGTTTGCTCGGCGCAGTTTCCCGTGATCCGTTCACATGGTGCAGCAAACGATCCGACGAGTGCGCCGAGCAAAACTCCGAGATCAGTAAGCGGTTCAACCGGTCTCCCCGAAGCAGCGTCAGTGAGAGTGTAGCATCGCGAGACAGAGGGCATGCTGGGTACAGCATGAAAACCAGAGATGGGAAACATCTGGCGCCAGGAATCAATTGGTCCTCAGAGTGCCACAACAGGGAGGTGCAAATTCTTTTACCAGACCTGACTGCTACACGCTGGATGTCCCTTCACGCCGGCTACAGCATGAAAAGTGACAGACAGTAAGAGCATGCGGACCTGTTAGCGTGCCGGAGGTGACGTCCGCCGGCCGCAAATAATAAAACAAAAAACGGCTGCCACTGGAATATGCAGCGCAGGCAGAACGATATAATTTATCGTGCTGCCTGCATGTGCATTTCCACTCGCCCACTCTTAATTTCCACTCGCCTATTGCGAGCAGGCGAGTGGAAATTTTGACCCCTGTACTAAGTGATCTCCGATATTCACACAGTGTCTCGCCATCATGGTTGGTTTTGTTTTTAGGACCTGTTTAACCACTTGGCTGCTAGGGACGTGCTGAGCGCATCCAGCCAAGCGGTTCCCCTGTGCAGAGGATGCGCTGACATCTTTGATGTCAGTCCAGCATCCGGGACCCCGGCGGGCGCTAGCGCGATGACGTCTATTGCAGGCAACCCTCCCCCCGAGTGTGGGAAAAGTGCCTGAAGAAGACTTGGGACTTAGGGACTCCCCAACCGAGCAGGCCACTAGGAAAAGGCAAGCACCGCTTGGAAAGGCACAGCCTGCCATTCCAGGCGGCGGCTGTCTTTAACCCCATGGGTGCTGGATCGCGATACGGCGACAACAGGCGCCGTATCGCGGTCCCCTCCCGGAGCTGGCCGACGTCTTTGTCAGCCAAGCTTCCGGGATCTCCCCCTGACAATTGGCGTCATCGGTCATAGCGCGATGATGCCAGTTCTGGAGTTAACCCCTACCTGCCACCTATGGTGGAGATGGGGGTTTCCAATGAACCTCCTATCTAGCGATCCAGCTAGGGGTTAATGTTTGGTATCATTGAAACCGCCAGAGCATGGCCTTTCCAATGATACCAAACATGACCATGTTAAGTGTAAAGTAAAAAAAAAAAAAAAAAAAAGAAGGTTTTTTTTTTTGGTTTTGTTAATGCAGCAATATTTTTCCCATTTCAATTATAATGTGAACATTTATGCTGCACTAACAATTTTTTCTATGGGGGCATTTTCTAAAAAGCCCGTAATTTCCCCCCCAAAAAATGTAACGTGTCCCCATTTCTAATTTTTTTAACAAGCGCAACCCATAGAAAATATAATCGCAAACACTCACATGATAAAAGAAAAAAAAAACACTTTACACGCTGTAAATTATTGAAAATTCAAATTTTATTGCATTTTTCATTGTAATATACAGGCAGGACATGACGTATACATATAATAATGATATATTATGAATCTGATGAAAAGAACGATATATAATTTGTCTGGGTGGTATAATAAAACGTGGCTTCAAAACGCGTTTAAACATGATGAGCAAAAGTGGTAAAAATTAGCTCAGCACATAGGCGTGAAATGGCTCAGCAGCGAAAGGGTTAAAATGAGGGTCTTGTGTGAGAATGGGCCATAAGCATTCACAGATGTCCCTGACAGGTTTCCCGCCTGTATCGTAGCTACCGACTAGTCTGATTAACTTATCGTCTGTATTCTTTTTTTGATGTTGACAGAAGATCAGTACGATCAATCAACAGGGCTTTTTTATATGGCATTTTTGGGACCCGATCGGGATATCCTTTTGGTCTACAGAGAATATTCAAAGATTTTGCTTTGATTTTAAAGTCTTCGATTGAGCTGCCAGTCCATCTCCGGTTCAAATATTTTCCCATTGGAATACCTTTACGTAATGTTTGAGGGTGGTGACTACTCCAATTTAACAAAATATTAGTAGAGGTAGGTTTTTCGATACAAGGTGGAGATTTTCTCACCGTTATCTTTCTGAAAAGTAATGTCGAGAATTTGATTCTCCTGTATCTCATATGTGAAATGTAAATTCAGATTGTTATTATTCAAACATGTGACAAATTCTTTGAAAGTCTCGGCAGTAGATGTCCAGAATATGATAATATCATAATCGGAACTATTTAACCCCAGATCAATCAGGCTTTCGTCCAAATCATTCAACTACAACCGCCCTTTTAAACGCTTGCAATGATATCCCTAACTGGAGCATCTTCCTTGATTTTGCCAAGGCCTTTGACACAGTAGACCATGGCATCCTATTACAAAAGCTTAAAAACTCCGGTATTGGTGATCGCACGCTAACCTGGTTTCAATCATATGTATCTGATCGGTCGCAATATGTGTCCATTTCTGTCAGCTACTCCCTCCCCCTCCCAGTCACATGCGGTGTACCCCAAGGCTCAATACTTGGCCCCCTGCTATTTACAATATTCATAAATGATCTGCCCAATGTCTGCAAAGCCTCAACTGTACACATGTACGCAGACGACACCGTAATCTATACCAGCAAACCAGATCTCCCGCAGCTGGAGGCCGTGCTGCAAGAACAATTCACAGGGGTAGAAAAGTGGATCGCAGATAACAAACTTTTTCTAAATACTGACAAAACTGTTACAATGCTCTTTGGAACAAAACCTAAACTACACAAATTGCAAAATCCCCATCTATGTGTCAGGACAAAAGCAAATGGCACACTGACCACAGTCACTTCTCTCAAATATCTAGGTATGTGGTTAGACCCAAATCTATCCTTTGGCCCCCACATCGAAAAGCTCTCATCTAAACTTTACCCCAAACTAGGTGTCCTGTACAGAGAAAAATCCTGCCTGAGCCAGCGGTAAAAAAGCAGATTGTACAAACAAATGCTTATGCCGTCTATTGAATACGTAGATGTAGTGTATGCAGCGGCCCCGCAAACACACCTTCAGAAACTTACCACATTGTATAACTCATTCTGCCGCTTTGCGCTACAATGTAACTACATGACCCACCATTATGACATGTTAAAAGAGCTAAACTGGCCGTCACTGGAATCAAGACGCACCCTTCACCTTTCCAACATGGTGTTTAAGAGCTTTTCTGGAACGCTGAATAGGCGGCTTCCCTCAGCAGTTCCCTCATCCTATAACCTCCGATCCAGGACCAGCACCTTACTTGCAATACCACAATACAAAAAGAAAGTGGCTCGATCCTCATTTTCCTACAAAGCACTGCAATTATGGAATAACCTCCCAGACGCCATCAAATATTCCCCCAGTCTAAAGTCCCTTAAGAGCTCCCTATTAACATACCTCAATACAGAATGCACCTGTAAACATGTAACATAGTGACTAGATACAAAATGCACCTGTAAACATGTAACATAATGACTATATACAGAATGCGCCTGTAAACATGTAACATAGTGACTATATACAGAATGCACCTGTAAACATGTAACATAGTGACTATATACAGAATGCACCTGTAAACATGTAACATAGTGACTATATAAGAATGCGCCTGTAAACATGTAACATAGTGACTATATACAGAATGCACCTGTAAACATGTAACATAATGACTATATACAGAATGCACCTGTAAATATGTAACACAGTGACTATATACGGAATGCACCTGTTAACATGTAACATAGTGACTATATACAGAATGCACCTGTAAACATGTAACATAGTCACTATATACAGAATGCACCTGTAAAACATGTAACACAGTGACTATATACAGAATGCACCTGTAAACATGTAACATAGTCACTATATACAGAATGCACCTGTAAACATGTAACATAGTGACTTTATTTCCTACATATTTATTTTTCTATTAATCTGTATATTCATTTTGTGTTAATAGAAACATAGAAACATAGAAAAATGTCGGCAGATAAGAACCTTTCGGCCCATCTAGTCTGCCCAATTACATGGATACTTTACCTGGATTTATCTTTTGTTTAGGATAGCCTTATGCCTATCCCATGCCTGCTTAAATTCAATTACTGTTTTGGCCTCTACCACTTCAACTGGAAGACTGTTCCATGTATCCACCACCCTCTCAGTAAAATAATGCTTTCTGATGTTACTTTTAAACCTTTGCCCCTCTAATCTAAGACTATGTCCTCTTGTTTTGCTACTTTGTTTCCTTTTAAATATACTCCCTTCCTCTACCTTGTGGATTCCCTTTACGTATTTAAATGTTTCTATCATATCTCCTCTGTCTCGTCTTTTTTCCAAGCTGTACATGTTAAGATCATTAAGCCTTTCCTGGTAACTTTTCTCCTTCAAGCCGTACACCATTTTAGTAGCCCTTCTCTGAACTCTCTCTAATAGGCTTGTGCACCGATTTTTTTTTCGGTTCGATTCGGTTAGATTTTTCGGATTTTTAAACTTTTCGATTCGGCTCGTTTCGACCGATTTCGGTTTCGATTCGATTCGGTTCGACCTGTTTTTCGGGTACATTTTTTTTTCGGAATTTCGGCCATTTTTCGTATTTTCGTGTCACTGTGCTGGGTTTTTGTATCGACTTTTCGTTTTTTCGAAAAATTTTCGTTTTTCAGAAAATTTTCGTTTTTACAAATTTTTCGTTTTTACAAAATTTTCGTTTTTTCGGAAAATTTTCGTTTTTCCGAATTGCACATTTTTCGGCATATCGACCATTTTTCGTATTTTCGTGTCATTTTGCCCGTTTTTGTATCGACTTTTCGAAAAATTTTCATTTTTCAGAAAATGTTCGTTTTTACAAAATTTTCGTTTTTTCGGAAAATTTTCGTTTTTTCGGAAAATTTTCGTTTTCGGAACATCTGTTCTCCTCGTTTGCCACATTTCAAGCCATTCGAAAAATCCGAAAATATTTAGTTTCGGCTCGGAAAACATTTCGGATCTGAACTTTTCGGATCTAAAATTTTTCGGAAATTCGGCCGCATCCGAAAACGCGAATCGGGAAATTTCGTGAAAATTCCGAAATTACGAAACCCGAAACGCACATCCCTACTCTCTAAGATGTCTATATCCTTCTGGAGATACGGTCTCCAGTACTGCACACAGTACTCCAAGTGAGGTCTCACCAGTGCTCTGTACAGTGGCATGAGCACTTCCCTTTTCCTACTGTTAATACCTCTCCCTACACAGCATTTCCTGCTGCTCTATTACATTGACTACATACCTTTAGATCCTCTGAAATAATAACCCCTAAATCCCTTTCCTCAGATGTTGAGGTTAGGACTGTATCAAATATTCTATATTCAGCCCTTGGGTTTTTACGTCCCAGGTGCATTATCTTGCACTTATCCACGTTAAAACTCAATTGCCACAGCTCCGACCATTTTTTTAGTTACCTAAATCATTTGTCATTTGGCTGATCCCTCCAGGAACGTCAACCCTGTTGCAAATCTTTGTGTCATCAGCAAAAAGACATACTTTTCCATTAATACCTTCTGCAATATCACTAATAAAAATATTAAATAGAATGGGTCCAAGTACTGACCCCTGAGGTACCCCACTGGTAACAAGACCTTGCGCCGAATAAACTCCATTTACCACAACCCTCTGTTGCCTGTCACTCAGCCACTGCCTAATCCTTTCAACAATATTGGAATCCAAGCTCAAAGATTGCAATTTATTGATAAGCCTTCTATGCGGCACAGTATCAAAAGCCTTACTGAAATCTAAATAAGCAATGTCTACTGCACCACCTGTGTCTATTATTTTTGTTACCCAATCAAAAAAATCAATAAGATTAGTTTGGCATGATCTCCCTGAGGTAAACCCATGTTGTTTCTGATCCTGTAATCTATGTGTTTTTAGATGGTCAACAATCCTTTCCTTTAACATGGTTTCCATTAATTTCCCCACTACTGACGTAAGACTAACTGGCCTATAGTTCCCAGATTCCTCCCTACTACCCTTCTTGTGAATGGGCACAACATTTGCTAATTTCCAGTCTTCTGGGACGACTCCCATTAGCAAGGATTGGTTAAATAAATCTGTTCACGGTTTTGCTACTACATCACTGAGCTCTTTTAATAATTTAGAGTGGATCCCATCAGGCCCCATTGACTTATTTGTCTTTACTTTAGACAGCTGCTGTAGAACCTCCTCCTCTGTAAACTGATATGTAATTGTCTCGTTAGTGTTTCCTCCTAACTGAGGTCCCTTTCCTTCCTTTTCTTCTGCAAAGACTGAACAAAAATATTCATTGAGGCAGTCAGCGAGACTTTTATCCTCTTCTACATACCTTCCTTCCTTTGTTTTTAATCTAACTAATCCTTGTTTTACTTTTCTTTTCTCGTTTATGTATCTAAAAAATGTTTTGTCCCCCTTTTTTACTGACTGAGCTATTTTCTCTTCTGCGTGTGCTTTGGAAGCTCTTATAAATTGCTTTGCCTCTTTCTGCCTAATCTTATAGGTTTGCCTATCTTCTTCACTCTGAGTTGTTTTATAATTATTGAATGCTGTCTTTTTGTTCTTCACTATTTTGGCCACTTCTGCAGAGTACCACAGTGGTTTCTTCCCTTTTTGTTTTTGCTAACAAGTCGAATGCAATTGCCTGTGGCCTCAATAATGCTTCCTTTAAATAATCCCATTTCTCCTGGACTCCCTTTAAACTCCTCCAGTCTGATAATGACTCCTTCACACAAAGTCTCATTTTAGAAAAATCTGTTTTTTTAAAGTCTAAAACTTTTGTTTTTGTGTGGTGCGGCTCCATCCCTGTTCTTATATTAAACCATACTGACTGGTGATCACTAGATCCCAAATTTTCACCTACAACAACGTCCGATACCAAACCTCCATTTGTGAGTATTAAATCCAATATGGCCTCTTTACGGGTCGGCTCCTCAACTACTTGTGTTAGTAATAATCCCAGTAGGGAGTTTAGAATATTTGTACTCCTGGTGCACCCAGCTGTTTTGGTTTTCCAGTTCACATCAGGAAGATTAAAGTCCCCCATGATAATAACTTCCCCCTCCATTGCCATTTTGGCTATCTCCTCAAGCAGCAGATTATCTAGCTCTTCTACTTGTCCAGGGGGTCTATAGATCACACCTACACGAGCTACTGTATGATTGCCAAATGTTAGCGTAACCCAAACTGACTCTATGTTCACCTCGCTCACTTTTATTTGGTTCGTTTTTATGTTGTTTTTCACATACAGGGCCACTCCTCCTCCTTTCCTACCTTCTCTGTCTTTTCTATATAAAGAGTACCCCGGTATTGTTATGTCCCAGTTATTTTTCTCACTGAACCATGTCTCAGTAACCGCAACTAAATCTACTTTTTCAGCTGCCATCATTGCCTCCAGTTCATTGATTTTTTTGACTAAACTGCGAGCATTTATAGACACGACTCTGAGCTTGTCATTTTTTTCCCCGCATGTTGCTTGCACCCTCCGATTTAGTTTTGGGGGACAATCAGGCAGATAGTTTTTTACCCTTTTGTCCCCCCCTCCTAGTTTAAATATTTCTTTGCGAAACCTTTGAACTTCTCACTGAGAACATATGTTCCCCTATGAGTAAGATGCAAACCATCTTTTTTATACAGTTCCTTTCTGCTCCAATTAGAGCTATCATGGGACACAAAGCCAAATCCTTGCTCTCGACACCATTCCCGAAGCCACAAATTAAATTCCCTATTGCGCATCTGCCTATCCTGAATGTTATGCACAGGCAAAACTTCAGAGAATGACACAGTGGACGCAATCTGCTGTATTTCACCTCCAAGAACACAAAAATCTTCCTTAATCTCAGAAACCTCATTGCTAGCCAAGTCATTTGTCCCTAGATAGACTAGAACATCCACTTCCCCTTGCTGCTTTGCTTGTTTGACAATATTGAGAATACGTCTCTTGTCTCTACGAGCAGTAGCCCCAGGAAGACATCTCACCAAACCACTACTCTCCAGCTCAACACCTCTTATGATAGAATCACCCAGCAACAATTGCCTTCTATCATGTCCCACTTTTTCCTTATTGTTCTTGGTTGCAGTCCTGCATACCTTAGGCATAGGGGATGGTGGTTCCTCAACTATGGTGTCTGAGCCTACTTCCGTCTCACCACTACACTCTGAAAGTGCCTCAAAAGAATTAAGAAGAGCCACAGACTGTGGGACATGCCTTCTATCCACAACTCTAAGTCTACCAGATCCTACAGTAGTCCATCTGCCGCTCCTAGAAGGCCTCTGTGGCAGTGGCTTTGTAACAGTCATAGCCATAGCCTGAGTTTGTATAACAGATAATTTACAAATCTCAGACTTCAAACAGGCAACTTCCTGCTGCAATAAAGAGAGCTGCCTACATATCAGGCACACTCCAAACCTCCAAAAATTGGATCTAAAAACAAATGCATGACAGCTCTTACACTGGACCAAGCCTGCCATTATAAAAGAATGGATTTAAACCAACAAATCTTACCTTTTTGTAGGTTTTCTACCTCCTGTCTAACCTCAGACTACCTCCAGAGTATCTCTAGAAGATCTCCTCTAAGTGCTCACTTTGAAGACTTCACTTAGAAGGCTTCCCAAGCTCAAATTAGACCAAGCTAATATTCCACAAGCTTTATATAGTCACCAAGAACACCTCCCCCAGCAAGGAGTGGACAAGTTTAACCACTTTAGCAAATAGCACGCAATTGATTCCAATTGTATGCTAATCAGTAAGAGGAATGAGTCACCAGCCTAACCTAATTTACACACCAGACCTAACTTAAAACCTTAAAATGAATAGAAAAGATCTGTTTGAAACAAAAATCTAAATCACTCACCAGAAGATCTCCTCTAAGTGCTCACTTTGAAGACTTCACTTAGAAGGCTTCCCAAACTCAATTAGGATTAGGATTAGCATTTTACTACTTTGTATTTCTGTAACAACTCAATGTTATTGAACCCAGGACATACTTGAAAACAAGAGAAATCTCAATGTATCCTTCCTGGTAAAATACTTTATAAATAAATAAATAAAATAAATAAATATAGCGTTTCCAGCTGTGTATAGAATGACAATATTGAGACATTGGTTCGCCGAAAACCGTTAATTCAGGGATTCTGCTCCTCCTCTTCCAAGCCCACTGGAACAAGAGCTCAGTCAAATACAGTGACTGCGAGTTAGCGGTTGTATTTATTAGCCTTTTATTTTATGTACCTGTCTGTACCATTTATCCCTTTTCCTGCACTGTCTTTTTATATATTAAACTTCTAATTAATAGCTTTCTGGTGTTGGCTGTTTGGTTACTCATGTGATTGGGATTACCATTTCTATGCAGTATTTTTGGGATCCATTTGTGTCTGGGGTTGGAGGGGATCCTGTCCCTTTTCAGGACTTATAAGGGTGAAGCTAACAGGGCTGGGGGGGGAACTCTCAGTGAGTAGAGTGGCAACGCCGGGTGAGGAAGGTGAGCCTAGCATGCAGAGCACAGGCAGGAAGGCAGCAGCGTTCTGCAGCAATGCTCTGAGGCCGCTTCCTAACAGCCAAGCTATAGCACCCCTTGTACTTGTGGGTGACAAGCCCAGCGTTATGTCACATATGCATAGATATATGTACATAACCAGGCACACACAGTGATATATTTAGACTGAGACAACAAACAGCCAGGAGCGGATCCAGACACAGGTTTCAGGGAGGTGGGGACTCTACAGAGCTGGTGTTGTCCCCAGTCTCCCTCCGCAATCACTCCATGGTGCTACGCGATCTTCCAAAAGCAAGATCACGCAGGGCTCGCGGCTTAGGAATGCAACCTTCCATCAACTCCTATGGAATCCAGAAGGTGATGGTCGCGTCAACCACCCTGCCTTTGAGGGGTCTGATCAGACTTCTTGTTTTTGGATCTCATAAGTAAAAACAATTGTATCGATTGCAGATTTTGGCTGAACCTCTCTCCAGCATTTCTCACTTTCAGCAAGTACAAAGTTATTTTAGGTAATTGCTGTGAGAAATCACCAGTGAACTTAATTTCCCCGACGCGCTATCAGAATCAATGTTAACCTATTTTTGTTCCAAATAAAAGTGACTGCATGGAACTCCAGATCCCCTATGGGGGATAATAGCTGTTCAGTAGTCTTTGTCTGAGCAGTAATTTCCCATGGAGCGTTACCTTTATGTGCCAAGAATATATATATATATATATTTATATATTTATAGTTTTGTTAATTTGGCTTTTTCGCTTCCTTCAAGAAGTTGCATTTTCGAAAATGTATCAGTGTGTGTTTGACGATACTTTCACTCTTTCAATGAAGATTATTATTTTTGTTATGTTATTATAGGGGTTATTCAGAGAGCACCGAAATGTCTCTCGTTCCCTGCACTTCAGGGAATCAAACTCCCTGACCCTACGGTGAATTCAGCATTCACCGCAGGGTCCCCGAAGTGAGGGAAAAGCTTCTGCAAAACCGCCGATTTAATAAAAAAAATGCTGCAAAACCGCCAAAATCATTGGATCCGATAATTTTGGCGGTTTGGAGCATTTTTTTTTTAAATACGCAGAAATTATCGGATCGGATCCGATAAGCTGCCACAAACCCGCCTAACGCATCCGGAAAAAACTGCCGATCCTCCGAGCACAGCCCCGACCAGCCGCTGGTAAAAGCAGACAAGCCCGACAAAGGGGGTAAAAAAAAAAAAATGAAATAACGATTGAAAGTGTCAAAAGTGAAATGCTGTTTGCAAAAAAACTACTAAACGAAAATATCTGTAATTAACATATAAGGTCCTATGAATGATAAAAAAGGTCTGTTACAGAAAAAAGAAAAAGCGCTATTTAGAAAAAAAACGGGGGGAAAGAAAAATTTGGCTAAAAAATCCAGAAAAATGCCTAAAAAAATCTTTAAAAAAATAAATACAGAGACTTTTTGCTGCAGATTAAAATAATAAACGGTTTAATAGACATTGAATAAAAATGGAAATATCAGGTCATTTCACTGCTGTTTGGTGTCTCCGAATAGATTAACCATTGCTTCTCTATGGGGATTTTACTGCCGTCGACCAGCACTGTATTTGCGGGCAATTTTGCCAAAATTTGGTGAACTGCCTGCTCTCTGAATAGCCAAATGGCCACAAAATTGCACCATACGGGGAATTCACTGTTCGGTGCAATTTCAGGGCTAGATCAGCTCTCTCTGAATAACCCTGTATGTATCTATGCCTCACTCATTCTCCCTACCTTCACTCTGTCTATTCTTCCCACCTTCTGTCTTCCTATCGGTCTATCTATTCTTTCATCTTTCTGTCGTCTATTTCTCCCTCCTCCTGTCTACCTGTTCCTATCTATTCCTTCCTCCTTCTCCCTATCTATCCTTTCCTCCTGCCTATCTATCCTTTCCTCCTGCCTATCTATCCTTTCCTCCTGCCTATCTATTCCTCCATCCATCTGACTATCTATCCTTTCCTTCTGCCTGTCTATCTATTCCTCCCTCCTTCTGCCTATTTATCCTTTCCTCCTGCCTGTCTATCTATCCTTTCCTCCTTTTGCCTATTTATCCTTTCCTCCTGCCTGTCTATCTATTCCTCCCTCCTTCTGCCTATTTATCCTTTCCTCCTGCCTGTCTATCTATTCCTCCCTCGTTCTGCCTATCTATTCTTTCCTCCTGCCTGTCTATCTATTCCTCCCTTATTTTGCCTATCTAGCCTTTCCTCCTGCCTGTCTATCTATTCCTCCTTCCCTCTGCCTATCTATCCGTTCCTCATGCCCGTTCCTCCCTTCATCTGCCTATCTATACTTTCCTCCTGCCTGTCTTTCTATTCTTCTTTCCATCTGCCTATCTATCCTTCCCTCCTGTCCATCTATTCCGCCCTCCTTCTGCCTATCTATTCTTTCTTCCTGTCTATCTATTCCTCCTTCCATCTGCCTATCTATCCTTTCCTCCTGCCTGTCTATCTATCCTTTCCTCCTGCCTGTCTATCTATCCTTTCCTCCTGCCTGTCTATCTATTCCTCCTTCCCTCTGCCTATCTATCCTTCCCTCCTGTCCGTCTATTCCTCCCTCCTTCTGTCTATCTATCCTTTCCTCCTGTCTATCTATCCTTTCCTCCTGCCTAGCTATCTTTCTTTGTGTTCTATATATTTATCTGTGATCAGTCTTTTTGTCATCTATCCATGACACATCAATCTGTCTGTTAACAAAATTCAATGTCAGAAAAATGAAATAATGAATATTAATTTCCGTTAAAGCATTGTGATCGAGGAAGACAAAACCAATATATCTTTCACCTCACTGCAAAAAAATAAAAAATAAAACTGTTGCGATCAGCCGGTGCACTGGTATCATCTGGAAATATAATCTGAATGAAAAAATAATGGGATTTCTGGTGAGAGCAGGAAAATGGCTTTTTTCGATATAGAATTTCAGCTATGATATTGCAAATCAAAAATTCCACATAGAAAGCGCATATATAAATATATATATATATATTTCCTTTCATCTGGCACATGAATTATCTTGATTAATGGGGGAACACCTTCCATAAATTCAGAGTAATTTGCCCGTTTGCCGCGCTCGCACATATCAGGATGGCTATTGTGTCAAGCACGTGTTGCATTTTTCAGAAATGACAAATTTCCTGTCTGATTGATTGATCTATATACTGTATCGGAAATTGTACGGATGTCAAGGAATTTAGTTAATTCCTCGTCTTATCCCTGAGAAATGCATACTGTGTAATATGTGCTTACTGCAGATAAAAAAACCTTAATTTGTCACGAAAATCCCTGAGTATAATATAACAATATGCATGTGAGGGAACAAAGAAAGTGACATGATATTGTCATATAGATATAATGGGATCGTTACATGACAGGGACTTTACAGGGACTTTTTGATGAATTGTGAGGAAAGTCTTCTTTGTGTTAGGGCTGTCATCAAAAGTCTTTGTGCCCCTTACCTAACCACTGGTTTGGACTACCCAGCTGCCTTCTAGAACTTGCTTCTCAACTGCCCCAAATGCCAAAAGAACACAATGCCCAACTGCTCACCCAGACACACACTAAACCCAAGACAGGGGTCCCCAAGGCCCCCAATGCAGGGGACTCCCTGTCCCCAAACCCCAAGTCAGGAGGCTCATTCCTCTTCAGACTCAAAGATATGGTACCTAGGCCCCAAGATGGAAGCAGCAGGAAACACTCTCCGGGATCCCATAGTGAGTAACCCTATTCCCACCCTTCCCTCAGATTGAGAAGCCCCATTTCTCCCTCTTCTGTTTCCCAATTTAAATTGCACCATTCCCTCCCGATTCCATCCTTAAAAGCAAGAGGCCATAACCCCCCTTTCGTTCAAAGTGAGAGGTCTCCAGCCACCCCTTCTTCCAATTTTCGCCTTCCTCTAAAGAGGCCCCATTACCCCTTGCCTTCACCAGTGGTTATCCCCATTCACCCAAACTTATGTTGCAGTAGTTCACAGGCTCCTCTTAGTCCCACGTTGCCAACTTCTACACATAGGAAGGAAGCAACATGCCAGGGGGCAGCACTTTGTCTGGTTGACCCAGGTAGCTCCAAATCGAGGCTCTGAGAACTCAATACCAATACTTTATGCTCAGCATCAACAAGAAGCACTGTACAGAGTGGACACAAGCTGCTGGGACCATACAAATATCATCAATTACCCCTTGATGGCGGCCCTGTTTACATTGGTCAAGGTGTGTCTTGCCTTTCATGTCTTGATATGCTACACAATGAGCTAATGTATGTAGAAGAGGATAAAAGTCTCGCTGACTGCCTCAATGAATATTTTTGTTCAGTCTTTGCAGAAGAAAAGGAAGGAAAGGGACCTCAGTTAGGAGGAAACACTAACGAGACAATTACATATCAGTTTACAGAGGAGGAGGTTCTACAGCAGCTGTCTAAAGTAAAGACAAATAAGTCAATGGGGCCTGATGGGATCCACCCTAAATTATTAAAAGAGCTCAGTGATGTAATAGCAAAACCGTTAACAGATTTATTTAACCAATCCTTGCTAATGGGAGTCGTCCCAGAAGACTGGAAATTAGCAAATGTTGTGCCCATTCACAAGAAGGGTAGTAGGGAGGAATCTGGGAACTATAGGACAGTTAGTCTTACGTCAGTAGTGGGGAAATTAATGGAAACCATGTTAAAGGAAAGGATTGTTGACCATCTAAAAACACATAGATTACAGGATCAGAAACAACATGTGTTTACCTCAGGGAGATCATGCCAAACTAATTTTATTGATTTTTTTGATTGGGTAACAAAAATAATAGACACAGGTGGTGCAGTAGACATTGCTTATTTAGATTTCAGTAAGGCTTTTGATACTGTGCCGCATAGAAGGCTTATCAATAAATTGCAATCTTTGAGTTTGGATTCCAATATTGTTGAATGGATTAGGCAGTGGCTGAGTGACAGGCAACAGAGGGTTGTGGTAAATGGAGTTTATTCGGCGCAAGGTCTTGTTACCAGTGGGGTACCTCAGGGGTCAGTACTTGGACCCATTCTATTTAATATTTTTATTAGTGATATTGCAGAAGGTATTAATGGAAAAGTATGTCTTTTTGCTGATGACACAAAGATTTGCAACAGGGTTGACGTTCCTGGAGGGATCAGCCAAATGACAAATGATTTAGGTAAACTAAAAAAATGGTCGGAGCTGTGGCAATTGAGTTTTAACGTGGATAAGTGCAAGATAATGCACCTGGGACGTAAAAACCCAAGGGCTGAATATAGAATATTTGATACAGTCCTAACCTCAACATCTGAGGGTTGGTATTTAGGGGTTATTATTTCAGAGGATCTAAAGGTAAGTAGTCAATGTAATAGAGCAGCAGGAAATGCTAGCAGAATGCTTGGTTGTGTAGGGAGAGGTATTAGCAGTAGGAAAAGGGAAGTGCTCATGCCACTGTACAGAGCACTGGTGAGACCTCACTTGGAGTACTGTGTGCAGTACTGGAGACCGTATCTCCAGAAGGATATAGACATCTTAGAGAGAGTTCAGAGAAGGGCTACTAAAATGGTGTATGGCTTGAAGGAGAAAAGTTACCAGGAAAGGCTTAATGATCTTAACATGTACAGCTTGGAAAAAAGACGAGACAGAGGAGATATGATAGAAACATTTAAATACGTAAAGGGAATCCACAAGGTAGAGGAAGGGAGTATATTTAAAAGGAAACAAAGTAGCAAAACAAGAGGACATAGTCTTAGATTAGAGGGGCAAAGGTTTAAAAGTAACATCAGAAAGCATTATTTTACTGAGAGGGCGGTGGATACATGGAACAGTCTTCCAGTTGAAGTGGTAGAGGCCAAAACAGTAATTGAATTTAAGCAGGCATGGGATAGGCATAAGGCTATCCTAAACAAAAGATAAATCCAGGTAAAGTATCCATGTAATTGGGCAGACTAGATGAGCCGAAAGGTTCTTATCTGCCGACATTTTTCTATGTTTCTATGTTTCTAATTTAGATACAGGCAAGTACCTTTCTCTTGTCATCTACCAAACCCAGACTCACCCACCAGACTGCCAAACAGAGAAGTGTCATTCTTCACTCCATAGAACATGTCTCCACTGCTTCAGAGTCCAGTGGTAGCATCCTTTACACCTCTCCATCTCACACCGTGCATTGTATTTGGAGATGTGAGGTTTGCATGCTTGGCCATGGAAACCCATTCCATGAAGCTCTCACCATCGTGCAGATTTTGTGCTGATATTAAAGCTGGTATAAAGTTGGACTCTTTAGCTATTGAATCAGTAGAGCGAAGGCCTCTTTTCCGCACCATGCACCTCAGCACTTGGTGATCCCGCTCTGTTACATTACGAGTTGTCACTGTTCCTAAACGCGCCCACTTTTCGCGATTCCTGTTCTTTTGTTACTGGTATACCGTGTATAGACTGTGGCTTTGTTCCTGACTCTCTAGTGTTAAACCTTGCTCTCCTTGATTCCTTGTGTACCGATTCCTGGCTTTGTCTGACTGCCCGTTCTGGTTCTGACTCCTGGCTTTGTCTGATTATCCATTCTGGTTCTGATTCGTGGAGTTGTCTGGCTACCTGTTCTGGTTCTGATTCCTGGCTTTGTCTGACTAACCATTCTGGTTCTGACTCCTGGCTTTGTCTGATTATCCATTCTGGTTCTGACTCCTGGCTTTGTCTGACTATCCGTTCTGGTTCTGACTCCTGGCTTTGTCTGATTATCCATTCTGGTCCTGACTCCTGGAGTTGTCTGACTACCCATTCTGGTTCTGACTCCTGGCTTTGTCTGATTATCCATTCTGGTTCTGACTCCTGGCTTTGCTTGTTTTAACTTTATAATTCTGTAAGTCTGTCCTGTTTAACGATCTGGCTATTCTATTGACCAGCATTGTAGGTAGGCACTGGCACTCTGTGATTAGGGATCAAGGGATTCCTTGACAAATATGTCTCACAGTCTCTGTTTGTATTACTCGGCTCACGGAGATTTTGACCTCACTCACGCAGTATGGTTCTTCGGTTCTCCTTTGCCAATTGTATCTGTGTTGGTAAAGAAGAAAAATACGGCATCTTATAAGAAAGGCCAGTGTCTTAGCCATGTCCAAACATGTCACTTTGACAAACGTACATTCTTTCACTTACTTAAACCTACTGGAAGAGGATGAAGATTCATTGAAGCTTAAAAATTGCTTTTCAAATTCTTCTTGGCTGCAGATGTATAACATTCATAAAAAAGTGTCAATTTATTCTGAACTTACCCCAACACACCAGAGAACCGAGATTGATGTTGATGAGTAATTTGTTTTCTATTTATCCTTATGTGTGGATGTCTCTTTTTTTCTGTTATGTTTTGAGAAAGAAAACGCAATCCTGATCCCAAGGGTTAATTCACTGGATTTGATGACCGTCCAATCCAATTCAGCTTCTTTTGTTCTACAACCATTTCATATAATAGCATCAGCATGACTAATTAGACAGTGTAAAATTTCTTGAAATAAGATCCTATCTGAACTCATCTGATATTATTATAATTCAATGCAACATTGCTGCATATTTATGACACCAGGGGAAAATGTTCTGTAATGCACATTTTACACATTAGCTGCAAAATTTCAGTATAAATATATACACTCACCGGCCACTTTATTAGGTACACCCAGCGGCGTAGCGTGGGTTGTCAGCGCCCGGGGCAAGGCAAAAATTGCGCGCCTCCCCCAACCTGTGGACATGGTAACACACCCTGATTCCCTTCTACCAGTAGAGTATTGACCTCCATTACCCCACAAGCACGTGTATTGTATAATAACAAAATACTATTATAATAAAAAAATTAAACACACATGCCCCCCCACGCTATGCCACTGCTACCAGTCACTTTGTCCCAGTATATCCTAGCATAGTTCCACTCTCAAATTATACCCAGTCACCCTCTCCCAGTACCCCCAGTCACCCTCTCCCAGTACCCCCAGTCACTCTCTCTCAAAGTACCCCAGTCACGCTCTCCTTCTCTCTCTCAGTACCCACACTTTCTCCAAGGACCCCCAGTCACTCTCTCCAAGTAATCCCAGTAACTCTTTCTCTCCCAGTACCCCACAGTCACTCTCTCCCAGTACCCGAGTCACTCTCTCACTTCAAGTACCTCCAGTCACTCTCTCCCAGTACCCCAGTCACTGTTTCTCTCTCCAAGTACCCCAACATTCTCCCAGTACCCCTATCAATCTCTCTTTCCAACTACCCCAGTCACCCTCTCCCCGTACCCCCTCACTGTGTGTGTTAGTTACGCTTCTCTGGTGTCACACAGTGTCGCCTACCTGCATGGAGTTGCTGGTGGCCCGGAAGGGAGCTGTCCAGGGGGCTTAGTGGAGACTGAATTTTAAATGTGCTGCAGTGCGGGTGCCTCCCTCCCTACTTCCTGTTCAGCGGCTGCAGGGCTGCCAGCGGCGGGGGCCTGGCACAGGGCTTCAAGGGGCTGACAAGCATGGGTCAGGGTGTTCCGTTGGATGATGTTGCGCTGCTTCACGTGACTCATGTCAGCGTTAAGAAAGAGTCAGGACAGGAACAGAATTTTCTGTCCTGGTCCTCCCTTCCGGACGCTGAGTGCTAAGTCACCGACGGCGCCACAAAACTGGCAGCTACCCATGCAAGGGCCTCTCAGACACCTTGCTGATCCCTGCTGGAAAATATTAGTGGTTCAAATTTCTTTTGAAATTTTGCGCCTCCTAAAAAAATTGCGCCCGGGCGACCGCCCCCGAGGCCCCCCCCCACGCTCCGCCACTGGGTACACCTTGATATTACTGGGTTGGACCCACTTTTGCCTTCAGAACTGCCTTAATTCTTTGAGGCATAGATTCAACAAGGTGTTGGAAACGTTCCTCAGAGATTTTGGTCCATATTGACGTGATAGCATGGCGCAGTTGCTTCAGATTTGTCGGCTGCAGATCCACGATGCAAATCTCCCGTTTCCACCACATCCCAAAGGTGCTCTTTTGGATTGCGATCTAGTGACTGTGGAGGCCATTGGAGCAAGGTACCTCCTGGTGCCCTGACATGGAGTATAGACTATATGCTGTTCTACAGAAGCAATGCAAAGGAATTTCATTTATTCCAATAAAATAAAATCAAGCCCCTAGCCTTGCAGTCTGCATTTATATACATTTGTGAAAAAAGAAGAGCCCCTCTTCTATTCCAGCATGACTGTGCCCCAGGGCACAAAGCAAGGTCCATAAAAAACATGGCGGGAGGAGGTTGGTGCGGAAGAACTTGACTGGCGGCACACAGTCCTGACCTCAACCCCATGCAAAACCACTGGGATGAAGTGGAATGGAGATTGCAAGCGAGGGCTTCTCCTTCAACCTCAGTGTCTGACCTCACCAATGCTCTACTGGATCAATGGGCAAAAAGTTCCACAGAAACCCCTCAAAATCTTGTGGAAAGCCTTCCCAGAAGACTGGAAGCTCTTACTGCAAAGGGCAAAGGGGGACCAACTCCATATTAATGTCTGTGTATTTCCAATGAGATGTAATAAATGTCCTTGATGGTGTAATGGTCAGGGCCCCAATGCTTGTGTCCTTTTAAGGGGTTTTTCCCTAACCTCCAAATTGGCCCCAAATTGCACTGGATGATGAACTTCAACGTTCGGTGCAATCTTGGATTAATTTGTGTATTCACTAAACTGTCAATTCACAAAAAATACAGGCAAATTGACAGCAAAATATGTGTCATGTCCCACACAGTCTTTGTTGCTCAGCGGCAGGCAGCACTTTCGACGCTGCTCGGCCGCTGAGTGAAGAAGTGTACGGTTGCAATCATGTGATGTGGTCGTGGGTGGGGTGTTGCGTGAGGACAAGGCTTTCGCCAGGTTTAAAACCAGCTTCCTAAGGTATGCTCGTTGCCCTGACGTCGTTCTCACTCCTCTCAGTGCTCGTATACTTTCTATTGTGATTTCTGTGTACCGACTTGGATTGTGTGCCTCTCCTCCCGGCTCTTAACCCCTGGCATTCCTTTGATTACCCGATTTGGCAATATGACCTCTGGCTGACACTCTGCTCTGGCGATACGACCCCTGGCTTTTCTGGTTACCTGCTTTTGGTAAACGACCCCTGGCAGTCCTGATAACTTGCTGTGGTAAATGACCCCTGTCATTCCTGATAACCCGCTCTGGCATACAACCTTGGTCAATCCTTTTGACATTCCGTATTGTATTAACCCCTTGTCTGTTACTGATTATGTTCTCCTCCAAATCCAATATAGGTAGACACACCAACCACTCGAAGGATTGGAAGTGTAGGATAGTTGTTCTGTGTACAGGGGCCAGTACTATAGTTATCCAGGAGGAAAGTGACAATATGATGCAGTTTGCCGCAATTCGACAGCACCAAAATTGTACCATAGAAGACTATAGTGTCAGTAATTGAATTTAAGCAAGCATGGGATAGGCATAAGGCTATCCTAAACAAAAGATAAATCCAGGTAAAGTATCCATGTAATTGGGCAGACTAGATGGGCCGAAAGGTTCTTATCTGCCGACATTTTTCTATGTTTCTATGTTTCTATGTTTCTATTCACAGCATGCCGAATTGTACTGAAATTCCAGAAAAATTCCCTGATTTTTGTTGTTTCATTTCGACAGCTTTAAACAGGCGATTCCCAAAGGTTTCAAAGTAAAAACATTAGCAAGGTTATTCCGACAGAGCCGATCTGGCCCCGAAATATCACCGAACAGTGAATTTCCCCATACGGTGACATTTCGGGGCCATTCGGTTATTCAGAGAGTAGGCAGTTTGCCAAATTTTGACGAACTGCCAGCAAGTACGGTGCCTGTTCAAGGCAGTGAAATCCCCCATAGAGAAACAAAGGTTAATCTATTCAGAGAACACTGAACAGCTGAGAAAAGTTTGCCGAAATGCCCTGCTGTTCGGTGTTTTCATTCAGCAGGTTTATTCAGGCGAACCCCATAAGCTTCAATGTTAAAAATATTCCCGTTTTTATACAATATCTAATAAACTGTTTATTATTTTATTCTGCAGTAAAATGTCTGTTTATTTATTCATGTTATTTTTTAGGATCTTCTAGGCCTTTTTGGCAAAATATTTTTTCTGTTTTTTTTAAAAGTGTTTTTTCTTTTTTCTGTAACAGCCCTTTTTATTATCATTCATTGGATCTTATAAGTAAATATTAGACATTTTCGTTCTGTAGTTTCTTTGCAAACAGCGTTTCACTTTTGACACGTTCAAGCACATTTTTTTTCAGGGTTATTCAAAGAGATCCGAATTGTGGCAGAAAGGTAAATGAACAGTGAAATTCAGCGTACAGTTACCTTTCCTGGCCATTTGGCTATTCAGAGAGCAGGCAGTTTGCCAAATGTTGGCGAATTGCCTGCACATACGGTGCCTGTTCGGTGCCTGTTCGAGGGCAGTGAAATCCCCATAGAGAAGCAATGCTTCGGCTATTCAGAGAACAAATCCAGCAGTGAAAAGGTGCCAAATTGCCCTCCAATTCGGTGGTTTCATTCGACAGGTTTATTCAGGCGAATCCCATAGGTTTCAATGTTAAAAATATTCCCGTTTTAATTCAATATCTAATAAACAGTTGATTATAATTTCTGCAGTATAAAGTCTCTTTATTTTTAGATTTTTTAGGATCTTTTAGGCATTTTTCGTGATTTTTTTTGCGAAAACGTTTTTTCTGTATCAGCCCTTTTTATTATCATTTATTGGATCTTATATGTAAATTTCAGACATTTTCGCTCAATAGTTTCTTGGAAAACAGCGTTTCACTTTTCAAACATTCAAGCAAACAGTTTTTTCGTTTTTTCACTCCATTCGTCTACAGTGTTGGGTTTTTCCGGTGGCTGCTCTGCGCTCTGATCGGCTCCTGCTCAGGTTCCTCTGGCGTGTTCAGCAGGGTTATTCCAGCTGTTTTGCGTGTTTTAGTGAGTGTTCGGCAGGTTTTGTGGTGAGTGTTCGGCGTGTTGGCGGTGAGTATTCGGCGGGTTTGTGGCTGGTTTTCCTTGCACTTCGGGGACCCTGTGGTGCTTGCTGAATACACCGCAGGGTCACCGAAATAGGATCGCTGAATCGCGCTTAATTGCGCCGAATTGAAGCGAACGAAAAGTCATCGAACGCAGTGTGACTTTTCGATTCTCTTTGAATAACCCTGTTTTTTTTACCCCGTTCGTCAGCTTGTCGGCTTTTTTTGGCGGCTGGTCTGCGCTGTCTTCAACGGCTCATTTGCTGTTTCTGACGTGTTCAGCGTGTATTTTTCAGTGGTTCCAGTGGGATTTCGGCGGGTGTTCCACAGGTTTTTGGAGGGTTTTCCCTGCACTCCAGGGACCCAGCGGTGAATGCTGAATTCACCGCAGGGTGGGGAACTTTGATTCCCCGAAGTGCTGGGAAGTGCTGGGAACAAGAGAGCACCAAAATGTCGGTGACAATAAGCCTTAAAGTCTTTTATTAAAAAATTTAAAGACCATTACTCTTTTCATTTTTTTACAAAACTTTTTTTAATTTTTTTGTTTTTCAGAAACGTTTTTGTAATTTTTGTATTTTTAGACGACATCCTCTTATTTTTTTTAAAAGAAGCGTTTTTTATTAATTAACATACCTTTTCATTATTATGTAAAGGACCAATTTTTTTTTTTTTTATCATTTAGACACATTTTATTGATTTATACTCCTAATAGGAGAATAAGAGTCTTCCAGTTTTATTTTTGCAGTTTGGTGGAATTCCCCGATGCTAATTCGGTGGTTTACACCGACGTCCGATAACTACTTCCGTGACTCCAATTTTAGAAAAAATACAGTATAGTGAATTTACCATATTTTTGGCAAAATGTAATCGCCGAAATGCGTCGAATTGGGCCGAAACACAAAGCACCGAAATTGCACACGATTGCATGGCCTAATAAAGACAAGTTACCTACTCTATCCACAGAGAAAAAGCTAAAGATTATATGACAATTCTATTCAGTGCTATGTGGTGCCCCAAAACATGATGGACACGAGTCAAGATAGAATGTGATAGTTTATGGTGGGAAAATGATCGACTGTCCGTGGGATAAACAGGCTTTTAGGTCTCACTAAACCCAACGCAAGGCATTTAGAATACACATTTTTTTTTTAAATGACAATTCTCTCCACCCCCAAGAAAAAGCAAAAATCGGGACAACCTGTAGTAACCAGTGAGATTTGACTGACTTACTACGCGATGGTTTTTATGTGTGGTTGTGAATAAACCGTGACACTCGCTCTTTTTGTTCAGTTAGGACTGTGTTTGAGCAGAGCCTCGGCCTCGGTCTTAAACCTCAACTGCACCTTGATTCTTCTACCCATGTGCCGGATAGTCCATGCCATGCTTCGGGGGTCCAAAAAGGTAAAACTAAAAATGCTCTGTCTTAGATATACAACTGCTTAATTAATGTGCTTAACTTAAATGCTCCAGCTTTTGACAATATCATCTAGATACACTGGTGGATCCAGAGAGGGGGCGAAATCCCATTGTAGTAGATACATGGGTACATTGAACCCCTGTATCTCTGGTTCCTTTCTAACTGAAATAATGTTTTATTATAGAACCCCCATTTATTATTTATCACTTTTTTCAGTGAACTCAGCAGTTTCAAAATTTGATCATCGTCCTGTGAATGTCCATGTCAAAAAAACTGCACCAAAAATCGAAAAGAAAAAAAAAAAAAGAAAATTTTTGTAACGATTTTAAGAATTTTCAGCATGTAAGTTTTACTTTTCCAAACTTTTTTGGTAAAGAAAAGGATTTAAACAGGGAATACCATGAAAGAGAAGTCTTGCCATTTTCATAAACTTTAGTAAGTAATTTCAAATCTATATCATATGAATGCATCATCACTTCAATCCACTACAGGGATAATATGTGTCGCGATTATATATATATATATATATATAATATATATATAATGGGAGGCACTCAGGGTCTTCATAAAAGAGAAAAAGTTTATTAAAGTCATGTAAAACACGACGTTTCGGCCCCTAAAGGCCGTTATCAAGGTAAAAAAGTGATCTGTATAATATAACAATGCTTGGAATTTCCGCGCAATTGGCATGTTATTTGACAACTGGGCCGGCAGTGGTCGTTTGTCCCAGGATGGCTTCTTAAATTTATGATGGGGGAAATTGAACCTCAGCATAGAATGTTATCTTCTGTTACTCCATGTGGCCTCTACACACCCATATGATGGCTGTACTCCCACATTCGGGGGGTTTATCAGGTTTGTTTTTAATTGTGTAATGTGGTTGCCACTCCGCTTAAGCATCACAGGTTGCTATGGCAACGTTAATCGTTAGTGCAACCCGATGATGGCATCGCACTGGCCCTCCTGGCACTTCCGGGTTAGGCCCTGCTGGACTTGGATGCACGGCGGGGCGCGATAGGTGAGATTTCTTTTGTGTACTTTTCAGTATATATATATATATATATATTGCCAAAAGTATTCGCTTACCTGCCTTGACTCGCATATGGATGTGTGAGCGAATACTTTTGGCAATGTAGTGTGTGTATGCATTGTTGTATTATACAGGTCACTTTTTTACCTTTATAAAGGCCTGTAGGGGCCGAAACGTCGTGTTTTACATGACTTGAATAACCTTTTTTGCTTTCATGAAGACCCTGAGTGCCTCCCATTGCTTATTTTTTCTATTGGTTTCCTTTGGGAGTCGGCAGTCGGCACCAGGCAATACCATTTGAGAAAGGAGCATGCTCATTGAAATTGGGTAATTAGTGCCCGCTTCTATATATACTTTATATATATATATATATATATTCCCATAGGCAGCCTGTTATAGCTTCCAAGTTGTCGCAGGGGCCTCAGTGCAAAAATGCTCAATAAATATACAAAAACTGAAAAACAGGATGCACTTGAGGACTTTATGAAGTAAACATGTTAAAACAATTCCTAGAAGCCTGGTTTCACACCTGAGCGTTTGCTTACGCGCGCAATACGTGCGTTTTTTTAACGTGCGTTTCGCGCAAATGTAAAAATTGCATTGCATTGCAGCGCTTTCACGGCCATAGACTGCAGAGTGAACGTGCTGCAATACGCCCCAAAGAAGCTCCCGTACTTCTCTGGGCGTAGGACGCTTTACAGCGCGTTCCTGAGTGCTGTAAAACGCCCAGGTGTGATCGAGCCCCATAGGAAATCATGGGATTTCCGTGCTTGGGAGTTTTACAGCGCGCAGGAACGCGCTGTAAAACGACCAGGTGTGAACGGGGCCTTAATGTGCCTGTTGTTTCAACTCCCTCAGAGTCTTTCTCAAGGCTACAGGTACAGAAATATTTATTCAAATAAACAATAAAGGCTCCCCCATCCTGTAGCACGCTTCACCAAGAATCTCTGGTCCTCCTGGATTCACGCCGAACCGTAACTGAATGCTGAATCCAAGTGGACCAGTGATTCTCGGTGAAGCGTGCTACAGGATGGGTGAGTCATTAATGTTTATTTGAATAAATATGCTGTCATATTTCTGTACCTGTAGCCTTGAGAAAGGCTCCGAGGGAGCCGAAACGTCGAACACGTTTACAGGAATTTTTTTATATGTTGACTTAATAAAAGTTTGAGTTTTATCATTGGCTAAGTCCTCAAGTGCATCCCGTTTTTCGGTTTTTGCATATATATGTATGTGTATGATTGTCTGGACTTTTTATATATTAATTTTAAAATGCATATTTATATTCCCAGATTCTTAAAAGAAGTACAAGGCGGCTTCTGGACAAAACCAAAGCTTTCCATGCTTTGTGTGGAATGGCCATCTGTGTTTTTTCAGGTCAGATATACATTTTTGTAGGTTGTCTTTGCAAAGTTCTATATGCTGATAACAAGAAGACGTGTGCAATCTGTTTAGTTGTGAATCGCGACTAGTCTGAAGTAGTTCCAATTCGTTATTTCAGAAACATTTCTGAAATACATGTCGACGGAAGGAAATAGTGAAACGAAACAAATTATAACGAATCGATTAGGATACATTCATTATTATAAATAAAATAGATTCGTTATTAAAAAATGGATTCATTATTACCTTAAATGGCATAATGTTATATATAATAGTAAATTGCATTCAATATTACTAAAATGCTTTATGTAGTAGATATTTTTACTACATCATTTTTAAAACTTTAGTACAGAGTACCAGTAAATGAAGCAAAATATAATTAAAATTATGATAAACATGATTTCTTACATACTGTCAGTGTGACTGTATTAATTTCAGGATGCAGGATGATGAGATAATGTATCATTAATTTCTTATGAATAATTGTTAATGTAAAATGTTCTTTATTTGATTTGTAGCATGTTCGCTATATTACATAAAAGTGATCACCTACCGGGTCTTTATAATAAAAATAAACGTTCTCTTACCTCTCAGGCTCGCTGCCTAGGGGATCCTCTTGGACACTGATCTCTCCTTCACTGCTCACATTCAGTCACTAACCAAATCTTGAAAACAAAGGTACGTATCTGGTGGCGCGATGATGGTCGCTGAATGGTAGGTGGTGGTTCCCTTAGTTCGTATGAAGCATATGAAAAAGAATAATACAATATATAGTGCAGATGGTACTAACACAAAAATAATATGTACCAATGTGGTATATTCCACTCACAAATTAGAGAGCCCGAACACTGGCTCTAAGTGGGTCGAGACTTTTGGGTGTTTTTGCTTCTCCGTTCCTTAAGGTGACCCACGCCTTATACTGGATGGAGAGTAGCTCATACAAATGGACATGTCCATTTGTATGAGCTACTCTCCATCCAGTATAAGGCGTGGGTCACCTTAAGGAACGGAGAAGCAAAAACACCCAAAAGTCTCGACCCACTTAGAGCCAGTGTTCGGGCTCTTTAATTTGTGAGTGGAATATACCACATTGGTACATATTATTTTTGTGTTAGTACCATCTGCACTATATATTGTATTATTCTTTTTCATATGCTTCATACGAACTAAGGGAACCACCACCTACCATTCAGCGACCATCATCGCGCCACCAGATACGTACCTTTGTTTTCTGTATTTCACTGGTTTGGGGGAACCACTATACTCTGGTTGGCGTTGGTTTGTTGGTGGCGGTACAAGTTGCTGGCGCCTGTCAACTTTTTGTGTACTAACCAAATCTTGCTACTATCACCTAAAAAATATTGCACGTGTCCGCCCCTTTCTTAATCAGGACTCTGCTAAAATGCTCTTCCAAGCACATACAGTATTATCTCCCGCCTTGACTACTGTAACCTCCTTCTCTCAGGCCTTAAAAAATCCCAGATCATCCCTCTGCAGTCTGTAATGAGCGCCTGTGCCAGACTCATTCACCACACATCCCGCACCTCTCACATCTCGCCCCTTTGTCAATCTCTACACTGGCTCCCTGTTTCCTTTAGATCCAATTCAAAATACTGGTGCTCACATACAAAGCTCTCCATAACAGCGCCCCTACCTACATCTCCTCCCTTATTAACAGGTACATCCCATCCCGACCACTTCGCTCTGCCTATGATCTGATGCTATCAGTTCCTCGTACCCGCACACCCAACTCTCGTCTTTAAGACTTCCCCTGAGCTGCACCCTTTCTATGGAACTTCGTCCCTCGCAACATCAGACTCTCCCCCCCTCTATCCAGTCCTTTAATAAGTCTCTGAAAACACAATACTTTAGAGAAGTCTATCAGCTCACTCCATAATCCCCCTCTGTACATTAGAGATGTGCAGTTTAGTTTCGTTCTGAATCCAAATTCAGCATTTTTGTATTTCGAGAGCATTTCCGAAAACGAAATATCGGCCATCCGAAAAGTCAGATCGATCTGAAATTTCAGTGCGGATCGTTTCGGTGATTCGGATCAAATCGGCGAATTCGGATCAGTTAGTCTTTCGTTTGAGTTATTTCATTTTTTATTGGTTATTTAAGAATGGGAAGTAGATTACTACCAATAGAATGAACGTATCTTTACTAAATAATTACCAGGATCTGTTCCTGGGGCTTTATATTAATTATTTACTGGGATCTGCTACCTTGGCTTTATATTAAATAATTACCGGGATCTCTTACTGGGGCTTTATATTAAATAACTACCGGGATCTCTTACTGGGGCTTTATATTAAATAACTACCGGGATCTCTTACTGGGGCTTTATATTAAATAATTACCGGGATCTGTTACCGGCGCTTTATATTAAATAATTACCGGGATCTGTTACCGGGGTTTTATATTAAATAATTACCGGGATCTGTTACTGGGGCTTTATATTAATTATTTACTGGGATCTGTTACCGGCGCTTTATATTAAATAATTACCGGGATCTCTTACTGGGGCTTTATATTAATTATTTACTGGGATCTGTTACCGGCGCTTTATATTAAATAATTACCGGGATCTCTTACTGGGGCTTTATATTAAATAACTACCGGGATCTCTTACTGGGGCTTTATATTAAATAATTACCGGGATCTGTTACCGGCGCTTTATATTAAATAATTACCGGGATCTGTTACCGGGGCTTTATATTAAATAATTACCGGGATCTGTTACCGGCGCTTTATATTAAATAATTACCGGGATCTGTTACCGGCGCTTTATATTAAATAATTACCGGGATCTGTTACCGGCGCTTTATATTAAATAATTACCGGGATCTGTTACCGGCGCTTTATATTAAATAATTACGGGATCTGCTATCGGGGCTTTATATTAAATAATTACGGGATCTGCTACCGGGGCTTTATATTAAATAATTACGGGATCTGCTACCGGGGCTTTATATTAAATAATTACGGGATCTGCTACCGGGGCTTTATATTAAATAATTATGGGATCTGCTACTGGGGCTTTATATTAAATAATTACTGGGATCTCTTACCGGGGCTTTAGATTAAATAATTACCGGATCTATACTTATTTCTTTTTATTTTTTATTTTATTTTTCTCTTACTGGGGCTTTATATTAAATAATTACGGGATCTGCTACCGGGGATTTATATTAAATAATTACCGGGATCTCTTACTGGGGCTTTATATTAAATAATTACGGGATCTGCTACCGGGGCTTTATATTAAATAATTACCGGGATCTGTTTCCGGGCTTTATATTAAATAATTACCGGGATCTGTTACCGGGGCTCTATATTAAATAATTACCGGGATCTCTTACTGGGGCTTTATATTAAATAATTACCGGGATCTCTTACTGGGGCTTTATATTAAATAATTACTGGGATCTGTTACCGGGGCTTTATATTAAATAATTACAGGATCTGCTACCGGGGCTTTATATTAAATAATTACCGGGATCTCTTACTGGGGCTTTATATTAAATAATTACCGGGATCTCTTACTGGGGCTTTATATTAAATAATTACCAGGATCTGTTACTGGGGCTTTATATTAAATAATTACCGGGATCTCTTACTGGGGCTTTATATTAAATAATTACTGGGATCTGTTTCCGGGGCTTTATATTAAATAATTACCGGGATCTGTTTCCGGGGCTTTATATTAAATAATTACCGGGATCTGTTACTGGGGCTTTATATTAAATAATTACCGGGATCTCTTACTGGGGCTTTATATTAAATAATTACTGGGATCTGTTTCCGGGGCTTTATATTAAATAATTACCGGGATCTGTTTCCGGGGCTTTATATTAAATAATTACCGGGATCTCTTACTGGGGCTTTATATTAAATAATTACCAGGATCTGTTACTGGGGCTTTATATTAAATAATTACTGGGATCTGTTTCCGGGGCTTTATATTAAATAATTACCGGGATCTGTTTCCGGGGCTTTATATTAAATAATTACCGGGATCTCTTACTGGGGCTTTATATTAAATAATTACTGGGATCTGTTTCCGGGGCTTTATATTAAATAATTACCGGGATCTGTTTCCGGGGCTTTATATTAAATAATTACCGGGATCTGTTACTGGGGCTTTATATTAAATAATTACTGGGATCTGTTTCCGGGGCTTTATATTAAATAATTACCGGGATCTGTTTCCGGGGCTCTATATTAAATAATTACCGGGATCTCTTACTGGGGCTTTATATTAAATAATTACCAGGATCTGTTACTGGCGCTTTATATTAAATAATTACCGGGATCTCTTACTGGGGCTTTATATTAAATAATTACTGGGATCTGTTACCGGCGCTTTATATTAAATAATTACCGGGATCTCTTACTGGGGCTTTATATTAAATAATTACTGGGATCTGTTACCGGGGTTCTATATTAAATAATTGCCGGGATCTCTTACTGGGGCTTTATATTAAATAATTACTGGGATCTGTTACCGGCGCTTTATATTAAATAACTACCGGGATCTGTTACCGGGGCTTTATATTAAATAATTACGGGATCTGCTACCGGGGCTTTATATTAAATAATTACGGGATCTGCTACCAGGGCTTTATATTAAATAATTACGGGATCTGCTACCGGGGCTTTATAGTAAATAATTACCAGGATCTGTTACTGGGGCCTTATATTAAATAATTACCGGGATCTGTTACTGGGGCTTTATATTAAATAATTACTATGATCTGTTACTGGGGTTTTATATTAAATAATTACTATGATCTGTTACTGGGGCTTTATATTAAATAATTACCGGGATCTGTTACTGGGGTTTTATATTAAATAATTACCGGGATCTGTTACTGGGGTTTTATATTAAATAATTACCGGGATCTGTTACTGGGGCTTTATATTAAATAATTACTATGATCTGTTACTGGGGTTTTATATTAAATAATTACTATGATCTGTTACTGGGGCTTTATATTAAATAATTACCGGGATCTCTTACTGGGGCTTTATATTAAATAATTACTATGATCTGTTACCGGGGCTTTATATGAAATAATTACCGGGATCTGTTACTGGGGTTTTATATTAAATAATTACTATGATCTGTTACCGGGGCTTTATATTAAATAATTACTATGATCTGTTAACTGTGGTTTATAATAAATATCTGTGATCTTTTACTGCGACGGTTAACCCTTTATGACCTTGATAATCTGTAGCTGACCAAAAACTCCATCAAGACTCCACAATGCCAGATACTTATTAATTACAGCTACCTTTTATAGCTTTTTCAGGGAAATATGCTATATTTTTATGAATTCCTTGGTACTGGCTGCAAAAATTACTCTTTTTTTAATATACTTCTGTCCTATTAACCCTCTACCAATAGCTGCCTGGTGTCCTGCTGATACCGGGATCACTAATTACTAATGCTCTCGTGTGGGATTCGTTCCCAGCGCATCTTATCTGGACTGTGGTATGGGCCATTACCATGTTTGATCTAAATATGTGTCTATAAATAATATGTATTTAGGGCCATGCAATACCTAGTTAATCGAGCCAGCAGAGCTTTAATGCAAGCACTTAAATTCAAAACGGAATGTAGTCGATTTGTTGTGTAACAATATCCATGCAAAGGAATTTAGTTTATTGCAAAGGAGTTTCAATTGCATTTGGATTATGGAACATGAATCTAAATTTGTAGCACCCTCGGAATGATGCTCAAGGTGCTAACATTTTTAAAACTAGCCAGGGATGTGTCTGAATGACTTCTTTCCAGCTGATCTTGCACAGAGACATGAACTGCAGCAACTCCTTTTGACCAGCAGTTGGCGACATCTCCCTGCCAAATAGGTTATTAGAGTATGGAATACACTGGGAATATTCCAAAATATTTCTTACTGTAAAATTCATTAAAAATGATTTTCTGAAAAACCACCGATTCCTGAAAGTATTTTCTGGGAAAAACCCTTGGTAGTGAAAGGGTGAAAGTCCATGGGTGCCATTGCAATGGAACCAATACTATATACAAGTCAGATTGCATCCACCCAAGAAGACGATCCGAACTGAAATGCCAAGGATATTTAATCTGCACATGAGATACAACAACCGCCAATGATCAGGTTCAGCTGACACAAAAAGCAAAGGGTCTTTTCATCTCAAATCTTTTCTGTCCTCCAACTATAAACGACTCTGGTCCACTTTCACCTCCCCCCTCCACCCACCGGCACCTCCCCCCTCATCTGCCTTTACTAGTGCTCAGGATCTGGCAGATTACTTCTTAAATAAAACTCTCAGTATCAGAAGCAACATCGTGATACAAACGAGCCTCCTCTGCTGCCCTCTGCCGCTTCCTCTCAGCCACTGAGGAGTAAGTCAATCCCTTACCGTCCTCCTCACATCTCACCACGTGCCCGCTCGACCCCATTCCCTCACATCTTATACCCTGTTTCCCCGAAAATAAGACCTACCCCGAAAATAAGACCTAGTGTGTTTTTTGGGGGCCAAAAAAATATAAGACAGTGTCTTATTTTCGGGGAAACACGGTACCTCCTCTCTCCTCCTCCCTCACCCCTGCTCTCACACACATCTTCAACCTTTCTCTCTCTCCACCAACTCCTTCCCATCCGTCTTCAAACATGCAAAGGTTACCCCTATACTAAAGAAACCCTCCCTACCTATCCTCTGATCCATTGATAAAAAAGGAGAAAAAAAAAACAGCAAAAAAAAAAATCTCCATTTGTAATATAAAATTTTGGGTGTTTTTTTCTGGTGTGAGGAATGAAGCAGTGCGGCCGTCAGAGCGTTACAGTTTGGTGAAGAGATTATTATTATTACTTGCTTATTTGTATTGCACCAACATATTACATAGTGCGGTAAAGGGGTTACATTAACCCCTTAAGGACCAATGACGTAACTGTTCTGGTATAAATGCATTGACTTTAAAGACCCTCGATCCCTAAAGGGTTAACCTTAGGGTAGTACATAGTCACACTGGAATGAGGTAGAGCGGGCCCTGCTCCCTAAGAGCTTACATTCTAAATAGATTTGTTTGTGTTTAGTTCTGAGTTTTCGGGAATAATTATTGACCCATTGTTTTTTACTCCAATCTAGCTGTGCATGTTGGCGCCCACATTCACAACGCTGTGAACTTCTCTGCGCGCTTCAACAGCGACTTCATAGACTTAAATGCTGCACGGTACAAAAGTGAGGTAAGCCTATTGAAGAGATATGTCTCTCTCTATATATAAAATACACACTGCCTCACCCAAAAAAGTCAAACACACCTTAATAATTTGTTGGACCGCCTTTTGCTTTTATTATGTATTGCATTTGCCTTTGCATCACTTGCAATTGGGCTCCAGAAGGTGCCCACAAAGTTGTAGCACCCTACACATGACAACCGAGGTGCTGCAACAGTTTTACAGGTGAATATCTGTGTGTAACACAGAGATATGCACTTGCTGCACAATGAATCCTCGCTGTAATAGCTCCTTTTGACCAGCAGATGGTGACATCTGCCTGCCGAATGAGACCAGTGCAATAAATCATGCATAAATTATATTATTATCCCCACTTTATAATTAACCCCTGCACTGCTGAGCCATTTCACCTCTGTGTGCTGAGCAAATTTTTTACCTTTTTGTGCTCGTCATGTTAAACGCGATTTAAAGCAACGTTTTATTATACGACCCAGACAAATTATATATCCTTTTTTTCGGCAGATTCATAATATATCATTATTATATGTATACGTCATGTCCTGCCTGAATATTATCATAAAAAATGCAATTAAATTTAAATTTTCAAATCATCTACAGCATGTAAGATGGTTTTTTTTCACATTTCATCATCCGAGCCTTTGCGGTTATATATTCTATGGGGTGCGCTTGTTAAAAAAAAATTAGAAATGGGGACTCGTTACTTTTTTTGGGGGGGAAATTACTTGATTTTTAGCTAAAACCCCCATAGAATTATTATTTTTTTCCCATGGGGTGCGTTTGCTAAAAAATTATGTAATTTCCCCCCCAAAAAATTTAACGACTCCCCATTTCTAATTTTTTTAACAAGTGCTATTCTGCTTCCCTAATCAAAGCTGTGAGGCGAGGGTGCTTTAGACTAGCTGAAGTCTGTATTTGACCAGTACTCACACGATGAAGTTCAGCAGATAGCTTCAACTCAGCAAAACTGACACGTAGAAAGATGAATTCAGTTGAAGAGTTTAATGATCAGACTGACAATCTTGTTAGTGTACAGATTATGCAGGTAAAAAGTCATTAGTTTTGTCCAGCAGTGAGCACAGAATAGCTGCTATGTAACCAGGAAGTCCCTTAGAACAAGACACTGAGCAAAGGGGTGGGAACTAGCTGAATGCAGCAAGCAAAGGAAGCCCAGCAGGGACAAAATAGCTGTGAAATCAATAGCATGTAAGCAGCAAAGGCAGATTCAACACAAAACAGAAAAATATACAATAAATCCTAAATCATGGGGCATGACAAGTGCACCCCATAGAATATATAACCGCAAAGGCTCGGATGATAAATTGTGAAAAAAACACTTTACACGCTGTAGATGATTAAAAATTAAAATTTTATTGCGTTTTTTGTTATAATACGCAGGTAGGGCATGACATATACATATAATAATGATATATTATGAATCTCCCGAGTAGGCCGGAAAGAACGATATATAATATGTCTGGGTCATATAAAAAATGTGACTTCAAATCGCGTTTAACCACTTCAATGCGGAGGACGCTCTCAGCGCGTCCTCCGCATTACTGCTGCTGTGCTGTCCTCCCATTGGGGTCAGCGTTCGGCCGGGTTCCGGCCGATCGCTGGCCCCCCCGGTGCGGGCTGACATCATCCGGAACCGCAGCCGCTGAAATTAGGTGTCATTGCGACAGCGCAATGACACCTAATTCAGGCGCCCCCCCCGCATGTGCGGAGGAGGCGCCTGAAAGGGAGGGGGGGAGGTCCTTCGGACCTCTTTCCCTCCCGATCGGCGGCATTGCGGGGGTTAACCCAGGCACCATTTGGAAGGGCACAGCCTGCCCTTCCAAATGGTGCCTGGCATTAACCCCTGGGGAGCTGGATCGCGAATCGGCGCTGAAAAGCGCCGGTTCGCGATCCTTTCCCGGAGCTGGCCGACATCTTGGATGTCGGCCAAGCCTCCGGGAACTCCCCCTGAGGACTGGCGTCATCGTGCATAGCACGATGACGCCAGTCCTAGAGTTAACCCCTAACTGCCACCAACGGTGGAGATAGGGAGTTCATTGGAACTCCCTATCTCCCGATCCGTGACAGCTAGGGGTTAAAGTTTGGTATTGCTGGATCGGCCAGAGCATGGCCGTTCCAACGATACCAAACACTACTGTGAAAAATTTTGTAAAAAAAAAAAAAATGAAAAAAAAAAATAAAAATTTAAAAAAAAATTATAAAAAAAAAATAAACAATTTTTTTGGTTTGTTAATGCAGCAATATTGTTCCCATTTCAATTATAATGTGAACAATGATGCTGCACTAACGATTTTTGTATGCGGTGCGTTTGTTAAAAATCGCGTAATTTTCCCCAACAAAAAAATGTAACGAGACCCATCTCTAATTTTTTTTTTTTTTTAAATAAAGTTTTTTATTATATTTCTTCAACCAAACAGTATACATGTACATTGCATCTTACTGGTAGTGCCGAAATAACAGGTATAAAAAACAAGATCATTTCGCAGATACTTAAAAATACAACAACCTAAAATCAAAATTCAAAACATAAACAAACAAAAAACACACAAAAAAGAGAACAAAAATTCCCCCACAAACCCCCCCCCCCCTAACCCCTCCAAAAAACTACATAGCTTATAAAAGACTTAGAACTTAAAACATAAAACAGCACCATACTACACAGCAAATACCCGTAAATCCTAGCTCTTTATATCGCCAGGTTATTGTCTGGTGTATATTTATTACTCTATATAGACATATTAAATTAAACTTTTCACCGTATACGCATCCCAGATCGACCAGTGGTCCTTTCCCACCCCAGTCAGTCCCATCAATGCTCTAGCCATCGCATCCAAGGATCTCAACTCTCCCAGTCTGGTTTTAATAGCACCTACTGCGGGAATGGTATTCGATTTCCATTTAGCCGCAATGAGAGTAGTAGTGGCTGACAGAATATGGGCCAATAACTGCTTTTGAAATTTAGTAAGAGAGTCAGGGAACAGTTGCAGGAGGAACACCTCCGGTGATGGGGCAAGCTCAACGTCTAGAATCTCCGAGCTCAGGGCGGCAATTTGATCCCATAGTGGAGTAAGCCTGGGGCAAGTCCACCATGTATGAAAAAAGGTGCCCTCCTCCTCCTCACATCTCCAGCAGGTTCTAGGCACCTGTGAATTATAATGATGTTCCCTGTCCGGTGTGATATACCAGCGATATAAAATCTTTTTCCTAGCCTCCACTAATGAAATGCAACGGAATTTCTTACAGTCTAATAGAAAACAGTCCCTCCATTGGTCTGCTGAGAGTGCATGTTGCAGGTCTCTTTCCCAATTCAGGAAAGGGGGGGGGTTCCTAGTGGCGCAACAATTGCGTACAACAGATCATAAAGTCGTACTTGGAACCAATAGATGCATATAAATCTTTACGGTTCGTATGAGAGCAACTTCACTGGTGCAGGTTTAGGTAAAGTGCTATTGCCACAGTAGTATAAAGTGCAACAGTTTATGCAGTATAAAGTGCAACAGTATTATAGTGCAACAATATATACATTGTTAAAGTGCATCAGTGACAACTTGAGTGTGTGGAAAAAACCAGCATAGCACATTAAAAAGGTGCAAATGTGCGTATCGGCGTTATAAAGACTGGTACAGTCTGGGTATATACACTGGATGTCTATTAGTGGGTACATACAAGGTGACCTTACACTGATTCCTGTGTGTATTGAAGGTCTATTGTCCTCAATGTCCTTGCTTTCCAGAGGTCCTAGGATGGCAGAATATGCACTAAACGCGCTCTGCTTTACATTCGATGTATCGGTTCCTCCTATATCGTTGATTAACTCCACTCAAATCGGGAGATAAGGAACGGGGGAGAGAAAAAAATAACAATAGTGCAACAACGTTTGGATATTGGTACACGCTTTGGTGTTCAGTGATTGTGCACTTACAGGAATTAGAGCCGCTTAAATCCGGGCTCTGGAGTGAAGCGCCTGGTGTCAACTATAGGGTGACTACTGCCCTTCTTTAATACAGCGTCTTCACCTCAGGTGGAGAGACATAAAGGGAAAGAAAAGGGGAAGTGCTCACATGGCACAACATCAGTGATTACTGACTTGCTGTAGTGAGGGGGTAGTTGGTTACACTCACCAATTCGGGAGCCTTATCATTCCAGGCTCAACCGTTGCGCGTATGGTACTGCTTGATGGTGAGTACCTGGACCCCTCTCAGCTGTTCCTTTTGGTGCAGGTTGCAGTTTCCGTGGTAGATTCTGGTGGGCTGGCCTGGTCAGGTCGTTTTGGATTTACCAGTTTAGGTTCAGTAACCAGATACTCCTAAATGCTTGGATAAGGGTTTATTCAGAAAATTACAAATGCAATAAATAATACTCAGTTAAAATAGGGAGGGGGGGGGGAAAAAAATAGTGGTATCTCGAGACGAATTCTCTTTCCCAATTCAATTGGAATCTCCATGCTGAGATAGGAGCCCTAGTTAATAATGTCTGATATGTCAGTGACAGGAGTCGTGAGTCAGGAGATGGAGTTAAGCAGTACTGCTCAAACCGAGTTAGTGTGTCCGCGTTAGGAGGAAGATGTAACAAACCATATTTCGCCAAACAGGACCTCAGCTAGACATGTGCACAGCACAAAATTTCGTTTTGAACTAATGGATTAGTACTAAAATGCAATTTATTTAGTTGCTAAAGAAATTCGTTTTCAGTTCTTTAGTATGAAAACTAATTTCATTCATCCGAAAACCAGTGGATACAATTACTATTATAGTGGCTCCTCAGAGGGTTGAGATCGCTGCTTGTTACAGTATCTCTCACTCTCAGCACAATGTGGGCCATATTACATAGTTGGTGCCAACTTAACCAGAGCTGTTGTAAACTTCCCAGAGCCATTATAGCCTATGTAGGTTTTCAGTTTACAACAGCTCTGGTTAAGTTAGCACCAACATTGTAATACTGCCCCGTGTCAGGCAAAGCTGTTACAGTAAGTGACTGCTGCTCATCACAGCGCTCAGAGTTTCAGTAAAACTAGTAAATAATATTTTTATATATAAGAGGTTAGATTCAATATTATTTCTTTGTTTTACTGAAACTGAGCGCTGTTACAGTCAGTTACTGTAACAGCTGAGCCTGATACATTCACGGTTATTCAGAGAGCGTGAAAAGCAGGAGAATGAAAAATTCTAGGTCAAAATAGCCGATTTGGAAAGTGAGATGAAAGGGAGAATTTTTCTGGTTTGGCTATTTTGACCTAGAATTTTTCATTCTCCAGTCATTCTCCTGCTTTTCACGTTCTCTGAATAACCCTGATTGCACTGAGAGATAATTTAACAAGCAGACGATCTCAGCGCTCACAGCCACTGGATTTAAAGGCTAAAAAAAAAAAGGCTCCTCTCTGTATAATGTTTAGAACATCCTCCTGCATTAATTAATACCCCTCTCTGTATAATGTATACAACATCCACCTGCATTAATTAATACCCCTCTCTGTATAATATATAGAACATCCTCCTGAATTAATTAATGTCCCTCTCTGTATAGAACATCCTCCTCAATTTATACCTTTCTCTGTATAATGTATATAACATCCTCCTGCATTAATACCCCTCTCTGTATAATGTATAGAACATCCTCCTGCATTAATTAATGCCCATCTCTGTATAGAACATCCTACTGCATTGGCATGTGGAGGTGCAGAACTTTGGATGTTGCGATGTTGCGCTCTCATTGCTGGTCTCCTTCACTCATCAATGTAATATCACAAAAAGGACTGAAACTAAAATGTAGTGCATTTTATTTTAGTTTCTTTCGTTTTTTGTACTGAGCAGTTTCGTTTCTCTTGAGTCATACGAAAACTAAATTATCCCAAAATTCGGACTAAATCGTTTTAGTACTAAAACGAATGCACATGTCTAACCTCAGCCTCATAAAGTGAAATCCTAGATTACGATGAAGAGAGTGTCTCTCCTGTAGCTGGAGAAAGGGCAGGATATCATGGGATGCATAAAAGGACGACAAGTTGTTGAGTGAGTTACGACACCATGGGCGAGGATCAAAATCTGGGATTAAATGAGTGAACATCGAGATGGGGGAGGCCAGAGACAGGGGGTGGACCGCAGTCAAGAGAGAACGAGTCGCGTCCCAAACCCGCATGAGTAACGCGGGCAAGGCCGGGAAGTCGTCCCTCAACAATCTACATGACCTAGGAGTCCATAACAAACCCCCAAAATCATGTGGCAGCGAACAGGGCAGGATCAGTGAGGTCCATTGTGGGAGGCTGGTCTCCGCAAATATGCGGCCCAAATTTGACATCAGGGCTGCTCTATAATATAGTAATATATTGGGTAAGCCTAAGCCTCCCCTATCCACAGGCTGGTGCAAGATCGCAATTTTAATTCGTGGTCGTTTACCTCGCCATATGAAGTTGGAAAGGTGTGAGAGGATTGTTTTAAAGAACGACATAGGAGCTGGTAGCGGTAGGGCTCTAAAGACATACAGTATTTTAGGTAAAAGCATCATCTTAATTGCATTAATCCTACCCGCCCAAGACACTTCCACTTTTGACCATTGTTGGCAGAGGGTCGAGACCATAGGAATTAGTGGTGCATAGTTCAGCTTATACATTTGGGTTTTGTTAAAAGACATTTTAACACCTAAGTACGTCAATGATCTATTCCGCCAGTCATAAGGATATTGGGACTTAAGAGTAGCTAGTTCAGCGTCAGGGATACCATAAGTCAAAGCCTGGGTTTTGTGTACGTTAATTTTGTGGTACGACAAGTTCCCATATTCCGTCAGTATTGAATGAAGGGCTGGCAAAGAGATGAGAGGGTTAGTCAGAGTCAGTAAAATATCGTCGGGAAAGAGGCTCAATTTACACACGGTAGGTCCTACCATTAGTCCTTCTATCCCGTCAGATTGTCTAATAGCTTGGGCCAATGGTTCCAGTGCTAACGCATATAATAATGGGGAGAGAGGACATCCCTGTCGCGTGCCATTTGTTATGGGGATCACTGTAGATTGGAAACCTGCATGTAATACCCTTGCATTGGGGCCTGAGTAAAGTGCCATAATGGCTTTAATAAATTCTCTGGGGAAGTTAAATTTTAAGAGAGTGTGTTCTAAAAATACCCAGTGTAGGCGATCAAACGCCTTCTCGGCATCTAGAGATAAAATTAATGATGGCGTGGCTGTGTCGATAGCATGGTCCATCAAGGCCATGGCCTTGATGGTATTATCCGGGCCTTGTCTGGATTTGATAAACCCTACCTGGTCGTCAGCAATCAGTAAGGGCATAATATCCGCCAATCTTTTAGCCAAAATTTTAGCGTATAGCTTGACATCGACATTTAGAAGGGAGATGGGCCTATATTTAGTACAGTTATCCCCAGGTGGTATCGTTTTGGGAATTGTGACTATGGTCGCGGATAGCCAGTCGCTGGAAGCACCCCCTGAAAGGAATATGTGACTCAATGTAGAAAGAAGATGTGGATTTAATTGGGGGAAAAAGGTTTTATAGTATAAATCTGTATATCCATCTGGACCAGGAGCCTTATTGGCCTTAAGGGAGGAAAGGGCTGCTTGGAGTTCTCCTAGGGTCGGGGTGAACGTCAGTCGTTGCGAAACGTCTTCTGTTAAAGTCGGGAGATTAAGTCTCCGTAAAAAAGGAAAAATCTCGTGGATAGTGGGTTGAGGCAAATTCTTATCTTGACTTAAATTATATAGTTCTCTGTAATATTGAGCAAAACATTCTGCTATTTGTTGGGGATGCTGACAAATTGTCCCATCCGCCGTTACCAGACGCTCAATTCTAGCCTTTGCCACTTTCTTGCGCAATCTATTGGCCATCATTTTACTCGATTTATTATTATATAAATACATTTTAGCACGAAGCCTACGTGCTGCCCATACATAATCTCTTTTATCCATCTCTGTTAACTGCATTTGGAGTCCAACTAGAGTAGACCTGTCTGCGGGATTAAGCTGTTTCTTATGTAAGGTAGTGACGTGATGAATTTGACGTAACAGGGTCAATCTGTGTGCTGCGTTTAGTTTCTTAAAATGGGCTCCCCATTTAATTAAAACTCCTCTCACCACCGCTTTGTGAGCTTGCCATACAGTCAGGGGACTAACCTCTGGGGTCAAATTCTCCTTAAAATAATTTTCTAAGGCCGCTTTAACGTCTTCCGCTACCTCAGGTCTGGATAGAAAGGAGTAATTTAAACGCCACGGTGAGTGTCCCAGTGGTGGTCGAGAATCAGGAAGTGTTAGGGTAATGGGGGCATGATCAGACCAGGACATAGATCCAATTGCGGTGTCAGATATCAGGGTCAGTAAGTCAGCAGTAACAAAAAAGAAATCTATCCTAGAGTACGTTTTGTGCGCTCCAGAATAAAATGAGTAATCACTATCACTAGGGTGGAGAATACGCCATATGTCAAACAAGTGAAACTCCGCTAGCAGAGCAGCAAAATTACGCACTGAGGAGCGCTGAGACTTAGTAGACCGGCTGGGCAGGTCAAGAGATTGGTTAAAGTCCCCACAGACTATAAGTCTCCCCATTGAGATCTCAAGTAATTTAACCATGGCTTTGCGGAGGAACATAAGTTGGCCTTCATTGGGACAGTAAAAATTAGCTATAGTGTATTTTGTTTGATTAATGTCACATAAAAGAAAAAGATAGCGTCCGTTGAGGTCAGTGATCACTCTATGAAGTTTGAAGCTCACATTCTGATGAATCAGAATGGACACCCCTCTCGCCTTGACTGCGGCTGTAGCGTGGAAGTGATGGGGATAGCTTGGTAGGTACAATTTAGGGTGGGCAGCCGTTTTGAAATGTGTCTCCTGGAGACACACTACATCTGGAGACTGATGACGTAAGTCTGCATATAAGGAGTGTCTCTTATGCGGAATGTTCAACCCTTTTACATTCAACGAAACAATTTTAACAGTCATTTTACATTACACATATCCACGATACTCAGAGCAGAGAGAGCCATAAACTGAGGCATGAGGTCACCCCAACCTCAGGTATCAAATCAGACAGGAGCCATACGATTCCAGTCAGAGATTCCTTAGTCTGGCAATAAGTCACTAGTTTACAGTGTATCTGGCAACAGGAATGAAGTGTACATAGTAATATGGTGCAAACAAAAACAAAAAGAAAAAAAGAAAAAGAAGAAAAAAACAGATAGAAAAACATTGAAAAAAATCCCTGTCTAAGAGGACGGGGATCAGTGCAAACGGCACCAAAAATTATGTACATCACAACTCCCAGGCCACACTATGAGTGGGCCAACCCTGGGAGTACCAGGGGGAGAAACGGGGGCGAAGCTCGATCGGCGGAGTTCCCAAACATCGAGGGGAGAGAAACAGACAGCGAGCCTCCTCCAGGCCGACCCCCCGCTCACATACTCCTTAAAGAACGGTGCAACAATCAAGGTCGTCATCAGAAAATCCCTCCGGTAAGAACTCCAGAAAACGAATAAGGACGATAAAGTCCAGCCGTGTCAGAGCAGTGTGACAGGACTCATTTTGCGGTGTTTACCCGATGCCATTCCGGCGACACTTTCTGCGGAGATGGCGGGGCCTGATGCGGTGGCGTATATTCCCCTATCAGGTTCCACGACTTCAGAGCAGCAAGACCTTCCTGGACATCACGCAGCGTGGTCACCACTCCATTATGGGTAACCAGCAATTTCACGGGGAACCCCCAGCGATATTGGATTTGGTGATTACGTAGTATCTTAGTCACTGGCAGGAACTCCCTCCGGTTGGCCATGGTGGCGGCAGATAGATCAGGAAAGAATAAGAGGTCAACATAGGGTGCAGGTAATCCAGCTGTATTTCGCATAGCGGACAGAAGGGCTTCTTTAGTCCGAAAAAAGTGGACTCTCATTAAGACATCTCTTGATAATGCTTGCTCCAAATGTCTCGGTTTGGGGATACGATGTGCCCTATCCAGTTGCAGATCCATCTCTGAGGCTTCCGGTAACAAAACGCGAAACAGGTTGTGGAGGTATCCGTTTAGCTCCGTTGGTTTAACCGTTTCAGGGATTCCACGCACTCTGATATTGTTCCTGCGGGATCGATCCTCCAGATCCGTCACTTTGAGAAGAAGGGTCTCATTCACGTTTTTAATTCTTTATATGCGTCAACCAATTCATTGTGGGCCAGGCACAATCATCAGATTTAGACTCCAGGGCGTCAGTGCGCTCACCCAGTTCTCGAACTTCTTGGTGAAGATTTGCAGTGATGGATCTAAAATCTTCTTGTATGGTGGTCCTGAGATCTTGCAGCATGTTCTGAAGTTGAAGGCCTGAGGCAGGTGCTGATGCAGAAAGGGTCTGGACTTGAAATTCCTCCCCCTCTGATTGCGTCGATTTCGGGGATCCAGACGCACGGGTAGCCTGAGCATCATCATGGGTCCTCTCACGGGCCTTCCCAGTGCGCGATAGTTCGGCCGCCTTTGGGGTCTTGCTAGGTGCCATTCCGTGACAGTAAGGGGTTCCGAAACCAGTAGGGGTGCTTTGCAGTTTACAGTTTACAGTTTACACCTCCGCCGTTGTGAGCCGCTGGAGCGGGAAATCAGTCCGGAGAAGCGGAACTCAGGCTACATGTCTCTTTTCAAGGTGGCCGCCGTCCATCTCCCCCCTCCACCACTTATATTTTCATGCTTTGTATATTGAATGTTATGCTGATTATGTTGCAGAGGGTAGTCAGATAAGTCTGCAGTTATATCCGGGATCAGATTAAAGACTGAGTCAGCTAGCGCCAGAGACCCTTCGTTAAAGATAATAGTGTTTGTCTATTTTAAATCCTTTGCCCACTTTCTTGTGTGTTTTGTCACTTGTCGTCCTCTTTCCCCTCCTTCCCCCTCTCCTTCTCTTGTCCTTTCTTTTCTTTCCTTTTCTCCCCTACGTGATTACCAGCAGAGTGTCCTACCGGGTGTCGCCGTTGTAGGCCGATACCCGGAATGGTCCTGTGTCCAGATGACGGGGGAAAATTACTGTGCGGAGCAGGGGGGTAAAGGACAGTCCACCGCACCGAGACTTGCCCCGAGGTTATGTGGTGCCGTTCGGGTGGGGCTGCTGCCGTGTCCCCGGAAGCAGTGATGATCCGCAAGATGGCGGTGACTCCCGGCCCAGGATCCACTCGTGCAGTGAGCTCACGAGGCTCCGGCGGCCCCCCCTCCGCACCCCAGGGACCAGACGGATCTCCGCGGCGCCGGGCTTCCCCGACACTCGAGTCTTCCAGGGGCGTCCTCCGTGCACGAGGGCCCGACCCCGTCCCACACCACAGAGGACCCAGTAGGGCACCGCTGCCGGGGACCGCCGCACAAGGCCTCCGTACGCCCGGTCGTCAGGGGGAGAGTGCCGTGTGGAGCGGAGGGACAAGCGTCAGTCCGATGCTCCAGGTCTTACCCCGCTATCCTCTCCCCGGAAGTGTCAAGTGGCGTCGGTTGCGGCATTAACCGGCCCAGGCTCTCCTCACGCCGTAGGCCCACGACCCCGCAGCAGCACCTCCACAGCAGCCGAGGGTCTCGATCCAACTCTCCTGCGTTCCTGGCTGGTAAATGCAGACTGACGTCTTCGTCGGTGTAAAAAAAGTCTAAAAAAAGTCTAAAAAAGACCACTTTTAAAATAAGCTTTGCGGGAGCTCTTCCCTGGCACGTCCGCTCAGTTCGGCGCCAAACCACGCCCCCCATCTCTAATTTTTTTAACAAGCGCACCCCATACAAAATATAACCGCAATTGCTCGCATGTTAAAATGTGAAAAAAAACACTTTACACGTTGTAAATTATTGAAAATACATATTTTATTGCATTTTTTGTTATAATATACAGACATGACATAACGTATACATATAATAATGACATATTATGAATCTACCGAGTCTGACGGAAAGAACGATATATAATATGTCTGGGTCATATACTAAAATAAGCCTTCAAAACACGTTTAAACATGATGAGCAAAACCGGTAAAAATGACCTCAGCACAGAGGTGGGAAAAGCCTCAGCAGCAAAAGGGTTAAACATGCTGAGCAAAAGTGGTAAAAATTAGCTCAGCACACAGCGGTTAAATGGCTCAGCAGTGAAGGGGCTAATATATATATTTTTTAAAATTTTTTGATTACTTTGAACATAGTCGTATTTGGTGTCATTGAAAATGCCATGCCCCTCTAGCTGCCACCATTCGGAATCTCCACCATGGGATTTCCTTAGGAAATCCCCTGGCAGCTAGGGGTTCCCCGGCTAACTGATGTCTTCATGCCATGCGCGATCAGATGACAAGGGGGGACCCGGAGGTGGAGCTGCCATCTAAGATGGTGGCCCCCACCGGAACTGAGCCGCGATACGGCGCCAAATGGCGCCGGATCGCGGACCGGCACCTCAGGGGTTAATGTCAGGCATCGCTTGAAAGGGGAGACTCTCCCCTTTTCAGCGGTGCCAGGGTTTACCCCTCACCTGCTCCCGATCGAGAGGGAGAGGGATCCAAAAGGACCCCCCTCCCTTCAGGCGATCTCCGAGTTTGCCGGATGGCCACCTGAAAATGACGTCATCGCGTCCGACACAATAACGTCATTACACTGGGAGGGATCTCAAATGCAACGTCTGACTTCGAGAAAGTCAGATAGCCGCGGGTCCCCAGAGGAGAGAGGTGATTATTCCTAGGAGCTCCCGCAAAGCAGAAATGGTGTGGGTAACTTCCTCGACATAGAGAGGGAGACTCCTAGGACGCTCCCCACACATCATCCGCAGTGAAGGGGTTAAGGAATAGGGATTTTTTTTTAAAAAAAAATTAATCCACTGGTCCTTATCCTTTTTTTTTTTTTTTTTTGAGAAAGGATTTTTACCAGGAAGGATACATTGAGATTTCTCTCGTTTTCAAGTATGTCCTGGGTGGCGAGTATGTACCGTTAAGTGTCTTTCCCAAGGACACTTACTGGAGAGGTGCTCTTGCCGGGATCAAACCTATGTCCCCACAGGCTCTCTCCACGCAGAGCAGTGATGTTACCTCTACTCCACCCAGCCGGAACGATGGGTTTCTGGAAAATCTCTTGGTATTGAAGGGGTTAATTAATTCTAGGAAATCTGTTGAATTATTATTAGAATATAACTATTATGCTTCCTAGAATTCTTAATTTCATAGAATACCGAGTTGGTGCGTAGCTTACAGCCACATCTCTAGAGGAGCGTAATCCACACATTAATATATGCCTACGTCTAAAATATTAATTCATTGTCAATTGCCTTGTGTCGCGTTAAGGACGTGTCAAACAGACAGACCGGATCATGTTCCTAGAGGACTAGGCAGGCATTAATTCATCATAATATAATCTGCTCATTAACATTCATAATAAAATAATGGAAAAACTGTACTTGAAATTAATATAAGGGTCTATTCACTAAGTAGCGAACTTGCCACCAAATTGCACCAAAAAGTGAATTTCCCCTTACCATACAATTTAAACTCTCAATTTGCCAAATAGAGGTCAATTGACAGCGAAATACGGTGAAGTGCGACGCAATTCGGCGATCTTTTGCAGCAGGGAAATTGTCCCATAGAGAAGTAATGGTTAATCTACTCAGAGAATGACGAACTGCACCGAAATGTCAGTGAAATGCCCTGATTTTCGGTGATTCAGTTCGAGAGGTTTAAACAGGCGAATCCCATGGGATTCAATGTAAGAAAGTAAAATCATTTTAATTTTTCAAAAAAAGGTTTATTCTTTTAATTTTCAGTAAAAAGCCTTTTTATTTTTTAGGACACCTTTTTGTATTTTGTGCATTTTTAGATGAAATATTTGTTTCGATATTTTTTTTTTTTTTAAAAGGCGTTTTTTATTTTGTAACAGACCTTTTTATTTTTTATAGGACCTTTTGTTTATTATTTAGATACTTTTTAATGCATTTTTATTGTTTTAAACACCTATCAGGAGAATACTGATAAGAGTTCTGTTTTTTTTTTGTAGTTCGGTGGAATTCGCCAAGGCGACTACGGCGCTCTTTGGTGACTTTATCCAACTTTTTCATGAGGCTTCAGTGACTCCATCTTCGGCACACTATGGTGACCATCCAGGGAACAGTGATTTTTACCGTACTGTCGGCGATATGAATCGCCGAAGTGCACCGAACTGCACCGAAGTGAAAAGCACTGAAAGTTCCCTGAAATAGAATGAATAGACCCTATAATAAATAGCTAAAAAAAAGATGATTTTACTAACTTTTATGGGATAGGGTGTAAATGATTTCTAACATTCTACCTAAAGGTTGAATAAACATCCTGGATACAATTAAGATGCGTTTTAACATAGTAAATAAAATAAATGCTAAAGACATTTAGGGTTATTCAGAGAGCACCGAAATGTCACCTTCTCTGTCCGCCGCACATCGGCGAGTTTGATTCGCTGACCCTGCAGTGAATTCAGCATTCACCGCAGGGTCCCTGAAGTGCGGCGAATCGACCTCTGCAAAACTGCCAAATCGATACGAAAACCCGCCCGAATGAATTTGACGATCCACCACAAAACCGCCGAAAAAAGCCAACAGACCAGAAAAAAGACGACAAGCCGCCGAACTGGTTAGAAAAAAAAGGTAAATGTATGTTGCACCAGTGCCACCTATTGTGGAAAATGTAGATGTGATCGCTAGCATTATAGAGAACTGCACACCATCACGCAGTACAAATCTTAACAATAAAGATACTGGAGAAAGAAAGCAATAAGTGCAGCGCTCAATTGGCATAGATTACCTTTTCAATGCACTCAACAGTAGTCCTATATTCAGTCAATATTGATCGTATCACCTCTAAAACAGACTAAATTTATTTTTAGTGCAACACTGTTTTATCAAAATTTCTATCTAGAAAAAGGTGCAAAAAAAACTTACAGAGAGCCAACCTGGCTCTATTATGAAAGTAGATGGACTCTTTACGGCCGTTCTCAGCCCTTTCCCGAACAGGATTTCCGTGATGATTTCTTTAAAAGACAAATATCGACATGGTGTAGGTCGAATAAACCACAAAAGCTATAAAATACTCATGTGGTTCTGAGCCTAAGGGAGGCTTTCCTTATTCAGCATGCGGTCGTTTGTACGGTACAACCGAAACCCCAATAGAAAACTGGCAGGCACTAGGCAGGCGTTTTCTGGAAAAGATTTATTTATAATAACACCGAGATGCATTTCGGTAGTAACACAGACCACCTTTTTCAATCGGTACAAACTCACTAAATTGTTCCTCACGAAAATAAGCACATGGCAGAGTGGGCAGCTTACATTTATACTAAGTCCCCTGGATATTCAGATTCCCCCTTGACCTCCCAGAGCACCTTTTTTTTCTTTTCTAACTGCATAACTAAAAAAAAATGTAACGTCTTCTCCAGATACCTATATGCCATAATCAGGTTTTATGATTCACTCTGAGAGAAAACAGCTTCTTCTTTGATTTTCCTTATGGCTCCACTTCAGCACACAGAAGGTGTCAATTTGGACCCCTACTGCGGAGGACCACAGGACAAGGCTTTCACATGGCAGTTTCAAGGAGCTTTGAGGCTCTCTGGGTGACAAAAGGCTTTTGGATCTTAATCACCTCTGTTGAATAAATTAACTATGCAGGCAAACCTTCTTATATGTCGCCAACAGACTCCACAGCACTGTATAGTTTATTAATATTTTGACCATGAATCCCAGGACATGACCCCTGTCTGTGACAAACTGGGCGTGCTAGTATGCCTTGCTGCTTCAAGGGATGGCATAGTACACTTTATGGAGGGAAAGGATTAATATGATTACTATTTTGAATATAGTGTCACGGGGATACTTTTTTTTACCTTGCTTGCTATTTTGTGTTTAGCTTTAGCATTATTGTACACATTTGATTTAGATTTTTATGTTCATTTTATTGTTTATTCTGGAGGGTGGTTCATTGTTTTGTTTTTTTGCAGCTTGTTATCTTCTTTAACGCTGGATTTTGTATTCACTTTTATCATTAACATTTTTCATTTTAAAAAATATATTTAGGAAATCCTTTAAAGATTTTAAATTATTTGTTATGTTGTGTTTTTTTAGGATCCAAGAAAAATGATTTTCACTTCAGGTAAGTGGATCTTTATCTTTTAATGCAATATTAAGGTCGCCAGAGATATGTACAATTGGTTCCAGAATGATGTGCATGCACCAAGATGACACCCATAATTAAGCATTTGCTCCAAAATGATGCACATAATAACACATGTACCAGAATGATTCCTAGAATGAAGCATACTGTATGCTCCAAAATGATGCACAAAATTATGCACATGCTCCAAAAATGTCTCATTATGATGCACAATTGAAGCTGCCCAGAATGAAGTATGTGCTCCAGAAATGATGCACAGAATGAATCATGTGCTCCATAAATGATGCAAAGAATGACGCACATACACCAGAAATGATGCATATGTTCAAGAAATTATTCACAGGATGACCCATGTGCTGGAGAAATGATACCTAGAATGAAGCATATGATTCAAAATGATGTACATGCTTCAAAAAAGATGCACAGAATGACGCACATGCTCCATAAATTATGTAAAAAAAATTGAATATGCGCTAAAAAAATGAAACACAGAATGAAGCATATGCTCCAAAAATGATGTAACAAATTAAGCATATGCTAAAACAATGATGCACAGAAAGGTGTAATATTCTCCAAAATGAAGCACATGCTCCATAACGCTGCATGGAATGAAGTATGTCCCCCAGAAATGATGCATAGAATGACGCACATGCTCCAAAAATGCTGTAAAAAAATTAAACATGTGCTAAACAAATGAAACACAGAATGAAGCATATGCTCCAAAAATGATGTAACAAATTTAGCACATGCTAAAACAATGATGCACAGAATGGGGCAATATTCTTCAGTAATTCGTATTTTGGAAGTATTTCTGAAATAGCAAATCGATTTCATCTGAATGGAAACGGAAACGGTATATAACGAAATTGATTCGTTATACTGTTTCACAAGAGAACTGTCACATTTTTCTACATATTTTTCTGTTAATCTGTATATATTTGTGTTGTTTTTTTTTAATATCTTGCATTGCATTACTTTGTATTTCTGTAACTGTAACACTTCAATGTTCTTGAACCCAGGACATACTTGAAAACGAGAGAAATCTCAATGTATCCTTCCTGGTAAAATCCTTTATAAATAAATAAAATAAAACATTTTCCTTGGTTTTGGCTGCGCCCCCTGGTGGTGAGAGGCATTAATGTCTGTTTTCCCCTGTTTTGTGTTTGGCTGTGCTGTCTGGGGCCGCTCCGGGGTTCTGCTGTGATCTTCTGGTCTGAGATCACATGGCCCAATCACACAGACCCACTGCCTATATAACTCCCAGCAGCACAGAGCTTCTTTGACCGTTTGTGGAGTTCATGGTGGTTGTGTTTCCTGTGTCCTGTTCCAGATTCCCGAGTTGCTGCATAGCTTCATGTCTAGTATTTTCTGGTTTTGACTTTTGGCTTATGTTCCTGGATATTCTCTTTCTTGCTCCCTGTACTCTGTATTCTGCTAATCCTGTTACTGACCTGGCCTGACTGAGAACCGCTCCTGTGTATGACTTCTGGCTCTGGTTCTGGTTTATTCTCTGGTCTATTCCCTGTACCCTGTACCAAGCATCAAGATATTCCTGTGTATGAACTTTAGCGTGTTCTTTGGATCTCTCTATTGCCTGTTCCCTGTATTACTGAATGCATGTTAGGTTGCCAATCTCTGCTAGTCTTGACCACTCCTATGTTTCATGGTTTATGTATCTTGTTTGTCTGAGTTTAGTTTACTCAGAGGCCAACATGCAAGGACCTCTTCAGTCTAGGATTTCTGTCTGTCTTGTTTACTCTTGCCCTTCTTGCTCCCCTTGCTCTGTTATTCTTTGAGGTTTTCTTAGATAGAAATCATTCCCAGCATAGGGATTTCTTTAGTTTTCTTCCTGTCCCTCCTGTCCCCTGTGCCTCAGTCTGGTTCCTTTATTGCCCTGGAATCTGTATTGTATATCTGTCCTGTATCAAGCCAGCAGCTCACCTGCCTAGAGGGCTACACTCCTTGTTCCAAGCCACACCAATGGCCCAAGTGGGCCCCCAGCGTGACAAGAACCATCGATTAAATGATTCCTCAGCAGGATTTGTTTCATTGGGGTTTTATTTAGTGATCCGAAATTCGAATTGATATCGAATCAATCCCAACTTACAATGGGTTTTTATAGTGATTTGAGATACAAAACGAAATTACGAAGCAAAATAACGAAAACAAAATTATTTTGGAACAAAACAAATTTTCCAGCCGTGCACACCTCTAGTAGCATGTGCTCCAGAAATGATGCACAGAATGAGGTGGGTGCTCCAGAAATACACGTCACCCTACATGCATTTTGCTGCATTGTAACTCACCAGTGACCATAGATTTATGTTTAATAACACATTATACAATAATATTAGTCTAGAAATTAATAAATTATGCCTGTAAATGTATTCTTTGCCGTTTGGCAGACTCCAACCATTGGGGAAATGAAACTATACAATAGGTTACAAATAATTGCCTTTAATGCACTAAACTGCTTCTTTTTTTAAGTAAATAAGTGCAACAAATTGCCAAATTATGTATCAAAGACACAGGATGTATTTAGCACTCTCTCCAAGGAGAAAATAAGCTGCTTGCACAGATCATTGCTGAGACCGGGACACACGTTCAAAACCTTAAAATAGACAAACGAGAGAATAACAGGGAGAAAAATATATATATATCCCGCTGGGTAATATCTCATGGGCTGCCGCAATGGATGTGACACAACAGCTTCTTATTAACTGGTTATTAGTGGCTCTGACGGCTCTGCAGTTCTGTTCTTACGCAGCAGGAAAAGCAGAAACCGGCCATCTGGTACAAAAGACACGAGGCAGAAACTGTTTATCACTTGGGTATTTTAGAGCGGATCATGTGACGTGGTACGGGAGAAATCCACGTTTCTGAATGTGTATTTCCCTTTAAAAACAAACAAACAACAACACGTACAGGAGTAATAAGCAGCCTGCTCACGTGTAAAGTGTTACATTGTAATAGTAATGACTACGATGACAAGTACAAGTTTTAATAAAGCGGCAACAAATACCACGGCAAATACTATAGCACAGTACAATGGGTAGGACAAAACAAACCAAATTAACAAGCAAGTTAGATAACAAAACAATTCCCCAATGCAGGGGATAGGGAGGAAGCAGATCCGGAGTGTAAGAGCCCACACCCGGAGCTAACAGGGCTTAACCCCTGGTAATCACAAAACACAGGTCATATAGGACCTATATAACACAGAAAAAATCCAAATGAGGGCACCTCAACCTAAACACAAAGCAAAAAATTGTTAAAAAGCAGGGGGGGTTTTTGAGCCGGTATGCGCCGTTATGGCGTACTGACACCTCTCGGCGCATACCGGCACCTCTTGGCAGCAGCAGCATCCAAGCTCTCCCCCTGAGAAGATATTGCCGGTGGCCGCGTGCTTTTCCCTCCTACGAGCGGCTGCCTGCCGGCTCCCTCACCAGCCAGCGCCGCGATCTCGTTCGCGATCTTGCAAGATCGTGGCTGGCTGGTGTATCGATCCCCAGGCGAGCGGCAGATATTCATGCAGGCGGCCGCTCGTAGGAGGGAAAAGCATGCGGCCACTGGCAATATCTTCTCGGGGAGAGCAGAGCAGACAGGAGGTGAGAGCTGGGCAAATATATTCATGTGTGAGCTGGGGGCAAATATATCCATGTATGAGTTGGGGCAAATATATCCATGTGTGAGTGGGGGGGCAAATATATCCATGTATGAGCTGGGGCAAATATATCCATGTGTGAGCTGGGCAAATCTATCCATGTGTGAGCTGGGGGCAAATATATCCATGTATGAGTTGGGGCAAATATATCCATGTGTGAGCTGGGGGCAAATATATCCATGTGTGAGCTGGGCAAATCCATCCATGTGTGAGCTGGGGGCAAATATATCCATGTGTGAGCGGGGGGCAAATATATCCATGTGTGAGCTGGGGGCAAATATATCCATGTGTGAGCTGGGCAAATCTATCCATGTGTGAGCTGGGGGCAAATATATCCATGTGTGAGCGGGGGGCAAATATATCCATGTGTTTGGTGTATTGTGCATCTAGACTTAACAAAGACCTGCGTTTCGAAACGTCTTCTTTTATTGCTCACTGAGGACATTCAGGAGTCGGTAATTATTCTTTGGAGTGTTTGGGATTGGAAGTGTGTCCTTGCACACTGGTGGTTCCTTGCTGGTTGCAACATACATTCGTGCGGTGTATTTATTAGGATACGAAAAATAGTCAAACTCATAATCAGTTTTTCCCTGGGCGTGAGAGTACCCCCACCTATTTTTCCAGAAAAAAAGCACTGTTAAAAAGCATCCACATACCCCTTAGTAAAGAGATATCCTCAAATCATTAGCTCAAATCTATCTCATGAATGGAGGGTTAGATACCATATAAAGGAGTGTGGATATAGAAAAGTTTCACTTTACAGATGCTAGTTGCCAGTTGGTATAAACCTTAAATCATGTATCCCAATTTGGGGCAGCAAGAAGGCATGTGCAGCAACATAAATGTGTCTCCAAATGACCTAAAGATCACGCATTGCAAATACCAGTCGCTTTATAGTCAAACGTGGTTCTTATATCATATTCAGGCGACAGGGCATATGCAGTAACCTAAAGTGATCTAGAGGTTACAGTTTGCAGATGCCGGTCGCTTTGTATTTCTCAAACACAGTTCTTATATCATAGTCCGGCAACTGGGCATTTGCAGTATCCTGATTCTAGAGGTTACACATTACAAATGTTGATCACTTAGTATTTAAACGTGATTCTTATATCATATTCAGGCGACAGGGCATATGCAGTAACTTGATTTGTCTCCAAAATAATCTAAAGGTTACATTTTGCAGATGCCGGTTGCCTTATATCATATTCAGTCAACAGGAAATAGTGTCGGAAATATTTATTCAGGGGGATAGCAAACCCCACAGATCAAAGCAATGAAACGTTTCGGCCCAAAGGCCTTAATACATCAATCTGTTAGGCAGCGTTCGGCGGATTGTCGGCTGCATTCGGCTTGTTGATCGGCAGATCCCTTCGGTGCACTTTGGGGACCCTGCGGTGAATACTGGTTTCAACTCAGAATCAGCGACTATAACTCACTGAAGTGCGCAGAACAGGAGAGCGCCGAATACCCCCTATAGACATTGAGTCTCGAGTGTTTGTTTGGCAGCTAAATGATTTCTAGCTCCAGGTCTTCCATAGTAAACTCATCTATAATTGTACAGGTCCCTATATCCATCCTCAGACAAGTGTGCCTCACCTGAAAGATTGAATGGAGAGCATTTGGAGACCCACTTGGTACACTTTCCTTTAAGAGAAGCCATCAAACACTAGCCACGCGACTATTTAAAATGTATTTTACTTTTCTTTTCATTAGGCCTTCACTGCCAAGTGGTTTTCCATTAAACATTTTGCAGGATTTACTATGGAGCTCATGCCTTAAAAAGGTGCTTTAAAAAGGCGTCTTTACACCAAGACATCTTTTTTTAAGTTGTCCTTTTTTATGATGTCTTTTTTCAAGGTGTCTTTTTTTTTTTTTTTTTTTTTTTTTAAGGTGTCATTTTATCAAGGTGTCTTTTTTCCAAAACCTCTTTTTAAGGCTTTTTTTTTACTTGTCTTTTTTTTCAAAGTTCCTTTTTCAAGCTGTCTTTTTCAAGGCTTTTTTGAAGGTGTCTTTTTTAAGCCTTCTTTTTTAAAGGTCTTTTTTTTCAAGGTTTCTTTTATTTCCAAAATCTCTTTTTTAAGGTGTCATTTTATCAAGGTGTCTTTTTTTAAGGTGCTTTTTTTAAGGTGTCTTTTCTTCCAAAACCTCTTTTTAAGGCATTTTTTTTTTTACTTGTCGTTTTTTCAAAGTTCCTTTTTTCAAGGGTTTTTTTAAGGCGTCTTTTTTTAATCCGTGCTTTTTTTAACCACTGCGATGGACGTGCTCAGCGCGTCCAGCCAAGAGGGACTTGACGGCAGAGGACGCGTTAAGCGCATCCAGTCAGTGCAGCCACGATCGGCCGGGATTCCTGCGGTCCCCCTGTGCGGGCTGACATCTTGGATGTCAGCCCAGCCTCTGGGACCCTGACAGCACAAATAGCATCAACGTGCTGAGCGCGATGACATCTACTCCAGGCAACCCCCCGCCAGTGCAGGGAAGGTGCCTGAAGGGGGGGAGGTCCTTGGACCTCACTCCCTCCCCATCAGTAAGGGGTACCGAAAAAAGGCAGGCAAAGCCTGCCTTCCAAGCAGTGGCTGCCTTTTAACCCCTTGGGGGTGGATCGCGATTCAGTGCCAATAGGCGCAGGATCACAGTCCCTCCCGGAGCTGGCCAACGTCTTGGATGATGGCCAAGCTTCCGAGATCTCCCCTGCCTACTGGCATCCTCGCGCATGGACGCAATGACGTCAGTTCGGGAGTTAATCTCTAGCTGCCACCTATGGATACATTGACCCCCCCCCCCACTATCTCCCATTCCGTGCAAGCTAGTGGTTACTGTTTGGTATCATTGAAACGGCCAGAGCATGGCCTTTCCTGTGATATCAAACATGACCATGTTAAATGTAAAGAAAAAATTTAATAAAAAAATATATAAATACAAAAATGTAAAATAAAACTTTTTTTTGTTTTATTAATGAAGCAATATTGTTCCCATTTTAATGATAATGTGTACAATGATGCTGCACTAACGATTGTTTTCTATGGGGTTTGCTAAAAATCACATAATTTCCCCCCCAAGAAAATGTAACGAGTCCCCATTTCTAAATTTTTTAACAAGCGCACCCCATAGAAAATATAACCGCAAAGGCTTGCATGAGCCTTATTTTTCTGTTAATCTGTATATTTGTTTTTGTGTTAATATCTTGCATTTTACTATTTTGTATTTCTGTAACCACTCAATGTTCTTGAACCCAGGACATACATAAAATGTCTTTGGTCACATACTCAAACGAGAGAAATCTCAATGTATCCTTCCTGGTAAAATCCTTTATAAATAAATAAATAAAAATGTGGAATAAAAACACTTTACACACTGTAGATGATTGAAAATTCAAATTTTATTGCATTTTTTGTTATAATATTCAGGCAGAACATGACGTATACATATAATAATGATATATTACGAATCTGCCGAGTCTGCCGGAAAGAACGATATATAATATGTCTGGGCGTATAATAAAATGTAACTTCAAATCGCGTTCAAACATTATGAGTGAAACCGGTATAAATGAGCTCAGCACGCAGGGGTGAAATGGCTCAGCAGCCAAGGGGTTAAAGAAGCATATTTTTTAAAGCTTCATTTCAATAGGATATTCACTGGCAGGTCGCGGTGTTTTTTTTTTTAAATCCATGTTACATTTATCACACAGTGAAAAACCAATGTATTTTGGCATAATTGAACTTTTACTGTCAGTAAGCCCGATTTGACAGGCAGGGGGTGACATCTACTGACCAAAAAGCGCTACTGCAGTTGGTGCTCTTGTGTAAAAGCAGCTGGTGGCTCACCATAGAGACCCTGCTGTTCAAACAGCTTCAGCACCTCGGCTGACACATTCTGGGGCCCATTTGCAAATTGATATTGTTTGCAATAAGAAAAAGTCCTTCTTTGTTTCCCGCAGGAGCTTTTGAAGATCCCTCACCTAGTGTGTCACCCCTCTCCTTTCAGAGTGTTCGCTCTCGAGCAGGCTCCTCTCTCCTACTGTTCTATGTGTTTAAGTCGTTTATTTATTTGTTATTCTGTCTCACCCATTATACAGCGCTACGGAACTTATTGGCGCTTTATTAATACTTGTAACTGTAACCGAGTGAAGGCGATCACAGTACTGAAGTGGTTAATCAAGTGGGGTAACCATGGCTTGCCAGCTGGATGTACTTGGAGCTGGCATTGTTATGCAGTAGATTGCATGACAGCTAAAATGAATACATTATATCATTATAATTCTACGAAGCAGAGCTACGATTTTAGCTTCTGATCTCTAAATCTTTCACGGTTTGCACTTGAGACGTTAATGAAGGTTACCTTCTGTGGCTTCACGCTGGAAAAAGAAATATTGCAAGTCAAGCGCAGACATTATGATAGAGCCATATCCTAGCAACAGAGCGGCCTTCCAGTCCAGATGTTATTTAAATTCCGCAGCTGCAAAACGCCGCGTATCTACCAAGGTCAGTATACAATCTTTATGTGACGGGACAATAATCCTACCCCTTGTAGAATTTTGATGCACCGCATCTCTGGGCTAATTACACCGCGGTGAGTGATCTGATTCGTTAGATTTAGGGCAGGATATTCCAGCGAAAAAGCTTTTAATTATTTAATTAGTAAGGCCAAGATAAAGAATTACCGTAGATACTCGAGTATAGCGCGACCCGAATATAACGCGATGGATAAACATTTATTATGGAAATGAGAGAGAATACTCAAGACTCGAATATAACGCGAGGAACAAAATTTTACTGTACCGGTAAACAATTAAAATCCTTCCAGGTTCTCTTAACACAGTCAGGCTCCCCCTCAGGTCAGGATGCTCTGCTCTAGAATGATTGCAGTTGTTACTAAGTATGAAGCCGCCGGCCACCCGTCTTCTTTACTAGCGATTAGATGGCCAGTGGAGGCGAACAAGGTGAATGATTGGCTTAAACCGAGCGTGTCCTCTGGCCGTGATGGATCCCACCTCTCCTGAATTCCTAAAGTGTTTGCAACCATCAGGGAGCCCGCATTCACTTCAGCGAGACTACCGGAACTTCCGGGAGACTTGGGATCTAGAGCAAGTTTTTTTTATTTTTTTACAAGCGATGCAGATGTCTCGAATATAACGCGACCCCTCCAATTTAAAGGTAGATTTTTGTCACCAAAATATAGCGGTATACTCGAGTATCTACAGGTAAGTGTAATATATATATTTTTTTCCATTTTGTGACAGGAAAAGCTGATTTGACTCTCTCTGCTTCATGAAGGAAAATGATTCGTTATTGGTTTGTAGGGGAGAGTAACCCAGCTCTCCATCTTCACATCCTCAACCATATGCCTTTTTTAAAGGGACACTGTAGTAAAATATTTACCCATCGTTTGATCCCTTTAAATATTTGAGTAGATGATGCTGACAGCAGCTGCCTGAGTATTTATATTTTTAAATTTCAGCTGAAAATACTCGCCTTTTCTCCCTTAGTGCGCACTCAGGCTTCTGAAATCCGGAGGTCCAGGCAGTTATCGAACGCAATTTGCATCAGAAGGTAGGCAACTTGCATCGTGTACGCTACACAATTTTCGCATCGCTCGGAACTGGTGCACTTTTGTACGCAAGTTCCATAGTGCCTGCGCAGAATGATGGATAGGTGCTGCACGCGGAAAACTAGACCATTGGTTCCTGTCCCCCAGGAGATGGGATGATGTAAGCGTGTACAGCGTGTTGACATCATTGGTAACCGATTTGGTGATTCAAATCCCCTCTGCCTGGTGATGGTTGTGTAGCGCTCACTCCCGGAGGAGCCGCTGAATTTAACCTCGGGTCAGTCTCCCCGCACTAGGGAATAAACATACACCAGCACTGTTGTGGATTTTATAAGTTATATAGTTTACTGGTCTCAAATAAACTGGCATATATAGAGCAGCACGGTATACATTTATATTTACAGGAATTCGTAATGCGAGAAACGCGCAGCGGAAAAGAAAAAAGGAATTTTAACCCCTTCGTTGCCGGAGTGTGAGTCTCGTACAGGTTGTGTCCCAAGAAGGTGTGCGTGTATGCGTGTGTTGGTACCCGGGTACTAGATTCAACTGGCCAGATTTCAATGTGTCTTCAACTAGTCACGTTGGGGCCCTGTAGATTTAGACAAACTGCACCGTGCTTTATTACTGTACTGTGGCCTGGAAGGCCTCTCACCCATCCGCCAGATACTCTGCACTCTGCTCGACCCAGGACGTCTCTCCGCTCGATTTGGCTGGGACTCTGTGCCACCGGATCCGCTTGTCTTGCTTGTCCGTCTCTGCCACAAGATGCTCAGTTCACCGCCTGCACTCCCATTAGATCATCGCGGTCTCCTAACTCGGGGTCCAATCTGCAGCTCTGTATCTGTGTAAAACCTCTCAGCGGTGGATTACTAGGTCTCTGGCAAGTCACTGAAACCGATCGCCAGCGTCCGCAAGGCAGCACCTGCGCTCCGGCCTGGTCACGTGCGTCTTGCTCTATTCACCCCATGGCGCGCACTGGCTCTCCTCCACACGAGGTTGCGGATGTGTCTCAGTTCTCCCCACCCACTTCCTGTCTCTGCCCCAAAGCATGCTGGAAAACGTAGTCCAAAAGTGTCCAGTATTGGTTTACATTGCGCTCGTCTCCCCCTGGTGGCCAGAAACGAGTAATACAGCAGCAGAATTAAACCAGCGCTACAGTTGTATGGACAGAGGAAACTCCTCCACTTCACATAGCAATGTCTCCAAAACAGGATTGGAGTGAGGGAGGCATTCCACACAGCCTGACCACTTTAACCCTTTGCCACCACAGGACAGACCATGCCGCCTCTGCAGCGGGTGGGCTTTGAAGATGCAGGATGTACTAGTAAACTCAGGCCGTCCCCCTGCAATCATTGATGCACATCGTGTGTCAGCTGTGTGGGTGGGCCGAAGGAGAGACCTGGTGGTGGGATGTACTCGCAGGCACCACCCAATTGGAGTTAAGGGGTTAATAACCTAACGTGCTCAAGGTGTGTCCCTTTAAAGATAATCATACACAGGTAATTCACTAAGCACCGAACTTGCCACTGAATCACACCGAACGGTGAAATTCACCAATCGGTGCAGTTTCAGGGCAGTTCGTCTGTTCACTAAACTGTTAATTCATTAGTTTGCCCCAATTTGGCGAAAGTTTCACACAGAGAAGTAATGGTTCATCTATTTACAGAATGAACTGGACCGAAATGACGGCAAAATGCCCTGATGTTCGGTGTTTTACTTTGACAGGTTTAAACAGGCGATTCATTACGATTCAATGTAAAAAAATATCAGTTTTAATTTCTAAAAAAAAAGTAATTTTTTTTCATTTTCAGCAAAAAAGCCTTTTTTATTTCTTAGACAAAATTTTTGTTTCTCAATATTTTAAAAAGCCGTTTTTTTTTTTTTAAATTCTGGAACAGACCTTTTTATTATTTTTTAAAGGACCTTTTTAATTTTTGGATTTTGGATATTTTCGTATTTTGAGATAATAATGAGATATCTTTGGGATGGGAAACAAGTCTAAACACGACATTCATTTATGTTTCACATACCCTTAATGCTGCGTGTCTAAGGTGTATTTAACCCAATATTATTAATGAGTGTGCCCCCCCTCCCCCGGTCACATTGGATCAGGGGTGGAATTTTCCACTTTAAGTGCCATGTCATGCTCAAAACACTTTTAGGATTTGAACTCTTATAGTACGTCTTTGACCGAGGAGGGTTATGCTTACTTCTATTCGCTGCTACTGCTCCAGGACCACCGCTGCTGAGTGCCTTTGATGGGGGACATATTGGAGCACCTGATCTACATCACTGTAGCCACTAGGTCAATGCGACTGGCTGTCACACTGACCACATGTTACAGTTACAGGTATTTATAAATGCTAACAATTTCCATAGCGCTGTACAATGGGTGAGACAGGATAACAAATATACATACAAGTTAAACACACAGAACAGTAGGAGAGAGGATCCTGCTCAAGAGCTTACAATCTAATGTTGTGAATGGTGGAAGTGGCCACGGTTTTCTGTTAGACACATGTCGATGTGGTGCTGCATGCTGTTGTTAATGTGTCTCATTATCGCCTCATCAATGTTTTGAGTCTCATTCCTAATGTTACCCGCTAAGGCTGCTGGTACACGAGCGTAGAGGTACTGCATACAGTGCGCCCATTACAGACGCACATTTTGACAGGACTCAGGAGACATTGTGTTCAACAGACAATCAGTAAGTTATAAACGTGGATCAGAAGATGGCAGATGCGTCAGCGTGCCGGCCTTTGCTCGTGCGCAAATATTCACGCACACAGGAAGCAGCACGTAGTTCCTGCGGGGCGCTTAGCTTTTTCACGTCCATGCCATTTTTGCGTCCGTAGCAATACGCAAAGGCCGTGCGTGAACAAGTGCACAGGTGCATGGTGCGGTTTTCTTCATTGACTCCAGCAAAAAGCTACCACGGATGGCAAATTGCGTGCACAGACGGACGCAAAAAATCCGCTCATGTGCCGCCAGCATTAGACGTCAGTCGTGCAGGGTGCTCGTTCCTTAAGATAGCCCCTCACAAAGAAGTATGGGCTGGTAAAATCGAGAGACCAGGGTGGCCACAGATTCTTGGAAATGACACGGTCCTCTGAAATATTTTGGATTGTCACCATCGACTCAAATGATGTGAGGCGTGCAACCCAATAGCTTTGCAGAATAAACACATGCTCTTCCAAAAAGGAGGCCATTTTGTACCCACTGTATAAACAGGCAACTTCAATCACTGTTTATTCTGATCCCCTCATAGACTTTCTTTTATTAAACATATAGGGCCCTATTACAATCTTCGCGTTAAAACGCACGCGCAATGCGTGAATTTGTGCGCCCAGCGTTAAACGTTAACGCACGTAAACCAACGCTGGAGTTACAATCCTCGCACATTTTTTCATCCATCGAGCAATAACGTGCGTTAAACGGACGCGCACAAATGCGCGCGCAGTTATGTTGCGCAGAAATCAGTGTGCGGACTGTTTTTTTCACGCAATTCAGCCAATCAGAATTAAGAACCACAATTATCTCACGTTACGTTTTTGCACTTGTCAAAGTCAATCTGTGCATATATGCTGCATCAATAAAAAAACACGCACAACTTCTCAAATTTATTGGTTTGGGTATGAATAGAATGTGTAACTATACTTTGCTGTGTATTTTTTTTTGGGCTGGTGTATTTGGGTTCGGCAGGTTGATAGAATTTGCCATTAACACCAGCTTTTAGGAGTTGCTAAAATTATGCGCGCAAAGGCTGTGCGTTAAATCCTGCGCATAGATTGTAATACCATCTGTGTACCAGCGCACAAATGCATTTGCGCTCACAATGTTAAGTATAGGATGCGCGCAGTAAAGTAGGCTCACGGAGGGTTCGTGCAGGTTCACCCGCGGTAGACGTATACGTGCGATTGTTGCGTTGACATTGTAATACGACGTTCAGCACAAATGGTTTTACCCCTCGCGTTAATGCGTATTTGCGCCGGCGCAAACGTTTGGGCGAAGATTGTAATAGGGCCCATAGAAAATTATCGAAAAAGGAAAGAGTATAAAACAAAAGATGAATGGAACTGTCGCAGAAAGAATTGTTTTGGTTCAGATTGTATCATGGAACTTATTGGGAAATGAGAAGAATTCCTCCTGCTGCTTTCATTATAAAGCTGTGCACGTCTACGGCTCCATGTTATTTGTACAGACCAGTAATAACTCTTGTTTGTTCTTTAGTTCCAGGTTTAACAGGGGTCCTTATGGTATTGATTTTGTTCCTTATGAGCACAGCATCTACAGCTTCAATCAGGTAATAATTAAGACCCTTTCCTTTTGTGTTTGTAAATAATGCTGTGTTTTTACAACTAGGTGGAAGAGTCATGTTCCAAAGGGAAAGCCGTTACTAATCCATTTAATGGCCAAGTGTTTGGAAAAGCAGATAAAGCTGTTAGTTCTTGCTTTTCAATAGTCGGTTATACAGCACCCCTTTAATCTCATTTATAGTAAATAATATGTGATATTCATAGGTAGACATGTGCAGCACTGAAAAATTTGGTAATAACCGATTTGGGAATAATCGGAATCAGCCGATGCGGAATATCAGAAATGTCCAATATATTCGTCCATTCCAATATTTGGAACCATTATATATAATACATAAAAAAATGGTTAGTGGTCTACGGTTGAAGCTGGGGTGAGGGTTAAGGGTATGGTTAGGTCTAGGACTAGGGTTAGTTTTAGGGTGCCAGTTTCTGTGTCATATGATTAGGGTTAGGTAAGGGCTAGGGTTAGGCTAGGGTGAAGGTTTCTGTGTCATTTGATAAGGGTTAGGTTAGGGTTAGGTTAGGGTTAGGTTAGGGCTAGGTTTAGGGTGACAGTTTCTGTGTCATGATTAGGGTTAGGTTAGGATTAAGTTAGGGCTACGTTTAGGGTGACAGTTTGTGTGTCATTTGATTAGGATTAGAATTGGATTAGGACTATGTTTAGGTTGACAGTTGCTGTGCCATATGATTAGGGTTAGGATTAGATTTAGAATTGGGTTAGGGCAATTCCTAGAGTGACAGTTTCTGTGTCATATGATTAGAGTTAGGTTAGGATTAGGTTAGGGCTAGGTTTAGGGTGACAGTTTCTGTGACATTTGATTAGAGTTAGGTTTAGAATTGGGTTAGGGCTATGCTTAGGGTGACAGTTGCTGTGCCATATGATTTAGAGTTAGGGTTAAGGCTAGAGCTAAGGTTAAGTTTCCAAAACTGAACCTGTCCAATTATAAATCGGAAAAATTTGCATTGATTTGAAAGTTTTTATTCGGAAACCAATTCTGTTCAGACATCGGCAATCGGAATTCGTATCGATCCAAATTTCCAATATTTCACACCAATGCCCAATAGGTCCGAACTGAATCGCACATGTCTTATCATAGGAGAGATATAGGGCCGTATGCCAACCCTGCCATGAAGATAATGACTCAAGCTGCTATTTTGACCATATTGCGGCTCAGAAAAATCATCTGTTTACTGTACATTTACAACTCCTATACTTTTTATAGAAGGCATTAATAACAGCTCAATAAGAGAACAGTGAGCTAGTCAATGGTAGCAAGCTGCTCTTGTTTAGAGGTGACATTCCCCAAACAGGCTCTAGATGTCACAAGGAAAAGACCATCTACCCACCTAACCTGATGGGTTCCACTTGAGATTGGCATTGGTAATCCAAAAGTAAACATTGTCTCATTCTGTGGAGGAGCACTTCAGATACAGCTAATTTAAATTCTAACTACGCAGTTAATATCACATTTCATTTGGGGGTCAACATTTCTCTTTGAGGATGGTGGAAATCAACGTTGATTAATGGCTTGCTTTCAACAAGAGTGTGTTGCATGAGTAGAGCGCGCACTAAGCCCGTAATAAATACATTTCCAGCATTTAGATATACGTGAACAGATTAATAGCACACTTCTGCTTATAACAATGCCTCGGGTGCGCTTGGTAATTATTAAATTGTCATTTCAGGGCATCTAATTATGACATCTTCTTCTGCACCCACAACCTGTTCTTTATCTTCTACGTTCTTTTGCTGATTCACGCTTCTGGGTAAGTCTTGATAAATTACAACTTCACAGTAACTGTTATTTTTTCTTTCTTTCCAGTCGCTCTAATTCTCTTTTATGTTTCATTGAGTATTGTTCAATAAAATGCAGACGTTCGTCATCCAAATAACAGAAATTTGTGATGCAAATGTCAGGACGGAAGGAACCTTAAGGTGCCCACCACCCAACGTCACCAATATAACCGTATGAGACTTTATCTTATGGTTCATACGCAGTGTTCCCATCGCTTCTCGTTTTTCTTTCTCTCATATCATGCTTATCCTCGCTCGGTGCTGAAATCTTGACAAAAACCTGGCACGGTCATCTGAACTGCAATCTTCTGGTTTCTGTCAATCTGGCGGTGACTGCTGATGTGCTGGCATTGAAGACAGCACGTCAGTGTCATTCAGTGAGAGAGGCCTGTCTGCAGTTAAAAATACATAATTCATTAGTTGTATGTAAATTCTATTTCTTAACCCCTTCCCGACTGCTGAAAAACGTAGTACGTCCTGTGGGGAAATCCCCTTAACGACCATGGACGTACTATGTACATCACGGTCTCCTAACCTCCCTCCAAATAGTCACCTCTTTGTCCGGGTTCCCTCTGCGTTCTGGCAGGCTGGAAGTCTGCCCTGCTTTTTGTCTTTAGAAAGTCCATTTAATGGAGGGAAAAACAATATATAATATGTGTGGGTTGCATAAACGAGTAAGAGGAAAATTTGACCTAAACACAAACGGCGCAGAAACGTAAAAACAGCAGCTGCACTTTCGGACAGATTTTCGTAAAACCGCCCGGTCACTAAGGGGTTAAGGAAAAAAAGCTAGTGCGTATATGATAAAAATATAGGCATTATTTTATTTTTTATCTAAAAAAGAGCTAAATTTCATTCTGTCAGCTGATTTTTCAAAAAAATATCGGCTGCTTGTGAAAAATTGTTGTTTGTATCATCTTACTTTGCTTGATTATTTTTCTTCTCTGGATAGCCGAAGATCACCATCGTTGCAAAAGTGGTGAATTTTACCATTGTTAGCAACTACTGTGAACTACAGTCACCCAGCAGTGCTCAGTGAACAACTCCTTAGGTGTATCTGACATTTTCACGAAACCAGTTAAATGTTACCTGATATTACACCAAGGACAGGTTGGGACGGGTTGACCAGTTCTGACTTGAAATACAGACTTAGGAAATTGTCATATTCACGGTCAATCTCATGGTTTTAAATTAACCCCTTCACCACTATTATCAAGTATTCTCGATCTTTAAAAGTTCCCTAGGTCAGCTAAACTCGATCTGCCCATATTCTGGAGCAATGCAAAGGAAATTAATTTATTGCAAAAGAAATTCGTTTGCAAATCTGACCTGAAACGTTTCCAAACATCGGACATGACAATGTTTTTGTTAAAATAGTTTCCATAGCTTTGAGTTCTATTTCTACTTCAAGGAAACACAGAACCCAAGCTGTAATGTACATGTAGTAGCGCTTTTTGGCCAGCAGAGGGAGCCCTCTGCCTGTCTCATAGGGCTTACTGACAGTGAACGTATACAGTTTAGACTCTTCTGTGTATACTTCCTTTGTCAGATAATGGAAAGTCATTTTCCATAAAACCACCGTGTCCTACGGGTTGGTTTATGGAAATCGTTTGGCAGTGAAGGGGTTAAGAGTGTAAAAGAAAGGACCAAAAAATCATAACTTTTATAGAATTTACTGAGCTCTTGGTTAGTAGTTATCCTTCCCTAAAATATAACATTTTCAAAAGATATTAATTACATTAAATGGCAACGTACTAAAATCTACTTAGAAAATAAAATGATAATAACCAGGCCTGTTTACCTTGAAATTCCTAATGGTTTCTACACCGATGACAACTCTGCATGCAAAGTCTTGAAAGATAAGAAATCTAAAGACGAAATGAAATAATAGATCTGCAAAAGCTCACTTAAAAATATCCCCGTCTGCGAGATTTCCAAATTCTCTGTGAAGGGCTGACAAGTGCTAAAACTAATGATAAAGTGGTTGTTATTTTGAAGATCTGTCACTTCTAATATAAAATCAAAGCAAAAGCGTTATCTGACTGCAAAGGCTGATTTATCTCTCCGGGACAAAAAATACGAGACCCGACGGCTTGGTGTCATTAAGCAATTAATTCATTTATCTTCTGATTATCTTCTGGCATGAAGAAAATGGAAATTGCTCATTTAATGATGTTGCGAGACGCCGAGCCACCTTCAAAACATAGGAAAGAAAAACATTTCACAGTTGACTTTCTTTGTTGTGGTAGAGTTTATCTTGACTTCTTAACCCGTTTGCATAGTGGCGCAATGGGATATTGTAAGTAGTATTGATATATCGCTTTGAAATGAAAAGAAGGGCGTTACTGTTAAGGTAGCTGCACATATTATGATGCCTTGTAATAAAATACAGCTTAGGATAATGCAACTGCAGTAGACGTCAGGTGCACCGTATGCAAAACATGTGCAAAACACAATACATATAGGGCTCTATTAAATTGTCCGCGCAAATTCGTACGCGCAGCGCTTTTTTTTTCTGCGCGCAGCGTTAAACGTTAACGCGCGTAAATTAACGCAGGTATTACGATCCGAGCGCAGTTTTTCATGAGTCAAAAAATATTGCGTGTAAAAAAGACGCGCAAAAATGAGTGCAAATTAACGCTGCGCGCAGAAATCGGTGGGCAGACAGTTTTTTCACGCGATTCAGCCAATCAGAATTAAGAACCACAATTGTCTCCCGTTCAGTATTTGCGCCTGCCAAAATCAATCTGTGTATATATGCTGCAGCAATAAAAAAACCACGCACAACCACTCAATTTTTTTGTTTGGGTATGTGTAGAATGTGCAACTATACAGTGCTGTATTTTTTTTTCGGGCTGGTGTATTTCGTTTCGGCCAGAACGTTCAGATTTGCCGTTACCACCAGCTTTTAGAAGACCTTAAAATTATGTGCGCAAACGTCGTTCGTAAAAAGTTGCGTATCGATTGTAATACCAGCCGCGTACCAGCGCACAAATGCATTTGCACTCACAATGTTAAGTATGGGATGCGCGCACGACCTTTCTCTTGCGCAGGGTAACTCGCGTTAGACGTTAACGCGCATTTTGCGCGCAAACGTCGTAATTTGACGGTCAGCGCAAAGGGTTTTTCCCCTCGCGTTAATGCGTTTTTGCGCACACGCACATTTTTGCACGAAGAATCTAATAGAGCCCATAAAGTGTGAAAGCAATAATAGGTGTGCAATAAAGCAATGTGCAAATGCAATAATAAAAAAATGTGCCTGCAGTGCAGAAAAAAAAGGAAAAGAAGTGCAATTGCGTCGAATGTCACAATGTGTAAAACGTTCGGTCCATATATTAGGTTCAAGCAATGGCGTCCAGGTGGTTAAGGCTCGAAGAACATGCAACAGTGTCCATCGTATACTAAAATCCAATATCCAGTGGTCCACTTCCAGGGCTCCTATGTAAACAAGTTGTGCACATAAAAAGTGCTCAGGAAATAGACAGTGTTAACCTTGTACTGGGGGTTTGGAACGTCCCCTGGTGTAGCAATTCCTCTTTTAGTCCTAGTTGGCTCCAAATTCCAGAGCCTAATCTGTCCAGGCTCTGGATTGAATCACCTTAGGCCAAATAGAAGGTGGCCACTTCCCTCCTTTGCATCACCACAGTTGCCTCAAACGAAAAAGAAATCAGAGAGACAGCGCTCTCATAGCATAACAACCGGTAACTTTATAGTGTAATAATAATTGGTCACACTCACCGATTGGGGAGCCTTAACTGTCCAGACTCAACTGCTTGGCGTGTGGTGCTTGTTATTGGTGAGCACCTTGACCTCTTTGTCAGCTTCCTTTCTGTCTGAGTGTAAAAATAGAATTTGGAGCCAACTAGAACTAAAAGAGGAATTGCATCGCCAGGGGACGTTCCAAACCCCCAGTACAAGTTAACACTGACTACTTCCTGAGCACTTTTTATGTGCACAACTTGTTTACATAGGAGCCCTGGAAGTGGACCACTGGATATTGGATTTTAGTATACACTGAACTAGGGCTGAAACAACTAATCGATTAATCAACAACTAATCGATGATTAAATTAGGTGTCAACTATTTCCATTATCGATTTAATCGGTGTCAATTTAATCGTCCAGTGTACAGCACACACTGTTTAGAGTCAGACTGAGTTAAACATAAATAACCTCAGCTTTGGAGCTGATTGGAGAAGACGCGCCGCTGCTTTACTAGTTATGATTTGGTTCTAGGGTTATGTCAGACACAACCAGTTTGTTTTTATTCCATTTACAACAGTAGAACTATAACACAAACAATAGGATACTGCCACTGGGTGAAGGAGCTGTGTTAGAGTCAAGACACCTATCTGCAACACTTCACGTTCATGCTCTGTCCGAGCCACCTGACGATCGATCGGAGAATAAAAGACACATACGAGTGGAGTTTCGTGTGTAATCTATTCTATTGATTCATTCGTGACACAGATCATTTATAGGTTTCTCGGGGAGGATACAGGAAAAGAGTGGGGAAGGATTAGGGAGGTACAATATTGGGTGAGACGCAGCTCACCAATCATGAACATACATAGCATGGATTAAGTATATCAATGTATATAAAAGACTGGAGTTTAGGTTATTCAGCAATGAAGACCACCACCGCACGTAAGAAGTTAGTGATTAACTTTGGTCGAGGCGACCTGAACTATTCCTGTAGACTACGTAGGAACAAATCAATACTACTATTTATTCAGCCGGGTTAGCAGATGTTAAGTAAACACAGCTAGGCTCAGAGATGATCAAGGTACAGAATAACAGAATTAGCTGATACAGTAAATTAAGAAACCACTATGAAAAGCAGGATCAAGCAATAGAGCAAGAGACCTTCATGTAATTGAGAGACCAGATATAATTAATGGTCACTGTTATCTAGACAATCATTAGGATAATTAGTAGTGTGTAGCATTAGTTGAATTAATACCTAACAGCTCTCCCTTTTGTCACATCCGTGACAACACGTCATATAAAACGTATTAATTCACCCTTGCTATGCTGTTGCTGGGCACAGCGGTTGAAGAGACAACCGATCAATTTAGAAATCCGGTATATGGCAAAGATAAGAACTAAGACCACTAGCAAACCGGCAAGGATGCTCTTGCCCATGGATCCTAGCCAGGAACCAATACCTAGGGACCAATCCCAGCCATCAAATATGTCACGTGCCTTTTCTCAGATATGGGGTTGGACTTCCTCTAGGGTGTCTAACTCGTGGTGTATCGCTCCTGAATTATCAGGGATAAAAGAACAGCAGGAGGAGCCGATCCTGGTACAAACCCCGCCCTCTGTGGCTAACAAGTAATCAAGGGCCATTCTATTCTAAAGTGCTACGAGTCTTATCTGTTCCTGCTCAGCCGAGATCAACTGTAGGGCTCCTCGGGTTGCATTGAATGCAGCATCTACCTCTGTAGCAAGCAAATTCAGTTTAGTATATAAGCGGGCAACACCAAAAGCAGGCATCATGGATAGAAAAATCATCTCAGAAGCAGTAGATTTTACCGTTAGGGCTCTCTTGCGTGTGCATTTAGGGATTCGTATATGTGTCTTGGGTAACGTCTTAGAGACAGTGAAAGCAGGCATTATCTGTCCTATGAAACAGGGTTTCCGTAAGTGTACAGGTATGGTTTTATATGTTGTGAGCTGGGAAACAGGTAGCGGGTGCAATTGCTCTCTGGGGTGAGCACTCTTGAAAGGTTCAGAGACCAGACCAGTGACTTTCCTTCAAACAGTGGTACATTTATTGCAGCAACACACAGGTTATACACCACGCTGTACAGTGTTTAAAAATAAACACTTCAAAAGACAAAGAAAATTCCTAGCCGTGACCCGGCACTAACTAAACATACAATAGTCCTGACTAACAACCTGTGCAAACCTAGTATTTGTCAGGCTTCAGCAAACCAGCATAACCAACCTTGTGCTCCAGCAGATAGAGACTGTCTGCTCCCCAGGCTCCAGAGCGATGTCTGTTTGCCTCACCTGCACTAAATTGCCACTTAGGCAAAGTGCAAAACCAGGGGCTTAGAGGTTCCGGAACGTGTAAGAGAGGAATCTGGGTGATACATAAACCCTGGACAGGACCTTTCCTTGCTCTCTACATGACGCCCTGTTACAATGCCCATTGATCACAGAGATAATACACCCCTTCAGGTAGGGTGAGAACCAGACCTGGATTCGTCTTCTGGTGTTGTAAATACAAGGAAGTGATGTTTGGGGCTAGAAGGTGTTTGGAAGCAGCCTTGGTCCAGCGAATGATAGTAACATTCACGTTTTCCTCTGGTTCTATGTGTTTGGGTATCACTTCATTCATGAGGTATGTGGTGCGTATGTATTGTGTTAGAATGAGTTGTACAGATTCTACGGGTGTGGATCGTTGAAAGAGAGTAGTCACAAGATACCAACAAAATATACCCATACAATTCTCTAACTGTTCTCTTTCCTTGTTCGTATGCGGACACACCGGGTCGTTGGCCAGTCGCGGGAGCAGGACAGGGACATTATAATCAAAAACAAGGGTAGCATTTATATCAGGTATGTTAGTACGATTATCATGGTTAAGAAAATCATGGTTAATACCTAACAAGCTGTATGCCTGTGTTTTATCCTTACTTGAAGCTGGAGTCCTGTGCCACCACTCCACCCTCCCGGCCACACCCTCTTTGGTCGGGAACTGCCATTCCCTCCCTTTGGTCTGGTCATTTCCCCAAACTCACTCCCACACTAAGATCCGGTCTTTTGTCCAAACCCACTCCCTCTCACACTCAGGTCAAGTCACTTGAGCAAAGTCACTCCCTTCCACCTCCAGTCCCTCCCTCCTCCCACTCAGTTTGTTCACGAAATTATTTAAAAGGGACACTCTACACACCCTGACCACTTTAGCTTATTAACCCCGATTTCATGCTGACATCATCATCTATGACTAGGTGTTTGTAGCCGCGTTCATTTGAGAAAGCAAATATGGGGTTAAGCTGCGCATGCTGCATCAATCCATCCCTCTAACCAAGCACTCGCAGCATCAACCCATCCCTCTGACCAAGCACTCACATACCTTGTGTCAAAAGTACGCAAGATACATAATATGTATGTATGTTCGAAAGTTACGTACACTAGGCAAATTGCTTATGAAAAAAGGGGGAGGGGTTGTGGTTATTTATTTTACATAAAATTCCTTTTAAGTTAACAAATATTTTTCTATTTTATTTTTATCCGATTAATCGAAATAATAATCGGCCAACTAATTGATTATGAGAATAATCGTTAGTTGCAGCCCTACACTGGACACTGTTGCATGTTCTTAGAGCCTTAACCACCTGGACGCCATTGCTTGAACCTAATATATGGACTGAACGTATTACACATTGTGACATTCTCGATGCAATTGCACTTTTTTTTTTTGCACTGCAGGCACTTTTATTACTGCATTTTCACATTGCATTATTGCACACCTATTATTGCATTCACACTTTATATGTATTGTGTTTTGCGTATGGTGCACCTGACATCTTTCTAACAACACCACCAAGCAATTTATCCACTCTCTTGTTATCTCCCGCCTGTACTATTGTAACAACCTCTTGATTGGCCTTCCTATCTCCCGCCTCCCCTCCCTGCAGTCCATCCTAAACACATCAGCCCGGCTTATCCATCTCACCCGTCGCTCTGTCTCTGCCTCTCCTCTCTGTGAATCCCTGCACTGGCTCCCCATCCACAGCAGAATCAAATTCAAACTACTCACCCTGACCTACAAAACCCTCACTAACACCGCCCCTCACTACCTGTCCTCACTAATCACAAAATACACCCCAGCCCGTCCCCTACGATCCAACAATGACCTGCGCCTGGCTTCCTCCATCATTACTTCCTCACATGCCAGATTGCAGGACTTTTCTCGTGCAGCGCCGATCCTATGGAACGCGCTTCCTCGCAATATCAGACTTCATTTAAACGCTCCCTAAAGACCCTTCTAGTTAGGGAAACCTACCACCCGACTCCGTAACAAGACATCCGACCGACCCAAAAACAGTCCTCACCTCTCCCTGCATTAGCTAATCACTGCAGTCCCCCCTCCTGTTTCCCCTCACCGTCTAGATTGTAAATTCCCACGGGAATAGGGTCCTCACAACCTCATGTATCTGCTGGCAGGAATACTGACCTGTGTCCTGTATGTATTGTAGAATTGTCCTGTCTTTACCCATTACATCTTGTACAGCGCTGCGGAATGTGTTGGCGCTTAATAAATAATAATAATAATGCAGTTGCATTATCCTAAGCTGTATTTTATTACAAGACGAGATCCTGCTGGTCATGTGACCCGGCAGCACGATCCTCCATGGAGGGGATGCTGGGGACCGTGCTGTAGCGCTGCCCCCAGAATTTGCAAGCTTAGCGATCGCTAAGGGGCAGGCTGCGGACTCAGCGCCTGCCCCGAGATCTGCTGGGAAAACTAAAAAAGCGAATTTTTCCCCTTTGCATTCCGGTTTTAGTGAGGGGCAGCTGATAGTCTTACATTTTCTTCACTTTATTGGGAGAGCAACTGGAAATAAAAGGTGACTTTCTAGATAGATGGTTAGACTGAAAGGAAGAGCAGCTTGCTGAACAGGAAATGGGGCTGGGCCAAACTAACTATGCGAGTTAGACAGGGATGGTGGACTAATCCATTTCAATTAAAACCATAGGGGAGCCAAACAAGGAATCTGGTTCCATGATAGAGAGAGAAAAAATTTACATAGTGCTTTTATGTTAAATATATTTTTTGACATAATATTTGTTCTATTAAAACGGTCAGACTTATTAGAGTTTGAATCAAATTCTAAATCTAAGGGCTATATTACATTCTTCACGCAAAAAGCCTTGCGCAGACTGAAAATCTTTGCGCCAAGCGTTAAACTTTTGCGCGTGCAAATCACCGCTGGAATTACAGTCCTCGCGGCTTTTTTCTTCCGCCGATCAATTGCGCGCGCAAACAGTACGCGTACAAATGCAGGCGCAGTGCCGTCTTGCGCAAAAATCTTTGCCTGCGCAGCTTTTTGCACCCATTCAGCCAATCAAAATGAAGAAACACACCTATCAAACGCAACTGAATTGCGTCTGCCAGAGGCATCGGAGACGAGTTCTGCGTCTATGATGCAAAATGAGCACATATGCTACAGTAATAATACACACACACACACCCGCCATCATCCATTATATTGTTGCTGCATTCCTTTTTATGGGCTGTCTTTTTTTTCCGAGTTCGGCCAGGTTGTTCAGATATGCTGTTACCACCAGCTTTTAGGAGTTGCTAAAATTATGCGCGCAAAGGCTATGCGGTAATTACCGCAAAATAGATTGTAATACCATACCCGTACCAGCGCACATTCGCATTTGAGCTCTCAATGTTAAGTATAGGACGTGTGTGGCACAGTAAGCTCGCGCAAGGTTCGCGCAAGTTCGGTAGACGATTGCGCGCGGTTGTTGCGCTGACTATGTAATACGGGATTAGGCGCAAATGGTTTTGCCCCACGCGTTAATGTTTTTTTGCGCCGGCGCGAACGTTTGCCTGGAGATTGTAATTTAGCCCTAAGTGTCCATTAGAACGTCCTCTAGATTTATTTTTTTTTACACCGAATTGGAATATTCTCTAGACTTTCCTACGGCACGCTGAACTCTGTTGTATGGTACTTAAGAACTAAGAATCCGTTCTGTAAATGGCCGTGCAGGCAACCGCTCGAGTTCTCTTGAATTCCAGCTAATGAGCACTTCAGCTCACTCTTATCCAATCTCATTTATTTTCTAGAGGTGTGCTAAAATATCAAAGTAATTTAGAAGAGCATCCTCCTGGCTGCTTCTATGTAAACACATCCATGAAAGATTACGTTCCACTTACAGACATCGATGGAGGAGCTCGACCAGGGACGGATTCAGAGGTCCCACCCGTCCGCGAGGAAGTATTAATAAGCAATAAATCGGGCATGATTTGCAGCAAGCGGCCTGCCTTCCAACCACATTTCCCAGAGGTAGGTGCGTTATTTATTTATTTAATACATTAAATCAGTGATAAAGCGCTTTTGAAGTATTTCTAAGACACACAAAGTCTAAGAAATTGGTGCTGCAACAGCAGTACTGAGGATTTAAATATGTATCGGTCACTTTTGCCAATGAAAAATAAATGAAAATATGGGAAAAAGTGAACTATATCAAATCGCAAAAAGACCTCAATAACGTAATGCTGTTGTGGTGGCCCCAGGATGAAAAGCATCTGAACCCAGGATGCGGTGAAACACGTCCAGGGGTTGCAGGAAGCAGGAAAACAAATGTCTTGGAGCAGAGGGGCAGTGCACGTAGAGGACCAGGGCCGGATTTACCATTAGGCAGAGTAGGCATGTGCCTACAGTTGCCTGCCACAAGGGGGCACCTTGCTCTGTGTGTAATTTTTTTAAAATTTTTTTTTACAATTTGCAATAATTTAGACCACTGTATCTCTGGAGCCCTAAGGGCTAGAGGGACATATGAGGTATCATTGGAAAGGTCAGTTTATAGCCTTTCCAGTGATACCAAATATAACCAGGTTAGATTTATGTAAAAATAAAATATCCTTTTTACTAAACAAATGAGAAAAATATTATTTTAACACGGCACTATTACTCAGTTTACAATTATAAAGTGAACAGTGATGCTGCACTAACTCACCTAATTTACCATACTGCCAGCAAGTGTGTATCTGGTGAAGCAACGCATTGTTTAATTCAAAACCTAGACCGTGGCGCTGCAGTGAGGAGGGACAGGGGGTCTTTGGAACCTGCATCCCTGAATTGTACAGCACACAAGGTTAAGTGAGGTGTCATTGGAAAGGTCAGAGTCTAGTCTTTACTATGATACCAAACATGACCATGTAATGTGTAAAATTAAAAAAAATTAAAAATGTAAATGCTAAATATTTTTTTTCTGTTCTACAGCAGAGGCAATATATGCTTTTTCATATAAAACAAACAATGCTGCTGCATTCACTGCCCTCCTCCTTTAACCATTCTAACCCACTGACTCCCTCACTCCCTGCCCCCTCTTCTACTATGTCTTCCTTTTCTACAGTCTCGGAGGAGGATGTAACAGAATTCTTATGACCTCCTACCCGACAACCTGTCCACTTGATCCCCTCCCCTTACACCTTATTCTGCCTGTCCTACCAGTTACTGTCCCTGCTTTGACTCATATTTTTAACCTCTCCCTCTCCTCTGGAATATTCCCCTCTGTATTCAAACGTGCTTTGATCACCCCATTCTAAAAAGTCATCTCTTGATCCTACCTCCCTCTTGAACTTCTGTCCCATCTCCCTGCTCCCCTTTGCCTCCAAAATCTTAGAATGTCTGGTCTATAACCAGTTCACCAGTTTTCTTGCTGCTAACTCTCTATTTGATCCACGCCAGTCCGGCTTTCGCTCCCAACAATCTACTGAGACTGCTCTGACCAAGGTGACTAATGATTTAGCTACCGCTGAAACCAAAGGTCACTTCTCCCTCCTTATTCTTCTTGACCTTTCCGCTGCATTCAACACTGGTGATCACCCTCTCCTGCTCCTCATGCTGCGTCAACTTGGCCTCGGGGACATCACTCTCTCCTGGTCCTCTTCCTGTCTCTTTTTTCGCTCCTTCAGTTTCTCCTTCCCTGGTGTCTCTTCACAAGTTCCTCTTTCAGTTGGGTACCTCAAGGCTCTGTTCTGGGTCCGCTACTCTTCTCGATCTATACTGCCTCTTTGGACAACCTCATCTCTTCATATGGATTCCAATATCACCTCTATGCTGATGACACCCAAATCTACCTTTCCTCTCTCGATCTCTCTCCTCCGGTGTTGGACCGTGTTACTGCCGGCCTATCGGCTGTCTCCGACTGGATGACTTCCCATTTTCTAAATCTCAACCTCTCTAAAACTGAACTTCTCATCTTCCCTCCCTCTAAAACCTCCATTCCTGCGCCCATTTCTCTTCAGGTGAATGGAGCCACCATTACTTCTACCTCTCAAGCTCCATTGCCTCAGGGTCCTCTTGGACTCCAATCTATCCTTTACTCCTCACATTCAGTCTATAACCAAATCTTGCTACTTCCACCTAAAAAACATTGCACGCACCCGTCCCTTTCTTAATCCAGCCTCTACTAAAATGCTCATCCAATCTTATTATAACCTGCATTGACTACTGTAACCGCCTTCTCTCTGGCTTTTAGAGATCCCAGATTCTGCTTCTGCAGTCTGTAATAAACGCCTATGCCAGACTCATACACCTCACCTCTCTGTCAATCTCTACACTGGCTCCCTGTTTCCTTTAGAATCCAATTCATTATACAGGTGGCCACATACAAAGCTCTCCATAGCCGCGACCCTGTCTACATCTCCTCCCTTATTAGCGGTCCATCCCATCCCCACCACTTTGCTCAGCCAATGATCTGATGCTATCAGCTCCTCATACCCGCACCCCCAACTCCCACCTTCAAGACTTCTCCCGAGCTGCACCCTTTCTATGGAACTCCCTCCCCCGCAACATCAGACTCACCCGTCTCTCCAGTCCTTCATGAAGTCTCTGAAAACGCATTACTATAGAGAAGCCTATCAGCTCACTCCATGATCCCCCACTGTCATTTTCTGCTCCATCTTCCCATTCAGTCCTCATGCAACCCGCTACTTCAAATACCCTATTCATCCTCAACTAATGTGTCACCCCTCTCCTCTTAGTTTGTAAGCTCTCGAGCAGGGTCCTTCCTCCTTCTGTTCCGTGTCTGTAACATATGTATATTTGTTATTCTGTTTCTCCCATTGTACAGTGCTAAGGAATTTGTTGACGCTTTATAAATACTTGTAACTGTAACTAACACAACTAAGGCTGGGGTCAGATGAGCGTAGTGTTCACGTCCGTGATTGCGCCTAAAAGTACGTCCGTGATAGCATGAAAGAAAGTCCATTGGAGCCTGACACATGAAGTACGTCCGCACTGAACTGCGGACGCATGACGGACGCTGCAAACGGACGCAGGTTAGGCAAGAACGTAATACTGCTAGAACGGACGTGCGGAGTGCGCTGCGTCCACAACGTCTGCATAGCTTTGTGTGTGAGTGATGGAGCATGGTCAGACGGACTGCATTTATACGTCCAGCATTTTTGACGGACAGAATGTTTTTTCATTGTAATTTATTTTCCCCTCCTACATCCGTCAAAAAATAACTTCAGTGAAAAAACGGACTGTGTGACCACTACTGCGTCATCCGTACTGACGATGTCCGTGCTGCACGGACGTACAGCCCGTAGAAATCACGCTCGTCTGACCCTAGCCTAAGGCAACAGATTCTGCCTCTTCTTTTGTTTTGAGCACGGAGAAAAACAGTTTCTGTTTTGGGGGGGGTAGGGGCACTCCATATTTCTGCCTAGGCACACCCTAATGTTGGGTGAAAGATTGGCATTAGGTCCCCACCAAGAGGGTTGCCTTGACAGCCTTTTCCTGGTAGAATATCTCTGGATGCCAAAGGATTTCCTCCCACCTGCGAGTGCTGGTAGAACATTTTGCCTAATCCTGTATGTATATACAGGGTGTCCATAAAGTCTCTTTACAATTTAAAAAATTTATTACAAAGGCAAATGAAAAGACAGAAAAGTAAATATTATTACAAAATGAGACGTATATATTTAAGGATTTTTTGCCTCATTTAATACACTTCTATATGGGTACCATTAGCTGCACGAAGCACACCAAGGCGGTACTCGATTTCTTGCCATGTCCGCTGTAGCATACCCTCATCAGTGGTGGCAATGGTATCAGTGATCCTCTGCTTTAGATGAATGTGTGGTGTGGGATCATGTGCAATCAAATCATTGGTCCGTTTTTCTTCGGCGAGACCTCAATTATTGCAAATGTTTACCTTTACCTTTTGACTGAATACGTGGCACCACAACTACATGACCTTCAACCAACCATCATTTGCCAGCAAGATGTTGCACCACCACATTGGGGACTGCATGTTCGTGGGTTCCTTAATGAAACATTTCCAGACCGGTGGATTGGAAGGGGTGGCCCAATTCCCTGACCTCTCTCGTTCACCAGATATCACCCCTCATTTTGTAATAATTTTCATTAGGCCATGGCGTTTTTGTTTTACGTCACATGGGGATGTAGTCTGACCTTGATCTTGTGCTAAATATACTGGGGGGGCTGTTAGAGTGACACATTAAACATATTGGTGTTGAATAAGCTAGGACGACTCATCAGAATACGAAGATGAACAAACCTGCAATGTAACCCATAGAGGACAAGCCAAGATCACATGCAGAAACATCAAGACAATATAGGGGGTTATTCAGAGAGCACCGAAAAGCCGCCGAACAGGTACAAAAAAAAAAATACGTTTGAAAAAGTGGCAACATTGAAACGCTGTTTGCAACGAAAATGCCTGGAATTTACATATAAGGTCCTATGAATGATAATAAAAAGGTCTGTTACAGAAAAATGAAAAACACTTAAGAAAACGAAACAAAAATTGCTGAACCAATCCGAAAAATGCCTAAAAGATCCCAATATAAATCAAGAGACATTTTGCTGCAGATTAAAAGAATAAACGGTTTATTAGATATAGGATAAAAATGAGAATATTTTTAACATCGAAGCCTATGGGATTCACCTGAATAAACCTACCGAATGAAAACACTGAACAGCAGGGCACTTCGGCAACTTTTCACTGCTGTTCGGTGTCTCTGAATAGATTAACCATTGCTTCTCTATGGGGGATTTCACTGCCCTTAAACAGGCACTGTACTTGCTGGCAGTTTGCCAAAATTCGGCAAACTGCCTGCTCTCTGAATAGCCGAATGGCCCCGAAATGTCACCGTATGAGGAAACTCTCTGTTCGTTGACATTTCATGGCCTGATCGTCTCTCTCTGAATAATGTCTGTAGTATCAATAAAACTCTCCAATGAGCTACAGACAATAGGTTTGATCATGTCGAAAAATATGGTTAGTCTAAATCATTTCGTCCAAATTATTTTCAGGAAAATGAATTTTGTCCCAAAGGGGATTCGGGTCTTCCGAATTTTGTTAAAAATTATGTTTTGCCAGAATTTTCCTCCATTTTTTTCCATTGTGCTGTCTTTGCCTGCAATATTAATTTAATTACCGGCTGGGTGAAATAGAGGTAACATCACTGCTCTATAACCGTGGAGACTGTGGAGACACAGGTTCGCATCCCAGTCAGAGCAACTCTCCAGTAAGTGTCCTTGGGTAAGACACCTAACGGTACATACTCGCCACCCAGGACATACTTGAAAACTAGAGAAATCTCAATGTATCCTTCCTGGTAAAATCCTTTCTCAAAAATAAAAAATTGATTGTGGTAAGGTGTGTGGGCCGGGGCATTGTCTGTGATGGTGCTTATATTTCCCCTCAATTCTTGAGTTGGTCCCCGTAATCCTATGGGAAATCCACTTGGGATCTAGTGATACATTGTGATGACAGTTATGGCATGCAATGTGCACTCTACATTACAGTATATATTGTATTGTGTTTAACACTTGCGTTCACATCCTATGACGTCCATGTTTCATTAATGTGGGTAGAGCCGCTAAAGTGTGCCTGGTGAAGGGGTCCTCAGGGTCAAGGACTGTCACTTTGCAGTTGGCAAAGTGGCCAGTTTTTAGTGGACTTGCATGTTTTTTGCACTTTTGAAATATTGTGTGTGTTTACGTATGCGCTGGAGACACATAGGGCCATATTACAATGTTGGTGCTAACTTAACCAGAGCTGTTGTAAACTTAAAACCTCCATAGGCTATAATGGCTCTGGGAAGTTTACACCAGCTCTGGTTAAGTTAGCACCAACTATGTAATATGGCCCATACATTTTTACGCTGCATTATATACTATTGATGGAGCTCCACCAGTCAAATTCCATTATTGAAGTTTCCCTACCACATCTGTTTTGGGTGGTGCATTGGTCAATTTGCAGCCACATGCGACTTTGGGTCCCTTTCCTTAGAATGGAAAGGAGTTTGCAGTTCCTCAGGGAGGCCACAGGTGTTCATTTGTACGTTTTATTTCTTTATTTCTATTTTTAATTCACACTTAGGCTGGGGCCACACAGACATTCTTTCTGCACTCCGGTACGCCCTCATGGCCCCAGCCTTAATTGATACTTGGATGATCTACAAACCTGTGCCATAAATCCACTCCTAGTATAGCAAGCCACCTTAGGGCTGCAGAATGAAGGACTCTAGCTCTCCAAATATTATGGAAATAGTCTTATAGCACCGCGGTTATTCTATGTTAGTATTTAGAACTAGACTCTTCTACATCAGGAACATCTTAACTGGAATTCTAAAATCCGGAAGGCTCCGAAAACCACAATATTCCAAGCCATCTGGATTTTGCTTATTACGGACAAGCACCACTCTATAGGTCACTGCTGCTTGGGAACTTGGCTCCTGATTGGCTGCGAGTCTCTGGGTAGCCCCATTGTGTGACATGTTGCCTAGAGTCTTGTTGACTCCAGGCAGCATGTCCACAAAGAAACGCTGCAGAGTGCTTCCAGCATGTTTACAAGCTGGGAGATGCAGCATGAAGGCGATGGCAACGCTCCAACCACAATCTTTTTCCTACGAGGCATCAGATTCTCCCGGATTCTGAAATCCAGAATCGGTAATGGTCAGGGTCACAAGCATTCTGGATTAGGGGCGCTCGACCTGTATTTGCAAAATCCTCCTTTAGCAAATAAATCCCAATTAGGTAAATTCCCATTGCCATGAAATCTGATGTGCATAAAGGTTCCCGATGCCTAGAGCGCGCCTTTACATTTGCTGTACGTGGGTGTAAAGCGTGCGTTAAAAACTCCACATATTTCTATTCTTTGACTTATTTATTTATTTGTTATCAGCAAAATGTACTAATCAGCCTGTTCCAGCCGCGACGGAGGATTCTCGGAAACCACAGAGCTGCAATTCTACAAATCAACAGAATGATGCGGCTGGAAATAGTCTTGAAGTGATTTCCAAACAAACTACTTTGTTGATATTGAATCAACCAGAATAATTAGCTTTGAAAGCTGCAATCTGGAGGGAACTCAACAAATTCTGAGTTTAATTATTTTAACACCATGCGTGCCAGGTGGCTGAATCACATTGTGCTTTATACATCTACCTGGTGGACAGCGACCTGTCACGGTTAAGAAAAGAGAATAATTATAGCAAACATAGAATTATTACTTTTCTTGATTTTATCATTTTTTTGGAGTGATAATACTACACCTGAGGTAAGTATTATGGGAAAGATGTTTCGTACTAGAAATGTGCAGGGCGAAACATTTCTCTTTGGTTCAATCCAAAAATTTTGGATTGGGTCAGAATTTTTCAGACATTCAGAAAATAGGGTTACTTCTAGGGTTAGGTTACAGCTACGTTTAAGGTTAGGGTTACTGTTGAGGTTAGTTACTTTCAGGATTACGCTTAGGGGTAGGGTTACTTTTGGGGTTAGGTGTTACTATCTCTTCTTGAATCCAGTTTAGCGATACTTTTAGAGTTAGAGTCACTTTTAGGGTTTTGGTTACTGCCTCTGCTTGTTTTAGGATTAGGGTTAGGTTTACTTTTTGGGTTATGGTCACTCCTTTGACTTGTTCTAGAATTAGGATTTTGGGTTACTGCCTCTGCTTGTTTTATGATTAGGATTAGGTTTACTTTTTGGGTTATGGATGGTCACTCTTTTTGCTTGTTCTAGAATTAGGGTTTTTGGTTACTGCCTCTGCTTGTTTTATGATTAGGGTTAGGTTTACTTTTTGGGTTATGGTCACTCCTTTGACTTGTTCTAGAATTAAGGTTTTGGGTTACTGCCTCTGCTTGTTTTATGATTAGGGTTAGGTTTACTTTTTGGGTTATGGATGGTCACTCTTTTTGCTTGTTCTAGAATTAGGGTTTTGGGTTACTGCCTCTGCTTGTTTTATGATTAGGGTTAGGTTTACTTTTTGGGTTATGGTCACTCCTTTGACTTGTTCTAGAATTAGGATTTTGGGTTACTGCCTCTGCTTGTTTTATGATTAGGGTTAGGTTTACTTTTTGGGTTATGGATGGTCACTCTTTTTGCTTGTTCTAGAATTAGGGTTTTTGGTTACTGCCTCTGCTTGTTTTATGATTAGGGTTAGGTTTACTTTTTGGGTTATGGTCACTCCTTTGACTTGTTCTAGAATTAAGGTTTTGGGTTACTGCCTCTGCTTGTTTTATGATTAGGGTTAGGTTTACTTTTTGGGTTATGGATGGTCACTCTTTTTGCTTGTTCTAGAATTAAGGTTTTGGGTTACTGCCTCTGCTTGTTTTATGATTAGGGTTAGGTTTACTTTTTGGGTTATGGATGGTCACTCTTTTTGCTTGTTCTAGAATTAGGGTTTTGGGTTACTGCCTCTGCTTGTTTTAGAATTGGGTTTACTGTTTGGGTTATGGTCACTCCTTTGGTGTCAGGGTCACCACGCTCTGGCCCCTGGCACCCACGATAAGCCCTGCAACATGAACAATACAGGTTCCCTGGACTCTTTCAGAACTGCATCCCAGCCCTGGAGCCCCACCTGAGCTCACCTTGCCCTGATTTAACCTGCTCATAAGGAAGCTACACCCCCCTCTGGACACTTCCATATTGAAGTCCCCGACTGTGTTCCTGTGCAGAGCTATTCCTGAACCCTCCTTTGTTGTATCTCCAAAGACTGCCTGAGGACCCTGTTTATTACCTGGACACTCATTCTTCATACCGGTACCCCCTTATGCTCCCTGTTCCCCCCATCTGGAACACCGTGTATCAGATCCCCTGGATATGGACTTTGACCACCCTGCCTGCCGCCTTGCCTAGACCCCTGCATTCCCAACGGCCGCTCTATTGATTAATCCTTACTGGTACCTTTGCCTGAATGTCTGTTATCTGTATTGTTTAGTGTTATTCTTTATCCATTCTCTGCCCGTATGCTGTTAAGTTCCCTTTGTGTCTATTTCTGCTTTCCTCTGCTCTAGCCTCTTATTCTCATCTTTGCTATCCCTCATTTCTCCTTCTTAGTAAGTACTTCTATATTCAGTTTTCCCTTACCTCTCATCCCACTACTCTCAGCCATCCCTCTTGCCTCAACTTCCTTTCCTTGCATCTCCTCTCCTCCTCTAAAGCTATTCCCCTTTGTGCACAGTCTCCTCTCTTGTCTGGTTCGTGTCTCTTGTTTGATTCATGCTTCTTGTGTTGTTGTGTTTATTATAAATAAACCCTTTTGTTTATCTTGCAAACCTGCTTCATCACTGCATCTTAGGCTCACAACCCCACCTGCTGCATTAATCGCAGTCTGAACCGTGACATTTGGCTTGTTCTAGAATTAAGGTTTTGTGTTACTGCCTCTGCTTGTTTTAGGATTTGGGTTAGGTTTACTTTTTGTGTTATGGTCACTAATTTGGCTTGTTCTAGAATTGGGGTTACTGCCTCTGCTTGTTTTAGGATTTGGGTTAGGTTTACTTTTTGGGTTATGGTCACTCTTTTGGCTTGTTCTAGAATTAGGATTTTGGGTTACTGCCTCTGCTTGTTTTATGATTAGGGTTAGGTTTACTTTTTGGGTTATGGTCACTCTTTTGGCTTGTTCTTCAATTAGGGTTTTGGGTTACTGCCCCTGCTTGTTTTATGATTAGGGTGGATAAGGGTTAGGTTTACTATTTCTGCTTGATTGTCGACTAGACTTACGGTTACTCGTTGAGCTTGTTTTCGAATTGGGGTCAGGGTCACTTTTAGGGATAGAGTTAGTGTTAAGGTTGCTATTTCTGTTCATTTTACGATTAAGGTTAGGGTAGGCTTGTGCACCGATTTTTTTTTCGGTTCGATTCGGTTTGATTTTTCGGATTTTTAAACTTTTCGATTCGGCTCGTTTCGACCAATTTCTGTTTCGGTTCGGCTCGATTCGTTTTTCGGGTACATTTTTTTTCGGAATATCGACCATTTTTCGTATTTTCGTGTCACTTTGCTCGTTTTTTGTATCGACTTTTTGTAATTTCGGAAATTTTCGTTTTTCGGAATTATACATGTTTTCGGAATATCGACCGTTTTTCGTATTTTCGTGTCACTTTGCTCGTTTTTTGTATCGACTTTTTGTAATTTTCGTTTTTTCGGAACGTCTGTTCTCCTCGTTTCAAAGCACTTTCAAAGCATTTCAAGTCCATTCGAAAATTCCGAAAATATTTCGTTTCGGCTCGGAAAACTTTTCGGATCTGCCATTTTCAGATCTAAAAATTTTCGGAAATTCGGCCGCATCCGAAAACACGAATCGGGAAATTTCGTGAAAATTCCAAAATTCCGAAACGCACATCCCTAGGTTAGGGTCACTTTTAGGGTTAGGATTACTGCTTCTGCTCTTTTTATGATTAGGGTTAGGGATTTTTGCATTGCAAATTGTTGTGGTCATCCAAGTCAATCCAAACCGATCCGATTTATATTCGGGTCATTTCAAATCCATTTGGAAAATTTATTTGGGAGGCAATTCATTTCAGTAGCACAGTGATTAAGAATTTGGATATTCTGCCGAATTGTATTTAGTCCAAACCTAAACACGCAAGCCTATTTCATATACAACTGTAACCACAGGGTTGCTGATGTATACCATCTGTAACATGTAAGGGGTTATTCAGAAATAGGGATGAGCCGAACACCCCCATGTTCGGTTCGCATTCGAACTCGAACAATTTCAAAAGTTCGAGTTCGAACTCGAACTCGAACCGAGCTCACTGCAAGTCAATGGGACTCAAAAGTTCGATTTTTATTAGAGTGCCCTCCAAGAGGGCATATATGCTAGATATTTGCCATAAAAGGTGTATGGGGGTCCGGGTAGTGCCCTGGGGGACAGGAAACAAGGACAAAAAGTAAAAAAAAAAAAGTTTTTAAAGGGACAGTGAGTTTTCCATGAAATAAGGGTTAAAAATAAAAACGAAAAATTCCTTCAAATATCGTGCCTAGGAGGTCCCCATAACCTGCTCGTGAAGTGGCGGATTTCTAGGATGTATAGAAACATTTAAAAACAAAAAAATGACATTTCAAATGACGGTAAACGGTTTTCCTTTAATCTATTCATAAACAACTGCTTGGGGCGACAGCCTGTATGAAAAGAGACATTTTAGGACACGCAGATCAAGTTTAGTGATTTTTTTGGGCTAAATTAAGGTGAAACTTATGCAGGCTTTGGATGAAAGTAACAATAGGTGCTTTAAAATTGGGCCTTTAGTGTTGGCAACAGTGCCGTCACACCGTAACCCCTCTGTGGTATTGTTGTGGAAGAGTGCAGGGGTGGGCCCTGCGGTCCAATATTAAAATTATATGAATCTGGTACAGGCGTCAGTGGCAGTGCACCCAAATATTTTGCCTTTGGTGGCAGCAAATGCCTTCACACCGTCAGTGGCGTCACTAGGGTTGGTGTCACCCGGTGCAGTAACTCATGGTGTCACCCCCCCCCGAGTTTTACATTTATTTTTATTTTTTTAACTACTGTTACTCATAAAGCAGTACTCCCATATAATACTGAATGCTCATAATACACGGCGCCCATTACTGTGAGGTTTAAAAAATCTAGAAATAAAGAGACTCTTTACTACAGAATATAATAATAAACGGTTTATTAGATATTCAGGTAATTCAAAGAGATCTGAATTGCTTGAGAAAGTTAACCGAACACTGAAAATCAGTGTTCGGTTACCTTTCTTGGCCATTCGGCTATTCAGAGAGCAGGCAATTCGCCAAATTCTGGCGAATTGCCTGCACATATGGTGCCTGTTCGGTGCCTGTTCGAGGGCAGTGAAATCCCCATAAAAAAGCACTGCTTCGTCTATTCAGAGAACACAAACCAGCAGTGAAAGGTTCCCGAATTGCCCTGCCATTCGGTGGTTTCATTCAACAGGTTTATTCAGGAGAATCCCATAGGCTTCAATGTTCAAAATATTCCCGTTTTAATTCAATATCTAATAAACCATTCATTATAAAATTCTGCAGTAAAGACTCTTTTTATTTATCTTTTTTTTTGTGGATATTTTAAGCATTTTTCTGTTGTTTTTTTTTTTAAAAAAAAGTCAGTTTTTTTTTTTTTAAGTTTTCTTATTTTTTTCTGTAATAGCCCTTTTTATTATCATTCCATGGACCTCATATGTAAATTTCAGACATTTTCGCTCAGTAGTTTCTTTGCAAACAGCGTTTCACTTTTTACACATTCATGCAAACTGTTTTCCTAATTTATTCACTCCATTCGTCTGCGGTGTCGGGTTTTTCCGGCGGCTTCACTGCGTGTGATCGGCTCCTGCTCGGGTTTTTCCGTGGTTTTCGGTGGGTTAATCCAGATGTTTTTGCGGGTTTTCAGCGTGCATTCGCTGGGTTTTGCGGTGAGTTTTCGTCGGGTTTGCGGCGGCTTTTCCCTGCACTTCGACGGCCCTGTGGTGCTTGCTGAATACACCGCAGGGTCGCCGAAATGGGATCGGCAAAACGAACCGAATTGAAGAGAACAAAAAGTAACCGAACGTGCGGTGACTTTTCGAATCTCTTTGAATTACCCTGATTGAATTAAAACGGGAATATTTTTAACATTGAAGTCTACGGGTCAAAACATTTCCCTAACCCTGTGGCTCAGAATTTTTTTTTCTAAAAATGTTTAAAATATCCTAAAAAATCTCTTTACTACAGAATATATTATTTATTATAAACGGTTTATTAAATATTGAATTAAAACGGGAATATTTTTAACATTGAAGTCTATGGGGCAAAACATTTCCCACACGAATACACGAAAATGTCCAAAATCACGGAAAAAAGTCGATACAAAAAACGAGCCGAAACTAAACGAACTGAAACGGAAATAGGCCGAAATGATCCGAAATGAAAATTGACGAATTACGAATATTATATCAACATGCAGACCTATATATACGTATATATCAACACGCAGATATATATATATATACACCCACCCACAGACCTCAGACCATATATACACATACGCACATGGGGAGGTGGCATGTGGACAATCTCAACTAAATGCGCCCCCCTCATTTGGCTGATCCCTCCAGAAGAAATGTTGAACCCAACAGAGCAGAGAATATATATATTATTCTCTGCTCTATCGGGTTCAACATTTATTCTGGAGGGATCAGCCAAATGGGGGGGGGCAATTAGTTGCCAAAATGTGTGAGTAATACAAGTCTGGATATATATATTTATAAGAATATAGATATATATCTTATCTATATATATATATATATATATCTATCATACCTGCCCTTACCTTCCCCTATAAATTTGCTAAAAATATACACACAAAAAACAAACCACTGCCTGAGACCCCGCGCAGCCCACATGCCACCCCCCTCTACCTGGCTGAATGTATCTAATATATATAATTAAATACATTCAGCAAGGTAGAGAAAGAAAAAAAAAGTTTTATTTTATGTTCTCGGGGACATTTAAAAATGTCCTCGGATTTTATTATTATTAGAAATGTGTCGCCTTACCTTAGCCTGATGGTCAGTGGGGGCTCCCTGGATCCTGGTGGGGGCTGGGGGGGTCTACCGTGGCCGCAGGTGCAGTGGCTCCCTCCCTGCGCGCACAGTCGCAGCTCTGTCATCCGGCGGCCGCATGCTCCTTGCTCCTCAAGGGGATCCTTGGGAGGCCCCTGCAGGCTACCCTCTACAGTGCCTGATTAGAGGGCCGTGTCTGCTTGATTTTTTAGTAACAAGAATGTTTTATCCCATAGGCTTCAATGTTAAAAATATTCCCGATTTAATTCAATATCTAATACACCGTTGCTTATAATATTCTGCAGTAAAGAGTCTCTTTATTTCTCGATTTTTTTGTGTTTTTAAGCATTTGTTATACTTTTTTCAATTTTTTTTTTCGAACTTTTGTCGAACATCCCAAAAAGTTCGAAGTTCGTTAACTTTCGAACTGCCAATGTTCGAATCGAACTCAGGACTGATCGAACCGAACAGCTCATCCCTATTCAGAAACCCCTTCTCGTTCGGCCGGTTGCGTTTCGGGGATTCTATTTTGCCGACCCTGCGGTGAATTCACAATCGCACAGAGTCCCCAAATTGCACTGTACATGGAGCCGCCGATCAGACTACAGAAGAACACTAAACTGGCCACCAAACTGACCACTGAATGCCACCAAACTGACCACCGAACTGTAGGGAAAAAACCCCCCACAGAACTCTGCTATTCTTCTAATAGGTGTTTAAACCAATAAAAATTTATGGAAATAATAGAAAAGTTCCTTTAAAAAATAATAAATCTGTTAGAGAATTAAAAAAAAACACCTTTAAAAAGAAATTGGAAATAAGAATATGTCTAAAAGTACAACAAAATATTCCAAGAAATAGAAAATAGACGGTTTGCTGAAAATGAAAACAATAAAAGGTTGAATAAAAAAATAGATAAAAGGATAATATTGTTTTACGTTGAATCCTATGGGATTCAACTGTTTAAACTTGTTGAGCTGAAGCACCAAAAATCAGGACATTTCAGTGCAGTTCCGCATTCTCTGAATAGATTAACCATTACATCTCTATGGGACAATTTCGCTATCAGCGAACTGCAATTCGAAATTTCAAATCGATCCAAAACAAAACAAAACTTAATACGAGACGAAAATAGTTACGAAATTCCGAAAATGAAATGATTTAAACGAAACAAAACAAATTTTTCAGCCAGACACATCACTACTGTTTGAGTGCAATTCAGTGACAAGTTCGCTGCTTACTGAATAACCCTTTTAGTATGGTCTAACATACAGTTCATTCTGCTTCTTGCTCCAATACCTATATACTAGGGATGTGCGTTTCGGGTTTCGGAATTTCGGAATTTTCCCGAAATTTCCCGATTCGTGTTTTCGGATGCGGCCGAATTTCCGAAAATTTTTAGATCCGAAAATGTCAGATCCGAAACGTTTTCCGAGCTGAAACGAAATATTTTCGGATTTTTCGAATGGACTTGAAATGTGTCAAACGAAGAGAACAGACGTTCCGAAAAAACGAAAATTTTCCGAAAAACGAAAATTTGCTGAAAAACGAAAATTTTCTAAAAACGAAACTTTTCCGAAAAAACGAAAAGTCGATACAAAAAACGAGCAAAGTGACACGAAAAATACGAAAAATGGTCGATATTCCGAAAAATGTACAATTCCGAAAAACGAAAATTTCCGAAATCACAAAAAGTCGATACAAAAACCGAGCACAGTGACACGAAAATCCGAAAAATGGTCGATATTCCGAAAAAAAATGTACCCGAAAAACGAGCCGAGCCCAATCGAATCGAAACCGAAATCGGTCGAAACGAGCCGAATCGAAAAGTTTAAAAATCCGAAAAATCAAACCGAATCGAACCGAAAAAAAAATCGGTGCACAAGCCTACTATATACATTGATAAACTATAAGTTGCGGGGGAAAACTGAGAAACGTAGGTAATTAACCATTTAATGTTCAGTGCAGCTGGTAAAACTCTGATTCAAAATGGTTGATTGCAATACTTTGGCAATTTTTAAACCTTTCTGAAAGACATGGGGCCGTATTCCTTGTAAGGTGTAAACTTACCAGGTCCATGAACATCTGTAAAGTTGGTAAGTTTATAGGGTTCTGGTTAAGTTTATACCTGACTCGGACTCTAGCTGACAATTTGACCATGCATGTCACAGTCAATAAAATTCAAAGAGAAAAATATGGTGTGAACTTATGCCACAGCCTTACATATAACCACGACTGGAACCTTCTTTTTCTTTCCGGTGCTTTGTAGACCTGGCTGTGGATATCTGGCCCGTTGTGTTTATACTGTGCCGAGAGATTGTATAGATACATGAGAAGCACCAAAGCTGTCACTATAACATCCATAACACATCATCCTTGCAACGTCATTGAAATCCGAATGTTGAAAGACAACTTTCAAGCTAGACCGGGCCAGGTGAGTAAACCTTGACTGTGGCATTGGAATGCTTAGACTAACTATTACTGTAATTGAACTTTGAAATGGTCTTCTGCTTTCCACGTGGTTGAATTTTCAGTTAATTCTTTAAAACACTTGTTCATTCCACAGTATATCATTATACAGTGTCCCAAAGTGTCCATTTTGGAAAGCCACCCATTTACTCTAACGATGGTAAGAACATTAATTTTTTTATATATATATATTTGTCCTTGTTGATTTGTGTTACTAAAGAGGCAGGTCACACTTTATGAAATATTGAGGACAGCAAAAATAAGGTCTCTGAGAACGAGCAACAGCACTAGTGACCTCCCATATGGTTTGTCCCCATCAGGTTTCAAAGGAATTGTTAGCTCGATGGTGCCTTTACAGAAAAGACAATAATTGAGAATACTTGACTACCCAGGATATACTTGAAAATGAGAGAAATCTCAAAAGTATCTTTCCTGGTAAAATACTTTATAAATAAATAAATATTTGGCTTTTCAGCTCTGGACTCCCTATTTTGGGTGATAGCAGAATGATTTGCCTATGATATTGTCTTCTCTGGCCCAGACATGAACGCCATTGTCAAGGTGTTTAGAGCGCTATACCCTCCTCATGAGGCCTAACAAGGTCAAAACAATCTTCAGTGGCTGTTGTAGCTCTCATGCAGAGGAAATATCCTTGGCTTTCAGTTCTGGATACCCTTTTTGGGTGGATGCAGGCTCATTCGCATATGGCACGGTTCCCTCTATAATGGCACCATCAGGCTAAACCTTTCCTAAGCGTACTGAGCAGGAACATACCGTAAGGCAGACCACTAGTGTTGCTGCCCACTCTCATTGTTCTCCTGGACCTGTTTTTGTTTTAAGTATTGAGAACCAGTATTTATCATCTAGGGAGGTCCACACTCTAAAATTGAACCATTCTTTCAACTTGTCTACACCTTGGCCATATTTTCGAGGCTACCTATCATCTTGTCAGTGATCCACTGTTTAATAGACAGTCCTCCTGGAAGATTAATTAACCTTTTTTAACTCGTATTATCTTCTTATTAATAATTCAACTTTGCTGAAAAGCCAATGGACAAAATAATGTCATCTGTAATGCTAAATTCCTGTCTGCTTCAATTTCAATTAAAAGTTCGGCAATGTTTGATACCTTCCCCCTGCGGAGAGCAGATTCTCCGAGCCCACAGGTGCATATGTAGTGTGTTAGCTTTTAATTAGTTTTGAGAAATTATCTAAAACCATATGTGGTCTAGGGCCTTATTGCTAGCTGTCTTTAAATAACCACTGGAGACTTTATACATAACGGGCCTGATCACAACTTAGACGTTAAAGGTAATACTCAAATGGAAAACATTTGTGTCTACCGTTTTCAATTTGAGGCTCGCATTTAATGTCTGTATTATGACAGAGACACTTTGCCAACAGCTTGAGTCGTAATACTTTTGATCCACAATCTGATAATACCGGTGTAACGGATCTCTATGCCTGGACAGGGTCACATCTGCCCAATGCTGCTTCCTCGCTGGACTCCCAGGTTCTCCTCGTGACTCTCACGCCTTTCTCCAGTACCTTAGCCGCAGCTTAAGGACAGTTACACGTAGAAAGCCTGACTAGCACCCCCAGAAATAATCCAAAACTGTATACCTGTAGCCTTTCGTTGGTACAGCGAGCAGGAGGTACCTGCTACCCCAAATTAGGAGCCCTAACTTCAAGCTTGGTCAGAATAGAACTGACTGTTTATTCACAGAGACACTGTGCATAAAATCAAACAGATTACATCACAGATCAGATAACTGCACAGGACCTTCAAACAATGGACAATGGGATTTCCTAGGAGGAGAAGGGTGAGGGAGAAAGCAGTGTAAAAGGAATTTCTTATAGAGAAAATGTACACAATAGAGAGAGCAGGTACTAATACAGAGGTCACACTATACAGAGACAAGGTACACAGAAAACACAAACACCCTGCATCTAAAATTGTAGATACAGGGTGACTTTCACAAAGGAAAGAGCAGGAAAACAATTTAAAACCTCAGGCTCACACCTCCCAAATACATTTCTAGGCCCATGTACTTCGAGTCCAAAGTGACGCACGTCACAACCGGTGACGTTGAGCGCCACTGTTATCTGCTTCAGGTATCCATAGGACTCCATGGAGATGGTGGAAATCTTGAGTGAGCTATGCAAGAACGAGTGAGGTCCAGCAGTGGTGGTGGAGGGATACACTGAGGAAAATATTCCCACAAATATTCCCACAAATAGTTCCCAGTGTTCCTCTGCCTGCGGAGCGAGGAAGTGGTAGATTGCCTCTCTCTCTCCATGGAGGGATATGAGGTGAGTATGGGTATTTTTAGGTGGGTTTAGATTTGTGTGTTATGTAATTGTGCTGTAGCGGAATCACTTAACACCAGGGTCTGAAATGTTGTCAAACCTGAATAACGTCAGACACAGATGGGGAATGAGCTGGTTGGAATTAATTGCTCTCCACCTGCAGGGGCCACATCAGCGCCTACCATACAAAGTATGGGAGACGTTACTGTACAGTAACCTGGTGTAAAATATGTTGGAATACGATGAGATAAAAATTAGCACAGATATGTTCTTCTGTACAGCTCGAGCGCTGTTTTTTGCGGCCAGGTTGGGATCTGGTCCAATGTCTCCAGAAGTTATCGTAATGCTGGTAATCGCTATTCCTCTCTTGCCGCAAGCTGAGCTTACTGCTTGAGCATTGAGCACCCCTACTGTAAATTGAGTAAATTGATGTCTCCTGTACCTTGATAGGAGGTGATCATTTGCACCTGGGACTAGAAGAATGGCCTATTATTCCATGGTATCTGGGTTTCCTGTCTTGGAGTAGATATTTCCTTTGTCGATATTTGTGTATCACCACAGCACGTGGAAGCGATGTAATCCTTCTCATTTGTCAAAATGACTATATAACCTGTATATTCACAATAAACACAATGAGTCGTTTCACATTCATCTAATTAACCTCCCCCCCCCTTGCTAGCCTTCCAACCTTTGGTGTATTAAAATTCTAATTCTTGCCATCAGGTTTACCGGCACAGCGTTGACCTGTCTGTTATTATCTCTGAGCAAGACGCATTGTGATCATTTATTTTGTATCTTGGAAAGCATCTAATTTTCCAGGCACATTGTTCCAGGTCACTGCATGCCGTGGGCTGGTAAATATGTATTTTGGCTTTGGCGCTCTGTGAAGGTGCGCTTTCTATGCGCGCTTTCCTTATCCTACTCACGCATTGCAAATCTCTAATTGACCTGCCAAAAAGCAGCACTGGGTTATTTAATACATTTGGAGAATGAAAACCCGCAGTGTTAATTATCTGTAGCTTAATAGAACGGTGACTTTTATTGACACTAATGGATGCCGGAAATCAGATTATTATTTTATTTTTTTAAAGTACGCCGACTCAATATACATTTGATGAAAAGTCAGGCGATAACTAATTTGAGTATAAAAATACAGTTTGTATTTTCATGTTTCACTTTTTTTTGTTATTATTTTACTTTTCTTATTATTTATTATTGTTTTAAAATGTATTTATGTGCAAAAAAAACCCCACACTTTAATCACATATCAAAGGTCTTCAGAGGACAGCAGTTGCAAATCTACAACCACCCCAGTACACTGCTTGTCCATGTATATTCCAAAATATACTGGGGTGTAGCAAATGCATACATAAGGGTCTATTCAAAGAAAGGTGAACCTCAGAAGAATGACTGGAGAAGTGAAAATTCGAGGTCAAAATATCCAAACCAGAAAAATTCTCCCATTTATCTCACTTTCCAAATCGGCTATTTGCTCTTGATTGTTCTCTTCCTGCAAATTCTCCTGGTTTTCACCTTTCTCTAAATAATCCTGATAGAAGTTGTCAGGGCACCTTGCAGTACGGTGCTGGGTCAGGCCTATTCATCCGGCAGCCTTCCCAGCCTCCTGGCTGGTGCCGTTCCCTGGTGTGCGACTCCTTCACGGTCCATAATGGCCTCTCCTTGGGCTCCATGCAGAGCCAGGAGAATTGTGAGGTTTCAGTCCTGCGCTAGGCCTCAAGATGGCGCTGTCTGCATAGCCTGCCACTTCCAATAGGATGGTGAGCACTTGGCACTTGCTGATGATGTCACTGGCGTCCTCACCAGGTAAAAGGAGCCTGTAGGGCCCCTACATATAAAAAAAAACGTTCAACCCCTTCAGTCACTGCTCCAATATTGCCCCTCCTAGGTTTTGTATCTATTCCCATTGTACCCTTGCCCTACCTATTCTGATCGACCTCCCCAGTGTACCCACCCAGATCCGTTTATTTGACTTGCCTGTCCCGACCTGAGACTTTTATAACCGATATCGCCTGCCAGTCACTTACCCCGACCCCGGATATGTATGTGTCGATACCGCCTGCAAGATGTTTGCCGCAACCTTGGACTTTTTCTCCTTTAGTCCTGACCTCATTTTCTCAGTGCACCTGGTCCCTACTAGTGTTGTGTGCCGTTCGGTTTTCACTTTGCCCACTACTCCACCTCATGGGCTACCCCCATACACTATGACACAAGCATGTGTGTGGAACCAAAGGAGGTGAGAGGGACAGAGCCCCCCCCAGAGGTTATCCTAATAGACACATGCTATACATATACAGCGTGTCCCTGTGATGGAGTATTTTCTGTTTATGCTTTACTTTGCACTCTAAAGTTTCCCGAATTTCCCTAATTTCTATAACCTGAAGATAATGATGGTGAACTAATAAAATGAGCTTGCTAGTTTATAATAATTTTATTGTATTTTGGCTTGCTTTACAATGAGAAGGATATCACTCCCAGATTTTGGGGGTTCCTACACCTATGGATAGTGTAATACCTTAGAGATATAAGATTTTACAGATCATCACAGTAAAGCAAATATTGCAAAAAAAAAGCAAGTTTTTGGTCTCCCAATGAGTATAAAAGTATTCTATTAAGTGTGCAGACCTGACAACTTCGGGAGGTCTAGGATCGGGTGACAGGGGTGTGCCCGCCAAGGGGGATGGCTGTGACGAAATTCACAGCGACAATCACTCAGCCACAGAAATATATGAACCTTCAGAGTCCGGGTGCAAGCTGAAACCAAGGGGGGCCAACCTCGAGATGCGGTGAAGTAAAGATCTCCAGATCCTGGAAATATTTAATTGAGCATCAAAGCAACAGGCTTGACACAGGTTGTTTAGCAGCCGAAACGTAGCCTTGATACACCATTAAATATTTTCGATCCGTATCTGGAGTGCCTGGACCGTTCTTCTACTTTAATTGACTACAATTCGCATCACCGGCATTTTGCTCTCTCACCAGCAGCCAGTCAAGGCCGCACCTGGATGTGCTTGTCTATGGACTGCAAAAGCCCTGATTTACCCATGTTGGCACCACAACCTCCGTTAAACAGGCTCTCTGTGCTTTAACCCTCAAGTCTCCTGAAAACCAGTCTAGAGTTGCCGGGGGTTTGAGTGAAAATTGTGTGTCACACGGCCGTACTGCATGATGTGGAAGGTCTAAGCAATAGCATTATTTCAACTAACAATCTACATACTTCTATTAAAGAATACTCGCGCAGTCCACTGCGGGCCCAGGGTATCGTGGGAAAATATGTAAAGGAGACATACACTGTCACCACGGATTTAATGCTCACGTCTCTTTTGGGTTGCCCTAGCAACCACCCACTATCTTAAAAACTAGCGTTTGAAGCACTGCACGAATTAAATTCTAAATAAACCATACTGAGCTGCCACGATAGCTGTTTCACCTGTTATTTGATGTAAATATAAAATTGTCATGCTGTGATATGTCATGCTGTATATTTTGAGTTGCATTGGCCGTCTTTTATTTTCAAGATTTCATCTAAAACTCATATTAATGGATGCTTATATACGTGGTCACAAGCAGGGCTGCCTTTAGAAAATGTTGGGCACCTTACTAAACCAATGATCAAGGCTCCCTTCTGTCAGCTGACCATTTCAATAAAATAATTAAAAATATAACATTTTGCCTTTTTCTGCAAACCTTATTTTACTGGGAATGGGCTAAATCCCTGGTGGTCCAGCACGTCTATCCTAACCCTCCGATCCCTTGAATGGTCGGTGCCTCTAGCTATTGCCGAAAACAATAGACAGTAACCACAAATACAGCGGGTGAAAGCCTGACCTTCAGGGTTAATAGGAACCAGACACACAAGGTAAACTGGAGCCTGACACACAGGGTTAATGGAAGAATGTCAAGGATCAGTATCGCCAGAGAGTGTCAACCATATTCCAGGGGTCAGTATCACCAGAGAGGGAGAGAGTAGTCAAAACCGGAGCCAAGGGGTAAAGAGCCAGGAGAGTAGTCAGACAAGCAGAGGTCATACACAAGTATATCAATAATTTCTATAACAAGCACTGAAAGGTGGTAAAACCACGTCAGGGCAACGAGTGGCTCTCCGCCGAGTGGTTTTAAACCTGGCGGCGCCACGTCATCATGCCGCACCCCAGTGTCTTACGTGACAGCCGCGAACCTGCAGATCGCATGGCGCTTGGCCAGTGAGCAGCGAGGATGGCGCTGCTGGGCCGGATTGACGTTGTGGGACGTGACATTTATTTGATCGAGTTGGAGTTTTTTTTGCGGATTTTCGATTCACTCAGTGGTTTGTGGTTGCGTTCAGCAGGTTTATCAGCGGCTTTCGGTGCATCGATTTGGCACACTTCAGGGACCCTACAGTGAATGCTGAATTCACCACAGGGTCAGCGAAATTAAGGTTACTGAAGGCGCAGAGGGAGAGAGCTGACATTTCGGTGCTCTTTGAATAACCATTTTAGTTTGGTTGGGATTCGGAAAGGTCCGAATCCAAATACTTTGCATCTGTAAATATATTTGGATTTTACTAAACAATTTTCATTTGCAAATGGGCTCCAGAACATGTTCTTAAAATTTCAACACATCGTACTTGACAGCCGATGTGTTGAAATTATTTGAAAAGCTTTGAGAAATGTTTTTCCTGCACTGAACCACAAGCTCAAGCTGTAATGTAAATGTAGTAGCACCTTTGGCCAGTAGAGGGATCCCTGTGGTCGTCAAAAGGGCTTAGATACAGTGAAAATATACAGTGGGACACCTACAGACAGGTCCAGAAATATTGGGACATTGACACAATTCTAACATCTTTGGCTCTATACACCACCACAATGGAGATGGAATGAAACAAACACAATGTGCTGTAACTGCAGACTGTCAGCTTTAATTTGAGGGTATGTACATCCAACTCAGGTGAACGGTGTAGGACTTACAGCAGTTTGCAGATGTGCCTCCCACTTGTTAAGGGACCAAAAGTAATGGGACAATTGGCTTCTCAGCTGTTCCATGGCCAGGTGTGTGATATTCCCTCATTACCCCAATTACAATGTGCAGATAAAAGGCCCAGAGTTCATTTAAAGTGTGCTATTTGCATTTGGAATCTGTTGCTGTCAACTCTCAAGATGAGATCCAAAGAGCCTTCACTATCAGTGAAGCAAGCCATCATTAGGCTGAAGAAACAAAACAAACCCATCAGAGAGATAGCAAGAACATTAGGCGTGGCCAAAACAACTGTTTGGAACATTCTCAAAAAGAAGGAACGCACCGGTGAGCTCAGCAACACCAAAATACCCGGGAGACCATGGAAAACAACTGTGGTGGATGAATGAAGAAGTCTTTCCCTGGTGAAGAAAACACCCTTCACAACAGTTGGCCAGATCAAGAACACTCTCCAGGAGGTAGGTGTATGTATGTGCAAGTCAACAATCAAGAGAAGACTTCACAAAGAGTAAATACAAAGGGTTCACCACAAGATGTAAACCATTGGTGAGCCTCAAAAACAGGAAGGCCAGATTAGAGTTTGCCAAACAACACCTTCACAGTTCTGGAACAAGATCCTATGGACAGATGAGACCAAGATGAACTTGTACCAGAGTGATGGGAAGAGAAGAGTATGGAGAAGGAAAGGAACTGCTCATGATCCGACGCATACCACCTCATCAGTGAAGCATGGTGGTGGTAGTGTCATGGCGTGGGCATGTATGGCTGCCAATAGAACTGGTTCTCTTGTATTTATTGATGATGTGACTGCTGACAAAAGCAGCAGGATGAATTCTGAAGTGTTTCGGGCAATATTATCTGCTCACATTCAGCCAAATGCTGCAGAACTCATTGGATGGCGCTTCACAGTGTAGATGGACAATGACTCAAAGCATACTGCAAAAGCGGCCAAAGAGTTTTTGAAGGGACAGAAGTGGAATGTTATGCAATGGCCAAGTCAATCACCTGACCTGAATCCCATTGAGCATGCATTTCACTTGCTGAAGACAAAACTGAAGGGAAAATGCCCCAAGAACAAGCAGGAACTGAAGACTGTTGCAGTAGAGGCCTGGCAGAGCATCACCAGGGATGAAACCCAGCGTCTGGTGATGTCTATGCGTTCCAGACTTCAGGCTGTGATTGACTTCAATGGATTTGCAACCAAGTATTAAGAAGGGAAAGTTTGATTTATGATTATTATTCTGTCCCATTACCTTTGGTCCCTTAACAAGTGGGAGGCACATCTGCAAACTGCTGTAAGTCCTACACCGTTCACCTGAGTTGGATGTACATACCCGCAAATTAAAGCTGACAGTCTGCAGTTAAAGCACATTGTGTTTGTTTCATTCCAACTCCATTGTGGTGGTGTATAGAGCCAAAGATGTTAGAATTGTGTTGATGTCCCAATATTTCTGGACCTGACTGTATATATATAGTTTTACAGTTTGACTAATTTTATGGGATTTTCCATAAAACCACTGGGTCCTGCCAGTGCTTTTATGGAATATTACTTGGTAGTCAAAGTGTTAATGTACAGACTTGCTGAAAGACCAAAGAAGCTATTCACTGACCTCCAAATTGGCTCTGTATTGCTCCATTTGGTGCAATTGCAGGTCAATTTGTCTATTCACGAAGCTGTCGATTCACCAAATACTGGCGAATTGACAGCAACATACAGTGCAATTTGCAGCAATTACCCACAATGCATGTAGGGGAGGGGGGTTATGAGCAAAGTCAGCGCCTCCTTCTGGTTATTCCTTCACTAGATGGAAAACAGCGTTGGTCTGAGTTGCAAGAGTGCCTCCAAGAGAAAAAATTCATACAAAGCATAGAGCAGTAAAGCTTAACATGCACGTATATGATGAAAATGAAAGAGTTTCACTCACGTGATTCAGTGTCCTCAATCAGACACTCGATATGCAGGCCGCTGGCAGCTTGGGTAGGGAATGCCAGATTTCCTTTCTTTGTTGGTGGAGATGCAGGGCTTGTTCCCAGTGCTTGTTCCCAGCAAAGTTTGTAGCAAAGTTTGAGCAGGCTGGCGCTCTGGAAATGTAACCTCAGCAGCAGAGGAAAAATGGAAAAAAACGCTCACAGATGTGATAAAATGTTTTATTCCTAAATGAATCAAATAAAATTGATCATAACCGCAAAGTACACCAAAATGCGTTTCACGGTATGTCACCGCTTCCTCCGTCAGTGTAATGCTGTGAAAGTTCAAAGTCCTTTTATTACAAACCAAAAATAAATAAATCCAGCATGGCCGCAGGGAAAATGCCCCCCCTCTTCTTTATTTAAAGTCCAAATGGCGAGGGGAGCCTATCTTTAGGGTGGACAATTCCACCCAAATGCCCAAGCCAACAGGGGCAAAAGATGGTATAACCAAAGTGCAGCATCATGTAAGGGTATCCAAAAAAACACATGAGTATTATCTATACAAAGATATGATAAAATGTTCATATAAAAAAATACATATATAAAATACATGGCATGTGTAAAATACATATAAAATACATAGCACCAAATATATAAAAGTTGGAATCTCTAAAATTACCTGGTATAATAAACAAAATATATGTAGAAATAAAGGGAGAATAAGATAATACAGATATTCAAAGTATTTTAGTTAATTAATAGTATGAGGGAGGAGAAAATGTAGTAGATCTAAAAGGTAAGTAGGTAAGAAGTACCATCACTATAGTGTATGTATCTCGTTAAAGGGATTAGGTGGAGGAATGTTGAGAGCAGGGCCGGCCCGACCATGGAGCAGTTCGGAGCAACCGCTCCAGGCGGCAGATTTTGGGGGCGCAATATTTTGCAGCTGAGCCCCTGCAATGCTTTTTAAACAATGCCGCTGCGCCGGCATCTCATGGAGGCCGGTGCAGTAGCTGTTCCGCGCCGAGTTTCCAGACTAACTCCCAGTCTGGGCGCCACCTGCTGGCATCACCAGACCATTGCATACTGGGAGATGTAGTTCTAGCCTGATTTACTGTATATTGCAAAGAACCAGTTTAGAAATACATGTCCCGGCATGCAATGCTCCAGTGATGCCTCCAGGCGGCGCCCAGACAGGGAGTTAACCAGGAAGTTTGGCGCTGATTTTCACAGATGGGGGGGAACAGTGCCTGGGAACAGTGAGAAGCAGGTGCTGGGCAACATATGGAGGCAGGAGTCAGAGTGCAGACAGAGCCTGCTGGTAAGTTTCCCTCTCCTTTCTACACTCCCATCTCTCCCCCCATCCCTCCTGCACTCACATCTGTGTTACTGTGTGTGTGTGTGTTACTGTGTGTGTGTGTTACTGTGTGTGTGTTACTGTGTGTGTGTGTGTGTGTGTGTGCGTGTGCATAGATGGATTTGTGGAGCTCTGTGATACACTCACCCACCGCACATTACCGTGAGTTTTATTGATCTGGAGCTATGTGATACAGTAATGTGCGGTGTGTATGAGTGTATCACATATCTCCACAGCAATAAAACTCCCAGTAATGTGTAGTGTATATGAGTGTATCACAGAGATCCACAGCAATAAAACTCACAGTAATGTGCGGTGTGTATGAGCGTATCACAGAGCTCCACAGCAATAAAACTCCCAGTAATGTGTAGTGTATATGAGCGTATCACAGAGATCCACAGCAATAAAACTCACAGTAATGTGCAGTGTATATGAGCGTATCACAGAGATCCACAGCAATAAAACTCACAGTAATGTGCAGTGTATATGAGCGTGAGTTTTATTGCCGTGTAGCTCTGTGATATGCTCATACACACCGCACATTACTGTGAGTATTAGTGCTGTGGAGCTCTGATACAATAATGTGCAGTGTGTATAAAAGTATCAGAGCTCCACAGCACTAATACTCACAGTAATGTGCGGTGTGTATGAGCATATCACAGAGCTACATGGTAATAAAACTCATGCTCATATACACTGCACATTACTGTGAGTTTTATTGCTGTGGAGCTCTGTGATACGCTCATATAAACGACACATTACTGGGAGTTTTATTGCTGTGGAGCTCTGTGATACGCTCATACACACCACACATTACTGTGAGTTTTATTGCTGTGGATCTCTGTGATACGCTCATATACACTACACATTACTGGGAGTTTTATTGCTGTGGAGCTCTGATACTTTCATACACACTGCACATTACTGTATCAGAGCTCCACAGCAATAAAACTCCCAGTAATGTGCAGTGTGTATCAGCGTGAGTATTATTGCTGTGGAGCCCTGTGATATGCTCATACACACCACACATTACTGAGTTTTAATGAGGTGGAGCTCTGTGATACAGTAACGTTTGCTGTGTATGAGCGTATCACAGAGCTCCACAGCAATAATACTCACGCTGATACACACCACACATTACTGTGAGTTGTAATGCTATGGAGTTCTGGTTACGCTTTTACATGCCACGTGTTTTTTTTTATTTTGGGGGGGCAGCATTTCATCCGTCGCTCCAGGCAGCACAGTGGCTTGGGCCGGCCCTGGTTGAGAGACAATAGTGGGAAGGACATACTGTCGATGGGGGATGTACTGATGGATGATAGGATAAAGGAGAACTTTCTAAACCATGAACAGATGAGACAGGGACGGGAGTGGGGTATATTGTCTTATATAGGTATATGGTAGTAAACTAATGGATCAGCATATGATAGGGCCATGGAAGGAAATAGATATAGTAGGGAAGATAAACAGGTCATAGAAAATGGCAGAGCTCGAAGTCCTGGTTCAATCCACTAGGGAACAGTGTCTTAAGAGTTAGATCCATTTCATTTCGGCTCTATTAATCTTTTTTAAGAAGTCATCTCCTCTCCAGTTTTTCTCTATCTGCTGAATTGCCATAAACTGGGTGCCCCTTGGATCTTTATGATGTACTTCTTTATAAATACTGCGGAACGGTGTGAGTACATACACCATTTTTAATGTTGTTGATGTGTTCACGTATTCTAACGTTTAGACTCCTAATGGTTCGACCTATATAGTATTTTCGGCATGGGCAAATCAGGAGATAGATCACATGTCTCGAAAAACAAGTTCCAAAGAATTTATGGACATTGTTCCCCTTCATGTCAGTAAATTGTTTTAGGTCTTTGGAACTTTAACTTGTTTTTCGAGACATGAGATTTATATCCTGATTTTCCCTTGTGGAAAATACTATATAGGTTGAATATATCCATAGAATCAACTACTCTACTTACACTATCACTTGCTAAACACTGCACAGATGCACTTTTAAATGAACCTGTTTATGCTGTATATATTTTGCTAAGTTTGCACATCACCTTGCAAGTTTTGCAGATTTGCAAATATAAGATTGGAAGTGGATACACTTGATGTTATGTATTGCTGCTACCTAACACTGCTGCTATAACTAATTTTATATAGATTGTTTATGACATTTGTTGTTTTACCATTTCTATATATTGCACTTTATGCAACTTTGTTTTCTGCTTGATACTACTGTGTTTTATCACTGCTGCCAGAAATAGCATTTCCTCTCTCATAAAGAACCACCAGGTGGCGCCATAAGAACAGACTTTCCCTTTCTTTACTATTACCCACAATTCAGCAGCACCAAAATTACCTTATAGAAGACTATTGTGTCTTCGATTCACTTTTTTTAAGGACCATTTATTCTTTTCATTTTTTGCAAAAACCCTGTTTATTTTTTAAAACGCACTTTTGTATTTTTAGACGACATTTATGCCTTTATTATTTTTTAAAAGACTTTATTAAATTTTGTAACAGAACTTTTTTATTCTTTTTAAATGACCTTTTTTATTATTTGGACACATTTTTACTACTTTTTATGGATTTATTCTCCTATTAGTAGAATAAGAGTCTTCCATTCATTTATTTTTTTTACAGTTCGGTGGAATGCGCCGATGCTAATTTGGTGCAATTTGTTGGTTTTCTCCGATATCCAATAACCACTTCGGCAACTCCAATTTCGGAAAATTGCGTTGGACAATCACTAAATAGTGGATTCACCATTTTTTGGGCAAAAGCAAATTGCCAAATTGAGGCGAAACACAGAGCGTCGAAATTGTGTGCTTTGTGAATAGACCATCAGCAGAACAGTAGAGAAATCAAATGTGCCATCGGGGACAATGATACTTCAAGTAGTAGAAGCATAATGTAGCAAATCTTAGTACCCCAACAGGGTCACATCTGCCAATGCCTCTTCCTTGCTGGACCCCCGTGTTTTCTTCATGACTCTCGATCTTTCTCTTGGTCCTTAGCCGCAGCTTAAAGATGGGTACACATAGAGAGCCTCACTAGCGTCCCCCAGAAATAAGGCGTGGCTGTAGAGCTAAGGTTTTTCCGTTGGAACAGTGAACAGAATATAGCTGCTACCCAAACCATGAGTCGTGACTGCATGTAGGGTCAGAATATGTCACGCTGACCCTTTGCTTGAGCCATGCGGCCTTAATTCATGGAGGGATGTAGCTCTTGAGGCAGGTTAGCTGCTGGCTGAAGTGGCGGATACAGCATATATGACAATACAGATTCCAGGCAGGAAAACAACAAGACTGTAACACGAGGGGCAGGAGGGCACAGAAGAAATCTAAAGGAATCCCTATGCTGGGGAAGATTTCTATCTATGGAAACCTCACAAAGAATACCAGAGTCGGGAGAACAGGAAGGGCGAGGGTTAAACAAGACAGACAGACAGGAGATCCTAAACTGAAGAGAGGTCCTATTACTGGCCTCTGCAAATATATTACTTAATAGTACTGGATACATACACAAAACATAAACAAGGCTAGAATGGTCAGGACTGGAGCAAAGGATATTGAATCAGGATGGAACGTCAGACTAGCAGAGGTTGGCAACAGATATGTCATATACAGAGCACAGGGAGCAGACAAATAGAGTAGTCAAGCAAGCCGAGATCAATACCAGGGAAACACAAGAATGCTTTGCAGCAACACAGGAACACATGTCATAACTAGAACACACAGGAACAGAACTCATGCCAGAGCAATGAGCCTCTGTGCTGCTGGCATTTAATTATAAAACAGGTCTGGGTAATTCGGACATGTGATCCCAGACCTGAACAGTACCCAGGAGCAGCACAGGGCGGAATAACTAAACTCAGACTGGGAACCTTTTCAAATAGAAACAGATAAGGCTAGGGTCAGATGAAAGCATTTTTCCCCGCGAACGTGAAAAAGTGCGTCCGAACGCATTGACGTATTTTTTCACGGAATGCGCAAAAACGGTCAGACGACGCGCATTTTCGGGCGTGATTTTGTACGGATCGTCAATAAAACTCTTTTTGCGTCTGGACGTTATGTAGGCTGGACATTAGCAGCGTCTGACTTCTCCTAATCACGCAAACACGCCACTATGCCGCAGCTGCGCACTCAGTACGTCAGTACTAGCGGTTCAGCGTTCTCAAAAAAATGCGTTCAAATTCCACTTGTGTTGCACGGCCGGACTTTTGTGCGGCCGTACATCGTATATTGGCCGTCATTGCCCTTCATCTGCTGCTAGTGCGGCCGTAATTATGTGCGCCAGAACGCACGTTAAAAGTGCGCTGGTCTGACCCCAGCCTAAGATAGACCATAGCATTCTTGCATAATTACAATTATACCAACATTCTGCGCACAAGAGAGGGCGATGGGCCAACATTGATTGAGTCCTGCACCCTACAAATATGCCTCCATGCCTATGCACCCCAAGTCCGAAGTGACTTACATCACATATAATGTATTTCACAAGAAAGTGCACTGTAGCATAAATTTGGAAAGTAGAAAATCCAGTGTGACCTTGAAATTGGAATGAATTCAGCAGGTGGTGCATTAACCAAGCTACCTATTTCTCTAGCGCTATTCACCGAATTAAAAGACTGCTCCACGACTGCATGTGTGATTACTCTGCGTGACAAGTCTATTTCGTATAAATGTGATGTCCGTGTACATCAATCAGCTCTGCCTTTGGTGTTCTGGCATCTTCATTTACTAATATTATAGCGCAACGTCACACTTTGCATTTCTGGGAATCAAAAACTACAAAATATAAATGGCTTTATGAATATAAATACGTTCATAATGTTAAGAAGAAGGGTGTTTTGAAGCCGTTCGCTCTACAGCAAGATTGGAGATGGATATAAAAACCATGATAAATAGGATTTGCAACCACTAACAGCTGCCGTTAGATGCTTGGTCAATTTGCATAATCTAACATGCGCTAATTGCAAGAGACCTTGATGGAAAAGCTTCTGTTTGCTCATTCTATTACGATTGTCTTTTTAGAAATGCAATAAACTATCTTTGAACCCAGCAATGTCTTGCTGAGCATTTTCTGTTTCGCTAGTAGGCTAATCAGAATCCAAAGGTCGAGGAGATCATTCAGACCAGTGTATACCGACCCTATCCTTAGGGACCACTAATGGACCAAACCTATTGGCCGAAAATAAGCTTTTTTGGGCGTTTTATCGGCCAACTTATCTTCGGATCAGTCGTATTTTTCAAATATTGCCAAGGGATGAATTTTTAGAAAATTATCTGCCGCATGCAGTAGATATTTCTTTTTAAGTAAAGACGTCCGATAGTATTAAATCGAGCCCGTGGCTGGATGAGTTTGGTGTGGAAGAACTTGACTGGCTGTACAGACCCATGACCATAGGCGTGCGCACGGGGTGTGCCGGGTGTGCCTAGGCACACCCTAATGCCGGCCCGCGACACATTCTGGGTCCCGGCTGGCCGCATCTGATGGATAGCCGCCGGGACCCCTCAACTCCGCGGACCTGGCGGCAGCCTCCGCTTCCCTGGTGGTCCCTGTGGTTCGTGGGGTGCTGCACTGCGATCTGTGCATGGCGCACAGACCGCACAGTACATCCCTCGCTGACACGAGCGGCCGGCGATCTCTGATGACCTGTCACCTGACCGCCGGCGCTCTGACACAGTCAGTAAGCGCCGGCGGTCAGGTGACAGGTCATCAGAGATCGCCGGCCGCTCGTGTCAGCGAGGGATGTGCTGTGCGGTCTGTGCGCCATGCACAGATCACAGTGCAGCACCCCACGAACCACAGGGACCACCAGGGAAGCGGAGGCTGCCGCCAGGCCCGCGGAAATGAGGGGTCCCGGCGGCTATCCATCAGATGCGGCCAGCCGGGTTCCCCCTCCTCGACCCCCCCCTCTGTGCCACTGGACCACCAATGATTCATATTCAACCCCCTCCCTGCAAGCAGAAAAAACAAACAAAGGTGAGCAGGAGAGGGGGCAATTTTATATATCAAAAATATTTTTTAATAGTGTATTCAAAATATTTTTAAACACAGAGTTTTATGGCTGTGGATTCTGTGATACACATACTGCTGAGTTTTATGGCTGTGGATTCTGTGATACACATACACTGCATACTGCTGAGTTTTATGGCTGTGGATTCTGTGATACACATACACTGCATACTGCTGAGTTTATTGCTGTGGATTCTCTGATACGCTCATTCACACCGCACATTGCTTGGTTTTATTGCTGTGAATTCTGTGATATGCTCATTCACACCGCACATTGCTTGGTTTTATTGCTGTGGATTCTGTGATAACGCTCATACACACTGCACATTGCTGAGTTTTTCCACCGGAAAAAACAGCGTTTCATTTTCACAGATTCATACAAACGGTTTTGCTAATTTATTCACCTCCCTCGTCTGCGGTCTCAGCTGCGTTCAGCTCCGGTTTTCAGCAGGTTAATCCAGATGTTTTTGGGGGTTTTCGGCGTGCATTCGGTGGGTTTTGCGGTTAGTTTTCGTCAGGTTTGCGGCAGCTTTTCCCTGGGTCACCGAAATGGGATTGGCAAAAGGAACCGAATTGAAGAGAACGAAAAGTCACCGAACGTGCGGTGACTTTTCGAATCTCTTTGAATAACCCTGATAGTAATGGCGTGTGTGTGTCGTTGTATGTATGTATGTATGAGCTTTTGGGTGCACACCCTAATGCAATAGGCTGCGCACGCCTATGCCCATGACCTCAACCCCAACAAACACCTGTGGGATTGTCATGCCCATCTCCTCACCATTCCTTTGACGTTCCTGGCAGCACACTGTATGTTCTGTTCCACCCCTGAACCTGCATGCAGTAATACATCCAGCAGTGAAACAGTCAAACACCTGACACACACACAGAATAAAGGCATCACGCCCCAGCCAGACCTTTGCTGATTCATTACAGCTCTTGTGTGCTAAGCGAGAAGTTCTGTTCACCTGCTGCTCTGCAAAAACCTATTCGTTCCTGTTCATTTTGTTTTCCTGGTTCCTGCATTTATTTCCACACTTCCCATCATCTTACAGAATCCAACCTGGTCAGTTTATTCATACGTTCATCCTTCTCCACCCCCCATCAACCCGTTTATTTATGCTAATCTGCATCCTGGGTTCATTTCCCCCATATCCCGGTGCCACCCTGGTACCTGGGCATGACAGGGATGAACTGGAACGGAGTTTGAGAGACAGGCCTTCTCATCCAACATCAGTGCCTGACCTCACAACTCTACTGGACTCTACTGGATGAATCGGGAAAAATTCCCACACAAACGACCCAAAATCCTGTGGAAAGCCTTTCCAGAAGGCGGGAAACGGTTATAGACCAATTCATTAATACTGTCTATGTATTTCCAATGCCATGTTATAAAAGTCCATGTTGGTGTAATCGTCAGGGGTCCCGATACTTGTGTACATGTAGTGTATGCCTCGCAATTTCTGGAAGTCCAAAGGTCACGGAAAAGGAAAACATTAATGAAAACCGTAAAGGTGCATAGAGCTTATTGTATTTTACATGGTATGGGCATAAGGCTGGCCGTCCACTGGCACCGTATTTGTACGATGGTGTAATCATCCGATATCGTCTGAAGACTTCCGACTGATCCCACAACATGCAGGTGAAGCAGCCGTCTTCCATTGCATCCGACGATGGAGACAACTTTTTGCGACTACAACAGACTATCGATCTTACCCATTTCAATGGGAGTTATCAGACGATGCAGGGACGGTCTGGTACAAGTTTACATGAAAAAGATGAATTGTATAGTTAAACTGCCGTGCCACGGCAGAGATATTCCAACATTGAGGAGTGATTCAGTGCGAAGCCCATAGGATTCAATGTAAAAAATATTTTTGTTTCTATTCAACCATTTTTTTTTTGTTTGTTTTTAATCCGGAGCAAAAAGCCTTTTAATTTATTGTTTTTTGTTTTTTTTCTGTTTTCCTGGATTTTTTTTTAGGCAAAATTTTGGGTTCTGATTTTTCTTTAACCCCTTCCCGACCGCTGACGTACCCTGTACGTCCTGTGTTCGGGTCTCCCTTAGACCCGATGACGTACAGGGTACGTCAGCGGCGCCAAATCCCCCTCCCGCCCGATACTCACCTCCCTCGTCGGATCCCACGGTGATCTGACAGGGAGGAAGCCTGCCCATGTGATTTACATGGGCAGGCGAGGCTGATGACGTCGCCACGCTGCGTGGTGACGTCATCAGAAGGTGCCCCCATGTGTTTCAATGGAGGGGAGGGGGGGGCTCCTTCGGAGCCCTCTATCTCCCCAACCATTGAAGCTAGGGAGATGCCGTTTGCACCACTAGAGAGGGGAGAGCCTCCCCTTTCCAGCGCTGTATGGCATTAACCGTTTAGCCGCCGGATCACGTTGCGGCGCCAATTGGCGCCAAAACGTGATTCAAACCTGGAGGGGGGCTGACATCTTGGATGTCAGCCAAGCCTCCAGGTCCCCCCCACCCACTGACAACCTCACTATATGTGTGAGGATGTCAGTGGGCCAGTTAACCCTCTAGCTGCCATGTAGAGATAAGGGGATCCTAAGGATCCCTTTATCTCCGATCCATGGCAGCTAGATGGTCATATTTGCCATCATTTGAAAGGCCTGATTATGGCCTTTCAAATGATACCAAACATGACCAGGTTTGGTTTTAAAAAAAAATTAAATAAAAAAAAAATAATAAAAAAAATTAAAATAAAAAATGATTTTTTTTTAAAGTTTTTTTTGTCTGGGGGGAGTTTAATTAAATAGGACCTAGGCTGTCATCTAAAAATAATTAGCACAAAATGGTCAGAATGAGCGCAGCGCACATAGGTGAACTGGCTCAGCAGTGAAAGGTTAAAAGGTAAAAACATGTAAAAATTGGGTATTTCTATTCTCGGGATAAAATTTGGAAACTATTTAGCCGGGGTCTTTATTGGTGGTTATAGCTTTAGGGGATTAAATTACGAAAAAGTGAGTTTTTACCATTTTTTTCATCATATTTCATATTTTTTTTATATTAAATTATTGGATATGATGGAAATAATGGTATTTCTAGAAAGTCCATTTAATGGCAGGAAAAAGGGTGTATAATATGTGTGGGTTGAATAAACGAGTAAGAGGAAAATTTGATCTAAACACGAGCAGCGCAGAAACGTAAAAACAGCAGCGGTCACTAAAGGACGGATTTGTGTAAAACCGCCCGGTCACTAAGGGGTTAAAAAGGCAAGGCTTTTTTTCTCTCGCCGTACGAGTCTTGTTTATTTTTTTTTCCTCCTTGAGCCGGCTGCATTCAGTGTTGCTGTCCCTGGCGCATTTTTTTTTCCTGCTTCCTCTGCGCTGGACAAAGGCTGTACAAAGGAGTCTGAGGACTCACAATCTTCATTATTCCCAGCAGCAAGGGGTGAGAATTTCTGCCACTTTGTTCTGTGTTGGGGAATGACATCAGCTGGCAGAGTCAGGATGCGGGAGGAAACAAGCTGAAACTGCAGGGTATTAAAATAAAAATAAATTAAATGCCATTATTAATGACTTCTCTACCAAGATAGAATATACTTGATCTTCAAAAGCACCTGCGCCCTGATATCGAGTCTATTCGATGTGGTCTATATCTAGAGCAATGCAAAGGGATTTCATTGACTGAAATGGGCTCCAGGATCAGCCCCTAAAGTTGCAACACATCGGACATGACAGCTGATGTGTTGAAATTATTTTAAAATCTTTTGAAATATGCTTTTATTGTAAGGAAACGTTGAGCTGCAGCTGAACAACATTTGTAGTAACAATTTCTGACCAGGGGAGGGAGCCCTCTGCCTGTCACTTTGGGCTTACACACAGTGAACATATACAGTGGGATGATTCTGCATATTTTTACTGTGTGGTTAATGGAAAGTGATTTTCCATAAAACCACCGATTCTTGACAGTGGTTTTATGTAAAGTTGCCTGGTAGTAAAGGGGTTAACGAGCCCTGTTAGCAGAGTTAAAGGAAAAAATGATACAGTTGGCAGTAGATAGAAAATATTTACGGTATAATGGAACACAAGAAAATTCCTTTTAGACTAGGAAGAAATGTTCAGGCTTGGAATAAAAGGTCGGTTTTTATTAGCCGGGAGACGTAAAGTGGCCTTGGACAGCAATCACATTGCTTTATTGAATCCGACATCCGTATTGATCAAAATATATATGTTGTGCAGAATTTTGGGTAGTTTCAAGTATAATGGAATACTAAAAAAATAATATACTGGTCAATTTCGTTTCAGGTAGCTATCTGCTTACTGATATTGATCTGACCGTATAGTAAAAAAGGGAGAAAAAGTAAATGGCTCGCATTTGGATTGAGGTTTTAATGGAAAAATGCTAGAGGGAGCACAGACAGGTCAGGCATTGAATGTTTACTGGAAGAACGAAGGACTGGTGCGCAAAGTAACACAAACACTTAAAAACACTGGCATATAGCTAATGTCTAGAAAATTATTATCAGCCAATGGAAAATGCTAGTGTGTGTGTGTGTTCTACCCCCAGTGATTACACAGCATTAAATCCCTTCCCATGTTTCTTTATGTGACTCCTTGTTCCTTTTGTTATATTTATGTATTTCTACATAAATTACAACCTTCCCATCTATGCGCCAGGACAAAAATCAAATGGCACGCTAACCACAGTCAGTTCTCAAAATATCTAGGTGTGTGGTTAGACCCAAATATACCTTTTGGACCCCACATCGAAAAACTCTCATCTAAACTCTACCCCAAACTAGGTGCCCAGTACAGAAACAAATCCTGCCTGAGCACCGCATTAATAAAGTACAACAAATGCTTATGCCGGCTATTGAATACGGAGATGTAGTGTATGCAGCCGCCCCGCAAACACACCTTCAGAAACTTACTACATTGCTTAACTCATTCTGCCACTTTGTGCTACAATGTAACTACAAGACCCACCATTGTGACATGTTAACCCTTTCGCTGCTGAGGCTTTTCCCGCCCCTGTGCTGAGGTCATATTTACCGGTTTTGCTCATCATGTTTAAATGCGTTTTGAAGGCTTATTTTAGTATATGACCCAGACATATTATATATCGTTCTTTCCGTCAGACTCGGCAGATTAATAATATGTCATTATTATATGTATACGTCATGACCTGTCTGTATATTATAACAAAAAATGCAATAAAATATGAATTTTCAATATTTTACAACGTGTAAAGTTGTTTTTTTTCATTTTAACATGCGAGCAATTGCGGTTATATTTTGTATGGGTGCGCTTGTTAAAAAAATTAGAGATGGGGTCTCGTTACATTTTTTTTGGGGGGAGATTACGCGATTTTTAACAAACGCACCGCATACAAAAATCGTTAGTGCAGCATCATTGTTCACATTATAATTGAAATGGGAACAATATTGCTGCATTAACAAACCAAAAAAAAAAAAAAAACTTGTTTATTTTTTTTTTATAATTTTTTTTTAAAATATTTTTTTATTTTTATTTTTAATTTTTATTTTATTTTTAAAAACTTTTTTCACAGTCGTGTTTGGTATCGTTGGAACGGCCATGCTCTGGCCGATCCAACAGTACCAAACTTTAACCCCTAGCTGCCACGGATCAGGAGATAGGGGGTTCATTGGAACCCACTATCTCCACCGTTGGTGGCAGCTAGGGGTTAACTCCAGGACTGGCGTCATCGTGCTATGCACGATGACGCCAGTCCTCAGGGGAGTTCCCGGAGGCTTGGCCGACATCCAAGATGTCGGCCAGCTCCGGAAAGGATCACGAATCGGCTGTGCCCTTCCAAGCGGTGCCTGTCTTACCCCCTGCTCCCCGGCGATCGGGAGGGAGAGAGGTCCGAAGGACCTGCCCCCCTCCCTTTCAGGCGCCTCCTCCACACATGCAGGGGGCGCCTGAATTAGATGTCATTGCGTCGCCGCGATGACATCTAATTCCCCCCCCCGGCTCCCGAGTACTGGGCTGACATCCAAGATGTCAGCCCGCACTGGGGGGGCGCAGCAATCCGCTGGAATCCGGCGGATTGCTGCCTCCTGTGCTCGGACGCGCTGAGCGCGTCCGTAGCACAGGAGAACCACTTGGCCTGATGCGCTGAGCGCGTCCATAGCAGCCAAGTGGTTAAAAGAGCTAAACTGGCCGTCGCTGGAATCTGGACGCACCCTTCACCTTCCAAATCTGGTGTTTAAGAGCTTATCTGGGAAGCTACCACCCTACCTGAATAGACTTCTTCCCCCAGCAGTTCAACAATTATGGAATAACCTCCCAGACACCATCAAATAATTCCCCCAGTCTAAAGTCCCTTAAGAAATCTTTTAACATACCTCGATACAGAATGCACCTGTAAACATGTAACATAGTGACTATATTTTCTACATATTTACTTTCTGGTAATCTATATATTTGTGTTTTGTTTTTAACCTCCCTGACGGTCTGATTTTGACATATTTTATATATCAAAATTGGTGCATTTATTTGGCCCCCCTGGTAGTATTCTTGAGTGTGGCTCGAGGTTAAATTTCTGGATACATACCTGTCCCTGTGCTCCCTCGCTGTCCCCTTCAGTCACCTCCGGCCGATCGCGGCATCCTACAGGCTTCTTCCGGGTTCCCTTCTCGCGATGGGAACCCGGAAGCAGGATGCCGCGATCAGCCGGAGGTGACTACGGGAGGTCAGCGAGGGATCGTCACAGGGACAAGTATGTATCCAGCCCGAGTGTGGCTCGGGGGTTACCGCTTTCAGCATTGAAATTTAACCCCGAGTCACACTCGGGAAAACCGCCAGGGAGGTTAATCTCTTGCATTTATCACTTTGTACTTCTGTAACAATTCAATGTTCTTGAACCCAGCACATACGTGAAAACGAAAGAAATCTCAATGTATCCTTTCTGGTAAAATCCTTTATAAATAAATAAATTTACTGTGGTTTTATTTGATTTGATTTTCAGTGCCCCACGGAAACGAAGGCAACATTCGCAATTCACATGAAAGTAGTGGGAGACTGGACAGGTACGTGTATTTGTTTGCAGTATGTGTCATGCATGGCAGAGTATGCAACAGCAATGCCAGGCGCCGAGCAGCAAGGACCGATTGTGTATGTACCGCACATGAGAGATCATCCTCACACTGCCGTCAGCCAACCCTTTTCCGGGCCATGCAGGCGAGCTACAGCGGATGTACTGCTGTGGTTCCTGATTCCTTGGATCCTCTGCAGCGCATCTTGGATTCCCTTACATCCCTAGTCTTGTTTATTTCCCTTTCTCAGAATACCTCCTGGTTTTGGTTTCTATTTTGGTTTCTTGGTTGTCTGCTATTTAACCCTTCTGATACAGTCATATGTATGCTGACCTTAAGTGTACTGAAACCGGCTCTTGTATTGACCATGCTGTCGTTTAACCCTTCTAATATTGTGATATATATATATATATATTTTATATATACAGAGTGTCCATAAAGTATCTTTACAATTTCTAAAATTTATTCCAAAGGCAAATGAAAAGACAGATAAGAGAAAATTATTACAAAATGAGACGTATATATTTAAGGTTTTTTTGCCTCATTTAATACACCTCGATATGGGCACCATTAGTTAAACAAAGCACATCAAGACGGTGCTCCATTTCTTGCCATGTTGGCTGTAGCATACCCTCATCAAGGTGGCAATGGCATCAGTGATCCTCTAATTTAGATGAATGTATGGTGTGGGATCATGTGCAACCGAATCATTGGTCTGTTTTTCTTCGGTGAGACATCAATTACTGCAAATGTTTACCTCGACCTTTTGACTGAATATGTGTCACCCCCAGAATTAATTATAGCCAGACACATGCTTCCATAATTAATTATAGCCAGGCAGGGACCCTCAGAATTAATTATAGCCAGACACATGCTTCCATAATTAATTATAGCCAGGCAGGGACCCTCAGAATTAATTATAGCCAGGCAGGGACCCCCAGAATTAATTATAGCCAGACACATGCTTCCATAATTAATTATAGCCAAGCAGGGACCCCCAGAATTAATTATAGCCAGACACATGCCCCCAGAATTAATTATAGCCAGGCAGGGACCCCCATAATTAATTATAACCAGACACATGCCCCCCAGAATTATAGCCAGACACATGCCACCAGAATTAATTATAGCCAGGCAGGGACCCCCAGAATTATACTTACCTAATCTCAGGACCGCGTGTTCCTCCGAGCAGCTCAGGAGTGCTCCTGCATGCGGCCGCCTCCTCAGCACTCTGAAGGCTGGGACACGCTGTTGCGAGATCTCACAAGATCTCAGCGTAGGCTGCATCACAGCCTTCAGAGGTGGTCGCGCGAGGAGGAAGGCACACGCGACACTCGGGGGAGCGAGGCCAGTCGAGCGGCTGGTAGCGGAATGCTGTTAATGCATTCTGCTAGCAGCCCTGGCTGCCCACAGCGGGATCCTGCATTCCACAACATATTTTTTAAAACCGTGCCGGTACTCAGCCAGTAGGTGCCGGTACCGGTACTCCGTACCGGCAAGTACAAGCTTAAAAAAAACACTGTATATACTAACCTTAAGTGGTGGAGGTGTGCTCGGCGATCAAGACAAGGGGATTTAAAAAACACCTGAAATTAAAAACAAACAAATAGGACAGTCTCTTCCCAATTCTTTAAGGGCAGAAAAAGGGAAGTCTATTTCTAATAGCTGATCCCTTTAAAGTTTATGACCCTGCAAGGTTTACCAGAGCTCTGCTTAAATTCCCAACATACTTGGGATAATCCCCTTATGTGTGCATGGATTCCACTCCAAAATGCACTTTTCCCATTATAATACAAACCAAAGGGGTTATTCACAAAGCAACGAACTTGCCACCGAACTGTGAATTTCCCTGTACAGTGCAATTTCATGGCAGTTCTTCTGTTCATCAAGCTGTCAATTTGCCAAATACTGGTGAATTGACAGCGTAAGGCTAGGGTCAGACGAAAGCAGTTTTAACGTGCGTTTAGCCGCACGAAATCACGGCCGTGCTAGCAGCAAATGACGTCCAATGCCGGGGAACATACGACGAACGGCCGCACAAAAGTTCGTCCGCGCAACGTAAGTGGCAAACGAACGCATTTTTTCTAGAACGTCAAACCGCTACTACTGACGTACAGAATGCGCTGCGGCCGCATAGCGGCGTGTGTACGTGATTAGGAGACGTCAGACGCTGCACACGTCCGGCCAACATAACGTCCAGACGCAAAAAGCGTTTTATTGACGATCCGTACAAAATCACGGACGAAAATGCGCATCGTATGACCGCTATCGCGTATTCCGTGAAAAAATACGTCCATTCGTTTGAACGCACTTTTTCACGGACAATGTGACAAATGCGTTCGTCTGACCCTAGCCTAATTCGGTGCAGTTCAGCACTCTTCGGCGGCAACAAAATTGTCTCATAGAGGAGTAATGGCTAATCAATTCAGAGAACGCCGAACTGCACTGAAGTTTCAGGGAAATGCCCTTATCTGCGGTGATTCAGTTCATCAGTTTTGAACAGGCGAATCCCATAGGATTCAATGTACAAAACTTTTTTCTTTATAAAAAAAGTTTATCCTTTTCATTATCAGCAAAACGTCTTTTCATCTATTTATTTTTCAGGACTCCTTTTTGTTTTTGTTTTTTTACGAAATTTTTGTTTCCCAATTTTTTTTAAAGGTGTTTTATTTTCACTCTGTAACAGACCTTTTAATTATTTTTAAAGGACCTTTTTTTTATTAATTACACCCATTTTAATATTTTTTTTTCGGTTTAAACACCTATTAGGAGAATAGGAGATTTCTGTTTTTTTTTTTTTCCAGTTTCTTCGGTGGTCAGTTGGGGGGCCAGTTCGTCTGTTTTCTGCAGCCAATTCAGCAACTCCATCTTTGGTGCACTACGGTGAGCATGCGGTGAATAGTTAATTCACCAAAGGGTCGGCGAAATTAAATCGGCATAGTGCGCCAAAGTGCTTAACGCTGAAATTTCGGCACGCTCAAATTGTCACCTCGGCGTACGTCTGCGTTGTACTCCTTTTTTCTTAACACATTGGCGCGTAGCAGATGTGAGGATGATAAATAGGATGTGAGATTGCTAATTAGCTAATCATACTTTGTTGCTACACACAGCCGTTTATCACAAACTGTTAAGCGTGTTAGAGACGCGGATTTAACAGATAACACGTTACAAATATCACAGATAAATAAATCATACCCGGTGTTTTTTGCTTGTAAGTAGATTTCTTTTGCCGTCCTTCATCTTCCAGCCAAAAGAAATATGAGATTATTATTAAAGCGCTCGACGAGAGTCGGGATCTACCGTTTTAATCGTTGTCAATGGACGAAGGTCTGTTTGAATGTACACAGTTGCAAGAATGTAAATCTTCATGGAGGTTTTCTTCTAGATTACCAGTGGAGAACGATATACAAACCAGGCATTCTAGGGGCCAAACGTGGTCTTAGTATAAAATGTGTCTTCAAAAAATACTAACAGGGTTATTCAAAGAGAATCGAAAAGTCACCGCACGTTCGGTGACTTTTCGTTCTCTTCAATTCGGTGCGATTTGGCGATCCCATTTCGGCGAACCTGCGGTGTATTCAGCAAGCAGCACAGGACCATCATAGTGCAGGGAAAAGCCGGCGAAAACCTGCCGAACACTCACCGCAAAACCCAGGCGAATGCACACCGAAACCCGCAAAAACATCTGGATTATCCCCGCTGAAGACGCCGGATAAAAACCCAAGCAGGAGCCAATCAGAGCGCAGAGCAGCCGCCAGAAAAAACAGACACCGCAGACGAACGAATGGAATAAACAACCAGGGGGATGGGGTGAAATTAATTAAATGAGGAGGGGGTGATATGAAATTAAATAAATGGGGAGGGGTGAAATAAATTTCACCCCCTCCTCATTTAATTAATTTCACCCCCTCCCCATTCAATTAATTAAATGGGGCGGGGGTGATATGAAATTAATTAAATGGGGAGGGGGTGATATGAAATTAATTAAATGGGGAGGGGGTGAAATTTATAAATTTTTGCCACCCATATTTCTTTTTTAAATGTTTACATTTTTATTTTAAGAGCACAAAATAAGCAAAAAATTATTTATCTTTCAGATCGAACCTAAAGTAAAGATAGAATTTTTTTTTATAAGAAAATACAAAAAATTATAATAATTTAATAATTCTAAAAATGTATTACTAAATATAGCTGGCTAAATTTTAAGTTGTTAATTTTGTATGGCCCACGAAAGATGTTATAAATCTCCAAATGGCCCTCGCCAGGAAATATGGTTCCCCACCCCTGCCTTAAATAGTCTTTTCCAAGTTAAACAGGCTCTTAGTCCGAATCATTGTGCACGATGTGTCCTCAAAAAAAGATTCTCTCCTAGAGTACCTGGTTTGTATATTGTTCTCTATGTAGGATTGCGTTGCCTGTCCGTCTGGTGCCACCGGAATAAGTATTAATCAGAAGCCAAAGGTACGTATCTGGTGGTGCGATGATGGTCGCTGAATGGTAGGTGGTGGTTCCCTTAGTTCGTATGAAGCATATGAAAAAGAATAATAAAATATATAGTGCAGATGGTACTAACACAAAAATAATATGTACCAATGTGGTATATTCCACTCACAAATTAAAGAGCCCGAACACTGGCTCTAAGTGGGTCGAGGCTTTTGGGTGTTTTTGCTTCTCCGTTCCTTAAGGTGACCCACGCCTTATACTGGATGGAGAGTAGCTCATACAAATGGACATGGAAAGAAAACAGAAACAACTTCCTTGTGCAGATCTTTCAAAGTTCAGATGGCATAGATGTACGTAGCTGTTAAACTCACATTTGTAGGAGCTTATAGACCAAGCTCGTGGTTTGTGCACTTCAAGGCTCGCATAGGGTGGAACCCAAACCCGTCTTCAAATCCAGAATGTCAAGGGGACAATCAAATTAAAGTTTAAAATTATTTATTAGAACATAAATAAAACAAATAAAATACTGGCTCAGCCAGGAGACCAGAACGCGTTTCGCCAGACGTGCTGGCTTCTTCAGCTGGTTTACAGGCTGGTTCACATTCCTTTCTTAAATAGTTTAATACATAAAATCAATAAAAAGTCCCCACATGTTCCAGATGAAGCAATTAGTGCAGGTTCCCTGCCTCGAACCGCATGAGACAGAGGTCGCCATCTTGCGCATGCGCTCTATTGTCCTGTGCGTTCCATTTCGCGTTCCACAGGAGATCCCGGAAGTAGCGTGCGTTCCACTTCATAGATCTTTCCGAATCTCCAGACGCGCTTATCGGCTGACTTCTAAATTCCTCTAAGCCGACGTGCGGACAAACCTCAGTGGCCCTCAGGCGCAACAAAAAAACCAGAGAAAAGGGCAATACATTATAATAAGACCTTCCCCAACTCTTTAACATAGAGGAAATATAATGCTATATGAAAATATAATCTTTAAATATACTTCTTATTTGTTTTATATCGATGGACCTATATATAAACGGGAATTAGATGCCCTTTCTCCTAGGTACATTTTATTGGAGCTCGTCTGCCAATTAGATGACTAGAGTTGTTACATTACCTAACAAGGGTTGTATTTCTTACAAAAATCTAATTGCTGTTCCCATAAAAAATGTTCATATGAAGTTGGTGACATTTATCTTGATATTATAGGATGTAAGTAAATGAAATAAAACCACTGATGTCCATACCCATAAGAGATGATACTCCTATAAAGTTAGTGATACTATAGGATGTAACCACTAAGGGATGATGCTCCTTATGGCAATATTCTGTTTAAAGTGCTACTATAAATAATTTGTGCGTATCATTAAAGTGCTAGTGTCGAATCGCTTATATATATAAAGTAACCATATTAAAATGACTGAATATTAGTAAAACTATTATAAGGGCTGATGCTCCTAATGGCAATCCATAACGTTATATTCTGTTTAAAGTGCTACTCTAAATACTTTGTGCGTATCATTAAAGTGCTAGTGTCAAATCACTTATACTTATAAAGGTGGCTAAATATATTGTATTTGTTTACATTGTATTAAAAATATATTAAGTGGCTATTTATGGTGACCACGTCTATAAAGACAATATTTAAAACCTATTCTAAGTGTCATATTTGTGTCAGTAGTGGTGCTAAATACAAAACACTTTATTGGATAATCCTTACAACAATGTGTAGCATAAATTATGTCAAGGTGCAAATGCAAATTGATGCCCCTAAAGTGCAAATGTTAACTAATATATGTGACGCTATTACCATAAGTGCCTCTCAGAACCTATTTGAAGTGACATATACATTGTAGTCACTGCCCATAAGGGTGGTGTGCTCCATGTGTTATAAGGGCCTACTGTGATGTACATATAGTGAGATATTCCAATGAGTAGATACCTTGGTGTTGTATACACCAGTATATAGATATAGATATATAAATGTATAACTGCTTGGGAGCAGAATCTACTGATGTGCAAAATATAAATATATGTGTTAGATAAATGGATACTGTCCCTTAAAAGACAGCCGTCTAAATAAAGATGGAGTGAAAGAAGGTTCCTAAAGAAAGTGTACAATTTCAAAATCGTCATTGAGACCATTGGGACCCAATGTACCATTTTCAAAAATCGATCTCATCTCTTCCTTTCCTAATTTATTAATAACATCCTCTTCAATGTCCATTTTTTTAATCTGTTTAATGGCCCAAAATTTGAGATCTACAGGGGAGCTGTTGTGATGGATCTTAAAGTGTAGAGATACTGAATGTTTCTCAAATTCATTTCTAATATTTCTCACATGCTCATTTATTCTGACATTGAGCGCTCGTTTTGTTCAACCTATATACCTTAGGTGGCAAGGACATTCCATATCTCACTATATGTACATCACAGTAGGCCCTTATAACACATGGAGCACACCACCCTTATGGGCAGTGACTACAATGTATATGTCACTTCAAATAGGTTCTGAGAGGCACTTATGGTAATAGCGTCACATATATTAGTTAACATTTGCACTTTAGGGGCATCAATTTGCATTTGCACCTTGACATAATTTATGCTACACATTGTTGTAAGGATTATCCCAATAAAGTGTTTTGTATTTAGCACCACTACTGACACATATATGACACTTAGAATAGGTTTTAAATATTGTCTTTATAGACGTGGTCACCATAAATAGCCACTTAATATATTTTTAATACAATGTAAACAAATACAATATATTTAGCCACCTTTATAAGTATAAGTGATTTGACACTAGCACTTTAATGATACGCACAAAGTATTTAGAGTAGCACTTTAAACAGAATATAACGTTATGGATTGCCATTAGGAGCATCAGCCCTTATAATAGTTTTACTAATATTCAGTCATTTTAATATGGTTACTTTATATATATAAGCGATTCGACACTAGCACTTTAATGATACGCACAAATTATTTATAGTAGCACTTTAAACAGAATATTGCCATAAGGAGCATCATCCCTTAGTGGTTACATCCTATAGTATCACTAACTTTATAGGAGTATCATCTCTTATGGGTATGGACATCAGTGGTTTTATTTCATTTACTTACATCCTATAATATCAAGATAAATGTCACCAACTTCATATGAACATTTTTTATGGGAACAGCAATTAGATTTTTGTAAGAAATACAACCCTTGTTAGGTAATGTAACAACTCTAGTCATCTAATTGGCAGACGAGCTCCAATAAAATGTACCTAGGAGAAAGGGCATCTAATTCCCGTTTATATATAGGTCCATCGATATAAAACAAATAAGAAGTATATTTAAAGATTATATTTTCATATAGCATTATATTTCCTCTATGTTAAAGAGTTGGGGAAGGTCTTATTATAATGTATTGCCCTTTTCTCTGGTTTTTTTGTTGCGCCTGAGGGCCACTGAGGTTTGTCCGCACGTCGGCTTAGAGGAATTTAGAAGTCAGCCGATAAGCGCGTCTGGAGATTCGGAAAGATCTATGAAGTGGAACGCACGCTACTTCCGGGATCTCCTGTGGAACGCGAAATGGAACGCACAGGACAATAGAGCGCATGCGCAAGATGGCGACCTCTGTCTCATGCGGTTCGAGGCAGGGAACCTGCACTAATTGCTTCATCTGGAACATGTGGGGACTTTTTATTGATTTTATGTATTAAACTATTTAAGAAAGGAATGTGAACCAGCCTGTAAACCAGCTGAAGAAGCCAGCACGTCTGGCGAAACGCGTTCTGGTCTCCTGGCTGAGCCAGTATTTTATTTGTTTTATTTATGTTCTAATAAATAATTTTAAACTTTAATTTGATTGTCCCCTTGACATTCTGGATTTGAAGACGGGTTTGGGTTCCACCCTATGCGAGCCTTGAAGTGCACAAACCACGAGCTTGGTCTATAAGCTCCTACAAATGTGAGTTTAACAGCTACGTACATCTATGCCATCTGAACTTTGAAAGATCTGCACAAGGAAGTTGTTTCTGTTTTCTTTCCATGTCCATTTGTATGAGCTACTCTCCATCCAGTATAAGGCGTGGGTCACCTTAAGGAACGGAGAAGCAAAAACACCCAAAAGCCTCGACCCACTTAGAGCCAGTGTTCGGGCTCTTTAATTTGTGAGTGGAATATATACATTGGTACATATTATTTTTGTGTTAGTACCATCTGCACTATATATTTTATTATTCTTTTTCATATGCTTCATACGAACTAAGGGAACCACCACCTACCATTCAGCGACCATCATCGCGCCACCAGATACGTACCTTTGTTTTCTGTATTTCACTGGTTTGGGGGAAACCACTATACTCTGGTTGGCGTTGGTTTGTTGGTGGCGGTACAAGTTGCTGGCGCCTGTCAACTTTTTGTGTATTAATCAGAAGCGCATGCTTTCCTATCATCGTTTGGGTACAAGGCTGTCATCATGATGGTACACAGGTGTCCTATACAGCTTCTTGGAGACCCCCATTTCCCAAATTTAAAATCTGTTATAATTGGTATGGCGGCTAGACTCTTTAATTAGCGGGTGACCTTCAACGCAAAGCACACAATCGATTATATCTGATGGTACAAGGCACGTTTCTTGATCAGCGTCCCATCTTAGTCTGACACGTTTCACATTTTGACCCCTAGTCTAAATTTGTTTGGCCTCAAATTAAAGGGACACTAACATAAGCTGTAGCTAGATTACAAATAAAACCACCTTATAAAAGCAACGCTGCTGTTTTTTTCTTTGAAGTAATTGCATGTAAAAAGGAAAAAAAAAATTCCCTCCTGTTTCCATTTTGTGGATTTTCCCCATGATGCAACATTTACCAAAACCTGTGCAAAAGTTTTAATCTAATGCTGTGGTTTAGCTTCTACAGTATTTAACAGAAAATGGGGTGGAAGTGGGAATGTTCAGATAAGACTGCAGGAGGTCTATTGTGATATCCAGGCTACCTGAGATAAGAGAGGGCAACTGAATGAGATAAGAGACGGAGCGTAAAATACTTCTAATCTACCCCCTGGTGATGTCCTTTGAATACATCCCACACAATACAATAATTTGAGTCGGTGATTGACTCATTCACTCCATTCTATGGCCAAAGCCACACAGTGAGGAGCAAGTGATGGAAAGCTTAACCAAACACACACGAGAAAAACAAAGCACATGTAAGATATCAGCAATAGGGATGAGCCGAACACCAAAGTTCGGTTCGCATTCGAACTTTTCAAAAGTTCGAATTCGAACGCGAACTCAATACAAGTCAATGGGACTCAAAATTCAATTTTTAGAGTGCCCTCAAAGAGGGCATATATGCTAGATATTTGCCATAAAAGGTGTATGGGGGTCCGGGTAGTGCCCTGGGGGACAGGAAATAAGGACAAAAAGTTTTTTTGAAAAAAAGTTTTTAAAGGGACAGTGAGTTTTCCATGAAATAAGGGTTAAAAATAAAAACGAAAAATTCCTTCAAATATCGTGCCTAGGAGGTCCCCATAACCTGCCCGTGAAGTGGCGGATTTCTAGGATGTATAGAAACATTTAAAAACAATGTCTGGGTAGTGCCCTGGGGGACAGGAAACAAGGACAAAAAGTTTTAAAAAAATACGTTTTTAACCCCTTCACTGTTGACGACGTGTGGGCTCAGTTACTCCCGCTGTATGCTGAGGAGTACTTGTCCCACACGTCATCAGCTTTGCGGGACCCCGGCGGAGATACTCACCTCTCTATCCGGGGTCCCACGGCGTTCTGACTTCAGCGTCCTCAGATGCTGAAGTCAAGCTCCGCCCGACGTAAATTACGTCACATGACAGGAGATCGACTGGAAGGGAGGGGGGTGGATCCATTCGGATCCCTCTCCCTCCCGATCGGGAGGTCCCACAAAAAAAAGCCAGGCACCGCTTAAAAGGAGAGAGTCTCCCCTTTTAAGCGGTGCCTGGCTTTAACCCCTTAGGCACCGGGTCGCACTTCGGCGCCTTGCGGCGCCGAAATGCGGCCTAGCTCCTGTGGAGGCTGCCATCTTGGATTGCGGCTCCACCCCCGGGTCCCCCCTCACTGCCTGACATCCTAATGCATAGCGTGATGATGTCAGATAGCCGGGGAGCCCCTAGCTGCCCGGAATCCCCTGGTGGAGATAGGGGGTTCATTTGCACCCCGATATCTCCAGGTAGCTAGGGGGTCATGGAGGGTGTCAATCGAAAGGCCTGAGCATGGCCTTTCGAATGATACCCAACATGACCAGGTATAAAGTAAAAATAATAATAATAAAAAAAAAATGTATTGTTTTTGTGTGTTATTTTTATTAATGCAGCAATATTGTTCACATTTCAATTATAATGTGAACAATGATGCTGCACTAATGATTTTTTGCTATAAATCACATAATTCCCCTCACAAAATGTAACAAGTCCCCATTTCAAATTTTTGTACAAGCGCACCCCATAGAAAACATAACCGCAAACGCTCATGTGCTAAAATGTGAAACAAAAAGCACTTTACACACTGCAGATGATTAAAAATTCAATTTTTATTTCATTTTTTGTCATAATATACAGGCAGGACATGACGTATACATATAAAAATTATATATTATGAATCTGCGGAGTCTGCCGGCAAGAACGATATCTAATATGTCTGGGTCATTTAATAAAATGCGGTGTTTAAACATGATGAGCAAAAGCAGTAAAAATGAGCTGAGCACACAGCAGTGAAATGCAGGGTTAAGGGGTTAAACAGCATATCAGAGGAAGATTTAGTAGAGAAATGAACACTTCTCAGAAGCACAGGTGTTGTTTGATACATGTTCAGATCAGGAGACACCACACCCTCAGTCTCTACAGACAATGTATCAAATTCATTAGACCAGACTAATTAAAAGCACATGTTATTTCCAAACACTAAACACCTGTTGTTTACGCCGTTTGGGAACACAGGTCATTTAGAGGTGAGAATCTTTGCACGTAGACATTATTTGTTAATTCAATATCTAATAAACCGTTGCTTATAATATTCTGCAGTAAAGAGTCTATTTTTTCTAGATTTTTTAAGCATTTTTTATACTTTTTTCAAATTTCTTTTTGAACTCGAACCGAACACGCCAAAAAGTTCGAAGTTCGCGAACTTGCGAACGGCCAAAGTTCGAATCAAACTCCGAGCTGATCGAACCGAACAGCTCATCCCTAGTCAGCAACATCAAATAAACAGAATAAGGACGTTTCATTTTTTGGGGGTTGTGTCCCTTTAACAACCTTTCTCAAAATCTGACTCATAATCACTCACAGCAGTGAACGGGTTAAAGAACTTTCTATGCTATTTGTAAGTTCCTTTTCAATGTTATCTATTATATCAAATGTAGAAATCACTTTTTATTATGTAGCAAAATTAAAAAAAATCACATGCAAGCCGACCAACATTCAGGAAGGAATCCCTGACGAAGCAGATGCTGCACCCTAATTTAATTGCAGATACAATTTATTCCGTGTCGCTGAAAACCACGGAGTATATCAGTGAGACATAAAACCGCAAACTGTTGGCACGCTGCAGTTTTTTTATTTGCTTGATATGCTCCATTTTCTTTAATTATAGAAGAAATTAAAACTAATCACCTGAGTTATTTCCAACTGAGTTTTCTTCGAAAGATGGATTGCGTTCAGGATCACAAACACACTATTTGATGTTGAATCAAGATACCTGCGGCTTGATTTACTCAGGGGGTTATGTGCTAAGCGCTGGTGTTACGTTGGGTAATGCAGATCGCCGGATAGTGCCTCCGACGATCTGCGCATGCGCTGCCATGACGTGATGCCATCCCAAACTGTCAATCAGCAGGCGATCAGCTGGAGCGAACGCGCAAAGCACTGAAGCAGCATCTGACCCGTCAGATAATGCCTCACGCTTTGTGTGCATGCGCGTGACGTCATAGAGGTAGCTGGCAAGGGGTGATGAGCTGCTGCAATGGTGCTGTACTTTAATATTCCCTGTACTGTGTGATGTATTGTACAGTGTTCAACGCACTGTGCTATATATCGCATTGTGCTGTACATAACACTGCATGTCCCTTCCACTGTGATGTCATGCGCATGCGCACAAAGCGTAAGGCAGTGTATGTCGGGTCAGATGCTGCCTCAGTGCTTTGTGCACTCTCCAGCTGATCGCTCACTGATTGACAGCTGAGCTGGCGTCATCTCATGTATAGATTGTCGGAGGCACTATCTGACGATCTGCATTATCCAACGGAACACCAGCATTGACATTTTTTTAAATTCGCTGGTATTGCAGTGCCAAGAAACAACCGCGCTAAACAGCAAAAGAAACTGCACTATAAGGCTGGGGTCAGGCGAGCGCACTCTGTGCGCCCGTACTGACGTGCCTTCCGCTGTCCATTGCAATGTTGACTCACTGAAACCTCAGTACACTCTCGTGTGGCGCACTTCGGCGAGTTCAGTTCACCAACCCTGCGGTGAATTCAGCATTCACCGCAGGTTCCCCAAAGTGCGCCGAAGGGATCTGCCGAACGCCACCGATCAATCCGGCAAATACAGCCGAAGATCCGCGAAACGCCTCTGATCTGTCACACCGCCAAAAATAGGCAATCAGCCGCCGAAAGGGGGTAAAAAAAACCACACAATTTTTAAAACTCGTTTAAAACAACAAAAATGCATGAAAATAATAAAGTCCTCTGAATAATAATAAAAAGGTCTGTTACAGAATTTAAAAAAAAAAAATGTAAAAAAAATCAGAATCAACCATTTCGCCGAAAAAAATCCAGTAAAAATGGCTAAAAAAATTCAAACACATAAATAAATAAAAAGACGTTTTGCTGCAAATGAAAAGAATAAATAGATGAATAATAATAAAAAAAAACAATATTTTTTTCCTCTGAAACCTATGGGATAATAATAAAAAAAAACAAGATTTTTTTCTCTGAAACCTACGGTATTCGCCTGTTCAAACCTGTCGAACAGAAGCACCGAAAATCTGGGCATTTTCGCAACATTTCGAGGTTCTCTGAGTAGATTAACCATTACTTTTTTAAGGGACATTTTCACTGCCGCTTAAGGTCGGTGAATTGCAGTGATCTGCACCATATTTCGCTGTCAATTTTGCTGGCAATTGACAGCTTTCTGAATAGCCAAATTGCCATGAAATCGCAAATTCGTCACTTTTTGAATAACCCCTACTGTAATATTTGGTTATGTCGCTTTTGCTATAGTTCTGGCACCCGTTCGTCGTGTCATCGTGTCGATGAGCTCATGCAATGTCACGTCAGAGCATTTATTTGCATCCAGAGTCACATTAATTTGTGGCCAAGATCTTGTGTTGATGATGGGAGAGTCACAGCGCTGCGTAAAGTCTTCTCCAGCACATTATACCAAAGATTCTCAATGGGGTTAAGGTCTGGACTGTGCGGTGGCCAATCCATGTGTGAAAATGATGTCTCATGCTCCCTCAACCACTCTTGCACAATTTGAGCCCGATGAATCCTGGCATTGCCATCTTGGAATATGCCCGCTGTGCCATCAGGGGAGAAAAACCCATTGATGGAAAAACCTGCTCATTCAGTATATTCAGGGAGTTACATGACCTCATTTTATGCTGAAACATATTAATCTCTGCAGTAATTATCCAATGGAAGGCGAGCACCTATTGGCTTAGTGAAATTCAGTGGCAGACCTTTTTTTTGGCCAGGCAGTGAATATTTGTAATATAGTAATTCTATATTAAGTACTAAAAGACGTATATGATACAAAACGAATGCTTGAAAACGCCATACATGTCAGATAAACGCACACTTGTATTTTCAAGCTTATTAGAAAAGTTATAGCTACAAAAACACAAAAAGGTTCTAAATACAAAAACCCAACATGAAAGGAAATAAAATAAAGCAGGGGTTTCCTCGAGACCGTATCTTGCAGATTGTATTCAGTGGAGTGAGGGAATATATCAGTTTCTCTGTCTTCCTTCTGGGACAATGCTGTCTGTCATCTGCGCTGAAATGTGCCAGGAGATACTGCGCGGGGCACGGACCGAATCTTTTCTGCTTCTGAAACCTATTCGATTTAGACTTAGACACATGTCAGAGACAGAATTTAGACTTTGATGTCACGAAGAAGAAAATGAAAATCAGTCACGCGGATGCAGCCAGGCTGTAACTAAACGGCATTGTTTTTTTTTAAAGGCATCTGTTCTATATATTGACAAAGTATATATTGTAACATAATATGGTAAATTTAGTTTATAAAGGAAAAATTGCTTTTTACTCATTCCTTTACTCTCTATTCCTACTTTTCTCCTTTTCTTTTCCCTTTCTTCATCATGAAAAACCTGCGACGTGTACAAAATGTCATGAAATTGAATTCAAGCATTTTTTACAGAATTTTTTTATCATAACATTTATTTGATTAAATCGTGAAAGTCACAGAAACGACAAATCTTCGTAGTTCTATATAGCAAGAGATCGCAGGTAGATGGAAGGCAATAGCGTAGTAGAGGTCACAAGCAGCAACGGGCAATGGAATAGTACAGGTACATGGATAGATAATCGAACAAACAGCCCCATGTAGATAATCCAATACTCGAGATGTTTGAAGTAATTGCATTTAAAAAGGAAATATAAAATCTGTTTTTTTTCTCTCTACCATTTTGTTTGATTTTTTTTTTCCACCCCATGAGGGGATATTTACCAAAGGTTTTTCTTTATTTCTGTGTCTTATCTAATCTACAATATTTAACAGTTTAATGAGGTGGAGGAGGGACTGTTTAGATGGCAGGATTTGTCTTGGGTGCTGTTAGTGGGAGACCTCAATATGCAGAAGCCGGTAAAATACTGTGTATATATATGTATATCAGGCGAAGTGCAGGAGGACCAATGGTGCAGAATTGTCAGAGGTCAAGCAAGGGTCAAAGAGGCAGGCAGCTGGCTAGGTTCTTATGTGTGGAGACAAAGGCTGGGTCAATAAATCAGTGAGGTATACAAGGTAGAATACTATTTGGGACCAGCACACTATACTAAAGTGTCTGTTCCTTGTTGGAGCTGGGTTTAAATGAGACCTGGTCGCAAGCTCCGCCCACCCACAGCAATGTGACTGCTGATGTCATCACCGGGCACCTACAGGAGTCGGGAGGGAAAAGGAGGTGTCGTGCAGTGCGCGCACTACTAGGGGGACAATGTGGCCGGAGCCTGTAGACCACACACGTGAACGCGACCCCGCAGAGCTGACCATGATGGCGCCGCGGCATGACGGTGTAGAGGTGAGCAGCCGCGGATTGCCCGGTGGCAGATTCCTGAAATTAGATAAGGCCGCAGGGGGCTATTATTCTTCAGGCTACTCGAGATAAGAGCTGGCAGCTGAATGAGATTAAACAGGAAATTTAAAATACTTCTAATCTACCCACTGTCCTTTGAATACATCCCACACAATACAATGAGATTTGAGTCAGTGATTGACCTATTCACTGCATTCTATGGTCAAAGCCACACAATGCGGAGCAGGTGATGGAAAGATACTCTGGGGGGGCAGTTTAGAGCACAAGATATCACACAATGGATGCACCCAGTGACACATATAGAGGAAAATATTCTCTTAACTAAACATACAAGAAAAAAAAATGCATGTAAGATATCAGCAACATTTAATAAACACAATAAGGACATTTCATTTTTTTGGTGGTAGTGTCCCTTTAAATGGTTATGCTGGTTCTGCAATCCTTACCTACCACACGCTGGGTGTAGGGACAGAGGCCCATAAATATAGCATACCTCTGTTTGATGGCTTCGGAGCTCCTCGGTAGAATTTATGCTCATAGTGTTTCTTGTCTCATCTATTTCTTGTTTTTTATGGTGCTCTTGTGAGAAAGAGATTATTTAGTTACATTTTATCTTAGAATTTACAAAGCTTTTGCTGATGTTCATACATTTCTTTTCTCAAGTGGTTTTTGTTTGTGTTTTTCTATGTAATCGTTTAA